>JAZHRO010000035.1:34015000-35215000 GCA_037157565.1 Thalassia testudinum | reverse complement strand
ACGGCTATAGAACCTTTTCTAAGCCTTCCAAAGCCTTCCTAAGGCCTCTATAAATAGAGGGGAACCTTTGCAACACAAACAGACACCTAGAAACACCAAGACACACCTTGCAATACACTTTCAAACCATTTTGTGTCTCTCTTGCTCTCTAAGCTCAAGTTTTACATCTTGAGAGCATTAAGTTGCTGCGCACCCGCTCTCCCGCCATTGTTCACGAGAGCGACATTGAGCCGTCACGTGGCACATGCATCCGTGTCATCGACGCACTCCTTTCAAAGGGAAGCATCCTATTTCCTATAGAAGCTTAGGTTAAATATTACTTTGTTGGCTCTATAGGATTACTTGCTTGTCTTATCTTTGTTATTTGGTTGGGTATTACTTTGTGAATTCCCGTCTCCTTCGAGGGACAAAATCCTTCTCGTGAAGAGAAGGGCTTGAGGTACGCTACCCTCGTCTAAGTAGCGTGGTTGTAATTGAGGTTTAATCACCCTCGTTTTAAAGTGATTCGGTTTAGTGGATTTTGATCAACTTGGTTGATCGGAAAATCCTAACTCGAGAGGGTTAGGTGGTGGTTTTCACCCGATTTGGGTTTCTACCTAAAAATCTTTGTGTACTTTGTGTGATTGTTTGTATTTCAATTTCGCATTTTTTACGTCACGCTGATCTCACCCCCTCCAAGTAGGAAATTACAATGTGGTCTTCCCTCAACCCTCTGTCCAAGAACGGCTCCCACTATATAATCTGAAGCATCACACATCAGCTCAAATGGGAGTGTCCAATCAGGAGCTCGGAGAATAGGCATAATGGTCAAGGCCTCCTTTAGCATATGAAAAGCCTTGGCACACTTTGAATCAAAATCGAAGGAAGATTCCTTCACCAATAAGTCACAAAGTGGCCTAGAAATTTTGCTGAAATTCTTAATAAATCGCCTATAAAAGCCTACATGATCCAGAAATGATCTAATCTGTTTGACATTCGTGGGCAATGGGAGTTTGCAAATAGAATCAACTTTAGCCCTGTCTACTTCCAAGCCCCTTTCAAACAAAACATGCCCAAGTACAATGTGTTTCTGTACCATGAAGTGGCTTTTCTCCCAGCTGAGGACTAAACCAGTCTCCTTACATCTCTTCAGCATATTCTCTAAGTGCAAGAGACACTGGTTGAAAGATGAGCCTTAAATGGAGAAGTCATCCATAAAAACCTCAACGCACTTGTCAATCATGTCCGAGAAAATGGACATCATACATCGGTGGAAAGTTGACGGTGCATTACATAATCCAAACGGCATACGCCTGAATGCAAAAGTGTCGTAAGGACTAATGAAAGTTGTCTTATCCTAGTCATTAAGGAAGGATGCAACCTAGTTGTGCCCAGAATATCCATCTAAAAAGCAGAAATACTTGTTCCCTACCAATCTCTCTAGGATTTGATCAACAAAGAGCAAGGGAAAGTGATCCTTCTGGGTAGCGGTGTTCGATTTGTGGTAGTCAATGCAAACCCTCCAACTAGTTGAGGGTCTGGTCACCACTTGTTCACCCTGGTCATTTGTTTCTACTGTGAAGCCTGCCTTCTTTGACACCACATGGATTGGACTAACCCATTTGCTATCTGTGAAGGGATAAATGATCCCAGCGTCCAACCACTTCAGAATCTCCTTTTTAACCACCTCCCTCATGTTGGGGTTAAGACGTCTCTACTTTTCTAGAAAGGGTTTGTTGGAATCATCAATATAAATGTAATGCATGCAAAGCATAGAGTCTATACCCTTAATATCAGCAATCATCCAAACTATGGCTTCCTTGTGCCTTGATAAATAGTCTATCAAGGCTCCCTCTTGCAATTCAGATAGTGCAGATGAGATGATTACAGGGAGTGTATCATTAGGCCCAAGGAATACATACTTGAGAGAGTCTGGGAGGGGTTTCAGTTCAAGGTCGGGGGCTTGGATGGTTGAGGGTTTCAAAATAGAAGTTCCCATCTCAGGTAGCAGATCTACCTTAGGCAGGTACGATGGGGAGAGAGTCTCAATAGAAACTCCAAGTAATTCCTCAAGTTCTAGCACATCCCCTTTACATTCCTCCAAGAGATGGGAATGATGAAGGGGGTCGTCACATAAAATTGCAGGAGTTGTCTCTTCAATCAGGTCATCTACCACCTCAACTTTGGAACAATCCTCAAATCCGGCTTGTTTATAAGCATCAAACACATTAAGTCAAATTTTCTTGTTCCCAAAGCCCATTTTAATGCCCCAGTATGACAATTAATTGAAGCATTAGAAGTCGCAAGAAAAGTGTAGCCTAAGATGATGGAGGGCTTGGTTGGTTTGTTGGTAGGGTCAGTGTCCAATACTAGAAAGGCAACGGGGAAGAAGAAATCCTCCACTCTCACGAGGACATCTTCGACCATGCCTCATGGTGTCTTCAAAGAATAGTCTGCAACTTGGACGATTACAGGGGAAGGCTTCAAATTGCCTCCTCCAAGTTGTTCATATACATAGCTCGAAAGGATGTTTACCCCCGCACCCAGTTCAAGCAGAGCCTCGTCTATATGTAGGTCGCCAACGACCACTGAGATGTATGGGCTCCTGGGTCCTTAAGTTTCGGGGGTGTCCCGTGTTGTATAATTGAGCTAACAGAATCAAGTAGGACAACTTTTGATTGGACCTGTTTCCTTGATTGATGCTTTTTCGTGCACAGGTCCTTTAGAAAGCGGGCATAAGATGGAATCTACCTGATAGCTTCAAGCAAGGGCAGGTTAATCTACACTTGTTTGAAAGTCTCCAAGATTTCATCTGTCCTATCTTTGGCTCCAGATGAGCAAGCAGAAATCTGCCCAGAGTCAGGTAAGCGCTCTAGAAAGAGCACTCTCGATCTCTGGGTGGAAGGGTTGTCATGTCGGGTAAGTGGGGGAACGGAGACAACCTCTTCCTATAAGGTGATTTCAAGCAGAGAAGAGTTGGACTGCTCTTCTCCAGTGGGGTCGAAAGTCGGGGTGGATGGTTTTTCAGAAGGTGGGACTATAGGAGCATCAGGTTTGGAAATTTCTTTCCCACTCCTCAGAATAGTCACCGCCTAGGCTTGGTCCCTAAAGATAATCCCTTTCCCTTTAGGGTTCTCCTCAGATGAATTAGGGAGCTTCCCAGTCTCCCTTTTACTCATGGCCTCAACAAGGTGTCCAATTAGTGATTTCATCTCATTGATTGCCTTGTCATGAGATTAGATGATCATGCTTTGCTTCTCCTGCATGGCCTTCAACATGGCTTTAAGCTCATCCATCTTAGAAGTCTTGGATGGTTGGGAGGGAATAGGAGGTTGATTATACTGTTGAGTATGAAAGGGTTGGGGTTTGTAATTCCCTGAATTAGAGACATTCCCCTATCTCCATGAGAAATTGGGGTGGTTCCTCCATCCTTCATTATAAGCATTGGAAAAAGTGTCATTACGAGGTCTGGGACGAAACCCTTGGGCAGCATTCAGGTCCGCTTGTACAAGGTCAAGGAATTGGGAGGCCAAATGACAATCCACAGTAGCATGTGTATTGCCTTTGCAAATGGTGCATTCAGAAGCTTGGGAAGTGGAGGCATTTGGCGTGAGTTGGCTAGGGTTTGTCATAAACCTATCCATGTTTTGGTTCAACAATTGAATCTGGAAGGCCAAATTCTGGGTATCCCTAGCCTCATTTGCCTCAATCTTTTGTTGCATAAGAGTGGGTTTCCTATCCAAAGAGGCAGAATTTAGGTGGATAGAATTCTCACTCAAGGTCTCAAAAAGATCTCAAGCCTCATCTTTAGTTTTTGTGAGAAAGGTTCCTGCACAGGCACCATCCACTGTTTGCTTGTGCTTGTCATTTAATCCAGTGTAAAACCTTTCTACAAGTTGTCATCTTAGCACTTGATGATGGGGACATAAGCATAACAAATCTTTGAAGCACTCCCATGCATCATGAAATCGTTCTCCTTCTTGTTGAGCAAAACCCATGATTTCTCTCCTATAGTGATTAGTCTTGCTCATGGGGAAGTATTTTTTTAAAAAATCTCCCTTTAAGGCATCCAAAGTATCCACTCTACCATCTAGAGTGTGATACCAATGCTTCGCCTTATCCTTGAGGGAGAAAGGAAAGAGGGTTCGCATTTGGGCATCATCAGTAACACCCTGCAATCTCACCGTGGAACAGACCTCAGTGAATTCCTCCAGATGCCTGTAGGGGTCCTCCCTAGAAGTACCATAGAACGAAGGCAACAGAGACATGGTACTACTCTTGATTTCATATGGATTATTCCCCCCAAGTCTTCTTAGTGTATGGCTAGGTTGGTTGGTAGGGATAAAATAATCTCTCAAAGATTGTTGGTTCTCCACAATTCTATTTTCACCTTCCTCGGCCATCTCTCTTCTCTCTTGGTTGACTCTCCTAAGGATTCTTTCAAGTTCTGAATTAAACACAAGTTGTCTCCTCAAAGACCACCTATCAAGCATACACAAACAAACACAATTACTAAGGACTTTTATGTCTTTAATCAATTAAGGCCTTTGAGATTTTAGTCCAGTTGTAGGTGACAATACAAATTGCCCAATCAATTACGTACCTATTGTCAACCTACAAAATGCCTTAATGAAGACCTAATTGGAACTTAGGTGCTCTGCCTTAAAGTTCAAATGGTAAAGTACTCCAAGGATGGAAGATCGAGGGATGCAAGTAGGCCTAAGCCTTCCTTTGAAGCCGTGCTTTCACAGTGCTTCTTAACTACCCTCAAAAATCCATGACAAGGTATCCCCCTCCTTGGAGTTACAAAACTTTTGAACTTATGTTTCAAGCACTTTGGTATCCAATGGTAGGAGAGTTCTTTCCTAGTAGCTCAAAACCTAGGAGTGTCTAATTGCGTGCTTTAGTGTGCAGTCAGGCATGTGTGCATTCACCATAAAAGTTTGAATTTTTGAACTGCAGCATAATGTCTCAAATCAACTCCTTGGGTTTTATATGTTCCTCCTTTAATTAGTTTTTTTGAAAAAATGTGACCACTTGTTAAATCGTTTCAAGACAACTTATGTGGTCTTGGAATTAAGTCCAAATGCAAATGCATGATCAAAATATGGATGCAAAGTAAGAGAATGCGTACCTTGCTTCCAGCAATTGACGATGCGAGAATGCACACAATGCAGAAAATAAATCTAGAGGCTGCTCATACACACCTGAATGGTTTGTCCTAGGGGCAGGCAGCTCATGTTTTTGTTTTTTGTTTTCTTTTTTTTACCTACTTATGCACAATCAAGAAAAATAAAATCAATCCACAAAAGAAAGTAAAAACCTAAATCTAAAGAAAGAGCGAACAGACTCCCAAAAATTACCCAACACGAGCCTAAAACAAAATCGGGGACAAACCCCTAAAACTAGCCCCAGAGTATAAGGGTGAGAAAACAAACAACTAAACTAAACCTAAAGAGTCTACTCTAAAATGCAGAATCAAAATTCTAAGAGGAAGACTCCTCCTAGATGGTCCTCCGTGTGTCTCTATGCATGTAGGGTCAAGGCCCACAAGCTCCTGTGATTATCTTGGAGGTGGCCACAAGGTCCACCAAGATGCGAAGCTCAATCCCTCCTCCAAGTGATGGAAACAAGGCCCACCACAGCATTGCTGAGGCCGATGCGACAACTCGTATGTAATATACGTACCTCGCACCAAATCAGATAAAACAAGTTAAATATGCCTCAATTTAAATCAACATGAACAAATGGATAATTGCAAGTTAATTAAGTCTGTTGCCTCCCCGGCAATGATGCCATTTGACGAGTCGATTTTCATTTTTGAAAAAGATGATTAAGATGATTTGTCATTGTATATTAAAGTGGGCACAAATCGACTAATCAAAGTATTAAATTGAAAATAAACCACTCAAGAGAGCGGGTCGTATCCACAGGGAGGTAATGACCAATTAAAACTCGTATGGGTTAAAAATAGATGTTCATGAATTGTTTCCCCCAAAAATTGTGTCGAAAACCATGTTAGATATGAGCTTGAATGAGTGCATAATCTGAAATAGCATTTATACCAAACAAGAGGGAGCTCAATGCAATGTTCACAATAATAAAATAAAAATAAAAGTTTGCAATGGCATTGAATATAAAAACTAATACCCTATTTACTATAGCAAAATAAGGGAATGGCTTCCTCTTACTCACACGTGCGGAGGAAGAAGAGCTGAATGGCGAGGCTGCAACCAGAGGTCGAGTGGGTCGAGGGCTACTCGACAGCGGTGGTGGTGAGAAGTGGCGTGGTCGAAGCCGGCTGCACGGCAGAGAGGAGTGACGGCGAGTGGAGGTGGCTGCAGTTCTATTGCTGCTGCTGGTGTGGCGCTTGTGAAGGCATGCACGCGAGGAGGTGCAGCAGCATGCACACATGCTGCTAGGGTCAGCGAGGGCATGCGCAGGCCATGCAGGCACACACGCAGAAGCTACTGAACGTGGCTGCAGGTGCTACTGCTGCAGGTAGGTGTTTGCACCTCAAAACACGCCTGTAATAACGCCTTCTTGTGCTATTTTCTAGCATTAACATTGCATAATAGGATCCTGTAATCGCATTTGTAAAAACGCTTGCATGCATGCATTTAATCAAGAGAGGAAGAGGAGTGAAACAATGGCTTGCATAGTTACATTTTATCTCAAGTGCCTCCTTGCAAATTCCACCTCTTTTCATTTTTTTCTCTCTTGATTTCTTCTTTTCTTCTTCCCGCGACTGCACTTCTTCCCGCAGCAGCCGCATGCATTTACTCCACGTCACTTCTCCCTGCCAACACCGCTCCCTATAGCTGCAACTCGTGCACCCTCTCCCTGCTGCAGCTGGCACGCCACTCTCTCCTCCTCTATAAGAAGCTGCAGCTTCATCCTCGCAAGGGAGGCTGCTGCAGCAACGAAACAAACCCGTAACCATCTTCTCCACCTCTTTCCCCTCCCATACGTCGGCCCTCCGTCGAGGAGGCACCCGGCGAGCAGGAGAACCCACTGTGGTGCAGACCACCACAGTGGGAGCACCACCGCCCAGCTCTTCGACGAGCCGGTGGGCGTGGTGCATTCCCTCGCTTCATTTTTTTTCTCTTTAATGCCATTGCCGCCGCTCCAAGCTTCGAAGCTTGAAGCCACGGCAGCAGCAGCCACGCAGCAGCAGCAGGTCCTCCCCCTCCTCCACGACCCTCCGCGACCACCTGCAGACCGCCTCCACGCTCTCTCTCTCACATATTCTCTCTCTCTCTCTCTCTCTCTCTCTCTCTCTTTTTTACTCACTAACAGACACACACTCACAGCAACGCACACACACACACGTTCACCGACGCACACACACCTATACCAACACATACACACACACTCACACACTTATAGTACTATATATATAAATATATATATACATACATACATACATACATACATATATATATATATATATATATATATATATATATATATACATAGTATATCTATATAGTTTTGTATACATACACATATATATAATATATATACATATATATAATATATATATATATCTACTTATATATACATCTATATACTTATACATATACTTATATATATATAGGCATATATACTTATATACATATATATATATACATATCTATATACATATATATATACATATATATAGTAATATATATATATATACTTATATACATATATATACACATATATATCTATATATATATATCTATACATATATAACTATACATATATATATATATAGATATATTTACTTATATACATACATATGTACATATATTTTCATGTTATTTATTATACGCTGTATCGCGGGAATATCTGCACCAGTTGCTGATATTCCCTTATACACGCGTACAAAAAAAGCGTGGTCCCATACATCATCCATCCTCCATCCACACTCCACGCGGCACCTAGTCATGTTGGTTGCTTCTCTCCAGACGTCG
Source organism: Thalassia testudinum (assembly GCA_037157565.1). Classification (NCBI taxonomy): domain Eukaryota; kingdom Viridiplantae; phylum Streptophyta; class Magnoliopsida; order Alismatales; family Hydrocharitaceae; genus Thalassia; species Thalassia testudinum. The sequence goes on along the minus strand of JAZHRO010000035.1, from coordinate 35,207,060 downwards.
ACTGACTCGACATAGTGCTACACTCCATCGCCACCTCCACCCCCACCCCTTTATATATATACTACATATATATATATATACATACTATATTTACTTTCTGTCTATTTGCTTTTCTATTAGTAAAAAGATAAAAAAATACATAAAAAAGAAAAGATAATCTTTGACTTGCAGGTACCTCGTCTTGCGAGTAGCAAGACTTGTTTTGGGACTCTGTTTGGCTAAAAGCCAAGGACACAATTTTGAGGGTGTGCCTCAAGAACAAGGATTACCATAAAAAAAACCTAAATAAGAAAAACACCAAAAACACAATAAACGAACGGAAGAGATGCGTTTTAAGGAAAACGTAGAAACTCGACTTTAACCCCACTTCCTTGTGTTCGACCCTGGGCTTGAAAGTGATAAGATAAAATCAATTAGGCCAGGTTAAAAATTTTGTAAAGAGATGGTTAGGTCCAAATTAGGTTAACCACTATACACATTTCAACGATAAAAATATCATATTAACAACCTATTCGGGCCGACCCATCATAACTTTTCTGGCGCCGTTGCCGGGGACGGTCGCGGAGGAGCGGGAGGACCTGCTGCTGCTGCTGCATGGCTACTGCTGCCGTGGCTTCAAGGTTCGAAGCTTGGAGCGGTGGCAATGGCGTTAAAGAGAAAAAAAAAATGAAGCGAGGGAATGCACCACGCCCACCGGCTCGTCGAAGAGCTGGGCAGTGGTGCTCCCACTGTGGTGGTGTGCACCACAGTGGGTTCTCCTGCTCGTCGGGTGCCTCCTCGACGGAGGGCCGACGTATGGGAGGGGAAAGCGGTGGAGAAGATGGTTACGGGTTTGTTTCGTTGCTGCAGCAGCCTCCCTTGCGAGGATGAAGCTGCAGCTTCTTATAGAGGAGGAGAGAGTGGCGTGCCGGCTACAGCAGGGAGAGGGTGCGCGAGTTGCAGCTATAGGGAGCGGCGTTGGCAGGGAGAAGTGACGTGGAGTAAATGCATGCGGCTGCTGCGGGAAGAAGTGCAGCCGCGGGAAGAAGAAAAGAAGAAATCAAGAGAGAAAAAATGGAAAAGAGGTGGAATTTGCAAGGAGGCACTTGAGATAAAATGTAACTATGCAAGCCATTGTTTCACTCCTCTTCCTCTCTTGATTAAATGCATGCATGCAAGCGTTTTTACAAATGCGATTATAGGATCCTATTATGCAATGTTAATGCTAGAAAATAGCACAAGAAGGCGTTATTACAGGCGTGTTTTGAGGTGCAAACAGTAGGTGGAGGAAGCGATGCTACACGTTGTTCAAGGGTGCACGGGCGTGAGTTGCGAGTGTGGCAAAGGCGCAAACGAGGGGCCTGCACGTACTGGAGGGCTGGCCGAGGAGTGGCTGCTCGCTGCTGTTATGCACATGGAGGCACAGTGAGGAGTTGATGGCCTGTGCGTGCATGCGTAGGCGCGAGCGTGGCGGAGGTGCAAGGGGCAGGTGCGCAAGATGCACGTGGTCCATTGCTACACACGAAGGGGCACTGCTGGTGCACGTGGAAGGATGACAGTGATGGGCATCATGTGTGGGAAGGAGGTAGCGACTGGTTGTGATGGGTTCTTTTTGGTGGAAAGGAAACAAAGAATTAAAAGAGAAAGAAGATGAACAGGTGGCTGTTGGGAGGTCAGACATCTGGGAACATTCCTAGACATCTTAATGAGAAGGGATGGTTGCTAGTGCGTGGTTATGTCAGTGGTTGCCGGTGTTGGTGATAGTGGTAGTGCACGCTGTAACGACCCGATTCCCAGATCCCTACGAGACTAATCCCAATACCTAGTCGTCCAACGAGGAAGTAACCAAAAGAGTAGTAAAATAAACCACATTCAGCATGAATATAACTAGCAATAACAAAATACAGCAGTAAGAAAAGGAAATACTACAGTATACACCACCACAGCAGAAGGGAAATAAACATGTACATAACATAAAGTTTCAATAAAGAAAGTACAGGGAGTAACAAAGAAACTACTCACTATAGTAGAAGAAAAGTACAAAAAGTACTACAGGTAACTCTGTTGGACCCTACTAGGCCCAGCGTCCTCTGCAGCCGCTGACCCTGGCTGCTCAACACCGGGCCCTGAAAATTAACGAGTGTAACACGTCAGCGAAACGCTGATTAGAGTGGCAACTAAAAGCTAAAGAAGCAGAAGAGTGCACAGTAGCTGGTATATTTTTACTTTCGTTATTTACGTCTTTCTATTAAATTACTATTGATTTATTTCTCAGATCCTTCTCTTGATCTTGAATGTCCCTCATGGGAACGATCTTGATTGCAGGCTTTTCCGAAAAGTAGAAGTAACACGTGGTGCTCCCCTGGCCGGGAGAGTCCCCCGTGGTGGTCCTACCCTCAGTCAGCCACCCCAATGTCACTGACAGATGTAACGGTGACTACGACACGGGCGATAAGCGCACGGGTAGCTACCCCGCACTGGCATGCGGTCAGTCATTTCCGTTAACGGGTGAGCCCAAAGCACAACACAGAACCAGTATAGGGCAGAGCCCTTTCAGTAACAGGGGTCCAACCCCTCCACAGTCCGCGCACCCTCGCCTGACTACCCTGGTTTGCCTAGTGGGCCTAACAAGTCGGTGTAGGAGGCTAACAGAACCCCGGGGCCCGTGGGGTAGCTAGTGTTCTCCCTACACTAGTAGCTCTCCTCGGTACTGCGTACGCGAGGGCCAGCAAGTCAGTGTACAGTGGCTAAACCCACCCCCGTCTCAACCTGAGGGCGGCAAGCTCCCCTCTACACTAAGAGGTAATGTGTGCTCTCTCTGGTACCACGTACCCAAGAAACAACACACTTCCACGTTTCACTTTCTCAGTTCCATTCTGTTCTCTTTCCAGGAATTCTACTCCTAATTCCCCATAGGGTTCATGTTCTTTTTGGTTTGGCCATTTTAGGTTTCACCGTTCCAATTTTGCGTTCATACAATCCATATTCTCAAGCATATTTATTCATTCATAATAGGCAGCTATTATTTCCTTTCCACTTTTCCAAGACTACAATATTTCTATATTCCACTAGTTTTCCAGTCCTATGATTCATGCCGTACCCTAGGATCTATCATTCAATCTAGTTTTCCAGTCCTAGGATTCATGCAATACCTTAGGATCTATCATTCAATCTAGTTTTCCAGTCCTAGGATTCATGCAATGCCCTAGACTCTATTAATTGTTCCACAATCGTAACAAATTATGTTAAATAAATAAAAAGCCACTCTACTAGCGAAACCAGGAGTACTGGGGGAGTGGTCAGCAATCCCGCGCGCCTCCGCAACCCCAAAGACTGCAACGGAATGGGGTCTTAACACAAGGATCAATCACAAGGAGTTTCTTAGAATAGTATACAATTACTGTAAATGGGTAGAGGAATTTATTCTAGAAAGAACGCAACTCGAAACGCGGAAAACGGACTCCGAACGGGCCCTAAACGGGTCAAAAATGACGAAACTATCCAAAATCAAACGTCTGGAAGAGGTTCCAGACCTCTTAAAAGGTTGATCGGTCGTACCTCAGTTCTGCGCAGTCCTTCAGACGTCCAGAAGCCCGCTGGAACGTCTAACCATGGTTCCCAGACGTCCGATTGTCACCTCGGACGTCTGGAAGTCCTCCCCGTCGTCTGGCACTGCTGCCAGACGTCTGATCCGCATGGGATGGCAAGCCCTTGTGCCCTCCCGAGCAGAACCTACACACACACACACCTGTTCTCAGCACGACGAAGCGTAGACGAAGTCGCAGCGGACGGTTGCATGGCTGTACACGCGAGAAAGGGAGAAGATGAAATATCTTACCTGTCAGACGTCTGGATAGTCCTCCAGACGTCTTCGACGTTGTCTGGACGTACGTCTAGACATCTGATTCTAGAAAAATTTCCAGAACCAGGGCCCGATTCACTCTCCGCCCGCGACGCACGGCCGTGCCGTGCCCCGTCCGCCTGATGTCCGAGCCGCAGCAGCCCCTCCATGACACCCCAGCCTGCAGCTCCCCCGCCGGCCGGCTCCAACTCCCTTGGCAAGCTCGAACCCTCACGGTCGAGCTTCTTCCTTCTGCTCGTAGCCCTCCTTCCCGCACGCTCACCACGGCCACTGCTGCTGCCGCTCACTCGCTCGCTCACGCTCTCGCACTGGCAGGGAGAAGGAGAAGGAAAAGGCAGAGGAGATGAGGGTGAGGGAGAGGTCGAGGGTGTTTTATAAGGCCACATGGGGAGAGAGAGAAAAGGGGCAGCACGTCTACAGGAAGAGAGAGGGAAAGAAGAACGAAAGCGGCGGGTGCGCACGCAAACGAAATCCCGTACGCCGAAAAAATTTATTACCAGACATCTGGAAAGTGTTCCAGACATCTGGACAGACGTCTGGGCCACTTCCCAGACGTCTTAAAAACCCGTCTGATGTCACCTTCGTCACACACGCTAAGGTGCTCATAGTTATTTGCACAAGCCAACGGTGGCGCAGCAGTTTGTCACCGTGCTTGCCTACGGTGGTGTGGACTTGTGCTTGCAGTTGAGGCCGGCAGTGGTGGAATGGAAGAGAGCTTGACTCTCTGCGTAGTAGTGGATCGGGGGTGATGGCATGCCGATAATGGTGCGGCTGGAGTCTTCTTTTATGTTGTAGGAGGCATGCAGGAGGACGTTGATTGAAGAAGAGGTGAAGCGACGAACATCATGGGGAACGGGGATCCACGATTGTCGCTTGTGCATTATAGCTGGCACAACTCTCCTGCATGCATCCGTTGGAGATAAAATAAAGAAAAGAAATGAGGGGTTATTTATATGCAAACCCTTACTTTCTATGTTAAAACCAAACAATACATGTAATGCACTCACAAGCTATTCTAACTTAATTCTAAATGCATTTAATTATGAATGCAATGCATGAATTATGCAATTAAGTTAAAAACATAAACTAATATATTTACATCCTAATACATACTAAATAAATGTTAAAGATAACTTAATATCTAGGCATTGAAATACCTAAATAGCCCACAAATATGGGCTCATCAGAATCCTTTGTAGCACTTTCAAGTGCAGCCAATTCAGGTTCTTCGACGTCTTCAAGGCTATTCTCCACTTGATACTACAAAAGCAGTATTTCTTGAAGTGCACGATTCTATCTGGTTAACCTAGTCAAAGATTCTAGTTCTTAAAGGGCCATCATTAAAGATTCTTGGGGCTAGAATCACGGCTTGTCTCTGACCCAGCTTGAGGATTGTTTGAACCTGATATAGATAAATTGCAACCTTCTCCTTAAGCTTGGCTACCAGTTGTTGTAGTCTAAAATGTCATCGCATATGCAGTGGCAGTCCATCGGGGCATCCAGGGGGTGAATTAGGTCTACCAGTGTTCCATGGTTGAGATGTAGGAGTACAGAAATCATACCATGCAACATAAGATGGGGTCCTTTGTGGAGACATTAGGTATTGATCATAATGACTAGGATCAGGATTTGGGTTAGCCATTTCAACTACCTGAGAAGAAGAGGGTACAGAAGAAGGACCAGGCGATGCAAAAGGTCACCTTCGCCACCTTGGGTTTGGTTCCCAAGGTTCCATCAATGTAGGTCTAAATGACCTCCTCCCTTAAATACACTAGCCAACCCCAGTTGGTGTAGCCAAGCCAAACAAGGCTAAGGCCCTGTTAATCAAATTGGTCCTTTAAAATTCAAATGACTAGATGTTTCATTAAGGTTTAAATTCTTGAAGAAAATTTGTCAAGCGACTGACTGAAAATGATCTCTACCTCTTAAGCTAACCTGGCCAATCTGTTACAAGGAGACTAAGAGGAAGGTTCTTCCTTCAACACCCCTTAGCTGCGGTCATTTGACACTACCCTGCAAGCTAGACACCAGGTTTGGTTGAAGAGGTTGAGACCACCTAATAGTTAAAAGACGAATGTAGGTTATTAAGATATTCTTTACAATTTTTAACCTTTCTTCAAATTGGGTGTGTGGTAAGTGGTCCACAAGGTGACCTGACTCACTGACTAGTCACTTGACTTGATTGATTCCAATCAAGTCCACTATGGTCTCTAAATATAACCCTAAAGGTAAAACCTAGGGTTCATGCAATTTGACTACAAATCAGGCCGCAGACCACAAATCATATTCAAAATACTCTCTATGTAATTTGAATCCAAATGATCCAAAATTTGGCAGGCAGATTCCCTTTTCAATAAACTTTTCAAAGAATATTTTTTTAGAATTTTTACTATTCTATATAAATAAATACGAACTTTTAACTAACAAGGGGTTAGATTTGGGATTTTGACCCTGAGTTGGTTTTTCCTTTTGAAACAGTATCAACAGTTCTCAAAAAATTTGGAAAAAATATGGAAAAAAAAGGTAACTTGATAATCCTTCAAACCCCAAAATTCTTGGGTCAATCCAATTCGTGTGCTATTTGAAATTGGTTTTTGAAGATAAAAAAAATCCAAATATCAGTCTATTTCACCCCCTTGCATTCCGTGAATTTTTTAAAATATTAAAACTTGAATTTTCCAAGGTAATGGTAGTGTTGGGAAGATAATTTGAAAATCTAACACCTACTCGAATTTCAAAATTTTTGCAGGTACGAATTTTAAAAATAGGATTTAAGTCGTGGCCGAATTTCCAAAAAATAGGTTGAAGGGTGTTGAAGAGATAAAATGCTAATAATAACCACCCTTAACAGAAAATATCAATTTTTTTCTTATTTTTTTTATTTCAAAGCAAAATTCAAAACAAATTCTAACTTCCTAAAAGATAAGTTCCTAAATTGTTTTTTTTTTTCAAATAACTCCTATCCGACTATCAAATCAAGTCCTAACTTAAAATCCTAACAAAGATAATTGTGTGCACCTGATTATTTTTTCATCCATGGGTCATTGTGTGCATAGATCCACTGCACCCATTCCATTGCCTGCACACAAATCACAACACAATCAGATATCAAATCAAGAATCTTCTTGCCTCCCCGGCAATGGCACCAATTTGTCAGAACGTGAAATCGCATTTTTAGAATAATCCCGTCCTAGTATAGCGCAAAAACACGTCGACAAATAATTTTAACGAAACTTGGTAAGTCCCTGTCAAACACAGGGAGGCGAAAATGCGACTCAATTTGATTTCAATATGCACATTGTGTTGAAAATAAAGATCTACTCAAACTAGATACTAAAAACAAGTTGTAAGATAGATATGAAGCAAATCAAGTTTAGTCAAATGGTAACCAAGCAAGTTCTCCACATAGTTGAATGCTTGACACAGAAAGTAAAAGTAACTTAACTAGAACGACTAGAACAAAATAATAGAAACATTAGATCTAGAACTAGAAATCAAGTAGAGAACTAATGATAAGATGATCTAAAGTACTCTACTTGAACAAGGGCATAAAGGAGTGGTCCTTGGTGCCCTTAGGAGGACATGGAGGGTAGTAATGGTGCGCCAAGGGTGGCCTTGGTGGACAGCTTGAAGGAAGAGAGCTCTTAGGAGGAGAATTAAGAGGGACAAACTCGATGGTGGAATTTATTATTGAATTGGGGGGTCTCGGGCCCCTTTTATAGCCAAAATGAGGGGCAAAATAGGTCTTTTAGAAGCCCCAACTGAGACAACAAGCCAGAGTATCTGAGAGCCGTCGATCTGGAGGTCTATGGCTCAGATCGCGTCCAAATCGCACCTCAATCGTACCTTCAACACATGCTGCCACTAGATGTAGCCACGTTGTGCTCTCAGCACCATTTGATCACGATCATGTGGCTAAGAGCGCGAGCCTTGCCACAGCCTCAGTTTTCATCGCACTTGTTCAATCACGGTCATCTGATCATGGTGATCAACGATCTTCTGATCATGATGATCAACCATCCTGATAAGCCCATGCCGCATGCTTGCCACCACCTCTTCGCGTGGCCGCGTATCATGGCGCATAATCACACACGCTCGCATCCATTGGTCCTCCGTGCACCATGCATCGAGTTGCCCGCTGCTTGATCTCGATTCAACGCTCAAATTCCACACACCAGCATCTGAGCGTAATTTTGCCACTCCTCACTACTCGATCGGGCACCCTTCGTTCATCATAAGGCACTTGACCAACGCACTACATGTGCATTTATGTCACACTTTTGATTTCATGTGTGAACCACCTCATTCGTTGGATGACGATCCTACAATTGAGATGAGGTCTCACCTTGATGAAGAGTAGGGAGGCTGACAATGTGGCGCCTCTGTGACTGTTGGATGACAATCCAACGGTCCACAGAGTGTGTTGGATTGCTTTTAGAGGCTGAGGGTGTAGTGGAGGGCCACTGGGATGGCACCACGTGGCACCATCCTAACCGTACCTTTTCCTGCCTTTGTAGATGGTGCTCTAGAGCTCCAATTGTGGCAATTCTTGCGTCGTTGGACTGCGATCATCACTCTGAGTCCATCTGTATGGTCAGATTTATCATTCGTGACCCTGAATCATCAACAATTATTATTTCCTATCAATTAGTGCATCATAATATCATTATTTTTTACACATCTAAATAAATCAACTAAGATGCAAAATATGCTGCTCATACATGCATTATTCCTAAGCTAGGATCTAACTTAATTTAGGTGGATTAGGTCCTATGATTGCCGCGCAATCAACAGGCTACTGACACCTTCTTGACACGGAGACACTAGACTCGACTGTGACAGCCATCTTAGGATTGGCTTGAGAGGAATGACATGTAAAAGGTGCCATTGAGAAAATAGATGAACTTGAGAAACATTGTAATATTCCTCGCTTCCCATATACGATGCTAATTGATCAAGGTCATTATATTAGGAGCCTTGACTCAAGCAAATAGACACAAGAGAAATCACACCAGGGATTGATGATGCAGTTCCACCTAGAAAAGGTGTACGTTTGGGGGGAGAGTGATTGTCCCAAACTTCACTAATATTTTTGGTAAAACAATAGCACTCACATATGTACCTCCTTGATTACGTAAAAAATAAACATTTTCCCATCCTAGGTATTTATAGGAGAAGCCTCCTTCGACCGTGGGTCTCCTTGGATCTCCATGATCCCATGATCCACTTATTAATCGCATTTATTTGAGTAACAGTCAAATGAATTAGTGTGAATACCAGCACAACGATCATGTGTTTCAACTTCAATCGACATGATCCACGGGTGGGTTATCGGATCCCTAGATTGAGTCAGATCCGATAAGTTATCAATTAGTCAGACCAAGTTATTAAGTAACTAGATCCTATCAGGTAGCCAGGCGATTGGATCTACCAGGATGCTGTGCAATCGGATCTGCTAGGATGTCAAGTAACCGGATCTGCAAGATTGGTTCATGAAGTTTATATAAGAGGATTTTTCACTCCTCATCACATGTGCACAAGCTCGTCAGCCGGCCTTCCAATCCTAGCCATAGCTATCTTTGGCAACTATTCAAAAGTTACTAAACATAACTACCAACCTAGATTTAAGGATCGCAGGGGAAGGAGTGGGTAGGATAAAAGGAGGATGCAAATGGCCAACTTGGGACACTCTACGTCCATCTGCACCGTGGTTCTAGCATGCACCATGGAACTTTAGCATGCGTTGTGGACCACTATGTACTTTGACATCGCCTACATTTCCACTCGTGCACATAATGCAGTGCATGTGTACCGCCTCTCCTTGATCGTGTTCCTCCTCTACGAGCTCTTGTTGTCGATGCCTGTGGACATACCATCACCGCTCACCCTTCCCCTTTATCTTTTTCTCTTGATCTTTTTCTTCTACTTGACCTAACATTACCAACACCACCTGCAACTCCATGAAGAACCCATCAACACCACCTCACCATCACTCCTCCTACACCAACTTTGACCTCCATCTCGCCAACTCCGACCACCAACGTGCTCGCCGCATCTTGCCATCAACCTTCACGCTCCCACGCCACCAACCGGCTGCTCCTTCACCGTTGTCAAGCTCCATCATTACCAGCTATCATCGCGTCGAGCGACCGCCTCACATCTCGCCATCACCACCAATAGGCTCCCCACACGCCACTGAACCCAACACCACCTATAGCTCCACCTTCGGTCGCCTCCTCATGCATGCCATCTCCTCCCACACAAATCCCATGTTCTTCTACAATAAAGCACACCATTAGTTTTCTTTCATCTTTTCCCATTCAAGCTACTATTCATTTATTTTCTATTTTATTTAATTGCTCTCTCTCTCTCTCTCTCTCACTGGTTCTCTAATTGCTCTCACTCCCTTAAGGCTCCCTGTCTCCATTTTATTAATCTCTATTTGCCTCACAATGGATTTGATGGAACATTTTTGTGCAATGATTTTTTTTAGATTTGTGAACACAAATATAAGGTATTTATGGATTTTATTCGGTTAGTGTCGCCCTATGGAAATGACCTAATCATTGTGGTTAGATTTTTTTAAGATTTTTGATTGAAGGTTTTCTACCACATAAAAATACGACGACATATTATTTTATTCTTATCTTGTTAAAAGTGAAAATGCTCTTGATCAGTAATATATACATGCATGCATAATATAGGACCAAAGTGCATTTTATGAATAAATGTGTCAAATTATATGCTTTTATGAATAATGTAGGTAGTGAGAATGATGAATAAAGAGTGACAAACTTGAATATCTATTTAGGAGAAGAGAAATATCTATGGGAAGCCTAAATAAAGAACAATAAAGCAATTAAAGACAAGGAGACTTGAAGAAATATAGACAAGCAAAGAGGAGGGCAAGGAAGGACACATGGCACCACCTAATCCCTTCCTATCTTTAGACATTAGGACACCTAATTCTCTACAAAACCATGTCTTAAATCTAGTGTAGAGAAACCCCATCAACCCTTAGATTTACATAATAAGGCCACCTAGGATTTTCCTATTTTTAGTAACAAAAACATATTCCATCTAAACCCTACACACACCATCCAAAGGCCATCACTCACTTCTTATTTTTAGCAATAGATAGGACCACATCTACACCCTTAGATCCTAATCCTATGGCCTAGTTCAAACCTAGATATCCACTTAAACCTAGCCCGTAGATCTAATCCTATGGCCTACATTTATTCACACAATCTATAAAAAGGCCTTACCTCCATTAGAATCATCTCTTCCTCCATATCATCTCTTCTTTCATTTTACATTCACCTTTTATACTGCACCGAAGAATGACTCACCATGGCTCTTAATTCATCAATATTAGATAGTTTTCCAAATTAAATTACTAGTAAATAAGAAATAAACAAGATTAATTATATAATAAGGTAATAATATACAAGGACCTTAATTATGAGTTAAATAGCTTAATTATGACATAATAAGCATTTAATTAATAATAGCACTTAAATACAAGCATTTAGCTATATACAATTAATTATAACTAAGCTTATATTATTTATAATAACTACGTTGTTAATTAACTTAATAATATTAATCACTTAAATAAATATTTCTAAAAGGGACAAAAATGTAATCTCATGGTATAAATATATTATTTACAATATTTAAATTATATGTAAAAAGTTGAAAAATAAATAATTTAATTTAAGATTTAAAACTTACTATTTTCATTTTAGCCCCTAGTTTCTATTTCAACTAAGTCCTTCCATTACATATAGTTCCTTCAAATATTTATATAGAAGTCCCTAGGTACCTTTCTTCTTTTCTTCTTCTCCTTAGATGGCCACCATTGGCTAGTGACCAGACCATCCGATGATCGTCTATCCAACACCCAAATCACTTCTCCCTTGTCGTAGAGCTTTATTTCACCTTCCTCATCTTATCCAATGGTTCTGATCAGCCATCAATCCTATTTCTTTATGGTGAATAAGCTTATCATCGTCGATGATGACAACGGTGGTTAGGATGTACCTAGACCCCCATTCATCTAGGTTCTCCCCCTAAGCTCCGCAATCACCTATAAATAGCCATGCGGGCATCTAATTGGAGGCTAGCAAACCCCTTCCCTCTTCTTAAACTATGGTTGTTTAGTAGGTCTCATCCAAACTTCGACGTCTCTTCCTTTCTCTGGTGCCATTTGCCGAGGAGCACTGCCTCCCTCACCTCCTTTTCCTCTCCTCCACCCTACTAACGACGTTGGAGCACACCATAGTCCTCTCTCTTCTAGTTTCGCTGGGCCGAAGCTGTTGTACTTCCCAAGCTAATTTCTTCCCATTCTCACGCTACCAATGGTGAGATCTCTCACCCCCTTCGTCAGGTAAGTAGTTCTAGTTCTTAGGCGTAGCTTCTAGATTAGAATTAGGCAATTAATTCTTAAGAGTAGGCATAAAATAGATCCTTCTTCTCACCACTTTCTCCAACTCAAAGGTGATTAAGGAGAGGATTAAAGAAATAATTAAGGGCTAATGACATAGGCTAATGATGGCTAAGGTGAATGCTAAGTTAAGAAGAGAAGAGAGTAATTATTGTATACAATTAGAATGTAGATATTAATTTAAATAATTTTTTTTTGCCTTGTGTGTACACACATTTTCAGGCAATGTTGTATATAAATCTTTATTCTTCTCATTCTTTTTATATGATCTTGTGTATAACTAATTTATGTGTAAATATGTAGATACTTGTATATATGTATATAATTGTATAGATTCAATGTTGTATGTAACTCATTTGTAAATATTCTTTGCACTTTTGGAATGAAAGATTAAGATTGATTTTGGATCTTAAAGAGTAATGTATATCAATAACTGCTTCCCAGTGAACGACCTACAATAAAACTAGTAAAAATATATATAAATAAAATGACATTCAAATGAATTACAACACTATAGTACATATATGACTGTGATATTAAATAACCTAAATTAACCGTAGTCTAGTTTCACTCATCATTTTTTTTTAGTGCCTTTGCCAGGGAGGCAACTCTTTGCTTGCCAAAAAACATTCTTTTATTCTTTTTTTGTATATATATTATTTTCTTTGTTTAAATTCTTTCATTCTTTTTATATACTATTCTTTTGTACATATTTGATTCATTCTTCTTATAATTGACTTACTAATCATGTTTCTTTTCACAACACCTGAGGAGGAGTTGGAGGTTAGCTCTGCGAGCAGGTGTTGTCTTTGCTACTGCGACTCTTGAGCTTCTAGCACTCTCGAAGCTGTGTTCCTGCATTCCTAGTTAGTGTAGTCATTAGTTCTAGATTTAGGTTTAGTTTCTAGTTTGAGTCTTAGTAGATTTGTAAAGGCATAAAGTTGTGAGAGTCTGTTCTCACACACCAGTCTGTAATAATTAGGATTGTGGACTTTGGATACTTTTATTCTTTCTTTTCACTTTTGTTTTCCCGATTCGATTTTCTTTCGTTACATTAAAATTACAAAAAATCTGTAAAAATCAGAAATTAAAAAAAAATCATCTCTACTTTTCTAGCAACAACATTACCTTTGGTATTCCATCTTAAGAATTGCAATTCTTCCTGCTAGATTTATTTCCTATCTATTTGCATTACTGTAAAGTGCTGAAGTCAAGTATATCTTCTTACTCTACTCAAACTCCTGCCATCTTAGTATTGGGACTTAAGTAACAAGACCCTCTCTTGTTTGCAAATGATTAAAAAGTGAGACATTTCAATTCTATCAATTCATTTCTAAAGAGAAAAATCTAATTCGAAAAGTATGACATAATTCTTGCTTGAAACCTTGTGTGAATTTTTCACCACTATTCTGTTGCTTACCATCGTATACACAACACAATCACATAAGGTCACAAAAACACACATTCTACCTCATCTTCTGAGCAACCATAGGGATTTGGATTTGCATGCCAATCTTATCCAAGTCCTGAGTGGGTTTAGAGGTCTACACTACGTAGTTTTCTTTAGGATGCGTATAATTGCTTGATAGAAATATTTGTTTGCACAAAAAATATTTTCTCATAGTGGACTTTTAGGAGAAAATCTCAAGTTTTATTGCTTGTTTGATTCTATGGTCTTTTGATTGATTCTGAGCTTGAGATTTGATTTTTGATTAATTGAGATTGATTCTATGAGTTGTGATTATTTTAGCACAATTTTTCAAAAACCAACTCATGGATGGTAGACATTTTCAACACGAACCACTTGTAGCACCCTTGGGTGCTGAAGAACCTAGAGTCTCTATGCCTTCCACATCCCATCCTATTCCACCTAAGCCTAATCTACCTCGTACACCTATTCACCAATTCATCCACCCTAAGGATGATCATGATTCACACTTCAATGATCAAGAAGACCGTCCACCTCTTGTTTATCCGAACCCTGAACATCATCCTAGACAGGAGAAAGAACCACCCTTACAACACCTATTTAACACACAAATGCAAATGAATCACTTAACACAACAGGCGCAACAACTAACTAAGGTTGTTCGAGTTTTAGCAAACCCCCAACCAAAACCACCACAAGCATGTAGACCTTAATTGCGATATTACTATAATCCTGCAGTTGCACCTATCATGACCACAGTTAGATTTCCTGTTGAGGGTCATGTTGCTAAGTTGAAACTGAACATAATCACTTTGATTCCATACTTCCATGCCCTTGCTTCTGAGGATCTCTTTTAGCATTTAGAGGATGTAACGAACGCGTGCCCCAGACGACTTTTAAGATGTCTGGGAGGTGGCCCAGATGTCGGACCAGATGTCTGGGATCGTTTCCAGACGTCTAGAAATCCGTTATCTTCCACACGCGCAGGTCGTCTACGCGCCTGAGCGCGCAGACCCGCATATTCGTTTATTCCCTGCGGCTGCAAACTCCCTGCCGCATCCTCTCTCCTCCTCGCACGACCTTAAAAGGCCACACCTCCCCTCACTTCCGTCACCACCGTCTCCTCCCTCTTCTCCTTCAGCCAGTGAGTGTGAGCGCAAGTGTGAGGGCGGCAGCGGCGGCCGCAGTGAGCGCGGAGGAGGTGCTGCGTGCGAGAGTGGAGCTCAGCCTTGAGGGCGAGCTCGCCGGGGCTGCTAGGGCCGGCCGGCGGAGGGCATAGGGGGCGCGGAGCGACGCGGAGGGGGGACTGCTGCGGTCTGAGCAGCAGGCGCGCGAGGTGCGACGCGGGCGGCATCGCGAGCAGAGGCCGAGTAGCGTCCTGATTCTGGAAAAATTTCCAGAATCAAACGTCTTGATTGATAGCCAGACGGCGAGGGCAACGTCTGGAAGACCATCCAAACATCTGAAAGGTGAGTTTTCTGTCTCCTTCCTTCCTGTCGACTGACCGTACTGAGTGAGGGAGATGGGTGTGCGCAGGCTCGGTGATTCGCCATCCATCACGAATCAGACGTCTGGCAGTAGTACCAGACGGCGGAAGAGACCTCCAGACGTCCGAGGTGACCATCGGACATCTGGGAGCTAGGCCAGACGTCCCCGCAGACTTCTGGACGTCGGGAAACCACGCTGAACATGGTAATTCTCTGATCCACTTTTTAAGATGTCTAGAAGAAGTTCCAGACATCTGATTTTGCACAGTGTCGTCATTTTTGACCCGTTTAGGGCCCGTTCGGGTTCCGTTTTCCGCGATTCGAGTTGCGTTCTTTTCAGAATTAATTCCTCTACCCGTCTACAGTAGCTATACACTGTTTTGAGACACTCCTTATGTTTGATCCTTGTGATAGGACCCCATTCTGTTGCAGTCTCGGGGGTCGCAGAGGCACGTGGGATTCCCGACCACGCCCCCATTTCTCCCGTTATACCTGGTAGAGTGGCTTTAAGTTATTAATAAAATCTATTAAATTATGGAACCATAAATAGAACCTAGGACATTGCATGAATCCTAGGAATGAGAAATAGATGGAATGATAGCTCCTAGGTGTTGCATGAATCCTAGGGCTGGAAAACTAGATTGTATGATAGATCCTAGGATATCGCATGAATCCTAGGATGGGAAAACTAGTGGAATGTATAATACTGCAATCTTGGAAAATGGAAAGAGATATAATGATGCCTGTAATTTGAATTAACAACTGCCTGTTGTGAATAAATAACGTGGTTGAGAACATGGATTGTAAGAATGTGAAACTGGAAAGTGAAACCTGGATGTTTGAGTAAAAAGGATGGAACCCTACGGGGAAGTAGGAGTAGAACTCCTGGAAAGTGAATGGAATAGTATTGGGGAAGTGAGCTGACCCTTGAGTACGGAGTACCAAGGAGAGCGACTGGCCCCCTGTTTAGTGCAGAGCGAAGCCAGCCGCCCCAGGCACCCGGGGTTGGGACTGGCCACTCTGTACCGACTTGCTGGCCCTCGCATACGTAGTACCAAGGAGAGCTACTAGTGTAGGGAGGTACTAGCTACCCCACAGGCCCTGGGGTTCTGCTAGCCTCCCACACCGACTTGTTAGGCCCGCTGGGGCAAACCAGGGTAGTCAGGCGAGGGTGCGCGGACTGTGGAGGGGCAAGGCCCCGGTTTGGTTACTGTGGAGGGGTTGGACCCCTATTACTAAGAGGGCTCTGCCCTGGACTGGTTCCGTGCTATGCTTTGGACGCACCTGTTAACGGAAACGACTGACCGCGTGCCAGTACGGGTTAGCTACCTGTGCGTTTATCGCGCGTGCCGTAGTCACCGTTACGTCTGTCAGTGACCTTGGGGTGGTTGACTGAGGGTAGGATCACCACGGGGGACTCTCCCGGCCAGGAGAGCACCACCTGCTACTTCTACTTTTTGGAAAAGACTGCAATCAAGATCGTTCCCACGAGGAACATTCGAGATCAAGAAAAAGATCTGGGGAATAAATGAAATAGTGAGACAATTGAAAGATGTGAATAAAGAAAGTAATCGAACATAACAGCTACTGTACACTCCACTGTTGTCTTTAGTTTAGTTGCCACTCTACTCAGCGTTTTTGTTGACGTGTTACACTCGTTACCTTTTTCAGGACCAGGTGTTGAGCAGCCAGGGTCAGCGGCTACAGAGGGCGCTGGGCCGAGTAGGGTCCAGTAGAGTTACCACTGTCTCTTGTACCTCTTTTTGTTACTTTGTAGTGAGTAGTTCCTGTTTCCGCTGTACTTTCTTTACCTGCAGTTCAAATTATATTATGAATGTTGTTCTACTGTTGTGGTGGTACATACTGTGGTAGTTTCTTTCCTTACTGCTGTACTTTCTTACTGTTAGTTATATTCATGCTGAATGTGGTTTATTTTACTGCTCTTTTGGTTACTTCCTCGTTGGACGACTAGGTCTTGGGATTAATTGAGTCGGTCCGGTTCTCGTGTCTCGTAGGGACTCGGGAACCAGGTCATTACAGAGGAGCTGAAAAATTTAGCTCAGACTTTGGGATCGCAAGGCCAAGATCAACACACTCTCCTGATGAAGATGTTTTCCTTCTTACTAAAAGATAAAGTCACCTTTTGGTATTGCACTCTCTCACGAACTACACCTATAGAAAATTGACCTTCTTTGGAACATGAGTTCCTAAAGAAGTACTTTCCTGTAGGCTGCACTAACGTCTTAAGGCTTGCTATCACAACATTCACCTAGAATTCAAGAGAACCATTACACAAGGCATGGGAGAGAGTCCACGAACTCCTTAGAAAATGTCCCCTCCATGGTGTCCTACATTGGCAATGAGTCCAAATCTTCTACCATGGGCTCCATGAGGACACAAGCAACTTTGTTGATGCCACATGTGGAGGCAACTTCCTATTTCAAGATGAGGATTCAACTTTCAAGCTCTTTGAAGGCATGGACGAGAATTCAATTAATAATGCTTCAATGAGCATTTTTAATTGATGATCTTCACATTCTCACTCTCACCAAGGGGTCAAAGTCTAATCCAGCACACGCAACATGGAGATAGTAGCCAGTCAGCTAGATAAAGGGGCATTATCGAGAAGAAAGTAGATGAAGTATGAAAACTCCTATCAAAATCACCTCCTTCTTCTCAGTCACCAACACTTCCTTCTTCTTCACAGTCTCCTACAGGAAGGGAAACTGTGAGAAATCTATCCATGACACAACCTACATATTCATTTCCATATCCATCTACACCTTCTATAAGAACCTTGGTTCCTCAATATTCTGACTTCCATGTCATTCCTAAAGCTTCGAAGAAGCTCAACGCATTTCAAAACAACCCATATTCACAAACCTACAACCCTGAATGGCGTAATCATCCAAATTTCTCTTGGTCGAGAAATTCACAAAGACCAAATTTCCAAACACCTTCTGCACCACCATTGCAAAACCTAACAAGACCACCACCTCCACCTCAAGCACAACCTGGATATCCACCGCATACCTACCAGTAAACCCAACTAAGGCCCACCCAATACTCTTAATCTAGACCTAAACATGATGAGTAGTTGGGTATTATCATGAAAACCCTTGCTGATATGCAAAAAGCAGAACATTGAATTGCAGTAGAAATAGGACACGGCATTAACTGAGATGAGAGCCCAGCCAGCTAATTTGACCAAGCCTGTAGATAATGCTAGTAGATGTTTAGGATTTTCCTTAGTTTAGAAATAAAAGGCTTAAAACAAAAATACAAAAAGAGCCTTTCTATCCTCTTTCCTTAGCCTCCATCCTCTTTATTTTCATAGTTAAAACTCAAAACAAATGACAACAACTGAAAAACTCTTAAAAATCAAAAAATTCCTTATATATAGTGTACATAGTTGCAAATAGCCTTAAGTTATTAATGTAAATTAATTAATTTAACCTAATTTATATTAATAAGCTAACTTAGTAGGGAGCTAATTTATATTGTATATTCTAAGTTACATTCTAACCTATTCTTAACTTATTTATAACCTAAATTATATTGTATAATCGCACACTTATACTATATAACTATTTAGATATAGATTATTTGCATAGCTTATGTATATATGTAATGTTAATACCCTTGTTTTGACATAACAAAATTATGTTTTTATTGCAAACTAACCATTACAGGTTAAGTCATATTATAGCAAGGATGCGTTCTCATCAACATTTTCCAAATACATCAAGGACAAAGAGGACTTGAAAGCTTTTTAGATTTTATTGAGTCTAGAATAATGTACGGAACCTCAATAAGAAAAACAAACATAGGCTTTCATTCTTCGCAAAAATCATTTTCCCCTAAACACTTATCAATTCTACTGTTGATCAACCAACATATCTTTTTGTCAACCAACTATTGTCAAAATCAATCAAATACCTCTAATGGTCATTGTAACGACCCGGTTCCCGAGTCCCTACGAGACACGAGAACCGGACCGACTCGACTAATCCCAAGACCTAGTCGTCCAACGAGGAAGTAACCAAAAGACAGTAAAATAAATCACATTCAGCATGAATATAACTAACAGTAAGAAAGTACAGCAGTAAGGAAAGAAACTACTACAGTAGGTACCACCACAACAGTAAAACAACATTTATCATATAACAAGAACTGCAGGTAAAGAAGGTATAGCGGAAACAAAAACTACCCACCAGAACAGAAACAAAAGAGGTACAAACGGCTGTGGTAACTCTACTAGACCCTACTCGGCCCAGCGTCCTCTGCAGCCGCCGACCCTGGCTGCTCAACACCTCGTCCTGAAAAAGGTAACGAGTGTAACACGTCAGCAAAACGCTGAGTAGAGTGGCAAACTAACTAAAGGCAACAGTAGAGTGTACAGTAGCTGTTATGTTCTATTACTTCCTTTATTCACATCTTTCAATTTTTCTCACTATTTCATTTATTTCTCAGATCCTTTACTTGATCTCGAATGTCCTCGTGGGAACGATCTTGATTGCAGTCTTTTCCAAAAGTAGAAGTAGCATGTGGTGCTCTCCTGGCCGGGAGAGTCCCCCGTGGTGATCCTACCCTCAGTCAACCACCCCAAGGTCACTGACAGACGTAACGGTGACTACGGCACGCACGATAAATGCACAGGTAGCTAGCCCGCACTGGCACGCGGTCAATCATTTCCGTTAACGAGTGCGCCCAAAGCACAGCACGGAACCAGGGCAGAGCCCTCTCAGTAACAGGGGTCCAACCCCTCCACAGTAACCGAACCGGGGCCTTGCCCCTCCACAGTCCGAGCACCCTCGCCTGACTACCCTGGTTTGCCCTAGTGGGCCTAACAAGTCGGTGAAGGAGGCTAGCAGAACCCCGGGGCCCGTGGGGTAGCTAGTACTCTCCTAACACTACTAGCTCTCCTCGGTACTACGTACACGAGGGCCAACAAGTCGGTACAGAGTGGCCAGTCCTAACCCCCGGGTCCCTGGGGTGGCTAGCTCAGCTCTGCACTAAACAGGGGGACAGTCGCTCTCCTTGATACTCCGTACTCAAGGGCCAGCTCACTTCCCCAATTCTATTCCATTCGCTTTCCAGGAGTTCTACTCCTACTTCCCCATAGGGTTCCAGAACATCTTATGTCTTACTTTCCAGTTTCACGTTCTTACAAACCATGATCCCAATCATGTTTCTTTATTCATAACAGGCAGCTGTGAACTCAATTTACAGGCAGCTTCATATATTCCTTTCCATTTTTCCAAGACTGCATTATTATACATTCCACTAGTTTTTCCATCCTAGGATTCATGCCATATCCTAGGGTCTATCATACAATCTAGTTTTCCGGCCCTAGGATTCATGCAACACCTAGGAACTATCATTCCATATATTTCTCATTCCTAGGATTCATGCAATGTCCTAGGTTCTAGTTATGGTTCCATACTTTAACAAATTTTATTAATACTTAAAGCCACTCTACCAGGTACAACGGGAGTAATGGGGGCGTGATCGGGAATCCCGCGTGCCTCCGCGACTCTCAAGACTGCAACCGAACGAGGACCTATCCCAAGGATCAAACACAAGGAGTGTCTCAAAACAGTGTATAGCTACTGTAGACGGGTAGAGGAATTACTTCTGAAAAGAACGCAACTCGAATCACGGAAAACGGAGCCCGAACGGGCCCTAAACGGGTCGAAAAAGACGATACTGTGCAAAATCAGACGTCTGGAACTCCTTCCAGACATCTTAAAAAGTGGATCAGAGAATTACCTGTTCAGCGTGGTTTCCCAGACGTCCAGAATTCTGCGGGGACGTCTGCCCCAGACGTCCGATGGTCCCTCCGGACGTCTGGAGGTCACTCCCGCCGTCTGGTACAACTTCCAGACGTCTGATTCGCAAAGGATGGCGAATCAGCGAACCTGCGCACAGCCAACCCCCCTCCCTCAGTACGGTCAGTCGACAAGAAGGAAGAAGAAAGAGGAAACTCACCTTTCAGACGTCTGTATGATCTTACAGACGTCGACCTTGCCGTCTGGCTATCAACCCAGACGTCTGATTCTGGAAATTTTTCCAGAATCAGAACCCTGCTCGGCCTCCGCTCGCGACGCCGCCCGCGTAGCACCTCGCGCTCCTGCTGCTCAGACCGCAGTAGGTCCCTCTCCGCGTCGCTCCGCGCCCCCTGCGCCCTCCGCCAACCGGCCAAGCCG
Organism: Thalassia testudinum; assembly: GCA_037157565.1. NCBI lineage: Eukaryota > Viridiplantae > Streptophyta > Magnoliopsida > Alismatales > Hydrocharitaceae > Thalassia > Thalassia testudinum. The sequence continues at coordinate 35,185,645 of JAZHRO010000035.1, read as the reverse complement.
CTCCGGCGAGCTCACCTTCACGGTAGAGCTCCACCCTCGCACGCCGCACCTCCGCGCTCACTGCGGCCGCCACTGCCGCCCTCACGTCCGCTCGCTCTCGCGCACAGGAAGGAGAAGAAGGAGGAGACGGTGGAGGCGGGAGGGGAGGCGTGGCCCTTTTAAGGCCACGCGAGGAGGAGAGAGAAGGTGGCAGGCCACCTGCAGCCGCAGAGAGAAAAAGAGGGAATATGCGGTCTGCGCGCTCAGGCGCGCAGGCGACTCGCGTGTGTCGAAAATAACGGATTTCCAGACGTCTGGAAACGATCCCAGACGTCTTATCTGACGTCTGGTTGTGATCCCAGACGTCTTGTCCGATGTCTGAGCCACCTCCCAGACGTCTTAAAAGACGTCTGGGGCACACATTCGTTACAATATAACAAACTCAAAGGAAGTTTCATCCCCGAAACTTGCGCCAACTAGGGTGCGGGAAAAAGATGTCCAAATAACCATAACAAACTCAAAGAGGACCGAAGCCGGTCCGAAAAGACGTACCCGCGAAAAGCTCCGGGTACCGCTCCCACATTGCCGCCTCAGGCTCCCAGGTAGCCTCCTCGTACCGCTGGCTCCTCCACAAAACCTTTACCAGGGGTACTTGCTTTCGTCTCAACCTGCGGACGGCTCGGTCTAGGATCTGCACTGGCCGCTCGGGGTAGGTCAGGTCGTCGCTCACCTCGACGCTCTCGTGACTCAGTACATGGCTGGGATCGGCTACGTACTTCCTGAGGTTGGACACGTGGAACACGTCGTGCACACCAGAAAGCTGCGGGGGAAGGGCAAGTCTGTAAGCAACGGGTCCAACCCGCTCCAGGACCTCAAGGGGCCCCACGAACCTCGGCGCGAGCTTCCCTCTCACCCCAAACCGCTGTAAGCCCTTCATGGGCGAAACACGAAGGAAGACGTGGTCCCCAACCTCGAACTACACCTCTCTGCGTCTGCGATCTGCGTAGCTCTTCTGTCTGCTCCTGATAGTGCGGAGTCGTCTGTGGATCTGCTCAACAACCTCCTGACTCTGCCGGATCAACCTGGGGCCAACCTCCCACTTGGTCCCCACCTCAACCCAACTCAAGGGTGCCGTGCATTTCCGTCCGTACAGAGCCTCGTAGGGAGCCATGCCGATGCTCGAGTGATAACTGTTGTTGTATGCAAACTCCGCCAGGGGCAGGTGCTCCTCCCAAGAGCCCCTCCAGTCTAGTACACAGGCACGCAAAAGGTCCTCAAGTGTCTGTATCGTGCGTTCCGACTGTCCGTCCGTCTGGGGGTGGTAAGCTGTGCTAAACCTCAACCTCGTCCCCAAAGCCTGCTGAAACTCAGCCCAAAACTGGGACGTAAAGCGGGTATCCCGGTCGGATACAATCTCCCGCGGAACTCCGTGTAGTCGCACCACATCACGGATATACCTCTCTACCAACTGTGCTGGTCCCAAAGTGACTCGGATCGGCAAGAATCGCGCCGTCTTCGTCAATCTATCCACTATTACCCAGACTGCGTCGTGTCCTCGCTGGGTAACAGGTAAGCCCACCACCAAGTCCATGGTGATGCTCTCCCACTTCCACTCTGGCACTGGAAGCGGCTGAAGCGGCCCTGCAGGCCTCTGATGCTCTGCTTTCACCTGCTGGCACACTAAGCACTGCTGTACGAACTCACCCACATCCCGCTTCATCCCTCTCCACCAGAACTCGCGTCTCAAGTCATGGTACATTTTCGTGTTTCCGGGATGTATGGTGAATCTGGAACCGTGTGCCTCAGTCAGGAGCTCTCTCAACAGCTCCTCGTCTCTGGGGACGCACAACCGTCCCCTCAAGCGTAACACCTGTTCTGTGAAAGAGAAGTCCCCTGGGTCCCCTGATAGTACTCTGTCGCGCAAAGACTGCAAGTACGGATCGGCCATCTGTCCCGTGATGATGTGGTCTATCAACTCTGGCCTGGTCTGCCGTGTCACCGTCACTGCCCCACAGTACCCTCGTAACTCTAGAGGTCGCCAACTGCCCACCTCCTCCAAAAGGCTCCAACTCTGTAACTGTAGACTGGCCAAGCGTGCGGGCGCCTTACGGCTCAAGGCGTCAGCCACCACATTGGCCTTTCCCGGGTGGTAGGAGATGCTGCAGTCGTAGTCCTTCAGGAGCTCCAACCAACGTCTCTATCTCATGTTGAGCTCCCTCTGGTCAAAAAGATAACTGAGGCTCTTGTGATCTGTAAAAATCTCGAAGGTCTCACCGTACAAGTAGTGCCTCCATGTCTTCAGCGCGAAGACAACAGCTGCCAACTCTAGATCGTGGGTAGGGTAGGTATGCTCATGGGGCTTCAGTTGCCGCGAAGCGTAAGCGACCACGTGACCCCTCTGCATGAGCACACCTCCTAACCCCTGCAAGGAAGCGTCCGTGTACACAACGAACCTGCCACTACTATCAGGGATGGTGAGCACGGGAGCCGAGGTCAACCTCTCCTTCAGCTCCAGAAAACATGCCTCACAGGCATCTGTCCAAGCGAAAGGCACATCCTTCCGGGTCAACTGTGCCATAGGACGCGCAATCTGTGAAAATCCTCTGATGAACCATCTGTAGTAACCTGCCAGTCCCAGGAAACTGCGAATCTCAGTGACTGAACGCGGTCTCTCCCACCTGAGCACTGCCTCGACCTTGGTGGGATCCACCGCCAGGCCGTCTCCAGAGATCACATGACCCAAAAAGGTCACCACCCTCAACCAGAACTCGCACTTGCTGTATTTGGCGTACAGCCTGCGTCGTCTTAGAGTGTCCAGAACCATCTGCAAGTGCTGTCTGTGCTGCGTCCGATCTCTAGAATAGATGAGTACATCATCTACGAAAACCACCACAAACTGGTCCAAGTACGGTCTAAACACCCGGTTCATCAGGTCCATGAAAGCAGCGGGGGCATTGGTCAGCCCAAACGGCATGACCAAAAACTCGTAGTGTCCGTACCGGGTGCGGAAAGCTGTCTTGGAGACGTCGGTCTCCCTGATCCTCAACTGGTGGTATCCAGACCTCAAGTCGATCTTGGAAAACACCGTGGCACCCCGCAACTGGTCAAACAAATCGTCAATCCTCGGCAGTGGATATCTATTCTTGATGGTGACCCTATTCAGCTGTCGGTAGTCCACACAAAGGCGTAGGGTCCCATCCTTCTTCTTCACAAACAGTACCGGGGCTCCCCAGGGAGACGCACTGGGCCTCACGAAACCTTTCTCCAAAAGGTCCTGCAACTGGGACTTGAGCTCTCGCAGCTCAAGCGGTGCCATTCTGTATGGCGCGGTGGAGATGGGGCTGGTCCCTGGTACTAGTGAGATCTCAAACTCGATCTCACGCTCGGGCGGTAGTCCTGGTAACTCGTCTAGAAACACGTCGGGGTACTCTCTGACCACCGAGATGCTCTGGAAGTCTGCCACGGGGCTGTGCTCTGCCACCACACAAGCTAGGAAGCCCTCACACCCCTGGCTCAAAAGTCTCACCGCCCGAAGTGCCGAAATGCACCTGAAACCTCCATCCACTGGCTGCCCGTGAAACTCGAAAGAAGGCAACTCCAGAATGGAGAAGACAATCTTCCTCTCAAAACAGTCTACCAAGGCGTGGTAAGCGGACAGCCAATCCATCCCCAGAATCACTCCAAAGTCCTCCATCTGTATCATAATCAGGTCAGCTGGCAGGCTATGTCCCCCGATGCTGACCTCGCAACCCGTGTACACCTCCTCAGCTACAAACAGCTGACCACTTGGACCTCTGATTACGAACGAATTCTCTAACAGTGTATAATCCTGGTCCAAACTAACTGCGAAACTGGCTGCGACAAACGAGTGCGTAGCGCCGGAATCGAAAAGTGTGTAAACGAGTCTGCCAGAAACCATACCTGCTACCACGGATCCCGAAGCTCTGGCGTTCCTGTGTGTTAGGGCGTTGATACGCCCCTCAGCTCTAGGTGCGGACGAAGCGGCCACACACTGCGTCGGACGGGTAGGTGCTGGCCGGTACCCTCCTCGCGACTGCGGTCCTCCTCCTCGCGCCTGGGAACCGCGGCCTCCTGCGCGCCCTCCCGTGCTCTGCGCGGGAAGTATCTGCTGACCTCCTGCCCTAGATGGGCAGTCCCTCCAGACGTGGCCCGGCTGGCCACATTGGTAGCAGAGGGGAACCCGACTCCCGCCCTCAGTGAGTCCCTGTTGTCGGCTAGGCGTGGGTCCGGTGCTGGCCACTGGCCCCTGTCGAGGGCCCCCAAAGGCCACTGATGGCCCTGCACAGCGTGACGGCTCTCCTGCGGATGTCACGTGTCTCCGTTCTCGCCGACCCTGTGAGAAGTCTGGCTGAAAGGGCCTCTTCCGCCCGCCGTCGGTCTCTCGCGCGGACGGGTTGGTCTCCTCGTAAGTCATAGCTGCCTCTACCACCCTTGAAAACGTTGGCAGCTTCAGGGGTTTGACATACCCCCGGATCGCAGGCCGGAGCCCCTCGGTGAACCTCCAAAGGCGCTCCTCCTCAGTGGCTACCGCTGTTGCTGTAAAGCGGGACAGCTCCAAGAAACGCGTGCGGTACGCGCTCACGGTCATCGTCCCTTGGCGGAGAGTGTGGAACACCCGCCTCCTCTGGTCCTGCCACGTCTGGGGAAAGTACTGCTCGCAGAAGAGGGTGACGAACTGGTGCCACGTCGGCTCGTCCCTCTCCTGTCCCCGGACTGCCCTCCACCACCGGTGTGCCGCACTCTCCAGCTAGTACGTGGCAAAGGCCACGCGGCACTCCACCGGGGGGCGAAGGGTGTCGAAGATCTTCTCCAGCTGCTCAAGCCAGTCCTCTGCCTCGGTCGGGTCCTCATCCCCCTTGAAGGAGGGGGGCTTCAGCTTCCGGAACTGTCCGAAAAGCTCGAAGTGGCGCTGTAGGGGAGGTGCTGGTGCACCTCCAGGCGAAGGTGCCTCGTGTACAGAAGTGTCGAAGGAAGGTGGGGGTGGCAGGGGCCCATCCCCTCCCTCGTGTCCAGTGTCGCGTCCGTCGCGTGATCCCACAGAGGACTCCCCCTCTGCAACCCCAGGAGGAGGTGCTCGGGGCGGTGGGTGGAGCTCCTCTCGTACAATATCCCGTATCAGTCTAGCGAGGTCCTGGGCCTGGATGCCAGGGAGTGGTGGCTGGTCCACCGAGACGTCAACGACAGCACGTCCACCTCGCCGACCTCGCCCTCGGCCGCGCCCGCGGCCAGTCTCGCCAGTCCCGCGATGAGGCATCTCCTGCAAGGAGACGCGAAACAAAACGGAAACGTCAAAACAGACGGTACCTAACAAAACTTCTAAGAGCTCATGTCAAGAGATATGTTGTGGTGGCTACTCTAGCTATAAACATGTGAATTGGTTATTTTCCAGTCAGTTGATTCACTTCTCGGGACGACCTTGCTCTGATACCATCTTGTAACGACCCGGTTCCCGAGTCCCTACGAGACACGAGAACCGGACCGACTCGACTAATCCCAAGACCTAGTCGTCCAACGAGGAAGTAACCAAAAGACAGTAAAATAAATCACATTCAGCATGAATATAACTAACAGTAAGAAAGTACAGCAGTAAGGAAAGAAACTACTACAGTAGGTACCACCACAACAGTAAAACAACATTTATCATATAACAAGAACTGCAGGTAAAGAAGGTACAGCGGAAACAAAAACTACCCACCAGAACAGAAACAAAAGAGGTACAAAAGGCTGTGGTAACTCTACTGGACCCTACTCGACCCAGCATCCTCTGCAGCCGCCGACCCTGGCTGCTCAACACCTGGTCCTGAAAAAGGTAACGAGTGTAACACGTCAGCAAAACGCTGAGTAGAGTGGCAAGCTAACTAAAGGCAACAGTAGAGTGTACAGTAGCTGTTATGTTCTATTACTTCCTTTATTCATGGCGGGCTACTTTTCTCTATAGTTTTATTATTTTGTCGTAGTATAGTATAGAGAGGTGATTACCAGTTTAATACAATTTGTTACTCGGAAATAAAAGAGTTCCCGAGGTCGAACTCAGGGATCAAGTTGTATTCTAGAGATATACATGTTCTATTACAAAAAAAATAAAGAGAGAGAGAGAGAGAGGGAGAGAGATGAAAATTTGAGTTCTTCTTTTCTTCTTTCTTTCTCTTTGTCTTTCTCCTCTTTAGCTTTTGTTCTTCCTGTTCTTCTTCTGTGTTTATCTCCTTGTGGTCCTCTTCTTCTTCTGTTGTTCTTCCTTGTTCTTTCCTCTTCTTCTTCTGCTGTACTTCCTTGTTCTTTTGTTCTTCAGATCTTCTTCTTTCTTCTTTTCTTTTTCCTGTCAGGACGTCGTCTCTCCTTCTTTCCTCTTTTCCCTTCAGGACGTCGTCTGATTTTCCAATCAGATGACTTAAACCGCTTGTTGCTACAGTGTCTCCCTTAGCTTTCTTCTTCTTCCGCGGTCCTTCTTCTTCACCTGTGCCTGCACACTTCAGAGTTTACGTCAGAGGGCAAAACCTACTCTACCCTCCCCCCCCCCCCCACGTCTCTCTTTCTCTGAATTCGCTCTTAGGAAGGCTCTCCCAGAGCATCCGGGTAATCGGGTACGCGGGTCGCGCCCGGGTCCAGGCCCACCGGCGTGCAGTGGTGGGCGAGGAGTGCAGGTCGGGCTAATCGGGTCGAGCCAGGTCCGCGAGGCGTGAGCGCGGACGAGGCCGAGTAACCGGGCAGGTGAAGGGGACCTCACCCCGTGAACTGAGGCGAACAGCTTAAGGCACTTTTTGCCTTTAAGCGCCCGTTCGCCTCAGTGGCTTTCCGAGGTGGGACTAAATGTCCCACCCTAATTGAGCGCCCGCAGAGGAGAAAGCAGCGGGCAATCGCGGCTTCACGCGAGGCCTTCGCCCCAGCTGCGAGCCTGGGACTCTTAGCGGAGGCGCCCCGCGCAGCCTGGGAGTCAGGCCTGGGCGAAGCACACCTGGAGCTGCAGGTTGAAGGTGCTCCTTCCACGCATCAATGGCGACGGTGGTCGAGACACCTGTACACAGAGGAACGGCCTCTCGGCCTAATCAGATACGCGGAGAACCTTCGCCGTGGCACGGCGAAGGTGGTGGGGGGTCTGGCAGGCGGCGGGGCGGAGCGTGAGGGTCGCCCTAGGTCAAACTGCGGGTGGAGAAGTGGGTTTGTTCGGGGGGTCTGCAGAGGGCGAGTGGCGGGACGTGGAAGGGCGGAGGTTGATCAGGGTGAGGAGGCGGAGGTTCTGTGAGGGTCGGCGAGGCGTGTGGGGCTGTGGAGTGATGGGGTGTCTCGCCGGAGTTTGGCCAGAGACGAAGGGGGTGACGGTGGACAGGAGCGGTCGAGGGTTTAATCAAATAAAAGACAGTGAGGAAAAGAAAGAGGGGGAGATGGGGAGAAGTTCTGACCTAGCTACGGAGACGAAAGGGGCCGGAGCAGGGCGACAGTCGTATCGACTGTCGCCGGAGAAGAAGATGCCCAGGGGAAGGGGCGACGGCGAGGAAAGGGCTGGAGAGGCGCCAGCTGGGTGCGGCGTGGCGCGGGAAGAGCGAGGGAGGGCAACCCTGCAGCTGGTAGTGCGGCAGAGCGACGAGGCGGAAGAGGAGAGGCCGCCGGAGCAAGGAGGGCGTCTGTCGAAGTGGGAAGAGAGGAATTGAGGGGGTATCTCCGTCAGATCCAAGCTGCGAAGAACGGTGGAGCGACGAGGGTATTTATAGGGACCGAATCAGAGAGGAAGGCAGAGGGAGACGACGTGTCTCCCTCGCCGGAGGACGCCGGAGATGGAAACCCATACCGTCCGTGCGTTCGCACGGCCGGTATGGTGGGTTACAGCGACCAGGGGGGTGGTGTCCCTACGACGGCTGACGACGCAGGGCACCCCCGGTTTACTTGCCAGACCCTCCCCCTCACCCTACGCGGAGGGAGGACCTGAACGCAAAGAACGAAGGAGAGTTAGGGGCCAAAATGCGAGGGTTCAAAAGTTGAGGGCCAAAAAGTAAATATATGAGGACCAAAGTGTAAAGTTGGTCAAGAAGGTTCCTTCTTAGGCTCAAGTTTTTATACATGACTAATTAGGACCTAAGAAATCTGATGGTGAATTTTATTTCTAGATTAAACCTTGTTTGACTGGTCAATTTACGCAAGAACCCAAATTAAGTTATTAATTGGGTATGGTTCTCAATGTAGGTCAAGATGGGTTCCTAAGGTCAAATTGAAGGTTCTAAACCCTAGAGATTATTTTTCTATGAATTTTAGAAGGTTTATTCCATTTTTTCTTTGCCTTGAACCTCGTGAATTGAAGTGGGTTTGTTTTAGGGTTACAGATTATCATTTAGTTCCTTGGAATTGCTGTAACCCTTGTCAGATCATCTCATCCCACTTTTATTCTTATTAGGTTGCTTTGACCTATGTTTGGACCCTGAATTACACTGTATGCAGATTATACTGGTAAAATTGCATTTTTACCCCTTATGACTTATTTTCTCCTTAAACTCAGAATTCTCTGAGTTAAGCCTTTCCTTGAGTTATGTAGGAGCTTTTATCCTTTATATCAGGTCAAAATGAGCTAGTTATGGCTCATGATGAGGTTCTCATCATACCCCCATGCCTAGCTTTTGCTAGTCCCTTAGCAAAAACTTAAGGTTTCAACCCTTGTTCTAGACCATGAAGTTCTTAATAGCTTTAGATAAGTGTTTTTTCATTTGAGCTCAGATTAGGTTAGAATGCTGACCATAGGCCTAAAAGGTACTCTAGTACCAATCAAGATCCAAATCTGTCTAGCCTTAGCCTCAATCCTTAGCAAAGGTTTTTAAGGCCCACAAGAACTAACCTAAGGTTTATTGGACTTTGTGGTTAAAGCACCCGTGCTTGAAATGATTTTAGCCCTGGCTCAGTTCGCAGTGCGCTTTGTAAGAGAGAGATAGAAAGTTTTTCTGTTTGGAGAGTTTTCTCTCTCTTTTTCTTTTTAGTTCTAGCCTAGGATTGGCTTTTCAACACGGTCTGTATCAGATTCCTTGCTCCCATCATCAATCCTCAAGGGTTCCTGGCGATCGATGCTTTTAGATAGCACTGCCCATGGCAACCCCCGGAACCCTGGCTATTGAGATTTCGAGATAATCCCATCCATGGTGTTCCGTGGCTGAATTCAGACCCTGGCAATTGACACTTCGAGATAATGCCATCCATGGAATCTGAACCAGCAGAGTGCTTACATGCCCCCAGTAGGATATGTAAATATCCTAAGAGACAAGCACCGAGGAGATGATATTTTGTTACGCATCTTCTAGGGGATTTCCCGTCTCTCCGCGCTGGGAACTCGTCCAAATCAACTTGTGTTGATCGGCCGCTCCTATTCTAGGTGTTCTTTTCATAATTTTGCGACGCTTCTGCGTGATTCTGATTTTTACGCTTACTGAACCAGGCTGTGTGTGAGGTTAGGGTGCTTAGGTTACTGAGTCCCGTAAACCAAAAATTAGTTAACGAGGCCAAATACTCCCTAAGCCTTAGACCTAATACTTCAGCTTTTCATTTTCCTCAACCTCTTGAGGAGTGTCCAGATCTTAATGGGTACTAAGAGTCTATCCAAGAATGCCTAAGGTTTGCGTTCTTACTAATCTCATTATGCATTTTTAGTTATTTTCTTGAATAAGGTCTAGAACTTAGGTTAATTCCTTAGTTCCTTACTAATGACTATCACCTTTTCTCATAATTTTGTGCTCCTTTTTCATTTTGTTTCTTTTCACCTTCTCCTTCACAAAATTTCCTTCTCCTCTTTTCCTCTTATTCTTTTTCGAAAAATTTTTTTTTTTTAATTTTTATGGTGTTTTTGGCATATGTGAATTCTTTGTTTGAAACCTTTTCTTACAAGTTTTGCACTTTCATACCCCCCCATGCCTAAGATTTGCAATGTCCTCATTGTAACCTAGGGGGTTCTTATTCAACTTAGTTCATTCCTTAAGACAGAAATTTGGATGAGTGAATGGGTCGGGTTGAATTTTGCGGACGATTTCTAATCCCAGATGCAAGCATCTGAGGTGGGGTCGGCTGTCTACAAGGGTGAACCTTAAGTGCAAAAAGGTGTCAGAAAAAGTTTTGGATTTTTAGGAAAATGATGGGTTGCCTCCCGTTAAGCGCTGAGTTTTACGCCATCGGCTGGGCGCAATAAGCTCAAGGGGAATGGAGGATATAAGATGCTTCAGCCAAATCAGTAGAAGTTACATCAATGAACGGCTTGAGTCGCTGACCGTTCACGATGAAAGGTTCAGAATCGTGGCTGAGTGGACTGATTTCGATTGCTCCATTTCCAAAAACCTGTCGGACCAAATATGGTCCGACCCACTTGGATCTCAGTTTTCCTGGGAAGAGTTTTAGTCGGGCATCAAAGAGTAGGACCTTCTGACCAGGATGAAAGATCTTTCTCGAGATGTGTTTGTCGTGGAAGGCTTTAACCCGCTCCTTGTAGATTTGCGAGTTCTCGTACGCGTCTAGGCGTAATTCATCGATCTCGCTGATTTGGAGTTTTCTATGGGTCCCAGCCTTGGAAAGATCTAGATTACAGTTCCGTACTGCCCAATAGGCTTTATGCTCCAGTTGTACGGGAAGGTGGCATGCCTTTCCGTACACTAGTCTAAAGGGAGACATGCCCAATTGGGTCTTGTGGGCGGTCCTATAGGCCCACAATGCTTCCGGAAGTCGGGACAACCAGTCCTTCCTGTCAGGTCGAACAGTGACTTGCAGGATTTTCTTGATCTCCCGATTAGACAGCTCAGCTAGATCATTAGTTTGGGGGTGGTAAGGAGTAGAGATTCGGTGAGACACCCCGTATTTGGTCATCAGTGACCTAAACTGAGCATTTGTGAAATGGGTCCCCCCATCAGAGATTATTGCACGAGGAATCCCGAACCTTGAGAAAATGTTTTGATGAATGAATTTGAGAACAATTTTGTGATCACAGGTTCGGGTCGGTATGGCTTCGATCCATTTGGACACATAGTCCACAGCCAACAGAATGTATTCGAAACCATCCGAAACAGGAAAGGGGCCCATAAAATCAATCCCCCAAACATCAAAGATTTCGCATACTAGAATCGGTTGCATAGGCATCATGTCACGATGGCTCATGTTGCCCAGAGTCTGGCAACGACTGCATGCCTTGCAGTGATTGTATGCGTCTTTGAACAGTGTGGGCCAGTAAAAGCCGCACTGGAGGACTTTTGATGCGGTTTTATGCCCGGCGAAATGGCCACCGCATGCCTGGTCATGGCAGAAAGAGAGGATATTGTTGAATTCCTCTTCCGGGACACATCTCCGGATGATCTGATCGGCACCTATGCGGAAGAGGTACGGGTCTTCCCAAATGTAATACTTGGAATCGGAGCGTAATTTGTCCTTCTTGGCCTTCGGCCAATCGGATGGGATCTGATGAGATGCCAAGTAATTTACTACATTAGCAAACCATGGAAGGCTAGTACCAATAGTCGGCACGTGCTCGTCGGGAAAATGTTCAGTGATGGGTCCGGAAGGGTCAATTATTTCAGAAGGAAGACGGGACAAGTGATCAGCTACCACATTTTGCTTTCCCGCTTTGTCGCGAATCTCAAGGTCAAATTCTTGCAACAGCAAGATCCATCGGATTAATCGAGGTTTCGCGTCCTTCTTTGCAAGGAGATGCCTCACCGCTGTGTGATCCGAGTATATGATGACACGGGAACCCAGAAGGTACGATCTGAATTTTTCTAAGGCAAATACTACAGCTAGTAGCTCTTTCTCAGTAACCGTATAGTTACGCTGAGCCTCATCGAGTGTTTTGCTGGCGTAGTAAATGACCACAGGCTTCCCGTCAATTTTCTGCCCCAAAATCGCTCCTACAGCGAAGTCGGATGCATCGCACATGATCTCAAAGGGTTGAGACCAATCAGGGGACTGTAGGATCGGGGCTTGGGTGACTCGGTCACGCAGGATTTCAAATGCTTGAGTGCATTCCTTGAAAATTTCGAAAGGAACATCCTTGGAGAGAAGAGTGGTCAGGGGGCGCGCGATTTTTGAAAAATCAGGGATAAATCGTCGATAAAAACCGACATGCCCTAAAAAGGAACGGATGTCCCTGATCGAGCTAGGCATAGGAAGGTGAGAAATCAGATTAATCTTAGCTCGATCCACTTGGATACCTTTTTCCAAAATTGAGTGTCCCAGGACAATTCCCTCAGGCACCATGAAATGGCTCTTTTCCCAGGAAAGAACCAAATTCACATCGATGCACCGCCTGAGTATCTGGACCAAGTGTTGGAGGCAATCGTCGAATGATGCTCCGAAAACTGAAAAGTCATCCATGAAGACTTCCAGATAATCACCTACCATATCTGAGAATATGGCAAGCATGCATCGCTGAAAAGTAGCGGGTGCATTGCAAAGACCGAAAGGCATCCTTCGGAAAGCGTATGTTCCGAAGGGGCAGGTGAACGTGGTCTTTTCTTGGTCCTCAGGATGGATTGCCACCTGGTTATAACCGGAGTACCCGTCAAGAAAGCAGAAGAACCTATTTCCCGCAAGTTTTTCGAGAATTTGATCAATGAAGGGTAGTGGGAAATGATCCTTCTTTGTGGAGGAATTGAGTCGGCGGTAATCTATACAGACTCTCCTCAAGTTGGCTAATCGGGTAGGAATGATTTCTCCGGTCTCAGTCGTTATAGTGGTGAGTCCTGCCTTCTTGGGCACAACCTGAATTGGGCTCACCCAACGACTATCGGAGATCGGGTAGATGATTCCGGCATCCAACCACTTGATGATCTCCTTTTTCACGACCTCCTGCAGATTGGGGTTTAAGCGTCTCTGCATTTCACGAGAAGGTCGTGTGCCCTCTTCTGAATAGATATGATGAGTACAATAAGAGGGACTTATTCCAGTCAAATCATCGAGAGTCCACCCGATGGCTCTGCGATGTTGCTGGAGGACAACAATCAGACGGGATTCCTGTTCAGGACTGAGGTTGGAATTGATAATCACAGGAAGGGTCTGATTAGAACCCAAAAAGATGTATTTCAAGTGAGCAGGAAGGGGTTTCAGTTCGAGGATGGGGTTATCAGCAGCAGCGGGTGGTTCAGTATAGATGTGAGGTTCAAGGGTGGGAGTTACTGGGTTATTCATATCTGGATTCGACTCCTCTGTTTGCGGGTCAAGATCCTTCTGTGGTTGATGAGGCATAATCGAGTCATTCTGGAAGTGTGATTCATCAACCAAAGTCCTGATGTCACAAATTTGTTCGATGACGCCGCAATTAATTCCTTGTTGGGCCTTAAATATATCAATTTTCAGTGTTTGATCTCCAAACTTAAGCTCTATTTGGCCCTCCTCACAGCTGATGTTGGCTCTAGCAGTAGCCAAGAAAGGTCTCCCTAGAATGATTGGTGCATCCCTAGGGTTCTCAGGTGCGTCCATATCTAGGACTATAAAGTCCACTGGGAAATAGAAATCCTGCACTCTTACGATAACATCCTCGAGAATCCCTTTTGGTGACTTTATAGATCTATCTGCTAATTGTAATGTCACCTCGGTTGGTTTTAGCTCAGATTCTTCTAGATGGTCAAGTAAAGATGTGGGTATCAGGTTTATGGATGCACCCAAGTCTAACAATGCTCTATCAAATTGGGTACCACCTATCTTGCAGGAAATCAGGGGAGTACCAGGATCTTTTGCCTTGGGTGGGAGTCTACTGAGGATTACAGAGCTGGCTTGCTCTGACAGAACAATTGGGCTCCCTCCCTTGGTTCGCGGCTTACGCTGGGGTGTACATATATTCTTTAGAAATCGTGCGTAAGCTGGTACGTGGCGGATTGCATCCATCAAGGGGATGTTTATGTGGACCTGCTCAAAGAGCTTGACCAGGTCCTCCTCAGGGGCCACGGGTTTGGTGGTCTTCTTTCCCTTGGTCAAGGCCTCGGGAAATGGGATCTTGGTTGGTTCTTCTAGGATAGGTCCAGGTTGTGGATCCGGGATAGTGGTATCTTGGATAACTATCCTAGGGTCATGGTTATCAGGCTTGGAGTGGTTTGGATAATGCGGGTCTTGAGTTGTTTTACCACTACGTGTTGTTACAGAATTTAATCCGGCCTGATTTTGGTTTGGGTTTGGTAAGAGGGGTGGCTGCTGCTGAAATCCCGCATAAGAAGTTGAAACTTCCATCTCGTCTGGAGATGGAGCAGTAGGGGCCTGATAAATCCATTGTGCGTGGCCTAAATTTGGATTGATAACGCGCTTCTGGGTTGGCACGTTATTCGGGTTAGGAAGAGGTTGGGAAGGGAGTGTGCCTGGCTGGCGAGAATTTGCCAACTGGGCCAGTTGAGTTTTAACCTCTGTAAGTTCGTCCTTGTGCTGCTTTTGAATAGCCGCATTCGTTCTTTGAATGTCAGCCAGAGTCTGAAGGATTAGGGACATTTGATCCTAATTTGGCCCTGATGGATAAGTAGGGTTGGGCCGAGGCTGAGGCAGCTGGTAATGACGAGAGGGCTGAAAAGGTGGTCTGTGGGTTTGGGAATTTCCCGCCCACTGAAAATTGGGATGGTTTCGCCATCCAGGGTTGTAAGTGTTGGAGAATGGGTCGTTCTGGATGGCGTTGAGGTCCTCGCAGGTCTGAGGAACCTCTTGAGAATCAGGGAAAGGGGGAATGGAGTTCCCCGGGCTGGTGTAGAAAGGATCGGATGATCCTCCGATCCGGGAATCAGATGGGGATGGATATGGATCCATCCTAGGGGAAGATCGGTGAAGGGTGTTTTGCACAGTCTCCTGTGTGGAAGGAGGTTGTGCAAAGGAGTTACGCGCGGAGGTGGCTCGCTGCAAGTGCTGAGTCAGCTCATCCACCTTCTTCTCAATGATTGAGACCTTGTCCAATCGACTGGCCATTAATTCCAGGTCGACTGATGCGGACAGGCCCCGCGCCTCATGTGCTCCCTTAAGATTCGTCGCTGCGCGGGTATTCGTCCTGTTGAATAGTCCCATGGAATCATTGTTGATGGAGTTCTCGCACATGTTTTCGAGAATCTCCCATACGGTGTCTTCATGTTGACCCATGATGTTTCCTCCGCAAGTTGCATTGACGAAAAGGCGGATGTCCTCACGGAGTCCCTGGTAAAAAGATTGGACTTGTTCCCACTTAGGGACTCCGTGATGGGGGCACTTTCTCATGAGATCCTGAAAACGATCCCATGCCTCATGGAGAGGTTCTCCTGATTGTTGAGTGAAGTGTGTAATCTGATGGCGCAAGGCGTTGGTCCGACCAAAGGGAAAAAACTTTTTCAAAAACTTGGATTGAAGTTCTTCCCAGGTGTTGATCGGCCGGGTCTGAGTTTGATACCAATGGGTGGCCTTGTCCATAAGAGAAAAGGAGAACATCTTCATGAGAAGAATATCCCGATTTTGCGCATCTGATCCAAAAGTGTGGGCCAGATGCTTTAGCTGTTTGATGTGCTGGAAGGGATCTTCAAAATTAAGCCCATGGAATTTAGGTATAGCATGAATCATGTTGGGCTTTAATTCGGAATCAGGTCCTCCAGTCGGGATTCTGACTCGAGGCTCAATGGCCACCGCAGCAGGATTGTAGTGGTCCCGCATCATAGGACGCTGTGGTGGGTGCACGAAGTTTTGGAAGAGGTCATTAAGTCGCTGGAGCTGGTGCTCCAGATTATTTTCTTCCTCAACTGGCTGAGCCATGATGGGGGAAGAAGAAGAACTTGGTTCTGAATCAGAAGAGAGAATAATGTGAGGGTGTTGCTGCACAAACACGGGCGTCGAGGCTTGGCCTTGACGAGAGCGAATTTATAAAGGAGGTCTTAAGGGTGGTCTTAAGGACCTCCTTCCGTACATGCACTGTTGGAAGAGGTAAGTTTTAGAAGGTGCTGGACCCAATCAAGACACCCACAAATGTGTTGGTTGACTATAGAGGTGCGGGGCAGATGGATCCCTTGATCAGAAAGATCGTCCACCTGAGAATTACCTGGGCAGCCAGAGAGGGAGAGTCCCGCGAAGACCCCTACACGGTAGAGCGTCCTCACGGGTTACAGGGTTTCCCCCACCCGACCTCTCTTGTCACTGCGGTTCCAGGTAGACCAGAATGGGGATCTTGACCTCTTAAGTCTACCAATTTTTATTTTAAGATCAGGGTGCTTAAGGTTTCACTTGAACTTTAGTTTTTTTAAGTGCAATGAGTGACCTAATTTAAGGTTGGTTGACCCAAGGGGTCAACTTTACCTCTTGTTTTCTTTGAGAGCTTTTAGGTCTTGTCTTTTAGGGTTCAAGTGTTTAGAGAGCCAATTGTTTTAGGTTTTCTTTGAATAGGTATTTTCAGACAAGGGCTTGGGCACACTTCATTTGGTTTTCTCAATTCTTGCTTAAGGAGTGTGTCTCTAAATCCCTAGTGTTGGATCCTAGGTTGGCTCTACTTGGTCTAGTTAGCTCTTTGTTGGGTAATTAGGGCTCAAGCAAGAATGTGTTAGCCCTTAAATACCCTTAATAGTGTGCAGTAATAATGGGTTGAAAACATGCAACTTTTGATGGTTTACTGAGTATAGAAGACAGGTTAGACCTATATTGCTTGTTCTTTTCTTTTCTTCCTCTTTAGAGTTTAGGGATTGAGAGGATAGAATTTTACCTGTCCTTGGAGTGGTTGTCGTGCGGTTGCTTGTCTTCTCGATTTTTTTTTTTTTTTTTTTTGTATTTTCCTGCACAACAAAGGAGAGATTGTTAGCAATGTAAAAACAGGAATTTGATTATCTCTAGAATAGCCGTTGCTCCCCGACAACGGCGCCAAAAACTGGCGGGCTACTTTTCTCTATAGTTTTATTATTTCGTCGTAGTATAGTATAGAGAGGTGATTACCATTTTAATACAATTTGTTACTCGGAAATAAAAGAGTTCCCGAGGTCAAACTCAGGGATCAAGTTGTATTCTAGAGATATACATGTTCTATTACAAAAAAAATAAAGAGAGAGAGAGAGGGAGAGAGATGAAAATTTGAGTTCTTCTTCTTTTCTTCTTTCTTTCTCTTTGTCT
Organism: Thalassia testudinum; assembly: GCA_037157565.1. Classification (NCBI taxonomy): domain Eukaryota; kingdom Viridiplantae; phylum Streptophyta; class Magnoliopsida; order Alismatales; family Hydrocharitaceae; genus Thalassia; species Thalassia testudinum. The sequence goes on along the minus strand of JAZHRO010000035.1, from coordinate 35,168,617 downwards.
TTCTCCTCTTTAGCTTTTGTTCTTCCTGTTCTTCTTCTGTGTTTATCTCCTTGTGGTCCTCTTCTTCTTCTGTTGTTCTTCCGTGTTCTTTCCTCTTCTTCTTCTGCTGTTCTTCCTTGTTCTTTTGTTCTTCAGATCTTCTTCTTTCTTCTTTTCTTTTTCCTGTCAGGACGTCGTCTCTCCTTCTTTCTTCTTTTCCCTTCAGGACGTCGTCTGATTTTCCAATCAGACGACTTAAACCGCTTGTTGCTACAGTGTCTCCCTTAGCTTTCTTCTTCTTCCGCGGTCCTTCTTCTTCACCTGTGCCTGCACACTTCAGAGTTTACGTCAGAGGGCAAAACCTACTCTACCCTCCCCCCCCCCCCCCCCACGTCTCTCTTTCTCTGAATTCGCTCTTAGGAAGGCTCTCCCAGAGCATCCGGGTAATCGGGTACGCGGGTCGCGCCCGGGTCCAGGCCCACCGGCGTGCGGTGGTGGGCGAGGAGTGCAGGTCGGGCTAATCGGGTCGAGCCAGGTTCGCGAGGCGTGAGCGCGGACGAGGCCGGGTAACCGGGCGGGTGAAGGGGACCTCACCCCGTGAACTGAGGCGAACAGCTTAAGGCACTTTTTGCCTTTAAGCGCCCGTTCGCCTCAGTGGCTTTCCGAGGAGGGACTAAATGTCCCACCCTAATTGAGCGCCCGCAGCGGAGAAAGCAGCGGGCAATCGCGGCTTCACGCGAGGCCTTCGCCCCAGCTGCGAGCCTGGGACTCTTCGCGGAGGCGCCCCGCGTAGCCTGGGAGTCAGGCCTGGGCGAAGCGCACCTGGAGCTGCAGGTTGAAGGTGCTCCTTCCACGCATCAATGGCGACGGTGGTCGAGACACCTGTACACAGAGGAACGGCCTCTCGGCCTAATCAGATACGCGGAGAACCTTCGCCGTGGCACGGCGAAGGTGGTGGGGGGTCTGGCAGGCGGCGGGGTGGAGCGTGAGGGTCACCCTAGGTCAAACTGCGGGTGGAGAAGTGGGTTTGTTCGGGGGGTCTGCAGAGGGTGAGTGGCGGGACGTGGAAGGGCGGAGGTTGATCAGGGTGAGGAGGCGGAGGTTCTGTGAGGGTCGGCGAGGCGTGTGGGGCTGTGGAGTGATGGGGTGTCTCGCCGGAGTTTGGCCGGAGACGAAGGGGGTGACGGTGGACAGGAGCGGTCGAGGGTTTAATCAAATAAAAGACAGTGAGGCAAAAAAAGAGGGGGAGATGGGGAGAAGTTCTGACCTAGCTACGGAGACGAAAGGGGCCGGAGCAGGGCGACAATCGTATCGACTGTCGCCGGAGAAGAAGATGCCCAGGGGAAGGGGCGACGGCGAGGAAAGGGCTGGAGAGGCGCCAGCTGGGTGCGCCGTGGTGCGGGAAGAGCGAGGGAGGGCAACCTTGCAGCTGGTAGTGCGGCAGAGCGACGAGGCGGAGGAGGAGAGGCCGCCGGAGCAAGGAGGGCGTCTGTCGGAGTGGGAAGAGAGGAATTGAGGGGGTATCTCCGTCAGATCCAAGCTGCGAAGAACGGTGGAGCGACGAGGGTATTTATAGGGACCGAATCAGAGAGGAAGGCAGAGGGAGACGACGTGTCTCCCTCCCCGGAGGACGCCGGAGATGGAAACCCATACCGTCCGTGCGTTCGCACGGCCGGTATGGTGGGTTACAGCGACCAGGGGGGTGTCCCTACGACGGCTGACGACGCAGGGCACCCCCGGTTTACTTGCCAGACCCTCCCCCTCACCCTGCGCGGAGGGAGGACCTGAACGCAAAGAACGAAGGAGAGTTAGGGGCCAAAATGCGAGGGTTCAAAAGTTGAGGGCCAAAAAGTAAATATATGAGGACCAAAGTGTAAAGTTGGTCAAGAAGGTTCCTTCTTAGGCTCAAGTTTTTATACATGACTAATTAGGACCTAAGGAATCTGATGGTGAATTTTATTTCTAGATTAAACCTTGTTTGACTGGTCAATTTACGCAAGAACCCAAATTAAGTTATTAATTGGGTATGGTTCTCAATGTAGGTCAAGATGGGTTCCTAAGGTCAAATTGAAGGTTCTAAACCCTAGAGATTATTTTTCTATGAATTTTAGAGGGTTTATTCCATTTTTTATTTGCCTTAAACCTCGTGAATTGAAGTGGGTTTGTTTTAGGGTTACAGATTATCATTTAGTTCCTTGGAATTGCTATAACCCTTGCCAGATCATCTCATCCCACTTTTATTCTTATTAGGTTGCTTTGACCTATGTTTGGACCCTGAATTACCCTGTATGCAGATTATACTGGTAAAATTGCATTTTTACCCCTTATGACTTGTTTTCTCCTTAAACACAGAATTCTCTGAGTTAAGCCTTTCCTTGAGTTATGTAGGACCTTTTATCCTTTGTATCAGGTCAAAATGAGCTAGTTCTGGCTCATGATGAGGTTCTCATCAATTCACATCTTTCAATTTTTCTCACTATTTCATTTATTTCTCAGATCCTTTACTTGATCTCGAATGTCCTCGTGGGAACGATCTTGATTGCAGTCTTTTCCAAAAGTAGAAGTAGCACGTGGTGCTCTCCTGGCCGGGAGAGTCCCCCGTGGTGATCCTACCCTCAGTCAACCACCCCAAGGTCACTGACAGACGTAACGGTGACTACGGAACGCGCAATAAACGCACAGGTAGCTAGCCCGCACTGGCATGCGGTCAGTCGTTTCCGTTAACGGGTGTGCCCAAAGCACAGCACGGAACCAGGGCAGAGCCCTCTCAGTAACAGGGGTCCAACCCCTCCACAGTAACCTAACCGGGGCCTTGCCCCTCCACAGTCCACGCACCCTCGCCTGACTACCCTGGTTTGCCCTAGTGGGCCTAACAAGTCGGTGAAGGAGGCTAGCAGAACCCCGGGGCCCGTGGGGTAGCTAGTACTCTCCTAACACTACTAGCTCTCCTCGGTACTACGTACACGAGGGCCAACAAGTCGGTACAGAGTGGCCAGTCCTAACCCCCGGGTCCTTGGGGTGGCTAGCTCAGCTCTACACTAAACAGGGGGACAGTCGCTCTCCTTGGTACTCCGTACTCAAGGGCCAACTCACTTCCCCAATTCTATTCCATTCGCTTTCCAGGAGTTCTACTCCTACTTCCCCGTAGGGTTCCAGAACATCTTATGTCTTACTTTCCAGTTTCACGTTCTTACAAACCATGATCCCAATCATGTTTCTTTATTCATAACAGGCAGCTGTGAACTCAATTTACAGGAAGCTTCATATATTCCTTTCCATTTTTCCAAGACTGCATTATTATATATTCCACTAGTTTTTCCATCCTAGGATTCATGCCATATCCTAGGGTCTATCATACAATCTAGTTTTCCGGCCCTAGGATTCATGCAACACCTAGGAACTATCATTCCATATATTTCTCATTCCTAGGATTCATGCAATGTCCTAGGTTCTAGTTATGGTTCCATACTTTAACAAATTTTATTAATACTTAAAGCCACTCTACCAAGTACAACAGGAGTAATGGGGGCGTGATCGGGAATCCCGCGTGCCTCCGCGACTCTCAAGACTGCAACCGAACGAGGTCCTATCACAAGGATCAAACACAAGGAGTGTCTCAAAACAATGTATAGCTACTGTAGACGGGTAGAGGAATTACTTCTGAAAAGAACGCAACTCGAATCACGGAAAACGGAGCCCGAACGGGCCCTAAACGGGTCGAAAAAGATGATACTGTGCAAAATCAGACGTCTGGAACTCCTTCCAGACGTCTTAAAAAGTGGATTAGAGAATTACCTGTTCAGCGTGGTTTCCCAGACGTCCAGAAGTCTACGGGGACGTCTGCCCCAGACGTCCGATGGTCCCTCCGGACGTCTGGAGGTCACTCCCGCCGTCTGGTACAACTTCCAGACGTCTGATTCGCAAAGGATGGCGAATCAGCGAACCTGCGCACAGCCAACCCCCCCTCCCTCAGTACGGTCAGTCGACAAGAAGGAAGAAGAAAGCGGAAACTCACCTTTCAGACGTCTGTATGATCTTACAGACGTCGACCTTGCCGTCTGGCTATCAACCCAGACGTCTGATTCTGGAAATTTTTCCAGAATCAGAACCCTGCTCGGCCTCCGCTCGCGACGCCGCCCGCGTCGCACCTCGCGCTCCTGCTGCTCAGACCGCAGCAGGTCCCTCTCCACGTCGCTCCGCGCCCCCTGCGCCCTCCGCCAGCCGGCCAAGCCGCTCCGGCGAGCTCGCCCTCACGGCAGAGCTCCGCCCTCGCACGCCGCACCTCCGCGCTCACTGCGGCCGCCACAGCCGCCCTCGCGTCCGCTCGCTCTCGTGCACAGGAAGGAGAAGAAGGAGGAGACGGTGGAGGCGAGAGGGGAGGCGTGGCCCTTTTAAGGCCGCGCGAGGAGGAGAGAGAAGGTGGCAGGCCGCCTGCAGCCGCAGAGAGAAAAAGAGGGAATATGCGGTCTGCGCGCTCAGGCGCGCAGGCGACTCGCGTGTGTCGAAAATAACGGATTTCCAGACGTCTGGAAACGATCCCAGACGTCTTATCAGACGTCTGGTTGTGATCCCAGACGTCTTGTCCGACGTCTGAGCCACCTCCCAGACGTCTGGGGCACACATTCGTTACAGTCATATTCCTTTTTGATCGATCAACTTATTTCATTTAATCGATCAAATCTATTCCAACGGTCGAATTTCTTTTAAAATCTCAGAGTCGATCAAATTACCCTTTTAATCGATCAACATTGAATTGATCAATAATTTTATTTAATCGACCAAATACAATTTTGATCGACCAAACTTTATTCTGATCATTCAAATCCTTGTTTCCAGAAATGTCAAAAACACCTACAAATAGGACCAACGACCCCCTCTCAAAAACACACCTCAAGAGCTTTCAAAGAGAAAAATGACTACTCACTCTCTCTCATGCTTTCGCACCTTTGCACCTACAACTACTGTGATTTAAAGCAGGATCCATTGCGATTCAAGAAAGCTCGATTTGTTCTTTAAATATTTCTAAGGTTCCATAGGAATATTGATATATCCTTTCATTATGTTGTTCTTGATCTAGGAATCCAAGTTATATTGGAAGTCCCATTGTTCTCTTGGTCAGGTGTAAGAGATTGTGTCACCCTCGTTCAAGTGGTACGTGATAGTGGATTAGCCTAGCATCGACTAGTCGAGAAACTCCTAAGCTGGGAAGCTCAGGTTGTGGTTTTCACTCGGAAGGGTTTCCACTCTAAAATCAAGTGTTATTTTTCTGATTTGTGCTCATACTTTTTGATCTGTGGTGAATATTTTTTAAGTTGCTTTCTAAATAGATATTACACTATTCACCCCCTCTAATGTATACTTGATCCATTAGGCTCTGCTCTCACTTGCATGCATAACCTATTTGTACATTAGTAAATTTAATTAATTAACTTAAAATCCTTAATTATAATATTTAGTTTGTATATTAGACTAGTTATAACCTAATTAAGTAGTGTATACTAGTGTATATATGCTAACTTAAGCTTAAATGTACATATTTAAGACCTTATTTAAATGTATATTAGGATTGGTAATTAAATTAATAAAATTATGTAATAATTATTTCTATATGTTAATTAACCTTTTATGACCTTACTTTAGGATTACCATCACTAATGGACCTCTAATTGCATGCCTAAATCCCTAACTAAGACACAACAAATTCTAGCACAGGCATAGCACACAGATCCACGCCAAATAATCCCACATCATGGGGCTACTGAGCTTTCCTGTGATATTTAAGCAAATGCCTCCATGGGCTTACTACCCAATCAAGGGTGGGCTCCCTAAAACCATCTTATATGACCATATTCAGAGAGAGCGAGAAAGGAATAATGTGGGCGTGGGCTTGCTGGGAAATAGAATTAATTAGGGTGCATTGAGACGTGATGTAGACACATCTATTTAGGTTAAAATGCCTATTCATGCATGTTCCTAGGCTTATATTTGCATTTCATGTTATAAATATTGCATAGCATGCATCATCCTGCATTTAGAGTGTTGTGTATTTTTAGGTTAATTACGTCCTTTTTATGGCCAGGAGGGAAGAAGATTTATTTCAGGGCCTCGAATGGACAATATGACCATACAGATGTGATTAGGACAACTATCGGAGTCTAACGCCTCTGAAATCGTCTAGATTGAAATCCTGTAGCATCATATGAAGTCCGAGGAAGATCAATGGCTAAGGGGGGCAATGCGACATCCTTACGGGCTTTGGATGAAAAATCAAACCGTGAGGATGGATCCAAAGCGACGATAGTAGTTCGGCAGCATGAAAATCAACTCGATCCAAGCACCGTGGCACCCTCTGCAACAAAAAGAAGATGGACAGCCTTGATGGCGCCATGTGGTGCCATCTAGGCCACCCAACACCGGCAGCAGCAACCGCCCAAGCCTCTCCCATCTGCACCATCAAATTTGGGCCATTGGATCTTCATCCAATGGCCATAGGCGTGCCACGTCTCTTAAACAGTTATCAAGTCTTCTTGACACAAAGACCTCCATAGCTCATTGGTCTCAAGTGCTGCACCCAAAGAAGGGGCGCAAGTTTGAATCCCCGCAGCCCCCCCAATTCTTAATCAAATCTGCATGCACACGCCATCACAACAGCAAAGGCAGCGGTGATGCAGCATGACTGCATTCGTACGCTAATCACGCACCAGCACAGCACAGCCAACGTGAGCATGTAACTCGGTGCGAGGAGCGCGCGGTGCCAGTGAGGGTGTGCGTAATTTTTTTTAGCGACATTTAGGGCGAGAATTTAGTGATGCTTGTAGCTGTCACTAATGGCCCGTGCGCACCAGTAAAGGAATTGAAGAGCGGATCTTCAGCAACAAATACGGGGCCTTTAGTGACGCTTGCAGCATCACTAATGGTCTGTGTGCGCCAACAAGAGGAATTGAAGGCCGGATCTTCAACGACAGTTGCAGGGATCTTTAGCGACATTTACGGACGTCAGTAATGACCCAGATGTGAATTTGTTCTTCCACCTCCACCATAAAAGGACCTACCCACCACCATTCCAAACCATCTCTTCCTTTCTTCCTCTCACCACCTCCAAGGCTCTAGAGAGAGCTTGTCCTAAGCCTGGGATGTTCCTCTAGACTAGAAAACCAAATAGTTTTCCCTCCCCTCATCCCTATTCGTGGAGCATCAAATGGTTGTCCTCTCATCGCCCTTCGGGAAGAAGACCCTTGCCGTGATGCCGTCCTACCCCATCCTCTATCCTCCAGCCATGTCCTCCTTCGTCCTGCTCCTCACCACCTTCCTCCAGGTGACATCAGAGCGAGTCATCCTCCGAGCAACCGCCGAGGGGGATTTTCTCATCTCCATCTATCTTTACTGCTTTCTAGTGTAGTTTTTCCTACTTTCTTAATTGTAGAAGACATTGAATTTAGAAAATATATGTGATTCTCTCTCTCTGTTATATTTTTTTTTTGCAAGTAGATAAAGTTTTCATCAACCTAATCTCTTGCTTGATAAAATACCAAAAAAATTAGAAAAGATAAAAATGAAAAAAATAAATAAAAGCAAAATGCAGATTTTTCAAAACCAAACATTCGCCTCCTTGTGTTCGACCCGGGACTCACTTTTGGAGTTTCGATTATAAATTTTATCTGATAGATGCATTTTGCAAGCTACGACGATGGATTCTCCAAACCCTAATTTTAATTTGTGAAACACGCTCCATCTAGACACGGCTCATTGGACGAGAAATTCTAGGTCTAATTAGGACCACTTTTTGGGCTGAGAAGTAAAGAAGGAAGAAAAAAAGGACTTAGAGAGTTTGTAAAGGGTCTGTAAAGGTGATTGAGGAGAGGATTAAAGAAATAATTAAGGGCTAATGATGTAGGCTAATGATGACTGAGGTGAATGTTAAGTTAAGAGAAGAGAGTAATTATTGTATATAATTAGAGTATAGATATTAATTTAAATAATTTCTTTTTTCCTTGTGTCTACACACTTTTTGAGGCAATGTTGTATATAAATCTTCATTCTTCTCATTCTTTTTGTATGATCTTGTCTATAACTAATTTATGTGTAAATATGTAGATACTTGTTTATACTTATTTAATTGTATAGATTCAATATTGTATGTAACTCATTTGTAAATATTCTTTGCATTTTTGGAATAAAAGATTGATTTTGGATCTTAAAGAGTGATGTATATCAATAACTGCCTCCCAGTGAACGACCTACAAAAAAGTAGTAAAAATTGTATATAAATAAAATGACATCTAACCTGATTGCGACACTATAGTATATGTATGACTGTGACATTAAGTAACCAAAATTAACCGTAGTTCGATTTCACTCATCGGGCCTCAGATCTAGAGCATGGAGGAGCTGCAATAAGGCCACAAAGGTGGCATGGAGGAGGAGGAACTAGGAGAGAGGGTCGACTATAAAGCAAGGCTGCTAAGGAAGGTAGAGGAGAGGGGTAAAGGGAATGAAGAGGGAGAAGACCTATGTAAAAGGGATGGCCATGGAGGAGGGTGGAAGGGAGATGGAGCTAGGTGTAGTTGGCATGCACTAATGGAGGTGAAGGTAAAGCTAAAGATTGAATGCCATGCCTAGTGATGGGTTTCTTCTTTTATAAAAATTGACAAGCCCATTTTTATTATATGTCATTTGAATTCAAATCAGGTGAAGGGAAGGAGTATACCAAGCACCACTATCGACCATCTTGTTGGTGTGTATTATGTGTGTGTGCACTAGGTGGTGAGCGTAGGTGGATACGTTTTGGCTTAGGTTAATAGGTGAGGGTTTGTTGGAATCGTAAATCGCAATTTTGATTTGAATACGTCGTACTATAGCACGAAATCCGATCCAAACAAAAATAATTTTTTAATGAGATAGTGAGTCTCAATAGAGCTCAGGGAGGCATGTTTTGCGAAATTGATTCTGATTTTCTTCTCTCTCTACTCAAAATCATAGTCCAGTATTTAATGTACGAATATAGGATTCATCGGTTGCATTGTTAACTAGTAAAACATGCGCGTGAGTCAGAAATAGTATGAACGTGAAAGTATGTGTATTGGTGCACACAATCTCAACTATTCGATGACGACCCACAGAAAATTCATTAATTGTCAAGTCTTCAATATCCTCAGGAATCACATTTTATTTACAACTAAAATCAGACTATAATCCAGATATATATAACAATAATTTTTATTTCATGAATTATGTCATTACAACTGATGCTAGGGGAATGCTTGTACAATTGAAAACATGAAATCTATGCTAACAGAAAATCCAATACACGCATGGATCTTGAAAGTTTACATGTTCACATTTTGAGGCAAAGATTACTATGCTACTAACAAGAAATTAATGTAGGAATTAAAATACAAAGAACTAGCTAAGGTGAAATCAGGCACCGAAGGTGGTCTCTAATTGTCGTGTGGCTTGAGGTGGTAGGAGGGAAGAGAGGGACGGCCAAGGTGGTTGGCCGACTGATGTCAAAAAATGCGTAATTTGATAAGATTAGGGTTTCAAGTCATTGTAACACGCAAGTTCGCAATCGCTTTTAATTCATATTCCTAGATAGATGACTATCTAGGGTCGTCCAAGGAGGCCAATGTGTTAGTCAAATAAGTGATTCTCTCTCTCGCCTCTCAAATCAACACTTCTCTTTTTGTATTTTGATTTTTGTAAATTTTTATGTTTGGAAATAAGTAGGATATGAATACGAAGATAGATCTACGCTAAAGAAACTACGCTTAACAACTAGAACCTAAGTGACAAGAGAAGTCTTCTCTTCTAATCTCACCCTAGGCAAGTGCGCCTAGGGTAATTAGAAGAGAGATGTGATGCACTAAAATAAATAAAGTTGCTACTTGAAATTGAAAATTCAAGAATGAAGAAAGGCACTTTGCTATTAAGAAGAAATGTTTACAAAGTACCTAGGGAGCTCAACTAAGCAGAGGTTCCACTTAGTTAATCCCTATGTAGATGAATGCTTAATAGGAATTAAAATGCAACAAAATAAAAGACAAAAAATTCTCCCCAGTAGCTGAGGCAGCCTTCACTCCAAGAATGGTGGCTCCCATACTTGAAGAAGAGTTCCTTTTAACTCTTTCAGTTGCTCCTCTCAAGAGTGGATGTCCTCCACCCTTCTTTCCTTCTGCCTGGTCATCCTCCCTAATTGGAAGCTTGCTCCTTGACGTGGCACAAGGAAGGAGAGAGAAGAGGAAGAAGGAACCAAGGTAGCAGGTAGGTTACTCCCTTAATCTTCTCTCCTCCTTTCCCGGGCATGGGATGTATGGTTGCTATACGTGTTTGATAGGAAGAATTATTGCTTACAAAGGATGGTTTGAATGGTAGGATGGGGGTCTTTTTATAGGCTAGTATGGATGGTGGTTAGGAAGCTTCCTTGGCACCATGTGAAAGTGGGAAAAGGAGGGTGGATTGGATGGTGGTTACGAAGCATGCTTGTCACCATGTGAAAGGGTGCCAAGGAGGGTGGTTAGGAAGCTTCCTTGGCACCATGTGAAAGGGTGCCAAGGAGGGTGGTTAGGATGCATCCTTGGTGCCATGTGAAAGGGTACCAAGGAGGATGTTTAGGAAGCTTCCTTGGTGCCATGTGAAAGGGTGCCAATAAGTGTATTTTAGTCACCAATGGTTAGTGGTTTTAATGTAGGTGGATGGCCATTGAGCTGGAGAGGGAGTAGGGTAGGAGCCAGAATTGAGTTGGATCCAGCTGAGTTGAGTTGGGGTCCAACTACTGGAGCTTCTGTCTTCACAAATGTTCCAAGTGCCTTCCATACTGCCAAGATTTCTCTGATTTCCAATGCATTCATCCCTGGCAATCAAATGGAAACTACATGAGATAATGTGAAATGAATGCTAATGTATGCTCTAAACCCTAAATGCACATGCATGCTAAATGCAATGATATAATGCAATGCAGTTGACAAAATCTTAGGAACTAGATGTGAATGGATGCTAAGGATGATGATAAACTGGCATTTATCACCGACCTCTTGATGATAGCGGTGGAGTGGCTCTCTTGGACCTTGGACGAGTGGAGCTTGTGGAGGAGGAAGGTGTTGGCATGAACATGGAGATCCAAGCATCCAAGAGATGGGTGCATGGTCGTCCCAAGGGAGTCTTTTATAAACTTGGAGGTGGTTTTCAAGTGGTTCTTTAGAGAACTCTAGAAGAAACTAGAAAAACCCTTAGGTGGTCATCCATCCTAGTAGAAAGTGGGTCTTCTTAGATCCACTTTCTAAGGGAAGGAGTTGTGGACTCCTTGAAGGCTATTTTTTGTCTTCAAGGTGGCGCCACTTAGAACATTCTAGAAAACTCTAGAGTGGATGGCCAAGTGGTGGTGGTGTCTGTGTGTGCGTGAGCTTGGATGGTGCTAGGTGGTCTAGGTTGAGTCCTATAGGCCTAGGCAATTGGGTTTAGGTAGGCTTCTAAAAATAAGTTCATAAAACATATTACTAAGGTGATAAGTGCAATTAAACTCACCACAAGTTTAATTAGGTGGATGTGTGTGCAATTGGGAGAGAAAATTCCCAATTAAGTTTTATATGAGTCAATTGGATTCTGATTGAGTCTAATTAGACTTGTACTAGTTGAAACTTGAGCCTAATTGGACTCTATGAGCCCAATTGACTAGGTAGAATGTAATTGACTAGATCTAAGTCAATTAGGCTTAGTGAGAACCCATCTAGATTCTTAGGAGAGTCTTAAGGTGGTCTACTAGTCTTAGGATACCTTAACTTAGGTTTCGTAGGGTGTAGGATTGGGTTTATAGGCCTTAGGAATCAAGGTCTAGCCCTGATTCTAAAAACAGCAATAGGAGATGGGTTCCAGACGTTTGATCTTAAGATCAGACGACTTATACTTCAAAATTGGACATCCATACAGAGAATTAGACATCCAATTCTAAGTCAGTACTTGAGTTGGGTTCTAACGGGTGATTGCACAGAGATTAGATGTTTGGACTTAATGTCTAGATGTCTAGAACTATGTTGGAAAGTGGTTTTTGGGTGTTCTAGGCTAAATTGACCTAATGGAAGGGTGGCTAGCATATTGGAAGGTGTCTAAGGCTATCCTAAGGCTAGGGATAAGTGCAATGATGTCCTATGTTCTTCATATTCAATTCAAACATTAAAATCCCCTAAGATAGCATAGCATACCTCTCCTACATAGTCTTATTTACATCTTTATTCCTAACTTCCACTCCAGCTCTACTGCAGCTCTACTCTCTATTCCACTTTAGATATAGTTTCAAGGCATCTCCTGAGCTTCTTATTACCTGTAAACCAAGTAATACACTAATCAATATATTATTATGGAATTATTTTATGAATATCTATGTAAAGCAAGAAAGATGCAAAGTATGCTACTAATGCATGAATTACTCCTAAGTTATGCTAAGATCTAACTTAATTCAGGTTAATTAGGTCCTCTGATTGCTGCACAATCAATGTTGAGGCTCAGGTTTACTAAAATTGGTGGAGGGCTTATAGTGTGTTGGATTAAGGTAGGAGGATGTAGGATGGTGACAAGTGTTGGTCTTTGTTTGGTCTTTGGTTGGTGTTGAGGTGTTGAAGTGGATAGGTGTAGTGTGTTTATGTAGATAGTTAAGATAGAATCACATTGAGTGAAGGGCTAGGATTGGTTAGGAAATTATGTTGGTGGGGGTTGTTTAGGCATGGGATAATTAGGCTAAGTGGGTTGAGTTTAATTGGGTTTGGATTGGAAGTGGCACAACAATCCTCCTTGATTTAAGTGCTTTATTCAATTCCTGAACTCCTTCCTTGAGTCATCCTTGCATTATTTCTAAGTTGAGCTTTATTATCATCCTCATTATTCCTTTAGCTAACATCTCCAACCTAGCTTTTCCTACATCATTCACAAAACATCATAGTAAGCACAAATTATATACAAAAGGATGCATGGCCTAATTATGCCTAAATGCATAATATGTAGTATTTATATCCTATATGCATAATATTTCTCTAGAAACTAAACATAAAATAGGCGTCTTAGATCTAATAATTATGTAATTATCACACCCTATGCTTATCTTTTACTAGTCCCTAGCAAAACATATGTAGGAATCATGCAAGAAATGGAAAAACATGCTTTGAGCCAAAATAGATTAGAAATCCCAACATTATCTTTTCATCAAATCAAAAGAAATTGTATCCCAAAACCTTATCTACAAAGGCTCAATAGTTCTTAAGTATCAACCTAACTAATGACTGCCTAAACCCAATCAGATATCTTATTAGCTTTAGCTTTGGGTCTCAAGAGCAACTTTTTATGGCTCGGACGATGCACCAAAGTTTAAAATTGAATTCGAATTTTAAGCAATCCATGTGAAGAAAGGTGACTCATCAATTAGGCAATCTTATTGAATTATAAGTTTTCAACAAGATAGATTATCTCTTCGCCTTATTAGACCCTGTTTGGTATTTGCCTTACTAAGATTTGGTAGCTTTCTCCTCACCCTTTTCTATCCCAGGGTCAACCTCGAAGGTATAACTACCCAACTGAGCCATTTGGCGTCTTCTTAATACACCTCACTTTTTAGGTTTTCTGGATTATTTTGATGAACACTTTTATTTGGACACTTTTTGCTTTTTTTCTTTTGTTTTCTTCCTCCAACTACTTTATTTTTCTTTTTCTTCCAATTTTCTCTTACTTTTCTAGGTGAGTTTTGGTGTCGAGCCCGAATAGGTTGTTAATATGGTGATTTTATCGATGAAGTGTGTATAGTGGTTAACCTAAATCGGACCTAACCATCTCTTTACAAAAATTTTTAACTTGGCCTACTTGATTTTATCTTGGTCACTTTTAGGCCCAGGGTCGAACTCAGGGAAGTGGGGTTACAAGTCAAGTTTCTACGCCTTTCCTACAACGGGTCTCTTCTGTTCGTTTATTGTATTTTTGGTGTTTTTCTATTTATATTTTTTTCTGGTAATCTTTGTCCATGAGGAACACCATCAAAATTGGGTTCTTGGCTTTGAGCCAAAATAGGATTCCAAAACGGGTCTTGCTATTCGCAAGATGGAGTACCTGCAAGTCGAAGCTTATCTTTTCTCTTATATATATATATATATATATATATATATATATATATATATATATATATATATATATATATATATATATATATATATATATATATATATATATATATATCTTTTTACTAGCAGGAAAGCGAAAAAGAAATAAAGTAAATATAGTATATATATATAGGTATATATTGTATATGTATAAAGGGGTGGGGGTGGAGGCGGAGATGGAGTGTAGAACGGTGTCGAGTCGGTCGTCGTCTAGAAAGACGCAACCAACAGGATGAAGTGCTGCATGAAGGTGTAGGATGGATGGTGGAAGATGAATGCGAACATGCTTTTTGTACGCGTGTATCGGGGAATATCAGCAACTGGTGCAGATATTCCCACGATACCACGTTTGGTAAATAATGTGAAAATATATCTATATATGTATATATGTAAATATATCTATATGTATGTATGGTTATATATAGGTATATATATGTATATATATATGTATATATGTGTATATATAAGTATATGTATATATGTATGTAGCTATATGTATAGATAGATATATGTATAGATGTATATATATATATGTATGTATGTATGTATATAATACTATATAGATGTCTATATATATATATGTATATATATATATAATAATATATGTATATATAGGTATATGTAGCTAGATATGTATATATATGTATATATGTATATGTAGTTATATAGATATATATGTATATATGTATGTATATATATATATATGTATAAGTATATGTGTATATATATATAAGTATATAGATGTATATATATATATAGATGTGTATGTATATAGACTAATACATATTTATATAAGTACTAATATATGTATATAAATATATATATGTATATAAATATATGTATATATATATCAATATATATATGTATACGTATATATCTATATGTATATAAAAGAGTATAGGTGTGTGTGTGTGTGGAAGTGTGAGTGTATGTGTGGGTGAGCGTCGGTAAAGAGAGTGTTGTGAGAGAGAGTGAGAGAGAGAGAGAGAGCGGGAGAGAGAGAGCACTGCTGAGGGTTGGAGTTAGGTCGTCTGCAGGTTCCAAGCGACGTCTGGAGGCTCCACGCGCGCATGCGCAGGCGAGTCTACGTGCAGAGGAGTAGCACGCTGGGGGATTGGGTGCGGAGAGGAAAGGCCACGCACCGTGTTGCGCGAAGGCTGGAGAGGGCGCTGGCACTCGCAAGTGCACACGGTGAAGGAAGCGGGCGAAGGCAGGCGCTGGGAGAGGGCTGGGGCACGCAGACGTACGCGGGCGGGTGCGGGCGACGCAGGCGGAGATGCGCAGGCAGGCACGCGCACGGGCGAACGGCAGTAGCGGTGCGCCAGGTGACCAGTAAAGTGAGAAACTCACCGGTCACCCCATTGTAGCCACAGTGTCGCGCAGACTCGCGTGAACAGTGGCTACAGTGGTCGGGCAAGCCACGCGACCGGGAGCTGCAGGTGCTGTGAGTGTGGCTGGCTCGCGGCTGGTGCGCGCGGGCTAGCACGCGAGGAAGGAGGTCTGCGCCGGCCGGTTGCGGGCGAGGAGAAGTTCGCGACAGAGCGGAGAAGTGGGAGGCGATGGTGTCTGCAGGCACATACGGAAGCTTGCGGGTGCTGCTGGGGTGCGCGGAGAGGCTTGGCCAGCCGCTGTAGTGGCTCGCGGTGGCCGACTGCAGGCAGAAGAGAGAGCGCGACAGAGCGAAGAAGCGGGATGCGGAGAGGCTTGCACGTGCATGCGGAGGGAGAGGGCGACGCGCAGGCTTGCGCAAAATGGGCTGGGCAGCTACTACTGCTACCTTGCCACTACTGCTGGAGCTTTGAGCTTCAAGCTTGAAGCCTGCGCTCTAATGGCTGGAGGTGCTAGAACGAAAAAAAACTAGAAAAGAGCCACCACACCCACCGGCTCTTTGAAGAGTTGGGAGGTGGTGGTCTCACTGTGGTGGGTGTGCACCACAGTGAGGGCTCCTGTCCACCAGGTGTCTCCGAGGAGGGCCGGTGTGTGGAGGGAAAGGGAGGAGAGGATGGTGGCCTGGAAAAGAAGAAGCTGCAGGTGGTTTTTTTTCTCTATTGGACCAAGCTGCTGCAAGAAGGAGCCGAACCCTCTTTTTTTTATAGAGGAGGAAGGCATGCACAGCCATGCCCTGGCTGTGCATGCAGCTGCATGGGGCTCGGCAAGGAGTGGTGCCTACGGCTACAGGGAGAGGGCTGCTGTAGGGAAGCATGGTGCGAGGAGAAGAAGAAGATGCATGCAGCCGCAGGAAAGATTTTAAAAATCAAGTGAAATAAAAAATAAAAAGATGGTGAATTAGCAGAGATGAACTTGAGGAAAAATGGTTAATTGCAAGGCCACTTATTTATTCTCCTCTCCTCTCAATTAAATGCATGCATGCATGTATTTTTACAAATGCGATTATGGAACCCTAATATGCATAGGTAATGCTAGGAAATAGCACAAGAAGGCACTATTGCAGGTGTATTTTTGCGGTGCAATCATACCCCCATGCCTATCTTTTGCTAGTCCCTAGCAAAACATTTTTTGTAGTATTTAGAAATTATCTTTAAGCTGAAGATTTTCTTCTGAGGCAACATAGGTGTGTTTATTGTTGGATATTGTGAGAACCAATTGTAGAGAAGACTACCAGTACTTTAAGTCTCACATGACAAAGATCATCACTCGACTAACCAGGACTCTTGATATTTAAACCTTAAGTACGATTTCTAGGACCCAAAAGGTTTTTGCCATACTCGAGAGCTCAAGAGATTATGGCTTGTGCTTAGTGAAGGATCAAGACTGACTAGATGAACCTTAAGACTCAAGCCCAGGGTTTCATGAATTTTTAAGTACAGGTTGGTCCCAGTTTCAGCTTGTGTTTTTGGATTGACCCTTAAAAGATGACGGAAAACTCAACTCCCATTTTCTGACATTTGTGGCTCATAGGAAAATAATTTACAGACATTTGAGATATATTGACTTATTTGCATCTTTTTTTTTTTAGAAACACATGTCAGTATATCTCTTACAACATTATTTGGAGGAGCACACTTTTCTTTTTGGTGGGAGAGTTTCTTTTTTTTTTGGTCGAAAGATCACTCCTAAACACAAGACTAAAGCCTGGGATAAAAAGTCTACCTACGCGCACAGGTAAGGACTCCACCTTCCCTAATGAACACTAGGGTTGAATCTTATGTTCACCTGGTCTTTCCTGATATGTGTAGTGTGAACCAAGCTTACTTAAGCTCTCAAGTAAAAATAAACCAACAGATCCTGTACTGGTGTCTCAGGTAAAAGAATACGTCCTTAGTTAGGAGAGATTCTGATCTATTTTGTCAATGCTCAAGTTAATTAAGCCCGAGCCTGAGCGAATCAAGCTTCTGTGGCCTGGAAAGTCTTCAAAACAGAGGTTGAATATCCAAAAACACTTATTGTATTTTTGTTTCAGCTTTCAGATCATTACTAAACACCATTTTCTATTATTATTATATTATTTTTTTCTTTTCTTTTTCTTGCATATTTATAAATAGGTGGGAACTGCATGATACCATAAAATACCCAGATCCTATGGATGCCTATCCACCCCCCCATTCCAAACAATGCTATGTCCTCATATGCATGCAGGGAAAGGTAGAGAAAGGATGGAAGATCGGGTAACGAGAGTTGAGGTGCAGGGTATACAGCAGGGTGGTCGAGTGGGTGGTTGGTGGGTGGTGAAGAGAAAAGTGAAGTGATCGTGATAGTGGTGTGAAAAGTGATGGTGGAAGGTGAAAGGTCTGGCATTTCATGGGACGAGAGTGTCCCAGGCGAATCGGAGAACAAGTCGGGAAGAAGTTGGCCCTCAGATTGGCCAAGAAGTGGGGCTTCTTGGATATATGGATCCAAAAGGGAATAGCCCCAGTGAGTAGGATGTGGGCTCAAGGTCCCAGTGTGGATTTGCAACTCCGCCTAATTTGCCGGGAAAGAAAGGGCAATTCGGTCTTCAAGAGTGTGGACCGGCGGTGAGTAGCCCTAATATGACTCAGACCACGAGGTATGAGAAGCAGAGAAAACCTCGTCAGAAGTCTGGTCAGGAGAAGGTACGGGAATAGAGAGGGATGGGAGAACGTCACAATATGTGTTGATCAGGCAGTCATCAGTGTTTATAGGTAATCCGCAGCAGTCTGAAAAGGTCCCAAATAGTCCAATACCCGTGCTGACGGCCATGTCCTCATCAGACGTGTCATCCTTGATGCAATCACAATCAAAGTTCTTGGCTGCCTTGAAGATGTTAAATCTGAGCTTTTCAGATCCAACGGCAATCTCAATACAGCCCTACTCGCAGTCGATAAGGGCGCAGGCTGTGGCCAAGAAAGGTCGACCAAGGATGATCGGACAATCAGAAAGTGAGCTAGGAACTTCCATATCTAAAACAAGAAAGTCAACAAGAAAACAAAGACTGTAACCCTAACCACCATGTCTTCCACCACACCCTTCTTGCATAGTTCAACCTCAACACAACCTGCTACTTTGACCTGAGGGTAGCATACCTCAAACCCCTCTTATTCACAAAGAGTATTTTGTCTCTCGAAGGAGACGAGAATTCACCACGTGAATACCCAACCAAAGAAAATGGAAAATACAAAAGCCTATAGAGCCACAAAGTATATGTTGAACAATGCTACTATAGGCAAGGAGACTTCTCTTATGATGGAACTAAGTAGACGTGATTGCGCAAGGAATTGGTGATCTCAGATGTGAGGTCTAGAGCTTGGAGAGCAATTGATGGAATTTTTTTTCTTCTTGATCTTTCATAAAATGTGTGTAATGGTGGAAAGAATTATCTCAAGGTGTATCTACACAAAGGAAAGGCTCCTCTCTATTTATAGATATGCTAAGAACCTTCAAGAAGGGTTGGAAATGGCCTTATAGCCGTTGGGGATGTTTCCAAGAGAAATCAACTTGAAATCAGCCCAAAAATGAGTCTGATAGCATTATCAAACGGCTGATTTTTGGGTCATACATTTGGTCAGACATCTGATGAAAGGTCTGCTCGTCTAATTCTACAAGGGTTTTTCTTGGAACTGATCGGATCTAAAGAGAGATCTAGTCAGACGTCTGGAAAGCTATTTCAGGACGTCTAGGTAGAAATTTGGACGTCTAATTTTGTGAGTTTGTTCCTATTTTGGACTAGATCCAAACAGGGTTCTTGTGTGTATGGGTCTGACGATAGGTTGGATGCCAAGACACTCTATTGGATGTCTGAAAGCTGCGAGAATTGATTTTCGAGATGCAACAGTTAGATTTAGTCTAATGACATTGGGTTTTGGTCTAACGTCTCTTTATTAGGCATCTGGGTGGCTCTAAGGATGCCTGGAAATAAATGTTGGGTTGTGCTAGTTTGGCTCGCTAAGAAAAGACAATGGTCCTCTTTCAGGATGTTTGGCAATTCTCTCAGATGTCTTATTGGACATCTTGACTATGGTCAGGATGTCAAATTGGAAAGGCATTGTAACGACCCGATTCCGAGTCCCTACGAGACACGAGAACCGGACCGACTCGACTAATCCCAAGACCTAGTCGTCCAACGAGGAAGTAACCAATAGAGCAGTAAAAATAAACCACATTCAGCATGAATATAACTAGCAGTAAGAAAGTACAGCAGTAAGGAAAGAAACTACTATAGTATATACCATCACAACAGCAGAACAACATTTATCATATAACATGAACTGCAGGTAAAGATAAGTACAGCAGAAACAAGAACTACTCACTATAACGGAAACAAAGAGGTACAAAAGACAGTGGTAACTCTACTGGACCCTACTCGGCCCAGCATCCTCTGCAGCCGCTGGCCCTGGCTGCTCAACAACTGGTCCTGAAAAAGGTAACGAGTGTAACACGTCAGCAAAGCGCTGAGTAGAGTGGCAACTAAAACTAAAGACAACAGTAGAGTGTACAGTAGCTGTTATGTTCTATTACTTTCTTTATTCACATCTTTCAATTGTCTCAATATTTCATTTATTCCCCAGATCTTTTTCTTGATCTCGAATGTTCCTCGTGGGAACGATCTTGATTGCAGTCTTTTCCAAAAAGTAGAAGTAGCATGTGGTGCTCTCCTGGCCGGGAGAGTCCCCCGTGGTGATCCTACCCTCAGTCAACCACCCCAAGGTCACTGACAGACGTAACGGTGACTACGGCACGCGCGATAAACGCACAGGTAGCTAACCCGTACTGGCACGCGGTCAGTCGTTTCCGTTAACGGGTGCGCCCAAAGCACAGCACGGAACCAGTCCAGGGCAGAGCCCTCTCAGTGACAGGGGTCCAACCCCTCCACAGTAACCAAACCGGGGCCTTGCCCCTCCACAGTCTGTGCACCCTCGCCTGACTACCCTGGTTTGCCCCAGCGGGCCTAACAAGTCGGTGTGGGAGGCTAGCAGAACCCCGGGGCCCGTGGGGTAGCTAGTACCTCCCCACACTAGTAGCTCTCCTCGGTACTACATACGCGAGGGCCAGCAAGTCGGTACAGAGTGGCCAGTCCTAACCTCGGGTCCCTGGGGCGGCTGGCTCCGCTCTGCACTACATAGGGGGGGACAGTCACTCTCCTTGGTTCTTCGTACTCAAGGGCCAACTCACTTCCCCAATACTATTCCATTCACTTTCCAGGAGTTCTACTCCAACTTCCCCGTAGGGTTCCATCCTTTTTACTCAAACATCCAGGTTTCACTTTCCAATTTCACATTCTTACAACCCATGTTCTCAACCACGTTATTTATTCACAACAGGCAGCTGTTAATTCAAATTACAGGCACCTTTATATCTCTTTCCATTTTCCAAAACTGCAGTATTATACATTCCACTAGTTTTCCCATCCTAGGATTCATGCCATATCCTAGGATCTATCATACAATCTGGTTTTCCAGCCCTAGGATTCATGCAACACCTAGGAGCTATCATATATTTCTCATTCCTACGATTCATGCAACGTCCTAGGTTCTAGTTATGGTTCCATACTTTAACAGATTTTATTAATAACTTAAAACCACTCTACCAGGTACAACGGGAGTAATGGGGGCATGATCGGGAATCCCGCGTGCCTCCGCGACTCCCAAGACTGCAACTGAACGAGGTCCTATCACAAGGATCAAACACAAGGAGAGTCTCAAAACAGTGTATAGCTACTGTAGACGGGTAGAGGAATTAATTCTGAAAAGAACGCAACTCGAATCGCGGAAAACGGAACCCGAATGGGCCCTAAAAGGGTCGAAAACGACGACACTGTGTAAAATCAAACGTCTGGAACTTCTTCCAGACGTCTTAAAAAGTGGATCAGAGAATTACCTGTTCAGCGTGGTTTCCCAAATGTCTAGAAGTCTGTGGGGACCTCTGGCCTAGCTCCCAGATGTCCGATGGTCACCCCGGATGTCTGGAGTTCACTCCAGCCGTCTGGTACAACAGCCAGACGTCTGATTCGCATTGGATGGCGAATCACTGAGCCTGAGCACACCCATCTCCCTCCCTCAGTACGGTCAGTCGACAGGAAGGAAGAAGAAGACGGAAAACTCACCTTTCAGACGTCTGGAAGGTCTTCCAGACGTCTCCCTCACCGTCTGTCTATCAACCCAGACGTCTGATTCTAAAAATTTTTCCAGAACAGGGCACCACCCGGCTTCCGCTCGCGACGCCGCCTGCGTCGCACCCCGCGCGCCTGCTGCTCAGACCACAGCAGTCCCCCCTCCGCGTCGCTCCGCGCCCCCTGCACCCTCCGCCGGCCGGCCCTAGCAGCCCCGGCGAGCTCGCCCTCACGGCAAAGCTCCGCTCTCGCATGCAGCACCTCCTCCGTGCTCACTGCGGCCGCCACTGCCGCCCTCGCGCTCGCGCTCATGCTCACTGGCTGAAGGAGAGAGGGAGGAGACGGTGGAGACGACGGGAGGGAGCACGTGGCCTTTTAAGGCCGCGCGAGGAGGAGAGAGAGGATGCGGCAGGTGTCTGCAGCCGTAGAGAAAGAGGGAATAAGCGAATATCCGGTCTGCACGCTCAGGCGCGCAGACGACCCACGCGTGTCGAAATTAACGGATTTCCAGACGTCTGGAAACGATCCCAGACGTCTGGTAAGACGTCTGGTACGCCGTCTGGGCCACCTCCCAGACGTCTTAAAAGACGTCTGGGGCACGCGTTCGTTACAGGCATAGACTATGGTTTTCTAGCCTAGGTATTTGGACGTATGGGAATAACATCAAATGACTTAAAAGTCATTATCAGACGTCTGATTATCATTTTAGACATCTGATGAGTCTGTCTGATTCCTATTTTGACTTTCTAATTCTGCTCTAAGGTTTACCTAAGGATACGTAAGTGCTCCTAGGACTAAAGGTAATATACTTTGGGCTCTTTTAACAAAGTATCTAAGGAAAATAAAGAACGAAATAAAAGAAAGATTACATTAAAGCATTCTAAGTCCTATTCTTCTCTTCAAACTTTCACTCCATGAGAATCTCCATCTCCTCCTTGAAGCTCCTCCTTTAGTTTCCTCCATGCTCCTTGATACTTTTGCCTATGTACAAGTTCCTCACACTTGCTTCCATTTGCATTAATCCTGAAACTTATATGCTTAAATGCAAATATTAAAATACATGTGTTTTGTTATTATCAAAATTAATGATCATAGTACCCTTGCACCAACAACCAGATGATGGGAAGATAAGTCACATACTTATCACTCCCTTGTTTTGCACACCAACTAATGGTGTATAGGGTGATCAGATGATCAGATCATCTGAGAATCCAAAGTAACAACCCAAAATAGGGTAACATTAATTTTTTAACTCAAAATGATTTCAATATGGAGATTTATGGATGTTTGATGTTTACAAGGGTATTAAATGATTTCCAGATTTTGTTTGAAAAGATTTCCACAACTGAGAATTGAATTTTTAAGATCAAAATTTGATTTAATTCAAATCAGAACTTAAGCAGCTATTCTACTGTTGGAATTGATTGAATTATGGATTTTATTCTCTGATTTTAAGTGATTTGATGAAGAAATGGATTTTTCTGGGAATAACTGCCTTTAGATTTGATTGTCTATACCCTAGAATGATTTCATAAGCCTTGGATCAAGCCTCTAAGGTCTGAAGCTCCATCTGGAAGGAATAGCAATTTTGCTGGATAAGTCACATAGCTACCAGCTGCTGGCTTCATAACTTGGTAGCTACTAAGATAGCACCAACATTTGTTTTAAGATGTCTAGATGATCTAATTTGAGCAGCATTTGAGTTGTTGATCTTTAGCAACAACAGCAGTTGTTGCTGCTAAATTCCAAGCTACTGTCATGTGCAACAGATCAGCCACTGGTTGGAGGGGCTTGAACTGGGATTTCAGTTGGGTTTTTTTAGTATTTAAGTGAGTATCAAGCATTCATGTACTGTTATGATTTAAAATTTGATTTGAATGTCTTGATTTCAAGTTTAAATCTTCATTGTTAGCTATTTGCATAAATTAACTGTCCAATGATGGAAATTAATGAAATCTGAAGTGGAAATCATGCTTAACTACCCATACACCTTTCATGTGTTGTGTTGGATGATCTTGAATGTTTATATCTCATCTCCAGCACTTAGAGTTCATTACGGCCTCTCTTGTGCTAACTTTGTATATAAATAAAATTGATAAAAAATTCCAAAAAATAAATAAATAAATAAATGTGTCTTGAGTAGAATTAGTAAATTTTCTAAGTGTATGCAAAGTTTCAAGGCATTCCGAACCCTTGGCTTGGTAGAACATATCAGCCAATGATTCAGTTTACCTTAAAACTTAATAAAAGAACTAAACATGAAAAGCAACAAAAACAACTCTCTCTCTCTCATCTCACTCTTTCTTTCTCATCCCTTATCTCTACTATATATATAAAACCCATAAAAATCTGACAATACCTAAAAATACCCAAAAATACCTTGTATGTTATGTATATACTTGTATATATTAATTAAACCTAACTTATATGTATATAGTATACAATATGTACAAAATATCTATAAATAAATTATATATATTCTATGTATTAAATTAAGTATTTAGAATAATTTATTGTGTATATAACTTTATTGTATTATTATATATTAATTTATATAAATTAAATGTATACTAACCTAAATAACTCTATAAACCATTTATATGTACATATTTATACCTAATATTGTACATACATATTTATATATATATTGTGTACTATACAATACCAGTAATTTAATTTAATTATATATTTACAGTAAATAATTAAGTTATTAAGTTAACTAGGTAATTTATTAGGTTAAAATAGAATAAATTAATAATTTAAGTTAATACTGGGATAAATTATATTATATATTATTATTATATAATATTAAGTATTTTCAACTTATTTAAACTGTATTTATATTTTATTATAGTATTTATAGCTTATTTATATGTTAAACCATCTAAAACATGTATTTAATTGCAAATAAATTAAAATAAAGCTTATAAAATATCATAAAAATATGAAATAAATAATTTATCATGTATATTAATACTGTATTAAGTTAATTTGATTATTAATTAACTAATTTATACTTTAATTAACAAACTAACACATAATTTCATATGTATAAATCGTAAACTTTACCTAATTTTATTATATAATAAATTAACTTATTTTTGTAAAGTAATTATATAATTATGTATCCTTATGTAAGGGTTTTACAATGGCAGAATTTATTTTTAATTTAAATTAAATTATGACCCTCAAATTGAGGGCCAAAGATTGCAATTCAAAACGCATGTAAGCACAGCTGCAGCTCAATTTGGGCTCTCTTTTAGCGCCACATCGTGAGCATTAAATCTCTCGTAGCGGTATATATTGCTTTTGTGATACAGGTCATCAGGTGCTAGGCACCGGCATACCATACCATTCTCCTCTCTCTCGATGCCCTTGAGCATTGATTTGAGCATACTGTGTGCGGTGTATGGCCAAGGGCCATGTATTGTGCAAGGGCCTAAATGGGCCCATTAACGAACCTAAAATCAAATTTAATGTGCCTAATTAAGAACTAGGGTGGCCCTAGTAGAGGTTTGGTCCCACCCTATAAAGGGTGCTATGTATCCCTTGAAAAGGCCACCCGCCACTAATAAACCTATTTTTTGACTAAGTAAATAGTGTTCGTGTGAAACTAAGTAACCCTAATTTGGCTATTTTTCTCCGCAAATTGGTTTTTGGGTTGCATTTAGGAATAAATTAGGTTAGGCATGCATTGCATTTGTTATTGTATTTTTAATGTGTTTCTTGGAGTGTTAGGGATAAGTAGATTGACAGATCCCTAAAACCCTAGAACTCTTGAAGACAATTGATGAAGAGGAAGCTCAATCAAACCAGGACTCAGCTAATTCTAGCTCATCATGGCTGGATACCAGCTCCCTTGGACTAGGGTTAGCTCCATTCAGCTTACCTTAGTTGAATGGTAGCTCAAGACAGCTCATCTCAGCCCAACCCAGCTCAAGTTAGCTCAGATCCAGCTCAACGTAGTTGAGTCTAGCTCATCTCAACTCCCATCAGTTCACTGGGAGCTCTAGCTAGCTCAACTAAGTTGATAGGAGTAAATCTTAGCTCAGCCCTAGCTCATTCCAGCTCCACCCAGCTCATGGCAGCTGGACTCCAAGTTAGCTAAGCTACTACTTGTCAACAAGTAGCTTAGCTAGCTCTAGAGTTCTCATTAGAGGCAGTTCCAGCTCAACCTAGCTCCAGCTAGGTTGAGGTCAACTCAACTAAGCTCAACTACCAAGCTTGGCTACTTGCATAAGAACTAAGTAGCTGAGCTCAGTAGTTAAGCTCCCCTTGAAGTTGCCTCAACAGACCTAACTCTAGCATAGCTTCCATCAGCTCCAGAGTCTTCTCTCCCAGCTCCTCCTTCATGAAACCTTAATTCTTCCACCTCCACTCTACTAGCTAAGCTAGCTTAGCTAGCTTAGCTAAGCCCTTAGCTCCACCAAAAAATGCCATGGTCGTCCACTCCTCCACCTTAACCCTAACTAACCTTAACCTAACCCAACCCTTTTTGGCGCCAACCCACCATAACCACCACCCTAGACACCCCTTCATGTTGGCGCCAAAAAGCCCAAGACATCCCTTCATTTTGGCACCAACATGAACCCCCATCCTAGCCCTACACCTCTCCCTCTATCCCCATCTAAACCCTACACCTAACCCCTTCTAGAAGCCCACTAGTGGCACCAACCCTAACCCACCATAACCAACCCTAAACCACCACTATTTTGGCACCAAAACACCACCCACACCCTTCCATCTTGGTGCCACCTATATCTACCCTTAATCCCATAGCCACCACCATAAAAAGCCATCCTAGACTTCCCTTATGTCCACACCAACCCTACCCCTTTAACCACACTAATGTTGGCGCCAACTCTCCCCTAACCACACCTACTCATACCTCTTCAAGTGGTGCCAGCACACCCTAGCCCTTCATCTCATAACCAGAACCACATAACTCCATCTCAACCCTACAACACACCTAACCAAACCCTTAACCCTAGCAACCACATAGGGTTGGCACCAACCACCAAGTACCCTTCCATTTTGGCACCAACAACCCTAGCCCTAGGATCCTATAACCACCATCTAACCCTCATCATAACCGTCCATCGTATAACCAACCCTACCCCCTCCTACTCCTATAAAAACCCCTATCACCACCATTAAAATCCAATCTTGGCTACATTTTTTCTACCCATATTTCCACCTACATAGAAGGTCAAGAGAAGAAGAAGAAGATTAAGGGGATACTCTGTCCCCTTGGTGCCTTCCCCTCTTTTCTTCTCTTTTGACCCCATGCCAGCCAAGGGAAGTAGCCAAGCATTGGAAGGAAACCTAGGGTGCATGCCTACCCTAGGAGGAGGATTGAAGGGTGGTACACAACCACCCTTGGGGGAGGAATCAAAGGTGGTCCACGCCACCTTAGGAGGAGCTTTTGAAGGTGGAATTCCATCCACCTTAGAGAAGATCAAGCACGCCCCCCTTGGGCTTGCTAGGAGGAGTACATCAAATTGGAAGAGGTTGCCAGGCAAAGGAGAAGAAGGAACCTTCTTTTCAAGCCAAGGAGAAACTTAACTTGCAGCAAGAGGAGCTTCACCTTCCTCATCATCATCAGCAATTAAAGGATTTTGTTTCTTCTTTATTTGTCTTTTCAAATTTTAGAAGCTTTCCTATACTTGTAGGCAATTTCCTTTAGTATAGAAAAAGTTGCCTTCATTTCTTGTTGCATCTTTAATTGCACTACTTGCTTTATCTTAGTATAATCTCACTTTCTCTTTCTAATTAACCTAGGCCTTCACGTGCCTAGGTTGAGCTTAGAAAGAGGATAATTTTGTCACTTAGATTTTAGCATATTAGTTGTGGCACATTTTCCTGTCAACAACTTCGTATTTGCCCCTTTATTTCGAAAACCCAAAAGAAAAATGATATATTGAAAAACAACAAAAAGAAAGGTGATTTCTACTTTTCAAGCAAGAGATTGATTTCGTAAAATATTTCCCTATCTAGGTTAGAAATTTTGCAAAATATTTCGTAAAAGAAAGGTGATTTCGCAAAATATTTTGCAAAAGAAAGGTGATTTCTACTTTTCAACCCTAGATACTTCCCTATCTAGGTTAGAAATTTTAAAAGCAACTCAGTTTTGTGCATTACAACAATACCCTAAATTAACAAACCACGTAAAAACGCGATCATATACAGTATATAATATATATGTATATAAATAATGTAATTAAATGTAAATAAATAAGTATACATATGTATAGTATATATATATATATACATATATACATGTAATATAAGGATAATAAAGAGGTATGTCAATGTATATTAGTAATGAATAGATTTGTCATTGTATTTGTATATATATGTTAGTATAGATAGTAGTTTTTTCATTAGGTTATGTATTTACTTTACTAAGGTTTTACTGACATATATATCTATTACTATATGTATAATATATGTTACCAAAGATGTTAGTATATTAATCTAACATATTATAATAAATATTATTAACTATTTTTGCACCTATAATTAGGTATTCTTTATAGTAGTTGTATATAACTAACAAAGAGTAATTTTATATAGTTTTTAATGCTTGTTTGTGTATACGTGTTTTCAAGCATTATAATGTGTATTAACTGATTCTTTTGTAAATAATTAACCAAATTCTTTCTTTCATTGATTCATTCATTTACTTTTGTAAATAAAATCAACTTTTTTTGGAATAAAAGAATATTTTTGGATTTAGAGAGTGATGTATATCAATAACTGACTCCCAGTGAACGGCCTAGAATAAACCAGTAAAAATTAAGTAAATAAATAAAATTAATGCGACAACGGTTTGCATTTGTGACATATACTACAACAATGACATTTAAACCACCCTTTTTAGTGCGAACCAGTCGTCGATGATCATATTTTTTTTATCACAACCAAAGTGAAGCATCGACAGTTGCTCCGACAAGTGGTGAAGGTTGTTGCTGCGTGGGAGAAGGCAGTGGGGGCGGCAGAAGAGGCAGAGCGAAGGCTCCCCTCTCAGCGAGAGGCTGCTAGCTTGGTGGGCCAGCTGAAGGGGGAGTTAGAGAAGACTCGCTCCCTACTGTGCAAAGTATCTACCATGGGGGAGGAGCTAGGGGAGTAGCTCAAGTGGAAGCATCGTGCTTACCTAGCTGCCCTAAAGGATATGTCCGAGCGTCTCTTGGCTGCTTGTGCCATGGTTACCTCCTTGAAGGAGGAAGTGCAAGTGCTGAAGACCATGCACTCTTTCTGGTGGAGGTGTACGAGAAGGCTCTTGAGGAGGAGGACGTCTGTCTGAGTGCCTCCATCCATAGACTTGCCTCCATGCTAGGAAGTCTAAAGGAGGCAGAGGGGGTCGCAGTAAAGTTGAAGGCCGACCTCGTCAAAGCCCAGGGGCTTGCGTCCCGGCAGGGCTTGCAGGTGGCGGAGTTGGAGGATGCAGAGGGACCTGCAGAAGGGGCAAGAGGGCCGAAGCTAACTATCGATGTGGGCAAGAGGGTTAGAAATTCATGATAACAAGGTGATAATGGCTAATTATAAAACCATTATTCTCTTGATCCTCAGGGGGGTCATTTCTATATCCATCCAAAAACTTGATTTCAACAAAATCTTCTCTTCTTCCTCTAGAAGTTTGGAATCCAAAGGTTTAGCTAACTCCACATTAGTTGCATTAACATCCTTGAGACTTGAGTTAGCTATGAAGGAATGTGTCTGATCAATCATGATTGATTCGAGTGGGTCCAAGTGAAAATCCTCCCAATCCTCAATCATGATTTCTTTGTCTAATTCCTTATAACCATTGGTGCCTAACATCTTGATCATTTCTTCCAAATCACAGTCAACCATCAAGGAAGAACTTGTGGAGGAGCTAATTTCATCATTCATTTCATGCTCCAATTCTTTCTGTTGCCTTTCCTTTGAATCCACGATGGGGTCCTTAAGTATTTCACAATCAAAGTGTTCAGAGTCAGATTCCCCATCCCCAAATCTTGATGTCCCTATTACTAAATTATTATCATTAAATTCAAGGACATCAACCCCAATCTTATCCTTCAAATTTTCAAATTCACCCCCATTTTCTACCTGTTTGTGTTCCAAAGGATCTCAATGCTTTCCAACATTGGGGGAGTATTGATAGTGGACTGCACCAAATTTGGGCAACTAGGTGTGGTCCAATCAATTATCATAGGGCCTTGTTCAATTGTCTCTAAGAAAGAAGTTTTTTTCTTCACTTTTTGTTGACCCTCTTCATCCAATTGTTGGAACATGTTAAGCATTCTTTGTTTCATCTCAACCAATCTTTGGTTCTGGTTATACAGATCCAACTGAATATCACAAAAAGTTGGCTGAGTGTCATTGGGTTTCCCTTGGGTTTCTTTCATATTATACTCAGGGTTAGGGGGTATGGTTGAGGATGTGAATCAGAGGCCG
Source organism: Thalassia testudinum (assembly GCA_037157565.1). Classification (NCBI taxonomy): domain Eukaryota; kingdom Viridiplantae; phylum Streptophyta; class Magnoliopsida; order Alismatales; family Hydrocharitaceae; genus Thalassia; species Thalassia testudinum. Next base: position 35,138,542 of record JAZHRO010000035.1, on the reverse strand, counting down.
TACTGGGGTTTAAGCTTTTTGGTGGGTCCTCTATTCTATCATTTTCAGGGTCTAATTCCTCAACAGGCACCATTTTTTGTTTAGTTCTACTCCAAAATAATTGAGGTTTTAAGTCCTCCCAGTCGGGTTCTTCATCAGGGGTCCACAATGGGTGTTGATCATACTTGGTTTGCCCAGGTTTATGATCATCATCATTTGATTTTTATTTTTCTAAAATCCCTTCCAATCCATAGGTCAAGTAGGAGAGATCCTTGAATTCAGATGACCTATCATGGTTATTATCCTGGGAAGGGTAGGGGTCTTGGAGTTCTCCTAAAATGTAGGTCCTATCATATTGATTAGTGGGTGGGTGGGACCTAAAAGAGGAGTCATCATGAGGAGAATCAAGATAAGGATCCCTAAGGTTTGGATCATACCCCTGAGTGGGTGGGTTGGATGTATCCCAATTGGAGGTTGATGCGCATTGGGTAAAATTGGGATAGTTGGGATAAGAGGGGTATTCAGGGTACTCAAGTCTTGGGTTATATCCCCAACTAGTTGGTTGGTTATCCCAAGTAAACTGTGGACACAGTCTCCTTAGGTTAGAATACAAATCATGTTGGGGATAGTTTGGGAAGGAAGGATAGGCATTGAAATCCATGGTTTGGAAGAAGTGGAGGGATAAGGGAAGAACAGATGAGAGAATTAAGTGTGCACAATCAAGAAAACAAAACTAGGCCCTATAGTGTAGACCTAGGTGACCTATGCTTCAAGAAAAAATTCTGACCACATGACGAATTTGGTGTTGTCCTTACTCCCGAAGGTGGTAAAGTTGGGAAGGCGAAGTTGGGGGAGAATGTCCCAAAGGTCGCTAATTATGCCAAACCCTTGCTTACTTAAGTTGTTTGACAATCATGCCTCCCAACTTAGCACCTTTTGGAGCAAGCAGATGTCACTAATTCACAATACATTCAAGAAAATACCCTCAAACAGACTCAATGAATCCTAGGGTCAACGTCTACTCAATTTTAATTTTAGGGCTAGGTCAGCACTTATGCTCAGGGATTAAGTGAAGGGTGTTAGGGGGGTTGATGACCTTAAAAATTCCAATGAAGCTGTGTGTACAATCGGGTGCAAGGATCCAATGCCAAAACAAGTTTTTTTTTTATCAAGCAAAATGGTGATGAATGGCTTTTAGAATTTGAACCTTGCTTTATTGGATTTTAGGATTCCACTTGTTTACAGATTCAATCAAGGCACAAAGATGTAGTCACATGGTTGGTGAAGATTGATTTTCTTTAAGGTCTTTTGTGTGACTATGAATTTAAAAGAACCCTAGTGTGGATGATCCTAGGGCATGCAACTTCTACTGAATGAATCTTATTTTTAATTTTGACTTTATCAAGAAGGGTCCAATCAAAGCAAGAAATGAACCTATATTGACCAAAATCAAATGAGCTTTTCAAAAAAAATCAAATTCATAATTTTTCAAGGATGATAGATCACCCAAATTCATGTTTTTCCAAGAGGGGGTCAATCTATCCAGAACCTCTAGATCAGTGCGCGAGTTTAGGAATTGAGTCAGAACAAGCACTAATCATTTTCAAAAGCAGAAGTAGCCTTCAAAATAAGTGTAGATCACTTTAGGAGCTTTCCATGACAATAAATCTCACACAAATCCAAGCTGCGTGGAGTTAGCAGCAATAGAAACAACCTACAGGTCTCCAGAAATTAGGAAAATCTTGCGCACTTTCAGTGGATAATTTTTCACGGCCAAACCACTAAGAGTTTGGCTATGAAATTTTAGGTGGAGTTCTCCCACTGAAAGAATCACCTCTAATATTTTTTTTAGAATTTTTAGAGGTGTTAAGAGTCCTATAATCATGTGCTCAACCCGAATCTAGAAAATATTATTGCTAAATTACTGGGTTGAGAACCTAGTGGTGGTGTTTCCTTCGACAAACACAAAAGTGGGTTTTTTTTTTTAGAGCACCACAACTTAAATCTTTTCCTTGGTCACAAATGAGGGGTTACCTTTCGATCATGGGAAGACAAGATATCAAACCTTCGGGTTGATGGTGGTCTTATCTTACGCTTCCTTTGATCCAATCTAGTCCACTCTCCTCCCATTGCCAATGCACAAGATTCTTGCAACCAATAGAAGGGAGAAAGGTGATGTAGACACATTTAATTAGGTTAAAATTCCTATTCATGCATGTTCCTAGGCTTAGATTTGCATTTCATATTATAAATATTGCACAGCATGCATCATCCTGCATTTAGAGTAGTTGTGTATATTTTAGGTTAATTACGCCCTTTTTATGGCCAGGAGGGAAGGAGATTTATTTCAGGGCCTCAGATGGATGATCTGACCATACAGGTCTAATCAAGACGACGATTGGAGTTTAACGCCTTCGAAATAGTCTAGATCGAATAGATAAAATAAGAGTAGGGAGAAAGCTACCGATCGGATAGATACACCTTCAGGCAAGCACTTCCTTTTCCGATCACCTAAGGGCATAGAAACCAAAGTCTGTTCAAATTACCGTTGAATGAGTCTATCACAACATTCACATCAAGATGCTTAGCACTTAGAGTCTTTTTCGAGTTATGGGTGGGTTGGGTAGCCGTAAAAAGTTACCGACACACTCTCAGCACCAAAAGTTTAAAAAAAAATCTAAAGAATCTACTAAAAACTCCATTTCTGATTATCAGGATAATCTGAAAAATCTAGAGGAATTTTCAGATTTGGAGTCAGACGAATTTATCATAGATTCTTTTGCATCTTCGCTTTTGGATATCGAGGATTTCACTAAAGCCACAGAGTAGAAAATGAAAGAATTTGAGGCTTTACTGTATTATGATTCTTCACACCTTAGGGAAAATAAATTGCCGCCCAATACATTTGAGGATTCACACCACAAGCAAAATTTGGGCAATCCGTATGAGATTCCTGATCAACCCAAGGATGAGAATGATTTGGGTGAAAATACAGCTGTTAGGATGGAACACAAAATCATATTCGACACACCTACTCTGCAACTACCAACATGAAATGGTTCTTTACACCATACGGGTCCCTCCATTCCTATTTCACCACTTTCAGAACCTGTATGACTAGTGTCCCACTCCGGATCCCTCATGCCTGCTACTTGCTCCCTATAACTCTGGTACCTGGATTTATTTCTCTTATAGCACCAGGCTAAAACCTGTTCCAGACCTTGTGATTTTATTCTACCAACCTTGTGGCCTTAGCATTCACGGGCAACTACTCTACATTCTTGGCCTGTTGATGACAGTGGAACACATCTTTCTGTCTATCTTTAATCTGTCTCTTGCAATCATTGATCCATCTGATGAGTTTTGCCTATCTGGAGGCGTTAAACTCAGCATTGTAGTTAGGCATAGCATTTAGACATCTGTCCGGGAACCGTAGAGCGCGTATTTGATAGGAAAAAAAGTGTCGTAGTATAGTGCGTAATACGATCAAACAAAAATATTTATAAAAAGATAACGAGACTTTGAGTCCCGGTCGTTCGTCTTTGGTTAGCGTTTGTTCAAATCTGAAATCGATCTTTTATCGCTCTACTTGTTTAGAAATTGCATGGTGGTTTATGATTATTACGTATTTAAATACGACATGCTTAGTTGCAAGAATATCAGGAATTAAAAGCAGGAAACTTTAATCACACAAAATATATTGCAATAAGCTCATGGTGATTCTCAACACATAGACAAATATATATATAGAAATTTTTCTTTCATTTATTCAGGAAGGTGTTTGCAACATGGAATGTAGAGGAAAGCTTAAAACATAAATCTAACTAACATAAAATGATGGAATACAGGAATCTATGGGGGGGATTTTGCATGCATCATTGAGGGAGAATAAGAGCTACACTACTAAGTAGTAAATGAAAGTAGTAAAACTACGAAGAGCTAAGTTACTAATCTAGCAGAAAGGAAGGGCATTCGAAGGTGGGCACCAATGGCCTTTGAGTAGCTGAGAGAACAAGGAGGGGCAGCCAATGGTGCTTAGGCAAACCCTTGGAGAGAGGTTGGGGAGATGATCCAGCATCCTGGCATACAGATGGTGGCTACCATGGTGGTGCTCCTCGTGGAGGTGGAGTGGAGGTGGAATGTAGCTAACCTAGATGGATGAGTGCCAAGAATGGGATGGGTGCAAATGGCCACCCCTTAGGTCTTTTTATAGACCTAAGGGAAGCTCTCTGGAGAAGTGTGGAACTCTCTAGAGAGAGTCCCATGAGTGGCGGGCCAAGTGAGAGAGAGAGTAGTTCTTAAATCCATAAAAAGTGGATCTAAGAATTGAATGACTCTTGGTTGCTAAATTTGGCAACCAAGAGTGGTACCACTTCAAGAGAGTTCTAGAGAAATCTAGGTGGGTGTGTACGTGAATGGGTGTGTGTGTGTGAGTGTGTGGTCGTTCCCTAGATGGCTAAGTGGTCTAGGTTAGGTCCTAAGGGGTTTGGGTAAGTGTAGGCCTCAAATTAGGGTTGCAAACCCTAATTGCTATGGGGGAATTGCAATTAAACTTAATATAAGGTTAATTGAATCAGTGTGAACCTAATTGAGAGTGAAATAACTCAATTAGGTTGGGCTTATGTCAATTGGACTCTCACTAAGTCCAATTGGACTTGTGTGGGTTGAGATCTAAGCTCAATTGGACTCAGTGAGTCCAATTGGCTTAGGTAATGGTAATTGACTATGATCTAAGTCAATTGGGTTTAATGAGGACTTAATTAGGTCCTTAAAGAGGTCTAGAGGTGATGTACTAGGGTTAGGGTACCTTAATTTAGGTTCCTATGAGGTTGGAATTGGGTTTAGGGAGCTAGAGATCCAAGATCAAGACCTGAATCTCAAAACAGGAACTGGAAAGTAGTTCTAGGCATCCAAAAATGGAATCAGACGTCTTATACTCAAAAATAAGAAGTCCAGACTTGTTGCCTGGATGTCCAATCAGAGTCAGGAAGGATTCAAGTTTCTATCTTGGGTATTCTATAGAAATTGGATGTCTGACCAAGTGTCTGGACGTCCAATAACATTGCAGAAGTGGGTTTAAGGTGTGCGGGAGTTGGTTAAGGGTTCTGGACGTCCTATAATTCATCTGGACGTCCAGATAAGGGTTGGAACTAGGGTTTTAAGGTTTCCTAGGGTGCTGTGACCTAATCTAAGGGTGGCTAAGGCTTGGGGGAAGTCTCTAGGCTATCCTAGGGTTAGGATGGACCTAAGCTCTTCACATTTTACTACTTTATTCCTACGTAATATAATAGCATACCTTAACTCCCTTACATCATTATTCACTATATCTAATCTAAGCCTTCTGCTCCAATCCTGCTGCAACACTGATTATTCCAGATTCAGCTTCAGATCCAGCTCCAGATCCAGCTTATTACCTGTAATTGACATAATGCACTTAATCAGCACATTATAACATTATTTTATGCATATCTAAAGGAAAGCAGTAAAGATACAGATAATGCTTATGCATGCATGAATTACCTTAACTTATGCTAAGTCCTAGCCTAATTTAGGTCAATTAAGACCTATAATTGCTGTGCAATCATACCCCCATGCCTAAATCTTGCTAGTCCTTAGCAAATGCAAGACTAAATTATTTACAGCAAGGGTCCCTAAGGGACTGATTATTTTATCAAGTGTATGCATAGAGATTTTTCTCCTTTTTGTTTTCATCCTATGCTCTAGAAATCCAGACAATTGTGAAAGTGTAGCTATGTAGCTTTTGCACGGATTCGAGTGAAAAATTGATTCACCTCTAAAGCCTATACTTGATCCCTAGTAAAAATTCTAGCGGGACAGGCGGACTTCTTCCCTTGGGCATTCAAAATATTCTATGAGTTCCTCCCTAACTTTAGGCTTAGGTAGAGAATCTCTGAGGAAAAAGATTATATATTTGGTGGCTCACTCTCGACTGGTGCTACATAGAGATTAGTATTTCAGAATCTAGATTCCCAGGCAACCAAGTGACTCAACTCAGAGAAAGACAAGAAAAATTATGCTCCCTTTTGATTACTTTGTATTCATTCTCTCTTACTCTTTTTCTTTTTCTTTTCTTTTCTTTCTTTTTCTTAGAGCTCACAATCTCACCAGATTCACACATATGACCTGTATGTGGTGGTCTCACTTGGCATTAACACTTTAATTGAGTTCCCATAACTCTAACACTAAGTCAAAATTCCTCAGCCAGTATTCGGGTGGTCAGAAACACAGAAAAATAGGTTAAGGCCATATTTAGTGGATCTCAAATTTATTTGGTGGTATTACCTCAATGCAACTAAAATAAACACTAAATATTCACTCCTTTTTTCTTTGCTTTTTCTTCTTTTTCTAATTTTTTTTTCTCTTTTTCAGTTCTCTTTTTTTTTCAACATATACACAACTAGCACACATCCATGAACTTTATTGAGGAGGCATTATTAGGGATTGGTGGTACTCAAGAGACATTGGGTGGCTTATTTGGTAGAAGTGCCTACTCATGGCACCGGGAGAGGCAGATAGGATAGTGTATTTCTGACCTTGACATGAATACCCTCCTTCAGCCGAGGATTCCATAAAGAATGGTCGTAACCATCCACCTTAGCCTTAGTTTTATGAAAACTCGCACTCCGCGTATTTGCCTTATTTGGTGGCTCTCAAAATTTCACACAAAATGTATGCGTAGGAACCGAGAGCAAAAACTAAGTCTACTCTCTGAGTATCATCACCTAATTATCTAGGACTCCAGATTCCTTGTACTAATCTTAGAGCACCAGTACACTCTACTCTAATCTCACACTATTTGGTGGATTTTTGGAGGAAACTCTACCTGACTCCCAAAACACTGTCTAGGGGTTCAGGAAAAGAAGCACTGCTTCTTCTTGACAAACTAAAGACGTTTATCAGCCTTCACCGTGAATCCATTGCAAATTCTGCGTGTGTGTGAAGAGTTGTACTAGATTCCAGATTACAGGAATCAACTAGAGAATAAAATCCCTAATGCATTCTCTTAATAAAATAATCTTATTCATGAGTGTAATATGTATATATGCTATAAACAATTAACCTATTATATTCGTACTTCATAAAATTTCCCTTTTCGGGTTACATTAAGCTTGACCCTAAATTTAGAACAAGAGGTGAGTGGGTGAGTCAGAAGTGGCTGTTGCGGACGATTTCTAGCTCCAATGCGAACATTGGAGGTGGAGTCAGTTATTCTTTTATTTAGGGTCCTAAAGTACGTGTAACATGCAGCTCTGAGGTTTTCCTAAATGTTGGCATAAAAATTTTCAGTTTTGTTGTATCTACCCCCCCATGCCTAAGTCCTTGCATGTCTTCATGCATGAATGCAAAAGAAAATAAATACAGCAGGGAGAGGATGGGTAGAAATCACCTGTAATTGCTCCTAAAATTAGACATTCAGCACCGGCCAACCTATCAGTATGCAATATGTAGAAAGAAAATATGCTAAAAGGAAAAATATGCTATGTATAAAAATGGTTATGTATAAATGATGATGGAATGTGGGATAGTTGCTATCTATACGTGCTAAGTTTAACGCCTCCAGCTGGGCGAGAATTCAATCACACGTCCTCAATAAGATGAACAATCTCATTAGGTGGAGAAGGTTCCTGGGCCAAAAATAGCTTGAGGCACTAGCCATTTACCGTAGATATATGCCCAGATTTTGGGTCCCTGATCTGGACTACCCCATTAGGATATGAGTGAATCACAACATATAGGCCAGTCCACTTGGACTTGAGCTTCCCTGCGAAAAGTTTTAATAGTGAATCGAACAACCAGACTTGCTGGTTGGGCGTGAATGCTTTCCTCCGGATGTGGCGGTCATGAAAGGCCTTGGTCTTATCCTTGTATATCAATGCGTTCTCATAGGCCTCCCACCAGATCTCTTCTAATTCGCTGAGCTGAAGTTTTCATTCTTGACCTCCTGCATCGAGGTCAAGGTTACATTTTTGCACCGCCTAAAAGGCGCGGTGTTCTAGCTCTACAGGAAGGTGGCAAGCCTTGCCATATACCATAAAATATGGTGACATTCCGAGTGAGGCCTTGTATGCGGTCCGATATGCCCAGAGTGCATCAACTAATTTATCAGACCAGTCCCTCCTATCTGGTCTAACTGTCTTCTGGAGAATCAGCTTGATCTGACAATTAGACACTTCAGCCTGCCCATTGGTCTGTGGGTGATATGGGGTGGCTATACAGTGATATACCTCGTATTTCTTTAATAATGACCTAAAATGGGCGTGGATGAAGTGGCTTCCCCCATCACTAATCACAGCACGAGGTATTCCGAATCTCGCGAAAATGTACTGTCGTACGAAAGAAATGACGGTCTTATGACAAGCCCGTCTCACCGAGATGGCCTCAACCCACTTCGAGACATAGTCGACGGCTAGTAATATGTACTCGAAACCATGCGAGTTCGAAAAAGGGCCCATAAAATCGATGCCCCAGATGTCGAACACTTCTACAACCATGATGGGCCAGAGTGGCATCATGTCTCTCCTGGTCATAGAATCGACCGACTGGCATCGTTTGCAGTGTTGGTCGTATTCGTGTGTATCTCTGAAAATAGTTGGCCAGAAAAATCCTGACTGCAAAATTTTTGCAGTGGTTTTCTGTCCCGAGAAATGACCACCACAAGCATCATTGTGGCAAAAAGATAACACACTGGGGATCTTAGAATCTGGGATGCATCTTCGAATAATCTGATCCGCTCCAATGCAGAAAAGCAGTGGGTCATCCCAGAGGTAGAATTTGGCCTCAGCAGTAAATTTGAGTTTCTGGTCCTTGGATAGGTTCGCGGGAATCTTGCCTGCAGCAAGGTAGTTCGCGATATCCGCATACCAGGGGGACTCAATAGAGTGAACTGCCAAAAGAGATTCATCTGAAAATTGCTCGTGGATAGGCAGGGAATAAGGAATGTGGCCTAGTTCCAGTCTGGATAGGTGATCCACCACAACATTCTGCTTTCCGGCTTTGTCGTGGATTTCAATATCAAATTCCTGCAATAGAAGGATCCATCTAATGAGCCGAGGTTTGGCATCCTTCTTTGCCAACAAATGCCAGAGGGTGGAGTGGTCAGTGAAGATGATGACTTTGGACCCTAATAGGTAAGATCTGAATTTCTCCAACCCAAATACTACTGCTAGCAGTTTCTTTTTGGTGACAGTATAATTGCACTGAGCCTCATTCAGCGTCTTACTAGCATAGTATATGACAAAGGGTTGTTTTTCCCGACGCTGGCCTAAAACAGCACCGACAGCAAAGTCAGAAGCGTCACACATCATCTCGAAATCTAGCGACCAGTCGGGTGGTTGGAGAATCAAGGAATCAGAGACAGCGCTTCGTAAAGTCTCGAAGGCGCTGAGACACGAGGTGTCAAATTCAAATGGGACATCGGCAACAAGGAGATTCGTCAAAGGTCATGCAATTTTCAAGAAATCGTGTATAAATCTCCGGTAGAAGCCGACGTGACCCAAGAATGATCTGATCTACTTAACCGAGCTAGGTGGCGGTAAGTATGAAATAATCTCTGATTTAGCTCGATCGACCTCGAGTCCATTTTTAGAGATCCTGTGCCCTAGTACTATGCCATCCCTCACCATGAAATGGCTTTTCTCCCAGGATAGTACTAGGTTTACCTCAATACACCATTTCAGGATCTTGGTGAGGTTATCAAGACAAGATGCGAAATCATCTCCAAAAATGGAGAAGTCATCCATGAACACCTCCACATAATCCCCAATCATGTCAGAGAATATGGCCATCATACAACGCTGAAATGTTGCTGGTGCATTACAGAGGCCAAAGGGCATCCGCTTGAAAGTGAATGTTCCAAAGGGGCATGTGAATGTGGTCTTGTCTTGATCTTCCGAGCTGATCGCCACTTGATTATACCCAGAGTATCCATCCAGGAAGCAAAAGAAACTGCGTCCGGTGAACCGTTCCAAGATCTGATCAATGAAAGGCAAAGGAAAGTGATCCTTCTGGGTAGCCATGTTCAGTCTCCTATAGTCGATACAGACCCACCAAGATGTCGTAGTGCGGGTCGGGTTGGATTCGCCCTTATCATTTTTTACTACGGTGAGTCCTGCTTTCTTGGGCACTATCTGGATCAGACCCACCCACTGGCTGTTAGAGATTAGGTATACAATACCTGCATCCAACCATTTGATGATCTCCTTCTTAACAACCTCTAGCATATTCGGGTTAAGCCGTCTTTGATGTTGTCTTGAAGGTTTCACCCCCTCATCCGTGTAAATGTGATGGGTGCAATACGAGGGGCGAATACTGCGGAGATCAGCAATACTCCACCCTATAGCAGCCCTGTGCTCTTGGGTTAAGTGGGCATTAATAATGACTGGATATGTCTCACTTTTGCCCAAGAACACATATTTAAGTGAGTAAGGTAAGGGCTTCAATTCAATCACGGGTGGGTCAGAGTCAGAAATGGGAGTGGGAGGAGCAAACTTGAGGGTGGGAATCTGCTGATCCGTATGCACATGAATTCCTACTTATTCGCTTCCTGCGAAATAATCGATTGTGACTGCATTAATGGGAAACCCGCTAGCTATGGTCATGTCTTCGTGCAACAACAGGGGCGATTCAGTAATGTGCGGATTAGGATAGCTGGATTCAAGGGTGCCATGGTCAGAAGCACACCTTAAATAGGCAAATCCTCGAGGAGATATGTGTAGTGTAGTGGTCTCAATCCCATGTGGATCGAGGTCCAAGAACCTTGATAGTGCAGACGAATGAGACATTGGGTCGTCACAAAGGATCCCAATGTTACCACAGTGTGCCGAATCTTCGTCTTCACCATCCTCCTCTATGTGATCACAGTCAAAATTCTTTGCTGCCCTGAATATGTCAAGTCGAAGTCGCTCATTACCTAGGGTTATCTCCATACACTCAAATGCACAATCAATGTTCGCTCGGGCTATCGCTAGAAATGGGCAACCCAAAATAATTGGTGCATCTCAGAGATTAGGAGGAACCTCAATATCAAGAACAAAAAAGTCTGTGGGAAAGCAAAAGCCATGGACTTTTATGATCACGTTCTCAACCACCCCCCTCAGTGTTTTTACTGATCTATCAGCCAGCTAAATCGTGACCGAGGTGGGCTTTAACTCCCCAAATCGAAATCGATCAAATACGGTAGTGGGAGTTAGGTTGATGGACAAACCCAGATCTAGAAGGGCCAGATCAAATGGAGAATCCTGCAAGAAGCAAGATATGAGTAGGGTACCAAGGTCTTTCTTTTTCGGTGGCAAGTCAGCTAGAATCACGGTGCTAGCTTCTTTTGACAGTACCGCTTGTCGTCCAATACTAGGTTATCTCTTTGGGGTACAATAGTCCTTGAAGAACCTAGAGACAGCGGGGATGTGATCAATTGCCTCGAGGAGGGGGACCTAAATATGTACTTCCTTGAACATTGACTTCATGTCCTCAAAATTCCACGTGTCCTTTTTCCGTACTACATTCTATGTCAGAGCCTCAGGAAAAGGGACAGGAATCTCAGGGTCAAGTGGCCTTTTACCCTTATTTTCCGTAGGTGTCTCCTGAGATGAAGGAGTCGAACTCGCCTGTGGCGAAGGGTGAGAAAATCAGGACTCGCCTGCCTATGTGGTGGGTCGAATGTCTTCCTTCCACTCAGTGAGACAACATTTGCATCAGCTTGCTGTGTATGAGGTGGTGGGGGAGTGGAAGGGTCAGAGTATGCAGGGTTCTGCATCAAAGGTGGCTGGCCTTGAGCATAACCAGGTGGTGCAGGAGATGCCTGTAATATGGCATGTGCCTGTCCCTGTGGTGCCTGAAACCTAGGTGGGGTGCCATGGTTCTACACATACCGAGGGTTCAGAACGAGTTGAGAGGGCAAGGCTCCCTGAGTCCTATGCTCCTGCAATTGCTGGTTTTGCATGTTTAGTCTGTATCGATCAACCATCACCCTCATAATCTGCAAGCTATCCTGTGTAGATTTCCTCATCAATTCTTGCAGCTCCTCTTTCAGTGCCTCTAAAGGGTCAGCCCACTTTGGAGGGTGACTGGCAGCTTGGTGCAGTGACTGGTATAAAGAATGGGGTTGCTACCTAGGGTATGTGTTTTGCGCATTCCCGTATTGCCTGGTCTGGTAGTGTGGATCTTGATGTGGTCTCTGTGAATTACCAGACCAAGAGAAGCGCAGATGCTGGCACCAACCAGGGTTATACGTCTCTGAATATGGGTTATTACGCCCGTATCCTTGGACAGTACTGACGTCCTCATAGGCCGAAGACATCTGAGACGTATATCCGTCAAGGGGATACGTGTTATATTCCGCGGGTGGTGCGTAACCCTGGTCGTAAGGTGCTAGATCGGTATTGTTTATGGGATCCTGATATGCGGGATCTCGTAAAAAGAGGGTGCATCCCGAGTGAGTAGATTAACTCGAGTAGGAGGCGTTCAAGGTGCATTGGAGGGTCTTGAAGTGGCAGAATTTATGTCAGATTGACCCTAACTAATCTGGTCAATCTTTTTCTTAATTAGGTTTATTCTATCCAGCTGCTTGACAATAATATCCATGTCAGCTCGAATAGACTCAGTGTGAGCCTCATGGACACCAACCCACTGTTGACCAGGCCACTGGAACTGGCTCATGGATGCAGCATTCATCGAGTTCTCCGCCAAAGATTTGAACAACCCAAATGCACTATTCTCGTCTTTTGCGAGGAAATTCCTGCCACTAGATGCATCGACCAGATACCGATGTGTGTCATCCAGCCCATGGTAAAAGATTTGAACTAGGTGCCATCTGGGTATACCATGGTGCAGGCATTTCCGGAGAAGGTCGTGAAATCGGTCCCAGGCTTCATGCAACTTCTCCCCAGCTCCTTTGGAGAAAGTTGTGATCGCACGCCTCATTGCATTTGTTCGACCGATTGGGAAGAACTTTTGTAGAAATTCACGTCGTAATTCCGGCCAGGTTCCAATTGGCTTCCCAATGGTCTTGAACCAATATGAAGCTTTGTCCTTCAGAGAAAATGGGAAAAGCTTCATTAGAACAATCCCAAGATCAATGTTCCTGGGTTGAATCGTCTCTACGAGTCGACTCAGGTCCTCTAGGTGCTGGAACAGATCTTCACTTGAGTTTCCATAGAAGTGAGTGCTGATCAACCCGATCACATTTGGCTTGAGATCAAACGCATCTCCGCCTGCGAGAATTCTGGCTAAAGGTGCGACGATTGGTGCGGCTGGATCGTAGAAATCCCGCAGTTGTTCTCCTCACGGTGGATGCTGCATCCTGTCAAGCACCGTCAAAATGCTGTCCATACTCTACCGATGCCGCTCCTCAGATTCCACTACCCAGGCTTCCAGACGAGCCTTCAGGTCCAGATTATCAATATCCTGACCCAGTCTAAGTCCACGTCCAGGATTAGCCATTGTGGCTACGGGAGTAGAAGTGTGGGGAGAAGTAGGTCCTAGTGAGGTGACTCGCCTCCTTGGGAGTGGCTCCCAAGGTCCAACCAATTGAGGTCTAAGTGACCTCCTTCCTTGCATACACCACCCAACCCCTGGGTTGGTGTAGCCAAGCCAGACAAGGCTAAGGCCCTGTCAATCAAATGGACCTTATGAATCAGATGACCAGATTTTTCATTTTACGTTCTAATTCCTGAAGAAAATTCATTGTACAACCGACTGAAAGCGATTCCCGCCTCTTAGCTAACCCAGCCAAGAGGTTGAAAGCACCCGGTAGTACGGCAATGAATTCAGGTTTATTTTGTGTTTTAGACCTGATTTTTAGCCCATTTTCTTCAGTTGGGGTTTTCTTTTGGTGAGTGGCCCACAAGGTGACCAAGCTCACCGGCTAGGTAGTAGACTTAACTAAGACTAGGTTAGCCCAAATGTGATCTCTAAATTGTAACCCTAAAGATGTAACCTACGGTTCATGCAATTCTAGGGTTTTATTCTTTTGTCTTCAGCATACCACAAAAATTACAATCAGTTTTCTGAAAAAAATCGGAATCCAATTAACTTGAAATTTAGCCAGTAGATTCCTTTTCCAATTATCTTTTCAAAGAATATTTTATTGTAATTTTTATTGTTTCAACCGAATTTTTAGTGATTTTTTAATGTCATGGAGTTAGATCTGGAATTTTGATCCCTGGTCAATTTTTTTCTTTGAAACAGTATCAAATGACTTTCAAAAATTTGGGAAAAATATGGACAATAAAGCCAATGAGATCATCTTTCAAACCCCACCATTTTTAATCAAAAAAAATTCACGGATTGCTCAAAATTGCTTTTTGAAATTTGAAAAATCTTGAATCTGGGTCAGTCTAACTTCCTTGCACTTCGAAAATTTTTAAAAATTTTATACTTGAAATTTTTTTAACAAAATAGTGCCATTTAAAAGACATCTTTAAAATGAAGGCTTATCTCAAATTTCATATTTTTTTTGTTCACTATTTTTTCGGAAATCAAATTTTTAAAATTGACTTTGAACCTTAGCTGAAAATTAGAGAATGGTGGAGAAGCTTTTAAAGTGTTTGAGTTTGAAATCCAAACTTTCCACCAAAAATGTTTTTTATTTTTTTCTTTCAAAAACTTTTTGTGAATTTCTTTTTTTTCAAAGGATTTTCAAAAAAAAAAATTTTTCTTTCTCAAACTAACATAGGATTCAAAAAGAAACCTAATCTAGATTTTTTTTTATTTTTTTTTTATGAAAATGAATAAGTTTTTCTTTTCTTTTTCTTTTTCAAAAAAAAATTGCTGGAAGCAAATCTAATCCTAGGGTTCAGAAGAAAACCTAGCCTAAGAAGAGATGTGCACCTGATTTCTTTTTCCGCGCTCGTTGTGTGCGTAGATCCCATTTTTCCTACATTGTCCTATACATCGAAAAACAAAGTAGAGGAAGATTTGTTAGTGATAATTTAAAAGATCAAAATCAAGAAGGAATGACGTTGCCTCCCCGGCAATGGCGCCATTTGCTGGAACCGTAGAGTGCGTATTTGATAGGAAAAAAGTGTCGTAGTATAGTGAGCAATACGATCAAACAAAAATATTTATAAAAAGGTAACGAGACTTTGAGTCCCGGTCATTCGACTTTGGGAGGCGTTTGTTCAAATCTAAAATCAATCTTTTATCACTCTACTTGTTTAGAAATTGAATGGTGGTTTGTGATTATTACGTATTTAAATATGACATGCTTAGTTGCAAGAATATCAGGAATTAAAAGCAGGCAACTTTAATCACACAAAATATATTGCAATAAGCTCATGGTGATTCTCGACACATAGACATATATATATAGAAAATTTTCTTTCATTCATTCAGAAAGGTGTTTGCAACATGGAATTTAGAGGAAAGCTTATAAAGGAAAGCTTGAAAATATAAATCTAGCTAATAGAAAATGATCGCATACAGGAATCTATGGGGGGATTTTGCATGCGTCATTGAGGGATAATAAGAGCTACACTACTAAGCAGTAAATGAAAGCATTAAAACTATGAAAAGCTAAGTTACTAATCTAGCAGAAAGGAAGGGCATTCGGAGGTGGGTCTCGATGGCCTTTGAGTGGCTGAGAGAAGGAGGGGGCAGCCAATGGTGCTTAGGCGAACCCTTGGAGAGAGGTTGGGGAGATGATCCAGCATCCTGGCATGTAGATGGTGGCTTCCATGGTGGTGCTCCTCATGGAGGTGGAGTGGAGGTGGAATGTAGCTAACCTAGATGGATGAGTGCCAAGAATGGGATGGGTGCAAATGGCCACCCCTTAGGTCTTTTTATAGACCTAAGGGAAGCTCTCTAGAGAAGTGTGGAACACTCTAGAGAGAGTCCCATGAGTGGCCAGCCAAGTGAGAGAGAGAGTAGTTCTTCGATCCATAAAAAGTGGATCTAAGAATTGAATGACTCTTGGTTGCTAAATTTGGCAACCAAGAGTGGCACCACTTCAAGAGAGTTCTAGAGAACTCTAGGTGGGTGTGTGTACGTGAATGGGTGTGTGTGTGTGAGTGTGTGGTCGTGCCCTAGATGGCTAAGTGGTCTAGGTTAGGTCCTAAGGGGTTTGGGTAGGTGTAGGCCTCAAATTAGGGTTGCAAACCCTAATTGCTATGGGGGAATTGCAATTAAACTTAATATAAGGTTAATTGAATCAGTGTGAACCTAATTGAGAGTGAAATAACTCAATTAGGTTGGGCTTAGGTCAATTGGACTCTCACTAAGTCCAATTGGACTTGTGTGGGTTGAGATCTGAGCTCAATTGGACTCAGTGAGTCCAATTGGCTTAGGTAATGGTAATTAACTATGGTCTAAGTCAATTGGGTTTGATGAGGACCTAATTAGGTCCTTAAAGAGGTCTAGAGGTGATGTACTAGGGTTAGGGTACCTTAATTTAGGTTCCTATGAGGTTGGAATTGGGTTTAGGGAGCTAGAGATCTACGATCAAGACTTGAATCTCAAAGCAGGAATTGGAAAGCAGTTCTAGGCATCCAAAAATGGAATCAGACGTCTTATACTCAAAAATAAGAAGTCCAGACTTGTTGTCTAGACGTCCAATCAGAGTCAGGAAGGATTCAAGGTTCTATCTTGGGTATTCTCCAAAAATTGGACGTCTGACCAAGTGTCTGGACATCCAATAACACTGCAGAAGTGGGTTTAAGGTGTGCGGGAGTTGGTTAAGGGTTCTGGATGTCCTATAATTCATCTGGACATCTAGATAAGGGTTGGAACTAGGGTTTTAAGGTTTCCTAGGGTGCTGTGACCTAATCTAAGGGTGGCTAAGGCTTGGGGGAAGTCTCTAGGCTATCCTAGGGCTAGGATGGACCTAAGCTCTTTACATTTTACTGCTTTATTCCTGCTTAATATAATATCATACCTTAACTCCCTTACATCATTATTCACTATATCTAATCTAAGTCTTCTGCTCCAGTCCTGCTGCAACACTGATTTTCCTGATCCAGCTTCAGATCCTACTCCAGATCCATCTTATTCCCTGTAATTGACATAATGCACTTAATCAGCACATTATAACTTTATTTTATGCATAGCTAAAGGTAAGCAATAAAGATGAAAATAATGCTTATGCATGCTTGAATTACCCTAACTTATGCTAAGTCCTAACCTAATTTAGGTCAATTAAGACCTATGATTGCTACGCAATCAACTTCGCATTTAGGCATCACAGGTGCACTTATACATATATGTATAGCATATTTTGTTCTCGCATATTGTTTTGCATATTGTGTGTGGCCTTGCAGTGATGGCATGAACTGAACAACTCAAAAGCAGTTTCAGGTGATTTCTATCCACATACACCTTGCCTTATTTCTTTTATTCATGCATGAGGACATGCAAACACTTAGGCACGGGGGGGTAGTTCATAAAAATTGAAAATTTTCTGCCAACAATTAGGGGATTAGATCATTTCATCAAGAGATTTTATTAAAGATTTATTCTTTTGTAGATTCCTAGACTTAGAATCCAGTATAATTTCATACTTGCATGTAAATTTTGCAATGGATCCTCTACGAAAATTGATAGACATCTCTAGTTTGTCGAGAAGAAGCATCGCTTCTTCTCCTAAACCCTTGGACAGCAATCAGGGAGTCAGGTGAACTATCTTCTAGTAGCTCCACCAAAATATATATGAGGTGAAGAGCAAAGAGTTTACTGGTGCTCTAAGGCTAGTATAAGGAATCTTTAATAATTGAATAATGACACTTGTAGTTGGGCATAGTTTTCGCTCTCAGTTCTTGCTTACTACATCTGTGAGAAATTCCATACGAGAACCACCAAATAAGGCAAAAACACAGAGAGCAGGTTCTGATAAAACTAGGACTGAGGTGGATGGGCATGACCATCCTCTACAGAAACCTCGGCTGAAGGAGGGTACTGATGTCAAGGTCAAAAATATGTCGTCCTATCCGTTCCTACCCGGTGCCGAGAATAGGCACTTCCATCAAAGAAGCCACCTAAGATCCTCTTGGTCATCCCAAAAATCCCCAAGAATGCCTCACGTATAAAAGTATGTATGTCATGTTATGTTGTGCTAATAAATACAGCAGTATGTTGTGTTGTGGCATTGTGCCAATAGATTTGCATACAGAAGAGTTGTTTGCTCGAAAAAGGAAAAAAAAAAGAAAAAAAAAAGAAAGAAGAAAGAAAAAAAAATATTTTGTGAAACTATTGCGTAATGTGAGTCAAGTTAAATGTTTTGAAATGTTTTGAGGCAAAATCACCTACCACCCTCAAGAACCACCAAATACAACCTTAACATACTTTTCCTATATTTCTGACTGCCTAAATACGGGCTAAGGAGTCTGACTTAGTCGTAGGGTTATCAGAACCTAATTAAAGTGTCATGCGATGTGAGACCACTAAATACATTTACAAATTTGGTGAGATGTGAGCTCAGGAAGAAAAAGAAAAAAGAGAGGAGTACAAAAGATTAAATAGAGCACAGTTTTTCCAACCCCTCTCTAAGTTGATTTATTCAATAATCTAGAAATCTAAATTCTAAAATACTGGTCTCTAAGAAGCACCAAAAGAGAGTGAGCCACCAAATACAATCCAGTTAACTCAAACATCTCTTACCCAAACCAAACACCGGGGATAAAATCAGAAAATATTTTATAACCCCGAGAGAAGAGGTTTGCCTATCCCAATAGAATTTTACTAGGGGTCAAGTACAAGCTTTGAATGCATATCGACTCTACCCTTGGATCCGTTGTAGGAGCTACAACATTATATATTAATGGTTATCTGGATTTTGAATTTTTGGATGAAACAAAAAGAAATAAATCTTTAGTTTAACTATTGATAAAATGCATTTAGTCATGCACTTGCTAGGGACTGGCAAGATTTAGGCATGGGGGTATGATTGCATAGTAATCATAGGCCCTAACTCTCCTGAATTAAGCTAGAACTTAGCTTAACATGAACATTCTGCATGCATACGTGTCATATTCTGCATCGTAGTTGATATATGTGTTTTATTTATTAAACTATGTTATTTGAGAGGCATTAATGATTGCAGGTAATCCAAGGATGCAGATGACCAATCCAATCTTACGGATCTGTTTGGAATAACGACGGGAGTCCAATGCATCCAAGATCGCATCAATCAGACTCCTGTAGCACCCTAGGGAGTTTGTAGAAGAGTAAGAGCCAAGGGGCAAATTGAAGAAGATCTAGACCTCAAATGACAAATCCAACCGTATGAATGGATCCTGATCGATGTTCGCAGTCCAACGGTGCAGAAATCAACTTAATCGAAGGCCTACGTCATCAGATATAAAGAGAAAAAGAACAGATGACCACGATGGCACCACATGGCACCATCGCAGCCGCCCCTCACCACGCCCCCAACTCCTGAAGGCACCTCTCCTTGTGGGTCTTTGGATCTTCATCCAACAGCCACGAACACGGTACGTCGCCACCCATATTGGATCAGTATAAATATAAATAAGCACGTATATATAACAAAGGCTTCACGCAACACGTTGGCTCGCGCGCATATGCGCGGGATGCGGGTTTGAGCCCTGCACTGCGCAAAATTAATGCAATGTCGGTGGGCAGGTGCGTGCAGGTGCAATTGTGTGTCTAACGGTGCACAACACGCCATGTGGCGTGATTAGAGCGCACTGCAGGCGAGTCGTGTGATTGCGCACGCTTAGGATTTGAGAAGGTGCTGCGTTGTTTTAAGCCATCCGATCTTGTGATCGGACGGCTGAAAAATCAAGCGCGATCGATGAGCGTGCAGTGCGCACGAAAGAAGAAATGGTGAGCGCAGAGCGCGCACAGATGCGCAATTTCAATCTGAGGGCACACATTGTGCCACGTGGCAGCACTAGAAAACATCCGAGCATGGAGAAGGATTTTGAAGGCTTTTTGAGGCTTAATCAGGTTTGTTGATCTCCTGATCAATGGATCTGATCAATCCAAGTTTGTTGCAGAAAATTAGGGGTTGCAATGCCCTATTTGCCCCTCCAAGAAACTATAAAAGAGGCCTAAGGGTCCTCTTTCAAAGGCATTCAAGTAGTAATCAAGTAGAGATCTCCACCTTCCTCCTACTGCTCCTCTGCCCTCTACTTCCCATCTCCTTCTCTGCATCTCCGTCTAAAGCGTCCGTTGAGCCACTTGCATACATGTAATTATAACTAGAACAAATTCTAACTATAGCATAAGCAAAACTATCTATATAGCAGAACAAGGCCACCACGGACCACCCGTGGTGCCCTTGTTCTGCTATATAGATAGTTTTGCTTATGCTATAGTTAGAATTTGTTCTAGTTATAATTACATGTATGCAATCCATGTTCTGACTCTCTGCTTGATATATATATTGCAATTTATTGTCTATGCTATTTAGTAATTAGATTTAAAGCAAGAGCATGAAATCAAAAGTGCTTTCTGCCTCCCTATGATCGACCGAGACTCACCAGTTTCATTAATTTTATTTTTCGAGACGTATTTCATGCTATACTACGGCATATTCATCTTTTACGTGATCTATGCCCCAAACAGGGAGAGAATAGAAGGCAGCAATTGGAGAATTATCCTCAGGGATGTGAATTAAATGCCACTTCCTGTTCCTGAAGACTTGAAATTTGGGAAAGGATTTGATCGATAGAGGGGGGTTGGCGATCCCCTTACATGGTTAGGAGAAGGAGAAAGGAGAACATGAGCCCCATTGAGGAAGAGACCATTGCAAAGTCCATCATGGTTGAATATGTGGACAATCTAGCGCAAGGGGATTATCTCTGTAAGGGATGAGAATTTTAACATGGAATGTGCGTGGGCTACGCAATAAAGTGAGAAGAGCTTCTCTAATCAGATATTTTTTGGAGTGGGAGATTGATTGTGCTCTTATTCAAGAGACGCACCTAGAAGAAGACAATGGTTCAGTCTGGGACACCCTATGGCAGTCCAAGAGAGCAGATTGTGCGGTGATGGCTGCAAATGGCAGATCTGGTGGGATGGCTATATGGTGGAAAAATTCCAGCTTTAAAGTGACTGAAGTCCATCAGGCCAGGCATATGCTTACATGTAAATGTTAGAGTCATCAGGGGAATTTGGTTTGGTTCGTCTCGTGTGTGTATGGACCTTGCACAGCAACCAACCGGGTGGAGTTATGGGAGGTCCTATCAATAGCATGTCAGAAGGTCTAAGAGCTGCCTTGGCTTGTTAGTGGAGACTTCAACTATACCTTGTCAAGTGGGGACTGACCTGGTGGTAATACAGATGGCGCAGTGGTAGGGTTTCAACTGGCTGTGCAGAGTCTGGGCATCACTGAATACCCAGTCAATGGTGTTGAGTTTACTTGGAGAAATGGCAGTGGGCACATGTCCAAATTGGATAGATTCTTGTCCCTTGGAACAGTTTCAATGGTCTTTAGCCATGAGCCTAGAGAGGCCATTTTCAAACCATACTCCAATTGTATGGGACAGTGGGGTGAATGCAGATGTTGGCTCATACTTCAAATTCGAAAAGTCGTGGTTCAGAGAAGATGGTTTTAAAGATATGTTGTCTAGCTGGTGGAAAAGTAAGAACACTACAGTTTCTGCTACCCAAAGACTTGCATCAAAGTTGGCAGACATGTGCACAACGCTAAGGGAGTATGGGTAGACAGTGACGGCTATTAGGGAGCAGAAGAGAATTAAGGCATTGGCTGAGGTCCAACAGCTTGATAAGAAGGAATGCATGGTGGGTCTTAGTGCTCAAGGTCAAGAATCAAGGAAATATTGGCAGCAAGTCATTAGCAAGGAGGATTTAAAGAAAGAGATGGATTGGCATGAGAGGTCTAGACAATTTTGGTTCAAGGAAGGGGATGCAAATACGACATTTTTTCATCTTGTTGCCAGTGCTAGAAGGAGATTTAACCTCATTTCTTCTATCAAAATTGACGAGAGAAACATTTCCTCCACTCGTGAAATAAGGAATGAAGTTGTACGCTACTTTAAAGAAATATCAAAGGCTATGCCAAGAGGTAGGTGGAGGATGGCTGCGACTGCGTTCCAATGTGTTAATGTTGATCAAGCTGCAATGTTGATTGCCCTTTTACTGAACAGGAGGCTGTGGAAGCTATCAAAGACTTAAATAAGGAGGGAGCTCTAGGGCTAGATGGGGTTCAAGTCCTATTTTATAAAGAAATGTGGAGTGTTCTTAAGGAGGAAGTGATAGGGGTTATACATGAGTTTGAAAAGGGAAAATCTGGTTTTGAAAGCCTAAATAAATCATACCTTTTCTTGTTACCAAAGAAGTCAGGAGCGGAATGTTTCTCTAATTATAGGCCTATTGCACTGTCGAACTCCATATATCTAATCATTAGCAAAATCCTTGCCAACAGAATTCATGGAGTTTTGCAAGGCTTGATTATACCTGTTTAGTCCACTTTTTTACCTAGGAGGTCTCCGCAAGAATCATTTATTATGGCTCAACAGATGGTGATGGGTTGGCATAGGAGAAAGTCTAAGGCCTTCCTATGGAAGGTAGATTTCTTTAGAGCATATGATTTAATCTCCTGGTCGTACTTATGGGAAAATCTTAAAAAAAGAAATTTCCCCCCTCTTTAGATCCAGTGGATGAAACGGTGCATCACGATTGCTTCCTACTTGATGGGAACACCATCATGAGCCCTAACTAGCTCATTTTGACCCAATGAAGAGAATAAATGCTCCTACATAACCAACTGAAGGTCATAATTCACTGCATAACTCTTCTAAGAATAAAATAAGAAACTAGGGGTGAAACTACAATTTTACCAAACAGTGCAACCACAGGTTTTCTCAAGGGCTAAACAAAGGTCAAATGGTATTAATAAGATTATAAGTGGGTTGGATTAGACAGAAAAGGGTTTGTGTGTATCCTGTAAATTAAATGACTTCTTGAAATCCTAAAACAAACCCACTTGATTAAACAAGGTTCTGGTCAAAATAAAATTCACCTAAACCCTCTAAAAATCATATAAAAATATTCTCTCAGGTTTAGAACCTTCAATTTGGCCATTAGAACCCATCTTGACCTGGAATGGGATCTTAGATAGATATTTACCCTAATTTGGATTTCTGCATAAATTTCCCAGTAAAACGTGGTCAAATCCAAAATCCAACTTCACCATTGGATTCCTTAGGTCCAAATTAGGTTTGTATCAAAATTTGGACCTAAGAGAAACTCATCTTGACCTAATTTGCAAAAAGGTCCAGTTTGATTATATTTGTACCCCTATCTTTCAAAAACCCTTACAAATAGCTCCCTAGCTTCTTCATCATTTTCACAAGTAGGTCCCTCCTCCATTATAGAGGAGGAATCCTACTCTGACGAGCTTTGGAAGGAGAGTTCTCCCTGATTGCTCAGACAATCTCTTCCAAAATTGGAAGGGAGATTATCTGAGAAATTCTCTCTCGTCTGAACCCTCATTTGAGATCTAATTCCCTCCCAATCTCTCATGCGAATGCATGATAGATATGGGTATCTCAACAACTTCCTTCTCTGGTGAGCCTTCCTTGCTTGGGAAGCTTGCTTCCCAAGCCCTAACCCACCTCCAGAGCTCTATTTAAAGAAGCCCAGATCGCCCTGACTCCTCCACGCTCTAATTCGGCCACGAACACCCCTAATTCCTCTCTTCCCATCACTGTCGTAGGCTCCTTGACGTTCGGCGACCCTTCCTGATCCTCCTCGTCGTCCGACCGCCAAACCTGCAGCGGATTCTTCTTCCCTGACTTCGTCTGCACCTCGCCATACCAGCAAGTGCTTCTCTCCCTTCGTCCTCACTGATCCCACCTCACCGGAGCTACCTTCGTCTCTGACGTCAGCCACACCAGACCAGATGCTTCACTCACCCACTTCGTCTCTTGATCTCCCAGTTAAGCTCCCTCTTCCCTCTACTTTCTTCTCCACCCATTATTCTCCAAAACCAACCACTGCCAACCTCCATCACCTCCATCCCTTCCATCTCCGACCATCAACTCCGGTAAGGCCATCCCACCTCCACAGGCCATCCCAACCCTCGCCGACAAGCCCACGAGCTCTGCCTCACTCCACTCACCACGCCACTCACTCAAATCACCCCTCAAACACACCCACACATTCTCACACAGTGTGCCTTAGGCACGCTCGCACAGGCACCCCAGACCATGCCGACATCCCCATCACATTCGTCGTGGTCTGGCGGCCCTCTGCGAACGTTTTGACATGTCCGCGAGACAGATCTTGTGTTTCCAGGTTCAGGCACCCATCTGCCATTGTTGAGGAGCTTGAAGCAAGCTTGAAGCACGCCCAAGCCTTGCTGCTTCAGGTGCTGCTATCCCAGGTGCGCGGAAGCCCCTCACGCACGCACTCAAGCCTTCCATTGGAGTCGAGAGACTCCACGCCTGCTGCTATTGCGAAGCTCACCCTACTGCAGGTGCGTGAGGAAAGGGTGGGACATTTAGTCCCACCTCAGAAGTGAAGGAGCGTCCTCACCTGCATAAAAGGGAAAAGTGATAGAGGTTGTTCGCCTCAGATCCACGGGGTGAGGTCCCACTCACCCGACCCAATCTCATCCGTGAACACACCCTGCGGACCTGGACTAACCTAACCCGACTGCACTCCTCGCCCACTACCGCACGCCAGTGGGCCTAGTCTCGGGTACGCACCCGACCTGATTACCCGAGTATCTGTGTGGCTCTCGGAGAGTGTATCCTAAGAGAGAAAGTAAGGAGAGCTGCGCGCAGGTAGGGGTAGGTTTTCCTACAGGGTTCTCTGGCCAACACTTAGCCGCAATCTGAAGAGGAAGAGGAGGCTAGAAGAAGAAGAAAGGAAGAGGAAGCCAAAGAAGGCAGAAGGCTGAAGAAGAAGAAGGCCAAAGCTGAAGGCCAAAGGCAAGCGCTCAAGAAAAAAAGCCAAGGCAGAAGAAAGGCATGGGAAAAGCAATCGCAGAAGAAGAAGAAGGAAGAAGAAGCAGAAGGAAGGAGAAGATAGAGAAAAAGCAAAGGAAGAAGAAGAAGAAGAGCAGAAGCCAAAGCACACAGAGAAAGACAGCGAAGAGAAAGAGAAAGGAAATCAGACACTTTAAGTCATCTGATTAAGGAATCAGATGGCAGATTCTAGTCTCCATTGCATATTTATATATTGAATCATTTGGTGATATTGTAGGTGTATTTGGTGATCTACATCACCATTTTATTCTCATATTTTTGCACTCTAATACTACTACTATTGCAATTTCTTTCAATTTAAATTATGATCTTGATTTCTAAATACCAATTCAATCCCTGTGTTCGACCTCAGAAATCTTTTCGAGTAATAAAATTATATCTGTTTTGAATGCTATTTCGGTTGTACTACAACGCAATACTTTTAAATACCGATTCAGCGCTCTTAACACTACTCCCCCTTGATAAATGAGAAACCTTGTAAAGCCTGGATACAACCTCAATGTGGGGTGTGGCAAGGCCCGTTGATTTTTAACTTTGCCATGGATACTTTAGCCAGATATGCATGCAAGTTGGCAGAAGACGGGTTGATAAGGGGCTATTCGATGAAAAATAGAAGGGCTTTGTCCCCCATTCTCCAATACGCAAATGACATAGTATTTTTTGTAGAAGGAGGGAAGAGGGAAGCACAAGCGCTCTATTATATGGTTAACATCTTTGGTGAAATTTTCGATCTAAAGATAAATGGAAGCAAATCATCTTTGGTTTGCTTTGGTGTGAATGGTAATGATCAGAGTGACATCTCTTCCATCTTAGGCACGTCTGTGGTCTCATTGCCAATCAAATATCTAGGCCTGCTGCTAAAGTGTACAAAAATGAAGAAGAACGATTGGAATTTTCTCTTCGAGAAGGTGGCTACGAAGTTAGAAGGCTGGAGCAGTCGATACTTATCGAAAGGGGGGAGGTTTATTTTGCTAAATTCAGTGATTACATCTATTCCAATCTTCTTCTTTTTTGTCTTCAGATCTCCAAAGTCAATATGGAAGAAACTTGATGTCATGCGCAAGAGATTCTTCTACAAAGGGGCTTCTCACCAAGGTACTTTCTTCCAACCTGTTAAATGGGATACAATTTTCTATCCTAAGAAGTATGGTGGCATGGGAATAAGATCTCTCGAAGAATTTAATGATGCTTTGCTTTAAAAATGGGTGGTTAGGCTGCTACAAGGGGAACAGAGGCCTTGGACAGAGATTGTGCATGATAGTTATGGGGCGGAAAATGATGAGAAGAGTCATTTGAACTCCCTCAAGCCTTCTCCTTTTTGGGCCTCTGTGGTGCGTGCTATGGCTAATAGTTGGAACTTGTTCAATTCAGTCTTGGGAGATGGAAGAAGCTTCAGATTTTGGATTGAAAAGTGGGCACCAGGTGGTGTGTTAAAGGACAGATATCCTCTTGCCTATTCGGCTGCACCTGATAAAAATGTGGTGGTGTATGATTATTAGGACATGGAAAAAGAAAATTGGAAGATAAATAATGACGAGGGGAATGGCCATGGAACCAAAACATGGGTGGAGTATGAACGCCTCTTGCAGGAACTAAATGCCTTCAAACCTAAACCAAAGGAGTGTGATACATACAAATGGGAGGGGATTTTCTCTCCAGTGGCTACCTATGAAAAACTCATCATATCGTCCAGGTCGGTAGAGTGGATGAGATTAGGAGAAAATTATGGAAGTTGAAAGTTCCAATAAAGGTGCAAATATTTCTGTTGTTATGTAGAAGGTATGGTCTGATAATGGGTGACATGCGGCATAGGAGGATGGGCATCCCTGCTCAATTCTGTCAGCTATGTGGGTTACACAATGACTGCAGTCATCAATTCTTCTCTTCTTGCATGGTAACAGATTGTGTCTGGTGAAGGGTTTGCAGGGCTTCGATTCCCACATGGGAGAACTTATGGAGGTCCTTTTCAGTTACAAATAAGCCCCATGTGCCCATGGTGGCAGTGCTATGGTCGGTATGGAGAGCTAGAAATGAGAAATTATTTCAAGAGAGACCAGTATGCATGGATAATATTGTTAACAATTGCTGGACTCTCATACATATGTGGGGTTCAATCCTGTAATCATCTTTTTTTTCTTATATAGTCAATAAAAGCACTCCTGGATTACTATCGGTGATTCAATAGCTTTCCTTTCTGTTTCAAAAAAAAAAAATAGAAAGAAAGCAAAAAACTACACTACAAAAGCGATAAAGATAGAGAGAGGTGAGAAGAGTCCCCCTCGACAGTCGCTTAGAGGACGGCTCACTCTGACGTTGCCTGGATGAAGGTAGTAGGAAGATGGAGGAAGGAGAACAACAGCAGAGGAAGGAGGATGGGATAGGATGGCGTCACGGCGAGGATGTTCTTCCCAAAAGGTGGTGAGAGGACGACCACGGGATGCTTCACGAATGGGGATGAGAGGTAGGAAAATATTTTGGTTTTCTACTCTAGAGGAGCATCCTAGGCTTGAGACAAGCTATCTCTAGAGCCTTGGAGGTGTTGAGGGAAAGAAAGGACGAGATAAAGGTGGATGGAAGGGTGTAGGTCCCTTTATAATGGAGGAGAGGAAGAAATCCGTCCATGGGCGATAGCAGCATCAAATGCATCGCTAAAGATCCGCGCACACACCCACTGGTGCTCCTACCGCTTCGCGCATCTCGCGTCTGTGCCCCACATTCGTGCGCTGGCATGCGCTGCTGGTGTGCACACTAGTGTGTGCCTGTGCACGCTTGCAATTGAGAATTGGGGGGTGTTGCGGGTCTCGAACCCGCGTCCCTCCTTTGAGAGCTATGCTCAAGAGCACCGTGCTACAACTATGGGATTGTCATGAGGAGAAGCTTCTGAAGCTCGATGTGGAAGCTTCCTAGTCGTTGGATGATGATCCAACAGCTAGGATTTGAGGGTACAATTGATGAAAAGCGTGGGTGGTTGCTGCTGGCCGGTGTTGGGCAGCCTAAATGGCGCCACATGGCGTCATCTGGACCGTCCATCTTTAGGTGCTTGTAGGTGGCACCACGGACATTAGACTAGGTCAATTTCCATGCCGTTGGGTTGCGATCATATTTGTCATTTGAAGCTCCAAATTGCACCACCTAGTCCTTTGCCAGTTGATCTTCCTCAGACTACATATGGTGCTACAGGATTTCGATCAAGACGATTTCAGAAGCGTTGGACTCCGATCGTCGTCATGATCATTACGGTCAGATCATCAATCCGACGTTCCAAAATAAATCTCCTTCTCTCCTGACCACAAAAGGACACATATTAACCTAAACTTTATACAAACTATTCTAAATGTAGAATGATGCATGCTATGCTATATTTATACTATGGAATGCATATCTAAGCTTAAGAACATGCATAAATAGGTAGTTTATCCTAATTAGATGTGTCTTCATCATACCCCCATGCCTATCTTTTGCTAGTCCCTAGCAAAATCAAACTAAATGCTATGTATAAAAATAAAATTAGGACTCGATTACTTAGGCCTAAGTTGTTTATTAACAATAGAAAATTTTCAACTAAGGTCCTAACCTATGAAGACTTCAACAGTGCCCAAGTGCCTGCCAAAATGCAGACCACCCATGTCCTCGCCTTATTTGAAAAAGGAAGATACACATTTTTTTTCTATATTTCTTCTTTTCTATTTTTTTTGGAATTTTGGAGTTGAGAGTTTTGGGATAACTTTTTACAGCTACCCGGTCCGCCTAAGACTCAAAAAGAACTTTAAGTTCTAAGCAGCTTTGTGAATGTGATAGACTCACTGAGCGACCGTTAAAACGAACTTTAGGTTTCTACAACCCTAAGTGACCTTAAGAGTTTCTGCCTAAAGGTTTATCTTTCCGATCAGTAGCTTTTTCCCTACTTTTTTTATTTTTTATGGGGTCAACATAAGGGCAAACCCAGTGTATATCTCCACGATTTATTCTACTTCCGCACTTCTTTCCTAAGTGATTTGGGAATTATTTGTTCATTTTTGTGAGCTAGGCTCTAGACAACTAGCCAATGGACTGTTACCCATGGCAACTTGCCAACCATACTCATGTAGTGAAGTGTGGTTTATTTTTCTATTTTTATTTTTCTCCTTTTACTATTTTTCTTTTTTTTCCATTTTATTTTTTAGTATCTTTCTTTCTTTTTCTAAGTAGGTAGCTTTCCTGATTTAAGATTTACCTAAAAGCAATAGAATGAGTATGGTCATGTAGTTGGGCTCTGGACAACAGACCAATGGGTTGTTATCCACAGCAACTTGCCAGCCATACTACCCTAAAAGGTTCATTAGCTACCTAATTTTCATAAAAATTATCAAAAAGTGAGTCAGTGCAAATAGTGTGTAGATGCTTAGACTTAAAGTCTCCTCAACTCATAAGGTGGGATGATAAGTTGTATACTTATCACCCTAATTTATTGGCCATATTAGAATAAAATTACTTGGCGAGAACTCGAGACCAAGTCCACATTCGAGTGGACACCCAAGCCGATTAAGCTCGAAGATCTGAAGAGTCTAAGTGTTCAAGTCCTAAAGTATCATTTCCTAAAGTTAACTCCTAATTCCCAAGTTCTCTTCTCCTAATTCTTTTTTTTTGAGAAAATAAAAGAAATTCCATGGAGCTAACAAAATATTTTCAAGACTAAGTATCTACCCCCCATGCCTACATGATGTAATGTCCTCATTGCATAAATAAAGACATGAAAAGAGCGAAATAAACAGAATATCACCTGAATTTCGTGAAACTCTAGTGAACTCTGCAGAGAAAATGAAATATCCACACGTGCTAAGTTTATTGCCTTCAACTGGGCATATTATATAAACAAAGAAGAGGATAAGAATTCACAGGTGTGGGTCAAATCAAAATAAAAATATTGATCTCAGGACCTGCCAGTAAGTGTCATCAGATGTGGACCAGATTATGGTGCAGACCCATGCCCCAGGGTCGAGTGGTTCTAAGGTTCTAGATGAAAATCACCCAGAACCTGAGATTGTTGTACTTGCAGGGCCAAGCCTACAGTTTGGTGGTGTTCAACCCAAGTCTGAAATGTCGGACAATGGGTAGATCTAGTTCAATAGGTTCATGTGTCCACTTAGAGTTCAGCTCAAAAAGATAATCAATTATTCTGTTCTTGGGTTGCACGGCAAAGATATCATAAGGATCCTGATAGAAGGCTGGTGGTTTTAGATCAATAGTAACCCTTAAATCAAAACTCCTGCTTTCCCTAAAGTTAACTTCCCAGATCTTTATTTCCAAATTTCTTTCCTCCAACATCAAGTGTTCAAGTTCCGAGACCTCTAGCATATCATTCACCCCATGTGATTCACCCAAGTTCAAAAATCATGGCTAAATCAAGATTGACTTGGGCACCATAACCTCAAAAGTATGATCATTCAGCTCTTTGGAGTGTGGTTGAAGATTAGGGCTACCGATTGGATCATCTATTATATTAGGATCAAAATCCTCCATGTCAGCCCCAATCAGACCATAATCCTCAATTATCGGGCTATCAAACAGTTCATCAGATTTCTCAGGCCTGTTTGTCTCACTAAAACCATTTTCTTTGAGCTCGAGTGAGACCTCGCCTACAGATTCTTCACCCTCACAATCAAAGAATTCTTTATCCTTATTTATATATGCTCAAAATCATATATTGTTCCTTGGTCTATAGAGATATTTTTCCTCGCTCCCTGGCTCATGGATCTTGGGTGAGAAAATCAATTTATCCTCAATGGGTTGCTTTGGACCAACCTGGTCATCCCCAATTTCATAAAAAATGTCCCCCCCGACAGGTGCCTGAGCAAGTTCTAACATTGGCTCTCCTGAAGGGGGTTCATCCTGGGAATCATCCCAAGATTGGACTAAGGCAACCACAAATCTCATCCTCAATCTTGACAACTTCCCAAGCAAAAACTCACCTGAGCCCCTATCCTTAACATCTTGGAGCCAATCCAATAAAGAACTATTAAGTTCATCAATCATTTTTATCATAGGCTCCAATGCTTCAGTGCATGGTGTTGGCTGAGCTTCTAAAGATTGTATGGTGTTCCTCAAGTTAGCAAACACCCTGTCTTGGACCTGGTTCACCTGAACCAAATGGTTCGATTCAAGGTTGGGTGGGTTTGGATTAAAACTAGGGTAGTCAAGAAATTGAGGTTCTTGGGTTCCACCTTGATAGTAGGTCATTTTGGGTTGTCCAAAGAGAGGTGGTGACCTATATTCAGTATAATCCTGGAGAGGGTAGGTGGTGTAATCATCATATCCTTCTTGATTGTAGATCTGGTTAGGTTGATCGTCAAAGGGTGGAGATCTATAATCATTATAGGCGTGAGAAGCATAATAATCATAGTCTTGTTGTCCAGGGTTAAGCCCTACACACCAAGGTCTAAATTCATATCCCCATCAAAGTTATCCCGGCTAGTGGATGGGTAACCATAAGTCGAGTCAAAATAGTAATCATCTTAAGGATAAGTAGTGGTAAGAGGGTAGGATTGGAAATGTGTGTAGGATGTGGAAGCATACATGGTGAAGTAGGAGGAAAAATAGAATAGAGAAAGGTGCCCTGTAATACAATCAATCAATCCTATCCTTAAATTGGGTAGCTTAAGGACCTATGCTTCATAAATGAACTCTGACCACACAACGAATTTAGTGTTGTCCTTACTTACTCCCGAAGGTGGTAAAGTTGGGCCGGCGAAGCAAGGGGAGCATGTCTCAAGGGACGCTAATTATGCCAAACCTCTGCTTGCTTAAGTCATTTGACAATCGGGCCCCCCAACTTAGCACCTTTTGAAATAAGCAGACGTCATTAATTCAAAATGCATTCAAGAGAACACCCTTAAACAAACTCAATGAATCCTAGGGCCAACGTCTATTCAATTTTCATTAGGGCTTAGGATGATTGTGCTCTTGGAATGTGGTGGGCCCTTTAGATGGGTTGTGACCTTAAAAATTAGTTAATATGTGTGTGTGTGCACAACCAATGGTTTTCAAACAAGGTTTTGATGATGTGTCTTTTATGTTTTAACCTTGTTTAGTAGCTTTTAGGGTTTAATCCTTAGGTTGGTTCAATCAAGGTTCAGTAGAACACTTCAAGTTTTGAAAACACGGGTGTAGATATATTCCTTTAAAAATCAGAAATAATGTGGAGTGCCTAACCCAGCCCTAAAAATAAACTCTAAATGGCAACCTACTTGATGAATCACTTTTAATTTGAGTGGTGTAGCCCGAACAGTTCAACCAATTGGCCTGTTGCACCACTTAGTTAAGTCACACAATAATGTTTAACCTATTCAAATTTTCTACTCACTTATTTGTATGTTGAGTTAAGGTCTACCAAATCCACAAATTAGATTTTGGTTAAGTGGTAGAATCGAAGTGATTGTGCGCCTTAAGATGAAAATTTATGGGTGTTAAGTGTGTCTCTTTAATTGAATCCCACAAGAGAAGAGGTTTTTTTATTTTTTTATTTTAACCTATGCAGGTGGGTGAGGTGAGGTGAAATGACAATCAAACAACCAGGACTAACCTAGGGTTTATGCAAGCACCTAAGTCAATTTGGGTTTGATTTATTAGGTGATGGAATGAAATCTAGGGTGGGGTGGTGGGGTACACTTACAGAACCTTCTAACCACACTTTACTCCAATCTATCCTCTTTGGCTCGCCTTGGAAGGGTACCTGTAATCACAGAAAGAAAGGAGCAAAGTGAGCTAAAAAGTTAAGGTGGAAAACATGGTAAAAACCAAAGAGTGTTGCCTCCCCGGCAACGACGTCAAAATGGTGAGCGGGATTTCGTACGCAAAAGATTTGAGTTGGAAACCCGTCATCGTAGTGCATAGAAATCCACTACCAGATAAAATTTATACCGAAACTCAAAGGGAGTCCCATGTCGAACACAGGGAGGCGAGCATTTAGTTTTGTGAAATTAGCATTTTAGTTTTATTTCTTTTTGTTGCTTTTGTCTTTTATGATTTTTTTTTATATTTTTAGAAAGCAAGAGATCAAGTCAAAATAATTTCTTTCTAACTAATCTACTTGCAAAATAAGAGAGAGAGAGAGAACATCAATACATTTGTCTAAGCAAATGTCTGCAATAGATAGAAAACGGAAAACTACACTACAAAAGCAATAAAGATAGAGAGAGTTGAGAAGAGTCCCCCTCGACGGTTGCTTGGAGGATGGCTTGCTCTAACATCGCCTGGATGAAGGTAGTGGGAAGCTAGAGGAAGGAGAACAGTGGCGGAGGGAGGAGGACGAGACGGGACGGTGTCACAACGAGGATCTTCTTCACGAAAGGTGGTGAGAGGATGGCCACAGGATGCTCCACGAATGGGGATGAGAGGTGGGAAAATATTTTGGTCTTCTACTCTAGAGGAGCATCCCAAGCTTGGGACAAGCTCTCTCTAGATCCTTAGAGGTGATGAAGGAAAGAAAGGAAGATATGAAGGTGGATGGAGGGGTGTAAGTCCTTTTATAGTGGAGGAAGAGAGGAAGAAATCCATCCAAGGGCAATAGCAACATCAAATGCGTCGCTGAAGATCTATCCCCAAATGTCGTTGAAGATTTGCACCCACCCCCACTGGTGCTCCTGCCACTGCGTGCATCTCGCGCCCTGCCCCGTGCACCGTGTCGCACGTGCGTGCACTGGCATGCACTGCTGGTGTGTGCGCCTATGCACACTTCCAATTGAGAATTGGGGGGTCTTGCAGGTTTCGAACCCGCATCCCTCCTTTGAAAGCTGTGCTCAGGACCACCGTGCTACACCTATGGGATTATCGTGAGGAGAAGCTTCTGAAGCTCAGTGCGGAAGCTTCCTAACCATTGGATGATGATTCAATAGCTAGGATTCAATGGTGCGGATGATGAAGGGCATGGGTGGTTGCTGCTGGCCGATGTTGGGCAACCTAGATGGCACCACGTTGCACCATCTGGACCGTCCATCTTCAGGTGCTTGTAGGTGGCACCACAGACGTTGGATTGAGTCGATTTTCACATCATTGGGCTACGATCGTCGATCCAGATCCATCCATGCGGTCAAGTTTGTCGTTTGAAGCACCAAATTGCATCACCTAGTCCCTTGGCCATTAATCTTCCTCGAACTGCATATGGTTCTACAAAAGTTCGATCAAGATGATTTCAGAGGCATTGAACTCCGATCGTCATTCTGATCAGATCCGTACAGTCGGATCGTCAATCGAAGGCCCCGAAATAAATCTCCTTCTCTCCTAACCACAAAAGGACGCATTAACTTAAACTTTATACAAACTATTCTAAATGCAAAATGATGCATGCTAGGCAATATTTATACTATGGAATGCATAACTAAGCTTAGGAACATGCATAAATAAGCAGTTTATCCTAATTAGATGTGTCTTCATCAACTCTTCAAGATGCTTGTTCTACAAAATTCCTCCAATTTGACCACCCCTTCTCCTTGATCGCCTTCTGCTCAGCTGAAGGTATTGAATTTAGCGCTTAACAGAAGGCAACCCATCAATTCAAAAAACCTGAGTCCTTTTTGACCTATCTTTGAGCTGCACTCCCATTTGCAATTTAGGGTTCAAACCTTAGAATAGTCAACTCCACCTTTAATACTTGTATCAGAGCTTGAAATCGTCCGCAACAATCATTTCGACCCATTCACCCACCCTTTGACCTTGTTCTAAACTTTGAACCAAGCTAAATTCGTACCCACCTGGTTTACAATGAGGACATTGCAAAACATAGGCATGAGAGGTGTTAAAGTGCAAAACAAATGTAAAATTCAATTCTCTGAGGGGTTCTCATAAAAAATATATATTGCATAAAAAATTAGAGAAATGGGAGGAAAATTTTAAGAATTGATTGAAAAATCTTTCTTGAGAAAAAAAAGAAAAAGAAAAAAAGGAGCAATCAAAAAGGAAGAAAATGAGATAGTCCCTGTGATTGAGTATGGAATTCACCTAAGTTCTAGGCCGGATCGGATGATGAATTAAGACCTAAAAGGCTAAAACTTAGGAGATTAGTAAAAGTACTGACCATAGGCCTCTTGGGCCTGTCTTAAGGCTTAAACACTCATGTATTTGTTAAGATTCGAATTAGTCCTCAAGAGGTTGAGGAAAGTGCGAGGTTGATGTATTAAGTCCAAGGCTTAGAGATTATTTGGCCCCGTTGCCTACCCTTTCGTTTGCAGAACTTGGTAGCCTTAGCACCCAAAATCCACACATCAGTCTGGTTCAGTGCGCTTAACGAATAAATAATGCCAAAAGTGTTATGTTCTGAAAAAGGTTTTTCCGAAGATCTAGCTAAGGAGTGGCTCGAAGACACAAGTTGATTGGACGAGTTCCCAATGCAAAGAGGTGGAATGAAAAGTACTCCCCTCGAAGATGCATAATAACATATCGTCTCCTCGGTACTTGTCTCCTAGGATATCTAAACATTCTACCAGGGGCATGTAAGCACCTTGTGCTGGTTCAAGTGCCATAGGTGGCACTATCCCAAAATGTCAATTGCCAGGGCCTGAATTTAGCTATAGAACACCATGGGTGGCATTATCCTGAAGTGTCGAAAGCCAGGGTTCTGGGGGTTCCCTTAGGCAATGCTATCCCGAAGCATCGAAAGCCAGGGACTCTTAAAGGATTCATGGTGGGGACAAGGAATCCGATATAGATCATGTTTGGGGCTAATCCGAGGTTAGATTTAGGGAATATAAAAATAAAAGAGAGAAAACTCACAAAATGAAATATCTCTATCTCTCTTACCAAAAATGCATTAGCAAACTAAACCTGGACATGCTACAAATACTCACAGTTGATTTAAACAATGGGGTCAACGAACCTCTAGCAATTTTTACAGGCCTTAGAAACCTTCACGGTGGACCCAAGGCTGAGGTTGGTCAAATCTGGATCTTGGCTGGTACTTAAGTGCCTCTATGCCTATTTATTGGTATTCTAATCTGATTTCCATAAAGTGGCGCAGTCAGGCATTTGAACATCAAAAACATAGTCCAGAGATCTAGTTCTTTCCATGAGATTTTGCTAGGGACTAGCAAAAGTTAGGCATAGGGATATGATGGTAACACCGTCATTCATCATAACTAACTTGAATTAGTTGAAATCAAGAGATAAATGCTCCTAAATAATCTCCTAAGGACAGTAATTCCACCCTGAGTTGTTTCGAGAAGAAGACAATAAAACAGGGTTAATTCTGTTGTTTTAACATCACATCACACATTCAAAATAACCACGAGGTTATTCAAGGGTTAACTAAGGGTTAATTGAGCATAAAAGACCAAAAAGTGAGTCTGCACTGATAGAAACAAGGTTTCACACATTTCAAGAACCAAAATAGGACACAAAATCCTAATTATCAACCCCACTTAAATTGGAAAGGTTCTAGCTAGGAAAAAATAAATCTAAACCTCCTAAAATTCATAGAAAAAAATTCTAAGAGGTTTGGTACCCTTATTTTGACCATCTGAACCCATTTTGACCTAGAATACAGATTCAGACAGAAATTTCCATGATTTGGGTTTCTATGCAATTTACCTAGTCAAACATGGTCAAAACTCAAACCCAAGTTCACCATTAGATTCCTTGGGTTTAAATTAGGTTAAGACCAAAATTTAGGTCCAATCAGAGTCCATCTTAAATCCTAGTTTGCAATTCATTCCCTAAAATCTCTGTTTCTTAGAATTAGCCCCTTAACTTTCAAGTTTCTTGTCACCATCATTCTCATCATCTTCACATTTATACCCCTGCCATTTTTAAGTCAACCTTGCAGCACCGACCTTTGAACAACTTGAAACCTCATCAAATTAACACAAAATCCCACCAAATTTGGTGGGATTGTTGTTCACACGCTGAGGAATCATCTGAACACAACTTGAGACAAGAATCTTGAGCGAAAAGCCCCAGCAAATCTAAAGGAATCGTGAGGAGTTTCTTGATTCCAAATCCAAATATTGAGCATCTAATTTCCTATTAGAGCTCGATTTTGAGATCTATAAGAGCTCCCCTATGTCCCAGCGTACGAGTCAGTCTGGTCTAGGCTTAAAAACTCTCTTCCCTTCTTCCTCCAGTCACCTCCGCTGCGACTCCAGTAAGCTTCATTGACCCCTTCACTCTAATCACTCGACGGCCAAATCGAGTAGCCCAATCTCTCCCTCAACTTTCTCTACTCCTTGCCAATCACAGTAGGGGCCACTTCCACCTTCATCCTCGCCGCCCAACCTCACCAAAGGTATTCATCCCTTCCACGTCTGGCAAGTCACACCAGCATGGAATTCTCTTCCCCTTGGTTCCTCAGCTAGGTATTCTTCTTCCTCTCCTCTCTAGATCCCTCTTACCTCCTCCTCTCAACCATCCACACAACCACTACCACCAATACCTTCCACTCGCTCCATAGAAGGAAAGCCCCATGTTTGGGCACTTCGCTCACCCAAAACTCCAACCGAACAACCCACTTCACCGTCATTTTCTCCAACCTCGGTCGTCCACCACATGCTATCATTCATCGAATTAACCCCACCACTGCACTTGCCACACACTAGCAAAGCTTGTGAGTTTGTTTAATAGGGCTGCAAGGCCATATTTTGTTTTTTTAGGTTATTGCCAAACTCCACTTCTCCACTGCCCAATCACAGCTGTTGTCCACCGTGCTCCATCGACCTCTGACCTCGCTACTACTCCTATCAACTATGAACCTATCTGCTGAAGCCACCTACAGTGGCAATTGAGAGGAGTAGCAACAACAACTTCAATTGAGCGAGGAGGTTTCACTGCAGCTTCACGCAAAAACAAGGGCACATTTAGTGCCACATCGTAAACGAAGAGAACACACAACACTTATAAAAGGAAATCCTCACATCTATTGTTCGCTTCTTCATAGTAGGGGTGAGGTCCCTGCCTCATGTACCGTGCACTCCTCACTCATCATCCACTGCCGATGAGCTTGGCCCCTCTGCCCGGATCCGATTACCTGACACTGTTCCAAACAATTTACCGGTTAAGGAAAGAAGAAAAAATTCTGAGGAGAATAGGGGGTGGTTTTGCACTGTTCATGCCTCAAAATTCATGCCTATACACCCAACACTTAGGCACTTCGAGAGGTTGGTTGCTTATGCTTTGTGCTGGTTCTTCATGCTAAGGCCTTGTGCCTTGTGTTGTGCTTGGGTGTTTAAGGCGTCTGATGCCCTTGTGCTGATGTCTGATTGTGGGTACTGTGGACTTATTGGCATATTGATCTGATGTGGATTAAGTGGTTCAAAGCCACTGTAGCAAATTTAATTTACTGTTGATACGTGGGGATATGTGCTTGATTGAGGGATATAATTGGTGATTCAAATCACCATTTTCAGGTTTTAAATTCTTCTTTTTATCCCATTGTTTTCTGAGATACAATCACTACTATTGAATATCATTTTGAGTAGATTTTATTCATTGAATATCTTTATTGTGATTGATCATTGTGCTGATTTATTCCTTATATTTCAACTAGTGATTGAATTCCATATTTGTTCCCTACGAACGACCTTGGACTCACTTTTGTTTTATAGCACTTATAAATTTAAATGTTGTTGAGATTTTTGTCACCATACTACAATGCGATATTTTCCTAAATATGACAATTTTCGATGCATCAACAACCTGGCAACCTCCATGTCCGCCGTCAGTGCTATCCTAGTTAGCGATCGGGAAGGAACACTGTTACGACTCGATTCCCGAATCCCTACGAGACACGAGAATCGGACCGACTCGACTAATCCCAAGACCCAGTCGTCTAATGAGAAAGTAACCAAAAGAGCAGTAAAATAAACCACATTCACCATGCATATAACTAGCAGTAACAAAATACAGCAGTAAAGAAAAGAACTACTACAGTATACACCACCACGACAGTAAAGAAATAAACATGTACATAACATGATGCTTACAATAAAAGAGTAGAGGGGTAACAGAAACTACTCACTACAACAGAAGGAAAAGTACAGTGGGTACTACACAAGTAGAAACTACTGGGCTCTACTAAGCCCAGCACCCTCTGCAGCCACCGACTCTGGCTGCTCAACACCTGGTCCTGAAAGGTAACAAAGGTGACACGTTAGCGAAACGCTGAGTAGAGTGGCAACCCAAAGCTAAGAAAAACAGTAAGGTGGATGGTAGCTGTTATATTTTCAATTTCTTTTAATTTTTCCATTTATTCACTATTGAATTATTTCTCAGATCTTTCTCTTGATCTTGAATGTTCCTCGTGGGAACGATCTTGATTGTAGTCTTTTCCGAAAAGTAGAAGTAACACGTGGTACTCTCCTGGTCGGGAGAGTCCCCCATGGTGGTCCTACCCTCAGTCAACCACCCCAAGGTCACTGACAATCGTAACGGTGACTACGGCACGCGCGATAAACGCACGAGTAGCTACCCTGCACTGGCACGCGGTTAATCGTTTCCGTTAACGGGTGCGCCCAAAGCATAGGACGGAACTAGTATAGGGTAGAGCCCTCTCAATAACAGGGGTCCAACCCCTCCACAGTAACCAAACAGGGGTCTTGCCCCTCCACAGTCCGTGCACCCTCGCCTGACTACCCTATTTTGCCTAGTGGGCTTAACATGTCGGTGTAGGAGGGCTAGCAGAACCCCGGGGCCCGTGGGGTAGCTAGTGCTCTCCCTACACTAGTAGCTCTCCTCGGTACTATGTACACGAGGGCCAAAAGTCGGTACAAAGTGGCCAGACCTAACCCTGGGTCCCTGGGGCGGCTAGCTCCGCTCTGTACTAAATAGGGGGACAGTTGCTCTCCTTGGTACTCCGTACTCAAGGGCCAGCTCACTTCCCCA
Organism: Thalassia testudinum; assembly: GCA_037157565.1. NCBI lineage: Eukaryota > Viridiplantae > Streptophyta > Magnoliopsida > Alismatales > Hydrocharitaceae > Thalassia > Thalassia testudinum. The sequence continues at coordinate 35,098,793 of JAZHRO010000035.1, read as the reverse complement.
ATTCTATTCCATTCATTTTCCAGGAGTTCTACTCCTAATTCCCCATAGGGTTCATGCTCCTTTAACGCATCCAATTTAGGTTTCATCATTTCAACTTTATACTCATATAGCTCAGGTTCTCAACAGTAATTATTCATCCATAAACAGGCAACTGTTAACCAATTACAAGTAGTTATCGTTTCCTTTCTACTTTTCCAAGACTGTAATGTATATATATTCAATTTAGTTTTTCAGTCCTAGGATTCATGCCATACCTTAGGATCTATCATTCAATCTAGTTTTCCAGTCCTAGGATTCATGCAATACCCTAGGATCTATCATTCAATCTAGTTTTTCATTCCTGGGGTTCATGCAATACCCTAGACTCTATTAATTATTTCACAAGTGCATAATTTTTGATAAATAATCGAAAGGGCCACTCTACCCACAAAATCGGGAGTACTAAGGGCGTAATCGGCAAGCCCGCACGCCTCCGCAACCCCCAAAGCTGCAACGGAACGGGGTCCTAACACAAGGATCAAATACAAGGAGCTACTCAGAACAGCATACAATTACTGTAAACAGGTAGAGGAACTAAATCTGAGAAGAACGAAACTTGAAACACGGAAAACGGACTCCGAACGGACCCTAAATGGGTCAAAAATGACAAGTCTGCCCAAAATCAGACGTCTGGAACTTCTTCCAGACGTGTTAAATGATAGCTTAGGTCATACTTGATCTGCGCGGTCCCTCAAACGTTCAGAAGCCCGCTGAACAGTCTGGACTTAGTTTCCAGACGTCCGACTATCACTCCGGACATCTGGAGACCCTCTCCGTCGTCTGGTGTTGTACCCAGACATCTGATCTGTGTGGGATGGCGTGCCCTTGCGCCTTCCCGAACAAGTCCTGCACACACACGCTCCCGTTCTCAACACGAAAGGATGCAGAAGACTTCGGCGGAATGGCTGCATGGCCGTACATGCGAAAGAAGAACGAAGGTAAAATATCGTACCTTTCAGACATCTGAACCTTCCTCCAGACGCCTCCTGCGTCGTCTGGACGTATGTCCAGACGTCTGATTCTAGGAAATTTTCCCAGAATCAGGACCTCCTCACCCTCCGCTCGCAGCGCACGGCCGTGTCGCGCCACACCTACCTGCTGCCTAAGCTGCAGCAGCTCCTCCCCAGCACCACACGCTTGTTGCGCAATCGTCGACCGACCCTGGCTGCTCCGACGAGCTCGCAACCTCGCGATCGAGCTCTCTCTCCCTCGGAGCAACTCCTCCTCCCCACACATTCACAGCAGCCGCTGCGGTTTCCCTCGCCCGCTCACGCTCTCGCTGACAGGAAGAAGAAGAAGAAGAAGGCGGTGGAGTGAGGGTGATGGGGAGGAGAGGGGTATTTGAAGGCTGCTGAGGGGAGAGAGAGAAAAAGCTACGTCAGCAGGGAGGAAGGAAAGAGAAGAAGGAGGGCACCGGGTGCAGTCTGCGCACGCATGTGCGCAGACACGAACCCGTACGTCGAAAAAATTTAATTCCAGACGTCTAGGAAGGCTTCCAGACGTCTAACCAGACGTCTGGACCACTTCCCAGACGTCTTAAACGACGTTTGCTACCCCGGGTTCCCAGACGTCTGGACCACTTCCCAAACGTCTTAAACGATGTTTGCTGTCCCGGGTTATAACAAACATAGCGACCCGTAACTTCATCAGCAAAACCTATCAAGGTGCAAAAGCTAAGTATATGGTCATCAAGAAACTAGGGCTAGCTCTAGTCGTCGCAGCTAGGAAGCTATGACCCTACTTCCAAGCCCACAGTATAATGGTTATGTTAGACTACCCCCTGCAATGAATGCTACACAAGCCCACGAGGTCAGCACGACAAATCAAGTGGGCTATGGAATTGGCGGAGTTAGACGTCAAGTACCAGCTGAGAAGAGCCATCAAAGGACAAGTCCTTGCAAATTTCATGGCGGAATTCACAGACTCGGATGCCTCCCTCATGCTCCCCTGGCAGCTGTATGTTGATGGCACGTCTATGACAATCGGGTCTAGGGCCGAGATAGCCTTAACTGCCCTAAACGATGCTACTTATAAGTACGTCATCAAATTGGATTTCCCTACATCCAATAACTAAGCAGCGTACGAGGCCATGCTAGCGGGCATCTAGGTGGCCAACTCCAGAGGCATCACCTCGCTAGAAACTTACACGGACTCCCAGTGAGTCGCTAACCAAATAAATGGCGAATACCAAGCTTGAGATCCAAACATGATCTTGTACACCGACAAGGTCAGGGAAGGGCTGGCTGATTTTAAGACTGTCTCGATCAGGCAGGTACCCAGAGCCGACAACCCCCTAGCAAACGCGTTGGCCATGCTCACTGCTGCCATCCTACTAGGGCAAGAGGAAGATATCTACCTCCAAACCCTAAAAGAGCCAATTGTACTTGCTCCCAAGATGTTCATGATAGAGCAGTCCATTTCTTGGATGACTCTTATCATCATTACCTGAACTCTGGCGAGCTACCCCTAATAAAACCATGGCCCAACACCTTCCGCCTAAAAGTCTCAAGGTACACCTTGATAGGGGGACAACTGTACAAACGGGGGTATTCCACCTCCTTGTTGCACTGCTTGGCAAAAGAGGAAGCAGAGTAGGCCCTTCAAGAAGCCCATGGAGGCGTGTATGGAAATCACAAAGGGTACAAGGCACTTCTAGTCTGGCTATTCCCAGGTGAGCTACTTCTGGCCCCAAATGAAGCAACACTGCAAGGATTTCGTGCGCAAGTCTGACAAGTGCCAGAGGTTTTCTACCCTGCACCACTTTCCTCCTAGAAAGTTAGTACCTATGATGTCACCCATCCCCTTTGCAAAGTATGGCATGGACTTCATTGGCCCCTTCTCGCCACCCCGGCTAAGTCTTGTGCAAGTGTGAAGTATCCATGCCAAGCAAGTCAGGTGGAAAACTAGATGCTCATTGGGAAGAGCCTTACAAGGTTCACAAAGATAGTCCAGGGGACTTCTACGAGTTACAGACCCTAGGCAGCAAAAGTATCCCCCGCACTTAGCATGCGAGCAACTTACGTTTGTACCATGTATGAATACAAACAAACAATAAAGATAGAAATTTTCTTTTTCATTCCAAAAGAGTGTTGCCTGTTACATTCCAACAAAAAAAAGAAGTAGAAATAGCAACACCAACAAAAGGCTCACGGATTCCCCTCCCAAGCACCAAAAATGTCTCCTCCGAGCGCTGGCGAGAGGCAAAGCGAGTTGATCACCCCTGAAGGTAGCTCGACGGCTCCTGACGGACCTGGATGGTTTGCCTCCTCTTCAGGAGTCGACTGGTTCGCGGGTGGCTCCATGGGTTCTTTGTCAGCAATAAGACCGATAGCTTTCTGAAAGTCATACTCTGACAAAAATCGGTCCATAAACCAGTTACATAACTCTATCATGGGAGTATGCTTCCCCGCAAGGAGGGACTACATAGTAACCAGGGTATGTTTCCTGATCTCTTTTGAGAGATCCTCTCAGCTTGCCTCCATGGACAGATCTTTGGCAAAAAATGCCATCACTGCCTTTACATCTAGCTCCAGCTATGCAGCATCCTCCAACTCTACCACCTGCTAGCCCCTCTCCTCCTCGAGCTACTGGACCTTGCCGAGGTTGACCCTTAAGTCCCCTGCAGTCACCTCCACCTTTTCCAGGCTTGCTCTCATAGAGGTAAGTCTATCAATCGTGGCACTCAGGTGGAGGCACCCTTCCTCAAGAGCCCTCTCCTACCCCTCCATGGACGACAAGTGTTCAACCCTAAGCACTTGCACCTCCTCCTTCAAGGAAAGGACACGAATGCAAGTGGTCGTGAGGTGCTCGTACAAGCCCTCCAAAGCCACGATTTCAGTCATGTGTGCTCTGACGAGGCTCTCTTCTAGCCCCCGACGTCTAGGGCCCTCCTCAGACTAGGATGGGCCTTCTTCAACTCATCCTCTAGCTGGGACACATCCCTAGCCACCTGCGGCTGCGAGCAGAGCTTGCACATGGTCTCCTCCACCGTCTTCTCCACCTTCTCCTAAGCGACAACGGCCTCCTTCGGTAAGCGAAGCAAACTCCTCTGCTCTGCCTTAGCTGTCACGGCCTATTTGGTGGCCATGTCCGCTGCATCAACATTGCTAGCTAGTCCAGGGAGGTCTGGAGGAGCGTTACCATGTGGAACAAAGGTGGTCCCAAGCATTTCCGCTTGCACTCCACACTCGTGTCAGGTTAAAAAAAAATAGAGAGAAAAAGAAGGAGAATAACTGATAAAGAAAAGACCAAAAGCTACCATGCACATACAATAGAAAAAGACGTGATTGAAATTCATGTCCAACGACCTAGAGGTATCCCAGGACAAGGCATCATTCAGGTGCCTTAGCACTTGTTGCTCTAAGGTGGGGGCACTGCTTGATGCCCTTGGCTAAACTGGCATTGCCCGACCGAGTATGGAACCACTGTGAGACCCCTCCAGCATGAATCCAATGAGGGATGCGACTGTATGGCTGATCATCCTTGAGCCCCCTCGTCCAAGGGGATCTACCAAGACCCTCATCTCGTGGAGCTCTGCCTATAATAGGGCTGCTCAAAGATTCTACTGGTGGCGCCCACCTCTTGCTCCATTGGGGCGAACGCACCAGGGGAAGTTGATAGGGCTGAGAAGCCAATAGTACCCCCCATACGAGTCACCTCCAAAGGTGCCTCTGGCGGGGATTCGCTCAGGGTGATGGCCTTGGGCGGCCCAAATGGCTCCAAGGGGACAGAGGGCACACCTTCCCCCTCAGCCTCCTCAGCACTCCGCAAAAAGGACATCATCGACTCCTCCTACGAAAGCACCAAATGATGACCCCTCCTGGGATGCTTCAAGGGTCCTTCCAGCTCCTCCGCGACCTCTTCAAGGGCTTCCTCGTCCTCCTTCCGCTTTAGCCCCATCTGATAAGCAGGCTGACTCCCCTCGCCCCGCTCCACCAACTTCCTCTCCCCTTGCTCCACTAGCCTTTCCTTACCATGCCGCGACTCACGGCGAATCAAGCCACTACCTCGATGCTCGGGCATTTTTTGGTCGAGTGAACCACCCAAAAGTTGCAACCTAAAGAACCAAAAGATCAGATTAATAAGTAGTTGGTGGATGCGATACGCGATACAAAAGTTATTACCTCCCCCTACTTACATGGTGTGGGCAATAAATCTGCCACCCATGACAAAGCTTCCTGGACATCCTTCCACCTAAGTTCTGATCGGGCAAACAGATCAAACTTAATTATTTTGTCTGTGTTCGCCCACGCAGATGAATCAAGCTCCTCAGATTAGTGTAGCTAGTCCCTCTTAGGTAAGCCTTGCTAGGTATAGGGGACTCCAAGGCCCTCGATATTCAAAATGAAAATGAAATGGTGGTCTTGCTCCTTCCAACTATCGGGGGGGTCCATTATCCGATATTCAGTATGCAACTATACAGGGTGTAAGTGCCAGAGGAAGGCCTGCCCCTCTTCACCTTCAAGGGCATCAGCCAAAAAAGTAGGTTGAACAAAATGAGATGGGGAACACCCAAGTGGAAGTAGATGGCAGTAAAGGCATTTAAATCTAGTCAGCAATTAAGGCTGAGTTGTGAAGGGGTGAGGCAGTAAAAGGGAAGAAAGGAGGACAAAAAGAGGTTCAAGGGTACCCGTAGACCGTGCTCTATGGCATATCTACAAATAATAAACTTATCCTTCAACCTGTCTGAACAAAGACAGGTCTGGGACCCACAAGCATGAAATGGCACTCCATCGAGTCCATACTCCTTCAAAAAAGACTGAATCACAGACCGACTACAAAAGTTCGATGAAACATTATATAAATCCCTCGTCTCATCAAAGACCCCGGAAGAGGAAGCAATGGATTTATCCTTGCCTGCAAGTCCTGACATGATGATGCTTCCTCTAAAAGAGCTTGAAACGAAGATGCTTCGACAAAGGGTACTCTATCACAACACGCCGATGAAGGCAAGTACCGCGCACAGTGCTCACTACAGCAGTTGAGGGTAGGCATTAACTATGACCCACCACCCCTATATATACCCCCCACGAAGGGTGGTTCCCCCCTTGCAGGGCGTACATTTCGACGTATCCAACGCGGATTCCAAAACATACGGCCAAGAGCAAAAAATACCTCGCCCATCATTATGGGCATTAAATGCCCCCCTCGCTCGTATCCACTACCGTAGAGAAGGCACTCCCATCAACGATAGGTGCGATACTTGAGGCCTTCACCTCATCATAATGGCCATTAATGCCAATCTTGTCACACCCAAGACAAAACCCAATTCCCACAATGATTAGCCATCAGTCATAAAAGGTGACGCTTACGTCATACCATTTCCAAGGTAGTTGCCTCTTAAGGCTGGTAGGGACCAAGCATCAATGTGCCTTTGCTCCCTCCAGAAGCTGCTTCTTAAGGCCGGCAAGAACTTAAGAGGATGCACCTCACATTCCTTTGCTGTTGCCGCTTCTTAAAGCCGGTAAACTGCTTCTTAAGGCTAATGGAAAATCAGGGCCTTCACCTACGTTCCCTTAACATTGCCGCCTCTTAAAGCTAGCATACCACCTCTTAAGGCCAGCAAACAGCCTCTTAAGGCTGATGGGAAATTGAACCCCTACACCCACATTCCCTTAACATTGTCGCCTCTTAAAGCCAGCAAACCACCACTTAAAGCTAATGGGGAATTGGGCCCCTGCACCCATGTTCCGTTAACATTGTTACCTTCTAAGGTTGGCATACTGCCTCTTAAGGCTGGCAAGAAATTGCCTTAAAATTTTCTGCCTCATCACAAATGTTCCCCCCGCTTTTCAACAGCCAAGACAATATTTAGGGGCATACTAGACTGCGTAGTTTTAAGTATTCTTACTACTTTCTTAGCGGCATTCGCTCGCTTGAGAGTAGGAGCATGTGATGAGGGACAAAAAGCATCTTCGAACTTAAAACTTTACACGTAGCCCATATAAGGATCTGGACACTCAAACTTGGAATAAACAGGCGGACCCACCTCCATTCTAGTGGATCCAGATCCAAGTAAGCTTGGCCTCTCCTAAAGGCCCAGTGCGTCCAAAGTCAACAAAGTACGGTAACAACACCCATAATGCCCATGCCGGCAATAATATGAGATTACCGACATAATTAATATTCTGACAATGGATGAATCCTGACAATGGACTTACTAAGGAACATGACAAGACTGCGGAGATCTCATAGGATTTCCCGACTATAACAACACTCTCTGTAACCATAAATAGAGAAGAAGGCCCTTACAAGGGTATCTTCATGCAATCCAAGAGAGAACTCCGAGAGATTATAATACCACTATTTCTAGTAAATTTTCAAGGAGCTTTACCCTCTCCCCAGACGTACATCCTTATAGTGAACTAGGTCATCAACCTCCTTATCTTTCTTGTGATTATTTTTTTGTGTGATTATTAGATCAGATCCTCCCTCTATTAAGGAGCTCCATCAGTGACCATTTTTTGATCTTATGGATTGGCCATTGTCAATTGAATTTTGAATTTTTTATGATATGGGAAGAATAGTTGTTTGAGTGAATAATCGGTGCATATAAGATGTTAATAAGACTTCTTATTGGTGTATTTTGTTTTCTGCCATCTTTTTTTGGAGGTATATCTTTTACCAGAAGAAAATTGCATCGATTGTCTTAGCCATTAATTCTTGTGTACATACCAACCTTTTGTTCATGTGAGCGAACCGAATTTAGAATAATAACCTTTCAGCTGTCGTTTATGGTGCAAATCTCGTAAAGTAACATCTTTCTAAGCAAAGCCAAACCATAAGAAATTAAGTGAGAATATCGAAAATGTATTCAAAACCTAATTATCAAAAATAAGCTCACTGGGATCCCTCCTTGCGGAATCCCTTGATACATCCTTACACCTCTCTCTCTAAATACCGAATCTCTCGAAGAGCCAACAATATCCCCTACGATGGAAAACCTACCATTTATGAGACGCCGATTGTGACTACTTATATTAAATTAATTAATAGCAAAAAATCCAAAAGCAAGCAAATATATAATATATTTGCATTTCTCTATCATCCACCCAAATGCCCACGGAAAATGATTGGGTAAAGCCCGACGACCTTTTCGATGGCCACAGTTTCCCGAGGTACGAACTTTCGATTTGTTGCTGAGGTAGTGTGGTTTGTTGCTTAGGTCGCGGGGACTGTCGTGTCACAAACAATCACGTGATTGAAATAGCGTTATGTCGTCTTTAGCGTAAAATTTGATTCCTACCATAACAATAAATAGTGTGGTAAAATAATTAGAAATGTGATATAATATTGGTAGATATTTATTTTTTTTCATGATGATAATGATCGGTCGTTAATGTAAGTAAATTTTTATTGATTTTATAATATAATTTTAAATATAAGAAAGTAAATGTTTATATTATTTTATATAATATGTGTGATTTATATGATTTGATATAATAGATAATAGTAGTTTGTATGTAAATTTTATTTTATTATATTTTTATGAGTAAAATTTATCAGATGAGTTAAAGAGGAAATTGATATTTTATCTTTTTCTTTTTTTATGTATTTGGAAATATCTTTATTCATTAGGGTTGATTTATCCGAAAAATTTACGAGAGTTTAATGGATATTATTGTTGAGGATTATTATCATTCATTTCCTTTATTTTTTATTTAATTAAGGTGAAATAGGTGATGTATATGAAAGCATCGATGTTCATTTCCTTTGATATTGTAAAAATATTTATAAATATTCACCAAACTTTCCAATAATCTATCGGTTTCAATACAGATAATTTCATCCTACTTTGTCCATGACGCTCTGAGAATGTGTTTGAAAAAATACATAAATGAGGTGTTAATATTGTGATCAATTAATAACGTAACAATTGAACCACCTAAATAAATTATATTTGTACGCCTCGATTGTACTAAATTTTCATTTATTAGGAAGACTGCAACTCAATCCTTTCTCCTCATATAACCCGACAAAGTTTTCGTGCAATGAGAAAGTAAAGTAGATGTTGCACAAAAGTTTTTAATAAAGTAGAAGTTTCATATCAAGCAATAGGATATATCAAAATAAGTTAAATCATTCTACCATCAAACATAACATATTCAAAAATAGTACCAAATATAAAATACTACAGAATCATGCACACCAAAGGGTAATGCCAAAATAGATGAAATCCTAGGAAGCATATAAATTAGCGGAGAATCAAACCCACCAAAGTGTAATGAGGGAAGGTTGTCCTTTGAAGGTACCTGAATTTTTCGTCAACCTGTTGAAAATATAAATATTTTGGTATTTAAAAAAATTCTAAGGATACCAATAATGAATTTAAATTAGAAGGTGGTAATCTTACTTGGTGCTACTGATAGTTTCCATTAACTGGCCTAACCATGCAAGTGGCAGGGATCCACAGCCAGTTCCCATCTTCTGTGAGTTGTTTTATGTAGCGATATGCTTCACAGTAATGATTCCAACATTTGTATAGGCATGGTTTATATGGGTGGTGGTTTGTTTGGTGGAAAAGTCTGTAGGAGTTTGCTCTCACTCTACGTGAGTAAAATGACCTCGATAATGTCCTTCCAGCTTCCTCCTATATAATGCAAAGAGGAGGACCCACTCCTCCTCGTAGGAGTAAATAAACTCAATGCTAAACATTAAGAGAGATTAATCATACTTGCAATGAAAATTGTGACAGTTGCACACTATGAAATTGCAATTACAAATTATTTGAAAAGGGATCAATTTAATTTCGTAAATGTACTAAGTAGGTTCTAACATATGAGACATTTTCAATGTAATGTGCTATTTACTTATGAGAAGTAAGTTATTGCAATGCACTACCAACCTTATTCATCATTTATTTATTGTCCGTCATTAAAGGTTTCAATAGCACTAACGAGCAGTAAAAATCTGTTAAGTTGACGATATATGTCACTGCGATGTGCATACACACATAAATTACATTATTTGGAATAACATAAAATAATATAAAAGAAATGTATTCCATTTGAACAGAGTACGTAGTACCTACAACCTTAACGATACCTACACTTACATATACCAGGAAACAAACAATAACAAATCTTATATAATGTACACAACATCAACGTTGTTAACAAAGCTCACAAATGCAACTAACTTTGGTTAATTATATGGATTTAACAATTTCTTACGCAAAGTAATTATCATAGTTGCACTTGTTACGGATGTCTGTCAAATAGTGTTCACAGTTATTTTCAAATAAGCATAGAGTTGAAAAAAGTCCACTATATAAATTAATATTCGCTACTTAATGCATTATAATTGTTGAAATAAGATGACATTGGAAATCATAACATAATCCGTCTAAGATGCATACGTGACGAAATAAAAAACTACTATCAAGGCCACCACCAAATAACTATGTTTGCCACCACCATCGAGTATATATTCAATCATGTGAGAAAAGTTATTACTACATACAACACCAAACAAACAATTACGACCTTTGCATAAAATACAACCTCCTGAAGTTGTATACGAAGTTCATGAACATTAGAGTTAATATTAATCGCTGTCCCCTTGACATACTCTAAGTTGTTCAGCAAGGCAATGACACATAAAATGTCATCTTCTTTCTTCTCAACTTCATATTCTACCCATTTGAAGAAATTACAATTCTTCGTCTAACGTGTGTAAAACCTCCTGCCTTTACTCCATGCCTTACCGGGTGTCCTTACGATTACCGAACATGTACACCAACATGTTACACGGGGATTGAATCCTTGATTCCGACTAGTGGAGTTTTGCAAGGGCAAATCCATGTTCCTTGAGGAAATTGTTCAAGTTATTTGTTTAGAAAGAATTTATTGAATATTTACACCGAATGATTTTCTGTATATAATATTTCAAATTATAACTTCTTGCTAATTGAAGGAAAATTAAAACATAATGTAACTTGGATGATATAGTAGGTGTAATTGATATATGTTAACTCCTTCTACCTATTACACAAAAAACTTCACCGTTTAAGGATATTCTATGCAAATATTAGGAATAAAATGTTGCACACTGATTTTCATGTAAATAATATGACATATATGTTAACCGAGTAAATATATAGAAGCTAACTTCAAATCACAAAAGAGTTTTGAGCAAAACACGAAAATAAGGAAATTTGCTACTTCGTTGTACAGATATAATCACGTACACATAATGTAGATAAAGTTGCACCAGTAAACAACAAGTAGACAACGATAATGAAAACTTTAAAAAAAAAAAAACAAGTACCCGAGAATGGTGTATAGTTTTACGTTAAAATTTCACTCGTATCCTGTAATGATATGAGAATCATATTTTCGTTTGATATTCTTAATACATGACTTCAGAACAATATAACCATTATAGTACATCCATCATTCGTTGTAATTAAGGGAGACATATATCTAATGATATTTTCTTTAACAGAACACTAATACCGGACATGTATGTAGCGTAATTGGTAAGACATTACCATTCGAAATTTACCACTTGCTATTAGATGGTAATTATGCCTTCAAAAATGAAACATAAGTCACCATACATAAAACCATACACGAAAGATGGGTTGTAGACTAGATGATGATACAACTAACAAGATAAGTAGACAGGACGATATATGGATAAAGTAACAGACATTACTTATCACTAAAAGATGGTCATCCCAAGCTCATTTGCAACGTCGACAACATCCATAGCATCATTCATTAGTTGTTGAACGAAAAGGTGATACGCCCTAGCTCGATCCTCAGTACTTAGAGACTCAGCTAGAATATCATCACATGTAAATGGTTCCTAAATTGGTTTACCCGTTCAATCAACATTAATAGTCTATCAATGAAAATCAGCCATTGAGGTCGCTCGAGAACAAATACCATCCTATCATTCATGTCTCCCTGCTTGTGCGTAATAAAATAACATGAAGTAAGGAATATAGTTTTTTATAACTAATGACGGAAAGCCTAAAATTATTGAAATAATGACAAAAATGGCAACATATTTCAAGTAATGACAGGAAGCTTGTAATGGAGTAAGTGTAAATGATAGTTAAACCTTCGGCTCAAGTGATTACAATAATCATCGACTAAGGATGTCGGCCTTATTACTATATTTAGGATGTCGTATACTCATACACACGTCCATTGTGTGAGGTTGACTCAATGCAGAAGTGACCAAGTGTAGTATCTAAGCAGTAATAATTATTGCACGCAAGGAGACATCTAAACCTCATAGTGGGAAGACAAATACATAACAATCCAAACATAGTAACAGGCTCTCACGTCATCATGAAAGAAATGCATCTCATCATTACCAATATAGGGAAGAAGGCATTGCGGTATTCCACTTCCAATAATGAAAAGAGCAAAAAAGCAGAGATAGAAGAAAGCTACAACATAAATTAAACTAAGGCGTACTAAAGAAAGCAAAAAATAAAATATAACTTACAAGTTCAGACAACATAACATACAAGTAAGGATATTCCAAGGCCCATTATGGCAGACACAAAATAAGATAAGGAGATGTAGGAAATGGTGTGCAGTTATACGACATGCTTGTACCGTACAGGATCATTATCCACAGAGGAACAACCTAGACAACCAATGAGTGCTTCTCCTCTCAATCTGTGACTCTCCTTCTTTGCTTTCCACAACAATTCTTTTAACTTACGAATTTCGTCCTCTGCCTCCTTCATGAAGTGGTTCAAATTAAGCAGTTGATGTTTCAACTTCTTCTTTGAGTCTTCAAAAGTCTTGGCTCTCCATATTACCTCACATTCCTAGTTGTCCATTAAATCCAATTAAGGCACAAGCATAAGCAAATTACATTTTTTACGAGTATATTAGATAGGGATTTCATCTTACTGAATATTCGTTGCAGCATACTTACACCAACCTATCAATGGGCTCCTCGCTTAGATTAGAAATGTATATCTTTGTCCTATGCCCGCACTTGCATAAGGCTCATCCACTATCGCTATTCCCATTAATGACTCACTGAAATAGAGAAGAGAGGAAATTTCGCAACATAATAAACCAGCATTCATTCACATCATAGAAGATTAATAGAATGATACAAATTGCATGGACAATATCACGTTGAATGCTTATCGGATACTCTCGCATCTTTTTCAGACACTCAAATCTCTTCTTCCAAACACCAAAAGTTCTCTCCATAACACCCCGTAACTGGGCATGCCTGTGATTGAGCAACTCCTTGTAGCTTTCCGCAAGGCCACCTCTCTCTTGCCACTTCGGTATGTGGTATGTTGTGCGTCAAAATGGTAGCAAGTGTGCATCCGTATTCTCATAACCACAATCAACTAGAAACCTACATCTATCAGGTACATGGAAGAACCCTCTTTCCAATGACCAACGAAGTGAGCAAGTGTGTAGGGTTGACCCATTGTAAAAGTGACCAAATGTAGTAATATTTTGCTCATAATTTTTGCATGCAATTGCAGTATTTAAACATCACAGTGGCAGGCCAAATACACAACAATCCAAACATAAAATGTATCTCATTATTTCCGATATACGATACAAGGCACTGCAATAATCCACTTCCGATAAGGAAAAGTTGAAAAAGCGAAAAGAAAGAAAAGTTGAAGCAAACATTAAACTAAGGCCAACTACAATAAAATGTGCACGTTAAGTTAAGGTATTGCTTAACATATAAGAAACAAATGGAAACACATAATTTGACAGAAGATGCTGCAACCCAAAGTAAACGAAAATAATAAAGTTAATGTAAAAATATAAGGCTCAAGTCCACACACGTAACATCATTGGACAATGAGTACACATGTTACGTACATTACGACATTGTATATTCATGCACGCGTCCACTAGGTGGGGTTGAGCCATTGGGAACGATAACTTCTGTAGTATCAAAGACCAGCAACTGCAGTGTTCCGCAATGGCACATCCTAACCTCCAAGTGACAGGACAAATACACAGACGTCGTAACATAGTTATGTAAACTCATGCCCTCAGTCTACAATCGTGTAACATCATTGCCTATAATAGTAATGCACTTGTGCATGTTGGTAGATCAAGAAGAACCCTACATCCCATACCGAATTTGAACATATCAAAAGCCTGAACAAAAACAATAATATTACACATTCATTAACATACAACATATTGTATGATACAAATAACTAACTTCATGCACAACGAAGCAAGCAATGACAACATAGAAGAGTAGAGAAAATTCAAATAAAAAAAAAAGTAAACGATGACGATGAAGGTTTCCTACTCAAACATTCAAATAACTTTGTAGTTTAAATGACATGCTTGTCCCTGACAGGTTCATTGTCTACGATCGCAACACCCCAACACCCCTTAACCTATTATTCTCCTCCTCTTACTTCTGTAACATCTCCTTTAACTCTCAAATCTCATCCTCAGCTTCCTTCATATAGTGATTTAAACACACTAATTGGTGTGTCAACTTCTTCTTCAAGTTCTAAAAGTATTTTTCCCTCAACATGACCCCACAATCCTGGAGTAGTAATTACATTGTAGTTAGAATCTGCTTCTATGGGAATGATTTAATGGTTTCATTAATTCCACTAGAAGGTTTGCTTACCGAGAACTCATTACTGCAAATGTATGCCAACCTACCAAGAGGTTCATCACTAAGATTGTAAGTATAATACAACTTTGTCCTATGACCACACTTGCAATATAGCTCATCCTCCATGATTGTCAATTTATCTTGGGCACTAAAATGCGGAGGACAGGATACATAAATCGTTTGAAGTGTTTGTTACGAATGGGATAACATAGTCCACTGTAAGTTACTGCAAAACATAGTTAACGCTATCACGATATACATTTCAATTTGACTATGTTAACGCTTTTGATTTAAAATATTATCATCTCATACAACTATGATTTTTTCATTTTAGTTTGATAGCAATGCCACTTAAATATTTGCAAACAAAATGCCAAGGGATATGTGTCACCACCATATGTTGCATAACTAACTTTGAGCATCCAGGTCACAGAGTGGCTAATGCCACATCTGTCATCAAAATCGAAGGAAACATCTTTCGCTAACAGGTAATAGAGTGACTTAGAGATTTTACTGAAATCTCTAATGAAGCACCTATAGAATCCAACATGGCCAAGAAAAGATCTAACTTGACGAACATTGGTGGGCGATGGAAGTTTAGAGATGGAATCGATTTTGGCTGTATCCACCTCTAATCCTCTCTCAAAGACTACATGCCCCAAAACAATGCCTTGCTCGACCATAAAGTGGCTCTTCTCCTAGCTAAGCATCAGCTTTGCCTCTTCGCAACAGTTTAAGACTTTTTCAAGGTGCGAAAGGCATAGGTCAAACAACGAGCTGTAAATAGAGAAATCATCCATGAAGATCTCTACAAACTCGTCTATCATGTCAGAAAAGATAGCCATCATACATCATTGGAATGTGGCAGAAGCATTACATAACCCAAATGGCATTCGGCAGAACGCAAATGTGCCATACGGACACGTGAAGGTGGTACGCTCCTGATCATTAGGGAAGACGGTTATCTGATTATACCCAGAGTACCCGTCAAGGAAACAGAAGTGCTTGTTCCTCGCTAGTCGTTCCAAAATCTAATTGATAAACGGCAAGGGGAAATGGTCTTTCTGGGTAGCCATATTCAAACAGTGATAATCAATGCAGACCCTCCAGCCAGTTGAGGATCTAATGGTCACCAACTCTCCTTGGTCATTTTCTTCCACAGTGATTCCTACCTTTTTGGGCACCACATGTATCAGACTGACCCATTTACTGCCTAAAATGGGATAGATAATTCCTGCATCCAGCCATTTCAGAATTTCCTTTTTGACAACCTCCCACATATTGGGGTTGATCCTTCTCTACATGTCTCGAAAGGGTTTCACAGACTCATCCATGTATATATGATGCATGCAGAGGGAGGGGTCAACACCCTTAATATTAGCTTTTGACCAAGCAATAGCTCCCTTGTGCCTTTGTAAACACTTAAGCAAAGCTCCTTCCTATGATTCAGATAATGCAGATGAGATAATGATGGGGAGCATGTCGTTAGGGCCAAGGAAAGCATACTTCAATGTGCTAGGGAGTGGTTTAAGCTCCAACTCAGGAGCCTTATGGATCAAGGGTATAAGTTGAGATATCCTTGCCTCAGGTAGTGGATCTACCTTCAAAGTCCAGTGTGGGGACAGAGACTCCATGTGTACTCCCAGCAGCTCTAACAATTTGGGCATATCCCCTTCATTCTCTTTAATACTCAGAGGATGGTTCTTAGATGTGACCATTTGAAGAGGATCTCTACATAAGAGTGTTGGAGTAGTCTCCTCAACGATTTCATCAACAACATCAATCTAAGAACAATCTTCAAATCTGGATTGCTTGTAGGTATCAAAAATAATAAACCGGATCTTCTTGTTCCCAAAGTCCATTTTAAGTGCCCCTAATCTACAATTGATAGAGGCGTTGATTGTGGCCAAGAAGGGGCGTCCTAGAATAATGGATGGCTTGGTGGGCTTATTAGATGGGTCAGCATCTAGCACGAGAAAGTCAACAGCGAAGAAGTCCTCCACCCTCACCAGGATATCTTCCAGCAGTCCCTGTGGTGTCTTCAGTGATCTGTTTGTGACTTGGAGGATGACTGGACTAGGCTTTAAATCGCCTCTTCCCAAAAGGTTGTAGACAGAGCTCGGTAAAATGTTCACCCTTGTGCCCAGATGGAGCAAAGCCTCGTTAATGTGTTGGTTACCAATAACCACTGAAATATATGGGGCCCCTGGGTCTTTCATCTTGGGAGGTGTTACATGTTGGAGCACCGAGCTAACATGGTCAAGCAGGATGACCTTAGCTTGGACCTGTCTCCTAGATCAGTGCTTTTGGGTGCACAAGTCCTTTAGAAACTTGGCATAGGACGAGATCTGTTTAATAGCATCCAATAAAGGC
This sequence comes from Thalassia testudinum, assembly GCA_037157565.1. Taxonomy (NCBI): domain Eukaryota; kingdom Viridiplantae; phylum Streptophyta; class Magnoliopsida; order Alismatales; family Hydrocharitaceae; genus Thalassia; species Thalassia testudinum. Next base: position 35,081,786 of record JAZHRO010000035.1, on the reverse strand, counting down.
AAGTTGATGTGGACTTGCCTGAAAGTGTCCATAATCTTGTCCGTCATATCCTTGGTTCCAAATGAGCCAATAGAAGATTCCCCAGGAATGAATAGATGTCAGGATAGGGCACCCTCGTCTTCTGGGTAGAGGGGTCGTCATGTCGGGAAAGGGGAGGCGGAATGATGACATCCTCTAGGTTGATGATTTCAAGCGAGGGAGAGCAATGTGGCTCTTCCTCGGTGAGGGTGGAAGTCGAGTTCGGTGTAGGAGGGGAATTCTGAGAGGTGACCGTAGGAGTGCTATCTGGTTTGTCGATTTTCTTTCCACTCCTCAGCATGGTCACAGCTTGAGCATGCTCCCTGAACATGACCCCCTTACCCTTTAGGTTCTCCTCAGAAGATCTAGGCAACTTCCTCGGATCTCGCTACCTAACTACCTCAGTAAGATGACCAATTTGGGATTGCATATCAATGATCATCTTATTCTGAGATTGGATGACCATATTATGATGCTCTTGCATTACTTTCATCATGGCTTTCAGTTCAACCATCTCAAAAGGCTTATTCTGAGGAGGGTTTGTATAGAATGGCTGGTATACGGTTGAGGAGGTTGGGGTTTTGCATTCCATGAAAAGTTTGGATGATTCCGCCATCCCGGATTATAGGTATTGGAATAGGGGTTTTTACGAGAAGGTGGTCGGAAACCTTAGGCCGTGTTTAGGTCGGCCTGAATTAACTCAGGGAATTGATTTGCCATGTGGCAGTCCAAAGTGGCGTGCGTAGTGCTTTGGCAAATGGAGCATTCACTTGAAGCTTAAAAGATAGAGGCTGCTTGCATGTTCATGCTGGGGTTTGCTAAAAGCCTATCAAAATTTTTGTTCAACAATTGAATCTGATAAGCCAAATCCTGAGTAGCCCCAGCTTCATGGGCCTCTATCTTCCTTTGCAAGATTGATGGTTTTCTTTCTTGATAGGTAGAGAACATATGTATAGAATTATCACTTAATGTTTCAAATAATGCCCTAGCTTCATCCTTAGTTTTGGTCATGAAGGTTCCTGCACAGGCTGCATCGATGGTTTGCCTGTGCCTTTCAGATAATTCGTTGTAGAACCTCTCGACCAATTGCCATCTTGGTACCTGATGGTGGGGGCATAACCTAAGGAGGTCATTAAAGCACGCTCATGTATCGTGAAATTGCTCCCATTCCTATTGAGTAAAATCCATAATCTCTCTTCTGTAATGATTGGTCTTACTCATAGGAAAGTACTTTTTCAAGAATTCTCCCTTAAGGGTAGCCCAATCATTTACCCTTACATCAAGGGTATGATACCAGTGCTTGGCCTTATCCTTTAGGAAGAAAGGAAATAGAGTTCTCATCAAGACTTCATCAGTAAAGCCCTGGAGCTTCACCGTGGAACAGACCTCGGTGAATTCCTCAAGATGCCTATAGGGATCCTCCCTAGCAGTACCACAGAAAGTAGGGAGCAAAGATATGGTGCTGCTCTTGATTTCATAAGGATTATCCACTCCAGGTCTTTGGATAGGTAGGGCTTGGTGAGTTGTAGGAAGGAAATAGTCTCTCAAGGTTCTTTGGTTTTCAACAACATTAATCTCTTCTTCAGGTCATTCTTCTATCATTTTTCTTCTTTCTTGGTTGGCTTTTCTAATAATTCTCTCAAGTTCTGGGTTGAAAACAAGACTCCCTCTAAGAAAGCGCCTACCAAGCATACACCAAGCAAACACAAGGCAACAGGTCTTTTGTTGATTTAAAGTACTTTAAGTCCTCTTCCAACTTTCCAACTTGGCCAAATAGAGTCAAGGCAGTGTTTCTCCGTTCCCATGTAAGTGGTATAAGAGAAATGAGACACTTGAGATTCCTGGTCAATGTCTGTTAAAGAGGTTGAGGTTTCTTTTAGTTCTTTTAGGTGACCAATCAAGTTGTCAATCAATTACGCACCCTAAATTGACCTTTGAGTGCCCTAAAGATGTACACCTTGTTGCAATGATATTCTCAAATGCTCAAGTAAAAAGGTACTCCAAGGATGGAACCAAGGAATGCAAGTACGGCAAACCCTTCCTTTGAGGCGATGAGTTAGCGGTGACTCTTAACTACCCTTGAATTCCTTTAAGGGGTGTCCCCCTCGTTAAAGTATCAAATCACCCAGGAAAAAGTTAATACCACTGTCACAAAGTGAGATAGGAGGGTTTGCACCGATAAAGAGATCGATACCTATAGCCTTAAGGATCCAAGTCCTAGTGCAGTGCCTACAGTGCATGCTCGGTGCAGGAAGTGTGCATCACACCACGAAGAAATAATTTTTCTTTTGAAAATCACAATCAAGTTATTCAAACACTTCCTGTATATTTTACCTTTCTTTCAAGAAATAATGTGACCACTTGATTTAATCTTTTCAGGTCAGTTTAAGTAGTCTTCTTTAATTATGTCCAAATGCAATGTGTGTGCAAATAACTGATGCAGAAAGATAGAAAATACATACCTTGCTCCAACACTCTACGATGTTGAAATACATGCAATGCAATAAGAAAAATCTAGATGCTGCTCAAGCACTCCTAGATGATCGACCTATAGATATGCAACTTCTATTAGGCAGCTCGGATTTTTTTTTTAAATAAATGTGCAATCAAAAGAAACTAACTATCTAAGAATAAACCTATAATCTAAAGAACTAGGGACACTCCCCCAAAAACAAGCCCCCAGATTACAAGGGCGAGAAAATATATACTAAACTAATTCTATCAATCTAAATCTAAACTAAAATCTAATGACTAAATCAGGAAAGGGTCCACCATATGCCTTCATGTGCGTGGAATCAAGGCCCACACAATGCCTATTGCTGTCCTCCAGGTGGCGTCAAGGTCCTACTAAAATGAGCGTTCACTACATGCACCTCCTCCTCAAGAATGTACCTCGCACAGAAAAATAATAGATCAATGAATGTATAATCTCAATTAGAACTCAATGCAGACAGAAAAAAAATACTTGCAAGTTTATTAGGCCCGTTGCCACCCCAGCAACGACGCTATTTGAGGCGATTGCAATAAAAATGTGTTGTTTTTGTTTTTCTTGTGGTGGAAATCTCGTATCAAAAATTCATTAAATCTAACCACAAGGGATTAAGTCGTATCCACAGGGAGACTTAAGCCCAATAAACTCACATATATTTAGCATTCACGTTCACAAATAGAATAGATTAATTTTTCCAACAATATTGAATCAAAATCAATAGTGTTAAAACAAGGGCGTGAGAAACACAAGAAAGATCTAGAGAAATTGAGAGAAAGATAGAGGGCAAGCAAATTCAACTCAATATCTAAATAAACAAACTAAATCCCATTCTTCAACCACCTCTCCCCCCTCTCATTTCAACTAATAGAGGGGTACTGTTTGAAAATAGGGGAGAAGAACGAAGGGCTTGTATGCATGCAAGGAGGGACCGCCGACAGTGAGCTTTGACGGAGGAGATCTACAAGTGGAGGGGAACTTGACGGCGGTGATGGCTCAGAGGATGGAGGCTGGACGTGGCCGGCGGAGTGGTGGGATGCTCGCCGACGTTGGATGCTTGGTGCAATGGTGGAACCTCAAGGGGCAGCATGGACGTCGGGGCAGGTATAGTGAAGAGTGGTCGAAGCGTTGGTGAGGTTGGCGCCGACAATGGTGGCCAACAGTGGCGGCTACGAGCAAGTGGCTGGTAGTGGTTGATGGGTTCCTCGTGGGAGAAGAAAATGAATAGTGAGATGAGAAGCACTGTCGTACGTGGCTTGCGCATGGCTTGCGCGTGGCTGTTGTGGTCAGCGCTTCTTTACTCGCAAGGGTGCGATGGGTTGTGTTGATGGCATTGGTGATAGTGGTTGTTGTTGTCTATGGTGAGAAGGTGGATTTTTGGGTTATGTTGGTGGAGGTAGATGGTGTTGGTGATGGTTAAGAAGGAAGAAGGAGATACGATTGATTGCGCAGCAATCATAGGTCTTAATTGACCTAAATTTGGCTAGGACTTAGCATAAGTTAGGGTAATTCATGCATGCATAAGCATTATTTGCATCTTTACTGTTTTCTTTTAGCTATGCATAAAATAATGCTATAATGTGCTGATTAGGTGCATTATGTCAATTACAGGTAATAAGCTAACCGGAAGGTAGATCTAAAGCTGGATCTGAAGAATACAGAATAACTGAAGTTGCAACAGAGCTGGAGCAAAATACCTAGAATAAGATGTAGTAGATAATAATGTAAGGGGTTGAGGTATGCTATTCTATTTAAGTAGGAATAAAGCAGTAAATTATGAAGAACTTAGGACCATCCTAGCCCTAGGATAGCCTAGAAGCTTCCCCAAGCCTTAGCCGCCCTTAGATTAGGTCACCACACCCTAGGAAACCTTAAAACCCTAATTCTAGCCTCTATCTAGACGTCTAGAACCCTTAGCCAACTCCCGCACACCTTAAACCCACTTCTGCAATGTTATTGGACGTCTAGACACTTGGTCAGACGTCCAATTTCTACAGAATAGCCAAGACAGGACCTAGAATCCCTCCTAACTCTGATTGGACGTCCAGACAACAAGTCTGGACTTCTGATTTTTCACTATAACATGTCTGACACTATTATTGGATGTCCAGAACTGCCCTCCAGACCCTATTTTGAGATTCAAGCCTTGATCTTAGATCTCTACGTCCCTAAACCCAATTCCAACCTCATAGGAACCTAAATTAAGGTGCCCTAACCCTAGTACATCACCTCTAGACCTCCTTAAGGACCTAATTAGGTCCTCACTAAACCTAATTGACTTGGATCTTAGTTATTCAATTGGACTCATTGAGTCCAATTGGGCCCTGATCTCAGCACACACTATCCAATTGGACTCAATGAGAGTCCAATTGACCTAGACCTAACTTAATTGAGTTATTTTACTCTTAATTAAGTTCCCACACACCCAATTAAACTTGTATTAAGTTTAATTGCACTTTACCTTAGTGAATTAGGGTTTACAACCCTAATTTGAGACCTACCTTGACCTAAACCCACTAGAACCTAACCTAATCAACCTAGCCACCTAAGTTTCGACCCACACACACCATCCACGTGAAAATACCTAGCCTAGAGTTCTCTAGAACTGTCTACCATGTGTTGTTGCCTTAGTTGCTAAAATTAGCAACCAAGAGCCATTCAATTTTTAGATCCACATTTGGTGGATCTAAAAACCACCATCCATCCTCTCTCTCTCACTCTCCCACGAGCTCCCACCATAGGCCTCTCTAGAGAATTCCATAATTCTCTAGAGCGCTTCCCTTAGGTTTATAAAAGGACCTAAGGGGTGGCCATTTACACCCAGCCACTCTTGGTTCCATTTAGCTTAGTTTCATTCCACATCCACTCCACCTCCATGTCCACGAGTAGCTTTACCATGGCCACCACCATCTCCACACCAAGATGCTAGATCACCTCTCTAACCTTTCTCCAAGGGTCGGCCTAAGCACCATTGATCGCCCCTCCTTTTCCTCTCAACCAAGTCAAAGGCCATCGGAGCCACCTCCAAATGCCCTTATTTCTGCTAGACTAGATTATAGCCTTCTTAGATTTACATGCTTTATTTACTGCTTAGTAGTGTAGCTCTTTATTATCCCCTAATGATGCATGCAAAATCCCCCCATAGATTCATGTATGCAGTCGTTTTCTGGTAGCGAGTAGTTTTATTTCATTGTACAAGCATTCCTCTACCTATGCACTGCAACTCTGATATCATCATCATCTTTTATATATATAAATATATATGTTGAAAATCACCATGTGCTTAGTTATCATCTTTTGGTGTGATTGAAGTTACATGTTTTAATTATTATCTTTTGGCAACTAGCATGTTGTACATCAATACGTAAATCACCATAAACCGACATGAGATTTTAAGCAAGTAGAGCGAAAGGTATTGATTTCAAATCTACAATTCCATAAATGCCTCCAAGAGACAAACGACTGGGACTCCAAGTCTCGTTATCTTTATAAATATTTTTGTTGATCGTATTGCATGCTATACTACGATGTTTTTTCTTATCAAACACGCGCTATATGAATCCCAACAACGGTCTGTGGTCGAGACAACGAGGGGGTCTGCGGTGGGTTAGAGGAAGATGAATGCACGCTATCACCGTGCACACAAGATAGGTGAGGTTAGGGTGTTGGCAAAGTGCGTAAGGTCCACGGTACACTCTCCTTCCATGGGGTATGCGATGGGCAGGCTTGATACCACAATGAAGAAGATGATACCACAGGTGGAGAAGATCCTGCTTTTAAAAGTTTCTTCGTGCATTTTCTTCCGCTGAGATCTCCAACTGCTTGGAGGATATAACGAGTGGTTGAGAGGAATGCGGTAAGGCTCGGCATCGACGATGTTGGCGGTGGAGTTGGTTGGCGGTAAGGCACGTACGCTCAACAAATTTACTACTCGTGTCTCGCCTACATACACTAATTATGTTATCATAAAAATATCTTATTAAATCTTAACTTTGATTCATAAAAAAGTATGCAAGCTAAGATAAATTACCATTTAAATTATGAATAATTAAAAATTAGGGACATGTAATTAACAATTACTTAGGCTAATTAGCACTCCACTAAAGTGGACTAATTAAACATGACCTACTATTTCCTTGCTACAAGTTGCTCCTCCAACCATGAATCCAACATGTACAGAGGCATCATTAACACTCCAAGAATGCATATCTCTTGGAAGGATCCTTAAATACCATTACCAACCTAGCAAACTTGACAGGATCCATATTAGGCCTTGCTTTGTGCAAAGTTCCCATGGCATCCCTAATACGACCTGAAGGATCGACAGGATGAGGCTCCAGGTTTTGCCTCACCAACTCACTTGTCATCTCCACCACTAACCGACCCAATGAAGCATTATCACCCGGTGTACCAGAACTCTTGCCTTTCTTCAAGCTTGATGAACTTCGGTAGTTCCTCTAAACTTGTCGAGAATATGTAGGACGCGAAATCTCATCATTAATTGTTGTCATCATCCACCATCTCAACAACTTCCTTCCTCTTCATATGGCCTGATATATCCAATTGTGCATTCCCAAGACGACACCTAGATGGATAAGTTGGACTGTGTACCATTCAAGTGCCACCATCACCTAGTTGAGTACTACCAACTGCACGATCACCAATTTAGTGTCATCACCACGGATGGTATGCATCTCTTCGTAGAAAAGAAATGGATTGTTGCGAAACTTTCTATATTTGTCCTCCAATTGAAAGAAGATATTTGCAACACATTAGTAAGATTGCTTAAAATAGGCAATTGATTTTGAAATACAATTTTATCATCGATCGACTGACCTCATCCCAGGCTTCTGGATAAGGGGGATCGGTTGTTGAGTCTCATTGTCCAACCCCATCCACTATGTCCCATCAACTGTCGAAATGTATTATACTGTATCTTTAAGGTTTTCCACTTATTCTGAGTTTGGTCCTTACTGAGGGTCATGTCAAACAATGCATTAAATCGGTGTGTGATTCGGTCCCAACCGGGCATGTTGAACGTACTACCTATGTAATGCTTCTTCTTCTCCTTAGTATCTTCAATAATGCCAAAAAGCCCCCTAGTGTTCTCCACTGTCCATGTTATGTGTCTTCGTCCCTCATCACGACATCCTCGCGTGCTTTTCCCATCAAATACATCGTCCATGTCGATGGTTGTTCGACCTTCATGAAGATCATAACTACCTCCTCCTTAACGAGTGTGTTGCCAATTGGACTGTTCTCGACCTAATTATGACTTTGAGAATTCATCACTACCCCATTCATCCTCAAATATGTCATCATTTAAGTTCATATTGCCGTGTGATTACCAAGAAAAGTTTGACGAGAAGTTGTACAATTACTGAAAAAATATCCTAAATTCGAAAAGTACATCAACACCATACATAACTTTCTCAACCAGAAACTCCATAATCAAACATTTTATCCCATGCATGCCTCTCGTAAACCATATTCATGCTTCATCATCACAAGCTTCCACAACTTGAACTCTATTGATATATATTTAAAGGCACCAAATTCCCACAACAATCGTCGGTATAGGTGTCCCTCACATATTGTGCATAATTTTTTCCTAGAGAAGATCCTTGTCTCCCTTTCTAATTTATGAACAAAATAAAATAACCTCCTATCATACACCAAACCCATAGGATGGCAACACATCTTCAGTTCATAGGGATACTACATGAAGTTGTCACATCATCCCCTATTGTGTGAGGTTCATATTAGATTCCCCCACTGTTGTAAGCACTGGATCGATGTTTATGAATGTTGCATTGTAGTATAGCCGAAATAGCGTTCAAAACAAATGCAATTTTATTACTCGAATATATTCCGAGGTCAGAGAAAATGGAATTCACACACTAAACTTGGCAATTAATGCAATTTAAACACAAATCATTACTCAAAAACTAATCATGAATGTAGAGCATATGGGTATGTCAAGAGTAAAAAGAATTGTGGACCAGATAATAGTTAATCAAACTAATTAAAGAAGAAAATATAAATTCAAACGTCTAATTGCAAAATCAGACATCTTAAATGACTCTGGCTACAATGCTTTTCCTTCTTTTCTTCTTCTGATCTCTTTCTCTGATTTCTCTTTTTTTCTTCTTCTTCTTTTGCCTTTACGAGCCCTCTTCTTTCTCTTCTTTCTTTCCTTAGCTTTCTCTATCTTCTCCTTCCTTCTTTCTCTACCTTTGGCCTTAAGCTTCAGCTTCTTCCTCCTTCCTTCTTTCTCTGCCGTCTGCCTTCTTTTCTTCTTCTTTGCCTTAAGCCCTGCGGTACTCTCTAAATTCAACTAAGTGTCGAGCTAAACTCTCCAAGGTAAAACCCCCCTTCTCCTGCATAGCTCTCCTCTCTCTTTTTCTCTTTTCTATTTCAGAACCGCTCTCCTAGAGCCTTTAACCGGTTGGGTAATCGGACCTAACGGAGACCCAGGTCCAGGCTCACCGGCGTGTGGGTGAGCAAGGAGTGAGTAGGTCAGGTAGTCGGGTCGTGGCCAGGTCCGCGGGATATGTCGCGGATGAGTTTGTGAAAGGGGGGAGGAGGACCTTACCCTCAATGTCGAAGGCGAAGAGTCTCTGGCACTTTTTCCCTTTATGTGCACACGAGCACCTTTCCACTTTCGAAGTGGGACTAAATGTCCCACCTTCCTTTGCACGCCACAGCAGCAGACGGCTTCCTCAATTGGAGAGGCTGCAGAGTCCTTCGACTCCAATCAAAGGCCTAGATGCGTGCGCACCTTAAGTCCGCACAGCCTGGGCTCTCTCCTGGAGCAGCACAAGGCCTAGGACCGCTTGAAGCTCACTTCAAGCTCAATAGTAATGGCGACCAGTGGCTGGATACCTGAAATCAAGAACAAGGGCCTTATGGCTGCATCAGAACGTTCAGCATGGTCGTCGAGGCACGGCAAATGGAATGGTGGTCGTGGCAAGGAGCAAAGGTGGCTGTGGTGGCATGTCTAGGGCTTACTATGGGCGTGTGAGTGGGTGTGTTCGGTGGGGTGTTTGGGTAGCTGATGGAGAGATTGGAGTGAGGGAATGTGATCAAGGAAATGACCCGAAGGTCGTAGGATGGTCGACGAGGTGGATGGAGGTGTGGAGCGACGGATACACCTTGCCAAAGGTATCACCGGAGGTAGAGAAGGTAACAGTGGTCAGTGGCATCGATGGACGATTTAGGGAAATAAAGAGAGGGAAAGAAAGTGGGAGAGAGAGGGAATCTAAGACCTACCTCTAAAGGATGAAAGGGACAGGGGCCCCACGCTAGTATGGTTGCCGGACGTGGGGAAGACGAAGCTCCGTAGGTGAGGCGGTAGCAAAGACGAGGCAGAGGCGACGTCGGCCGGTGTTGTGCGACACGGAGGACTGAGGTAGAGTTAACCCAACCACTGGTATTGTGGTTGGGAGATGAGAGAGCGAGGGAAAAGCCGCCAGAGCTTGCGAAGTTGTTGTTGCTGGAGAGGAGAGAAGAATGGAGGGAATTCAGCCCAATTTCAAGCTGAGGAGACTCAGTTGGATCTAAGGGTCTTTAAACAAGTCCCTGGAGAGGGATTTGTGCTTGGAAGCCAAGCTTCCAAGCAAGGCATGGTCGCCGGAGATGGAAACTTCAAAAGACCCAAATCTCTCATGCGTTCGCATGAGAGATTAGGAAACAATCAGGGATCAAAGATGGGTTCAGATTGGAGGGGATTACTCAGAAAATCTCCCTTCCAATTTTGGAAGGTATTCTCTGATCAATCAAGGAGAAACCTCCTTTCAAAGCTCGCCGGAGTAGGATTCCTCTGCTATAATGGCAGAGGGACCTACTTGTGAAGAAGATAAAAAATCTAGGGGCTTGATTGTAAGGGTTTTTGAAAGTTAGGGGTAGAAATGTAATCAGACAAGACCTGTTTGCAAAGTAGGTCAAGATGAGTTCCCCTTAGGTCCAAATTTTGGTACAAACCTAATTTGGACCTAAGGAATCCAATGGTGAAGTTGGATTCTAGGTTTGACCACTTTTGACTGAGCAATTTATGTAAAAACCCAATTTAGGGCAAATATCTGTCTGGGACCCCATTCTAGGTCAAGATGGGTCCTAATGGCCAAATTGAAGGTTCTAAACCCTAGAGAATATTTTTATATGATTTTTAGAGGATTTAAGTGAATTTTGTCCTGACCCAAACCTTGGTTAATCAAGTGGGTCTGTTTTAGGATTTCAAGAAGTCATTTAATCCACAGAATTCACATAAACCCTTTTTCTATTAGATCCAACCCACTTATAATCTTATTAAGACCATTTGACCTTTGTTTAGCCCTTGAGAAAACCCGTGGTTGTACTGCATTGGTAAAATTATAGTTTTAACCCTAGTTTCTTATTTTCTTCTTAGGATGGTTGTGCAGTGAATTATGACCTTTAGTAGGTTATGTAGGAGCATTTATTCTCTTCATTGGGTCAAAATGAGCTAGTTAGGACTCATGATGGTGTTCCCATCACCCATCAAACAACTTTTGAAAGCATCGTGTGCTTCCCATCAACGATCATAACAAAATTTGGACTTGTCGAGGAACTTAAGGTGGCCTGAATTACGGGAAAAAAGCTCTTGACAAAATTTTATATATCAAGACATATGACATACGTCTAAAATACACGATGAAGACGTTAACATCACTTACCGCATTTTAACGTATGTCAATCACCTGACTCATTTCTATATGTAAATCCAATTATGAACAAAGGGTGCCTAAATTGGCAAATCGGGTCATAAAAAATATAATCAAAATGTCAACATGATATTGAGTTTTCGGTATCTACGTAATTACAATGTACATGAAAGGGTTATTTACTTTGGTCGATTTCGTTTTACTAATAAAACATATAAATAAAGAATATAGAAAACAATCTAATTTGAACCAATATAGTTGCAAAATAAACATGTGTTGCAACAATTGAATGACTTAAATTAATTCAACCACATAAATGGATATGCAACATGCATTAGTTTTGAATATAAAAGAAAGTGCATATGTGGGTGTAGTTTTTCAACAATTAAATACTTTATGAGTAAATCAAACAACCTATGAAAAACTTGAATGAGAAATAATGGAAAAAAATAGCATAACTAAAATAACTCAACTATTCTATTAGCATTGAAGAAATAAACAATGAAAACATGTTGCTATCGAAAACATGCTGCTATCGAAATAACATTGGATACGGCAACGGGGGATCCAACTTCATTTTTATTGCTTTTTTCACGCACGTAATCCCAATCCCTCCTATTCCGCCCCCTTATCTCTCTAGTAGCTCTTACACAGGAATGTGTCCCTGATTTTTCGTAAGAAGAAAGGTGTGAATTTAATTGGAACTAAAAATGAGGGTGAATTTATTATTTTTCTATTAAATATATAGTCTCTCTAAGTTAATCTAAGTATTTCCTGAAACAACATGATTTAGTTAAAATAGTAACATATTGAATTGTAATATCACACATGAATGCATGAATAAACAAAAGAAATAGGCAGGCTTATGCTATGATGAGAGGAGCACACCAAGCCTAAAGTTGGAAAATTTATCATTAAATAACCACCGATCATGTTTGTTGAAAAAGAAAAAAAATCAAGTAACATTGTACCCTTAATAAATTAATCCCATAACTTGTACGTTATTTCTCCCAAGCAACTGCCACTAACATGCACATGAAATTTGGATGGCGACATGGAATTGTCAATCATTTAAAAAAAAAACATCTCAAATTATTCCCATCTCCTCTCCAAATTTTATTGCTTCCAATCTTCTCGCAGGCACTTTATCTTGACTTAGCTCTAACTAAATACTTCACTACTTCATTTAAACATAGGTCATAAACATAGCTTTAACTAAAGTTATTAATGAAAACCTTGAACCATGTCCATCATTATCTTTTCCACAAGAAGACCAGGTCCTCAAATAAGCAAATTGCAAGGAAATATACAAGGAAAATAATGTAACCCCCAAGTAAAGCATAAGGAGAAAACCATAAAAGGTCATTTATTAGGTAATATCACCAAATAAATTTCTGTAAATTCGAAGCTATCTCTCTAATTAACACAAATTAATCCACATGAAATAACATATCCACTACGCAACACCAACCGAAATAATCTACAAACTTGATTATTTAATTTAACAAGTTGAGTTCATAGGGACGGCAGAGTTTTCGAGTTATTAGAAGTAAAATATATATTTTCCCAATCAAAGACGGGTTAAAAAACTATATTACCCCACCGCAAGCTAAAATGTGTATTGGAAATAAAATCCAAAACCCCCAATATTTTCCCTTTTAGAGAAAAACATATGCAAATTCATAGATGCTAGCCATTTTGATTAATTCTAGACACTCCTTAGCGTGAACCGAATCATTCACCATTGAATCAAGGGGGACGATAAACTAATCCTCTTCCTCCGGATCACTCCTACTAGATGAGGGGTGGGGGCTCAACCTTCCGTTGCACAACCTCCACGATGTTCCCAACTACTACATACGAATGTGCTAGATTCATACCTAGGATGCGGGAGGAACAACCGCCAGCGTGCGAGAATCGACGTAGCTGCAGCGACATAGAACCGAAGAGCGAAAGTGAGGAGGTCATCCTCATTGTCACAGAGATGCTTCCGACCATGACAACCGCGATGGGAAGGAATTGGAGGTGCGACACTCTCGCAATCAGAAGGGTTTCGATCGATCCATGAAGACTCCAAGGGAGGCACGTCACGAACATAAATAGACAGGGATGGAGTGGACATCGGAGGGGAGTCCTCCATCGTACCAATGGTCAATGCAATAAGGAGTCACACTACAAATAATTCCTAGTGATTGATGCGAAATAAAGACACCACGAGATGGTTAGCTCGAGGTGTCAGAAGCACTGCTCGGTACCAAGGAAATGCTACAGCACCTCCACACTGTGGCTTCAGTTGACGAAGAAAAGCTCCACGTGAGAGATATCACAATGCTCGGACCGGGCGAGAAGAAGACAGTTTCTCCACTAAAGCAAGGAAAAAGGAGCACAGGGAGAGAAGGGAGAGGAGTAGAAGGAGATGAGTTTTACAACAGTTGTATTCTCTCTCCCACGCCTCTTCAATTTTCATTAAATGGTGTTGTCTAGTCACAACTGCGGTAGCTTTTTACGAAGAGGAGTGGGCATTTAAGATGCTTCGCATAGGAAGTAGTGTGTGGCATCTCCGAGATGCCAAAGCTTCCTTTATCCCACCCGCTACAGTGCCTTTATCCTACCCCAAATCCCTGTGCCAAATGAAGCCTTAGTGAGTTCAGATTTGAATTGACGCATAAGCAGAGGGAGCGGTGAGTAGGGAATGTGCTGACCCTTTTCGTGTGTGTTGTGCCTGCAATTGTTGAGGGTGTGTGCTGACGCATCGCGTTAGTGCAGTCCTCTTTCCAGTTAGCTTCTTTACAATTACGGTTGATGGGCTTTCATGTTTATTTATTTGCATGAAATATTCATTCATCTTAGTAGTTTGTTTATATTCGGATGCACACCATGGTATGGATTTCTGTTGCATTTGTGGGATAACACCACATAGTTCGTACATCGTTGAATAATTTCACAGAACATATTGTGCTTTGCATAAGAAAATTTTGGGTCATTGTATTTTGGTATTCATTGTGGTTATGCATTTTCAATTGTAATCAGTTCCCTTTTTATGGTTCTGAATTTTTTCATTTGTCAATATTATCGTCAATTGTTTTGCTCTGTGTGCTCTATCATCTCAAAGTAGCATCGATTTTGGTCGTTTAGTTTCATTTCGTGCTCAAATGTTCTTACTTGTAAGAAATTTCAGGATGGATATATAGATCTTAACGTTACTTTGGGTGCTAATGAAGATTTGCTCGGTATTAATGTTCAAGATGAAGGTACCGTATCTTGTTCTATGCCATCGTTTAGCTCAAGTTCTTGTTGTTGCATGCTTCTATAATGTTGTTTGAATATACAGAGTTGATGTCATCTAATATAGATGATGTTCTTACACTAATTGATTGTGGAGTGTATGGAAGATATCGACTTTGGATTAGGTGACCTGCAATGGATAGAGGATGTTGTTCAGGCCTCAGATAGTTGTATGTAGATGTCTTTCCTTGTTTATGTTTGTGTTGTGCATTAAGTGAATGATGTTCTTTATGTTGTTCACATTGTTTGAAGTGAATTGGTGGATGTAACAGTTTGCACTGGTGTCGATGCTCCTATTGAAGGTGAAGGTATGGATGGTGCACATGTTGAAGGTGGAAGTGTAGCTGAGACAAGAGGTTTTTCAAGCCCCCTGTGAAATTTGTAAGTTGTGGGATTCTTTCAGTGTCATTGTATGACTGTGTTTCATTTTATGCTTCTACTGTAGATGAGAAAGATGTATTGCCAAGCAGTAGTTGTAATGTTTTAGAATGCAATGGTGATATGGTGTTGGGTATGGAGTTTCAATCATTTGATGTAAGCTACTCCCACGGCCAAGGGTATGCACATAGTAATGGGTTTCAATTTTTTATCATAATGGTCAAAGTATGATAAGCATGATAAAGACGTGATTGTTAGAGCAAGCCTAGGTTGTTCTATGGGTGGAAGTGGATCCAGAAATCCCCGTGATTCTCTCTATTCAAAGCGTGCCAGCAGTAAAACCAACTGTGCCTGTAATGTTAAGGTCAAGCTTTATAATGGAAAGTACATAATCGTTAGTTTGAAACTTGAACACAACCATGAATTGTTGGGCATGTTAATTTAACCTCTCCTAAAGAGTGTTTTGATGACTTTACAAAATAACTAAAAGAAAAATAAAAATCAGCCATACTATTCGTTTTATCATAACCCTATTGCAAGTCATTAATGACTCTACAAATAATAGCATTAAGTATGTCATATAGAGTCAATTTCAAGGTCCTTTGCACTTAATTGCGACAATCTAGTAGGTTTAAGGGCATGCATGCATTCTGCATAATTTTTATATTGATATTGCTTGAAACTACCATTTAATGGCCAGGTTATGAAAGAGCACATTGAAACATGCCTCAGATGAGCAATCAGGCCACATAGATGGATTCAAGATGAAAATCAGAGTCCAACAAACCTGAAATTGTCCCAATCCTACTTTTGTAGCTCCTGCAATGAGCCGAAGAAGTCCTGGCTCTTGATCTGATGATCAATGGCCCATGATCAGCCACATGTCAGTCGCACAGGCACCCATCGCATCCAAGCAACTCACGTTGCTTCTCCTCATCTCATGAGTGTGAGAGATCCCAAACTGTTCGAGCTTCATCGTATGCCTCTCGTCTCACCTCATGTCTCGTACGTTGCACGAAAATCGTCGTATTTTAAGAAATGATCGCATCATAGTATAGTGACGAAAATTACAACAACATTTAAATTTGTAAGCTCGAGAAACAGAAATGAGTCTGAGGTTGTTCGCTGGGAGAAATTTAAGCAAATCAATCACTAATCACAATTATCGAGAATAATAATACAAGTGAATAAAAGATATGCAATATATGTCAAGAATGTATCTCAAGATATCAAGTGTCAGAGTACAAAAAGACCAGGTCAAAATGGTGGTTTGAACCACCAAATTTAACCCTACAATTGAGCTCTAATATCTCAAATAAATCAACAGTAACCCACAACCACTAATAGTAATCTCCACGTCAGCAGATGTATCCACAGTAATTATCAAAACCACTCCAAGAACCAAGTCAGACAGTGCATCTAAGGGTTAGACGCCTTATCTCAAACCTCAAAAGAACTGCTCAAGGCAACGCATAGCATAGAGGCGTAAGGCTGCACAGAGCCCTAGAATGGCTAAGTGCTGAAGAAAGGGGGTGCACGAATCCCGAGGTCAATAGTCCAATAACCCCTCCTCCTCAGATTTCTCTCTCAAACTCTAGTGAACAATAATAGGGTAAACGGGTCTGGCCCAGACCCGCGTGCATGTGAGCAGGGGCGAGGGTGTACATAGGCCTGTGCGTGGGGGACCTCACCCTCCATGCGTTCGAGGCAATCAGCCGATATCGCATTTGTGTTTTATATGCTGCACTGGTCATGTTTGTTCATGATGTGGAACTAACGTCCCCTTTTTCCTTCACGCAACGTAGTGTGGGGAAGTCTTCACAATTTGAGCTACTGTTGGGGTCTATTCTCCAATTGGAAGCCTAGAGGGCTTCACAGCTTCAATCCGCAATTGTTGGTAGTGGTGCAATGGTGGGATGATGGTCGGAGAATAGCGGTCGGCGACAAAGACGATGATGGGGGTGGTGACACCTAAGTAGGGGACAAATGGGTGAGGGATTGGTACCGGCTTTGATTTGCCGATGTCAAGGACGAAGGGAACTCTGATAAGGGAGATGGCAACAACAACGAGCGTTGGTGGCCTCCACATTGACCAGCAAGAGGCGGAAGAATCTGAGGAAGAGGAAGAGCTAGATAATTTGGTTATTGGCTGGTTTGAGGATGAAGTTGAGGAGAGTCATCGGAGTCGAGCCAGAGGGTGGTCGGAGAAGGGAAGAATGGGGGTTTTTGGGCCTAAACTCGACTGAAGAGGATGCTGAGGACTTTAGGGCCTTTATAGAGCTCAGACATAAGCTCTAATGCAAGGAAAGAGCAAAATTAAGCAAGCTCCAAGTTGATTTTTGAGCTTGATATTTTAGGGTTCGTCGATGGTAGAATCGGCCATGATCGATCTAGAAACCTAGTCCAATCTTCAGGGAATTGTGTCAAGGACAATCTCTCCAATTTGGAGAGGTTTGGGCGAGAATTGAGTGAGGAATACTCGCTCAAAAGTCAACGATGGAACTCTGTTCACATCAATGGCAACAGAGGCATATATGAAAAAATGATGAGAAAGTTAAGGATCAAAATGCAATAAAATCGAAACCTAGGGACTTAACTGTGAAGGATAGAGATTTTAGGGACCAGAATGCAAACTAGGTTGAGATGAACTCTGATTGAGCCCAAAGTTTGGTCTTAACCTAATTTAGACCCAAGGAATGTAATGGTGAACTTGGATTTGAGTTTTGACCATGTTTAACTATGTAACTTGCACAGAAGCCCAAATCAGGGTAAATTCCCATCTAAAACTCTATTCCAGGTCAAAATAGGTTTAGATGGTCAAACCAAGAGTACCAAACCTCTTAGAATATTTTTCTATGAATTTTAGGAGGTTTAGATTGATTTTATCCTAAACATAACCTCTCCAATTTAAGTGGGATTGATAATTAGGGTTTTGTGTACTATTATGGTTCTTGAAATGCGTGAAACCTTGTTCTATTAGTGTGGACCCACTTCTTGGTCTTTAATTCTCAAATGACCTCTAATTAACCCCTAGGTGACCCCGTGATTACTCTGCAGTTGTGATGTGATGTTAAGACTAAATAATTAACCCTATTTATTATCTTCTCAACATAGATTAGAGTGGAATTACGGTCTAATTGCGAAGCAATCATAGGTCTTAATTGACCTAAATTATGCTAGAACTTAGCATAAGTTAGGATAATTCATGCATGCATAAGCATTATCTGCATCTTTACTGATTTACTTTAGCTATGCATAAAATAATGTTATAATGTGCTGATTAAGTGCATTATGTCAATTGCAGGCAATAAGCTGATCAGAAGCTAGATCTGGAGCTAGATCTGAAGCTGGATCAGGAATAATGGGTGTTGCAGCAGGACTGGAGCAGAAGACTTAGATTAGATATAGGGAATAATGATGTAAGGGAGCTAAGATATGCTATTCTATTAAGTAGGAATAAAGCAATAAAATATGAAGAGCTTAGGTCCATCCTAGCCTTAGGATAGCCTAAAGACTTCCCCCAAGCCTTAGCCACTCTTAGATTAGGTCACCACACCCTAAGAAACCCTAAAACCGTAGTTACAACCCTTATCTAGACGTCCAGATGAATTATAGGACGTCTGAACCCTTAGCCAACTCCCACACACCTCAAACCCACTTCTGTAGTGTTATTGGACGTCCAGACACTTTGTCAGACGTCCAATTTCTACAGAATACCCAAAACAGAACCTAGAATTCCCCCTGACTCAGATTGGATGTCCAGAACTGAAGTCTGGACTTCTGATTTTTTAGTATAAGTCATCTGATTCTATTTTTGGATGTCTGGAATAGTTCTCCAGTTCCTGTTTTGAGATTCAAGCCTTGATCTTGGATCTCTAGCTCCCTAGACCTAATTCCAACCCCATAGGAACCTAAAATAAGTACCCTAACCCTAGTACACCACCTCTAGACCTCCTTAAGGATCTAATTAGGTCCTCACTAAACCCAATTGACTTAGATCATAGTCAATTACCATTACCTAAGCCAATTGGACTCATTGAGTCCAATTAAGCTCAGATCTCAACCCACACAAGTCCAATTGGACTTAGTGAGAGTCAAATGGACCTAAACCCAACCTAATTGAGTTATTTCACTCTCAATTAGGCTCACACTCATTTAATTAAATTTAGGTTAAGTTTAATTGCAATTTCCCCTTAGCAATTAGGGTCTGCAACCCTAATTTAAGGCATACACCTACCCAAACCCCTTAGAACCTAACTCAGACCTCTTAGCCACCTAGGGCATGACCACACACACACACATACCCATTCATGCACACACACTCCTCTAGAGTTCTCTAGAACACTCTTGAAGTGTTGCCACTCTTGGTTGCCAAATTTAGCAACCAAGAGGCATTCAATTCTTAAATTCACTTTTTATGGATCTAAGAACTACTTCTCTCTCACTTGGCCGGCCACTCATTGGAGCTCTCTCTAGAGAGTTCCACACTTCTCTAGAGAGACTCCCTTAGGTCTATAAAAATACCTAAGGGGTGGCCATTTGCACCCATCCACTCTTGGCCATCCATTTCCTTGGCATTCATTCCACTTAGGCTAGCCACTTTCATCTCCACTCCACCTCCACGAGGAGCACCACCATGGAGACCACCATCTCCATGCTAGGATGCTGGATCACCTCTCCAACCTCCCTCCAAGGGTCGACCTAAGCACCATTGGCCGCCCCTCCTTCTCTCAGCCACTTAAAGGCCATCAGAGACCACCTCTGAATGCCCTTCTTTCTGCTTGATTAGCTTTAGTTTTTCATATTTACTGCTTTCATTTACTGCTTAGTAGTGTAGCTCTTATTCTCCCCCAATGATGCATGCAAAATCCCCCCATAGATTCCTATATGCGATCATTTTCTGCTAGCTAGTTTTATGTTTTCAAGCTTTCCTGTATAAGCTTTCCTCTACATTCCATGTTGCAAACATCCTCTGAATGAATGAATGAAAAAATATATTTTCTATATATATATCCTTGTGTTGAAAATCACCATGAGCTTATTGATTGCAAAATATTTCACGTGATTAAAGTTACTTGCTTTTCATTATCACCTATTGCAACTAAGCATGTCGTGTTTAAATACATAATAACCATAAACCGCCATGCAACTATAAACAAGTAGAGTGAAAAGATCGATTTCAGATTTGCACAAATGCCTCCCACAGATGAACGACCGGGACTCAAAGTCTTGTTATTTTTACAAACTCATTTTTTTGACGAAAGTTTTTGCGCGACTATACTACGATTTCCGACGACTTTCAAATGCGCAAAAATGTGCTTTCTGTCACGATCCTCAAGTAGTCATTTAGGAGAATTTCTCTTCATTCCAACTAATTTAAGTTAGTTATGACGAATGATGGTGTTACCATCAATCATCTAATGAACTGACCGTTGAGCTCATCCTCCTTGAATAGAACAAAATATACATAGACACTCACTACTACAAAATGAGGTATTTGTGACACTTGTGACATAACGATTTAGATTAAAACCATCGTGTAAAATGTGTACCCACGACCTTTGGAGGTGGATGAATATATACATCAGTTTTCATGAAAATTGTCGTATTCTACACGACAGTTTCTCTTGAAACCATCGTGGCAAATGCATAGATGAATATATACAACGATTTTACAAAAACCTCGTATATATTGATTCCAAATTTTGGTCAAGTGCCATTTGTTCGCACCCTACCCGACTTTACATGACCGTTTTGACAAAAACTATTGTGTAAAGTATGAGTGCCCTAAAACCAACACGCGACCCCTTCTACCATATTCACATCTCCTCCTCCTTCTCGCATGTCCCTCTCCTCCTCCTTGTACTCCTCACTACGCCGCCTCCTCCTCCTCCTCTTACTCCTCGTTACGCTACCTTCTCACCGCACACGTCGCCACCTCTCTTCCTCTTCATCCCCATCCCTAGTCGTGCCACATTCTTCTCATCCCCATGCACCGGCAACAACCCTCCTCCTCATCCCCATATGCCGGCCACCGCCCCTCCTCCTCCTCATCCCCATGCGCCACCGTCCCTCTTCCTCCTGCCATCCACAGCCCCCTCTTTGCCTCCTCCCATAGTCCCATGCTAAGCCCCCCCATCCCCCCATTAGCCACCTCCTCTTCCTCCTCCTCCCATTGCTATCCCCCAACCCCAAATCCCAAAATTTTTTTTATTAATTAAATGTCAAATTTGGTTTTTTTTTTAATTTGTTATAGTTTTTACTTATAAATTTTTGTAATTTGATTTAGTTATCTTGCGCTGTCAGACACTTCCCTGCAATTCACACACTTTGTTGAGGTATGAAATTAAGTTATCTTAATTAATTTGTGAATGAATGTGGGGTGTGCCTACTTAGGTTTAGAATGTGAATTGTTTTTATGATTATGGGGTGTACCCACTTGATTTAGTAAATTAAATTTGCTTGATTGATTGTGGGGTGCATCCACTTTCTTCTAAATGTTTATTTGATTCTATTATGTATGTTTGATTGATTTAGCAAATTGAATTTGATTCTATTATGTACCCACTTTATGTTTGTTTGATTCTATTATTTGAATGAATTTATAGATACACACATTTGCATAAATCTAGATGCACTTGAGGCCAAACAATAGGTATTCTAACCCCTATGTTACAAATTTTGGAAGGGGATAACAGTGTCAAAATACTTGCCTGTCGACACTTATGATCATGTTAAATGAACAATACAGAGTATTTGTATATCTCACTTACATTCATGAAGCTTTGTCTTTATAGCATGACATAAGAGTTGTCATCTTTAGTTTAAAGAAGTTCTGAGCTAAGGGGGGTCCTTGAAGATTTAATCACAACTTAGGATTACTTGTTACATGGAATCGATGTCTGGAGAAATTTCAGTAGTATCATTTCGCTCTTCCCCAGTATACCAATTGATCTTATCTATGTTCCTAAAGCACCCTTAAATAGGAGTTATTAGGAATGTAGTTAAGGTTAGTCTTGCGGGATATATTAGAGAAGTGAGAGAAGATACTGCCGAAATTTCTCCAGACACCAGTTACATGTAACAAGTAACATTGTAATCAAATTTTCAAGGATGGGTTATTAAGTGAAAACCCTAATCAAAATACAAACACTATTATAAAATCAGATTATAATTATTAGGTAATTTTATTTCATTTTTGTAGATTATCATGGATAAGTCTTGGATTAGTTTGAGGAACTCAGATTACTCCCGATTCAAGAATGGAGTGAGAGAGTTCCTTGATTGGGCATTTTATGAAGCTAGGAAGTCATTCAGACGAGGAGACAAGTTTGACAAGATTTTTTGCCCATGTAGGAGGTGCTTGAATTGATATTCACATGATAGGAACACTTTATACAAGCACACGATTTGCAACAGTTCATGGTAGCATTATACTAAGTGGATTGCTCGTGGAGAGGATCTTACAGAGGAAGTCAGACGATCTCCGATAGATTTCAATGAGACAATTGTGGATATTGAAGCTGATAACATCAATGAAATGCTTGATGAAATGAGAGTAGGAGTTGAAGATCCAGTTAGTGGGGAAACTTCTAATATGTTTTATGATGCTATTAGGACAGTGGATGAACCTATTACTCCTGATATCACATCCATTTCTAGGTTGTCATTTCTTTTAAAGTTATTTCGGATGAAGGTTATGAATAGAGAAACCTCTAAATTGATGTCTGAGATGCTTGAATTCATTGAAGAGCTTTTAAATAATTCAATAGGTTATCCAAGGACATGATATAAAGCAAAGAAACAACTTCGTGACTTAGTTTAAATTACGAGAAAATTGACACTTGTCCAAATGATTGTGCGTTATACAGAAATGAATATGCAAAGTTGACTAGTTGTCCACAATGTGGTGCTGAGAAATTTAAAGTAGGAAATTCACTAAATACAAGGGCCAAAAAACAATCAGAGAATGTTCTACATTACTTTCCATTTATTCTTAGGCTTCAATGCCCTTTTATTTCAAGTAAAACTGCAAATTTGATGACATGGCATCAGGATAACATGTCATAAGATGGTTGCATTTGTCATCCCATAGATTCAGAAGTGTGAAAAATATTTGACAACACTCATTTAGCATTTACACAGGATGTAAGAAATGTCAGATTGGGTCTTACAAGTGAAGGGTTTAATCCTTTCAAGAACGTATACCCATTCTATCCAATTTGGCCAGTCGTAGTGGTAACTTACAACTTACCAGCATGGCTTTATATACGATCATCATTTATGATGTTGACCCTCCTCATCCCATGTCCAAAGTAGCCAGGAAATGCAATTGACGTTTTCTTCAACCATTGATAGATGAAATGAAACTATTGTGATGTAACGGCATTCATACATATGATGGACACAGAAAAGAATTCTTTAATATTCATTCTGCATTATTATGGGCCATTAATGACTTCCCCGCATATGCAAATTTGTCGAGATGGAGTACAAAGGGAAAATCTGCTTATCCAATATGTATGAATAACACTCATCATCTTCGACTACCTGAAAGCAACAAGTTCTGTTATTTGGGACACCGTAGATTCCTACCTGTTGATAATAGATGGTGAACTATAGTGTTTAAGGACAAGTTCGATGGAAAAACTTGTCGATATTCTTCCAAGAATCAAAGGAAAAAGCTAAGTACAAATTCAATAAGGTTGTCAGGTTTTCAAGTAATGGAGAAATTACAATAATTTGGCAACATACGATTAGGTCGTCTATTTAAGAAAGATCAAATAGCTTTGAAACATATATGTTTTAAAAGGAAGAGCATTTTCTTCATGGGACTCCCGTATTGGAAAGATCTAACTATCCAACATAATCTTGATGTGATGCATATTAAGAAAAATGTTATGAACAACATTTTAGATGTGTTCAACTTAACTGATAGTCCAAAGGATACAGTGAAAATGATAAAAGACATGATAACTTTAGGCATTCATCCAGAGTTACATGTTACTGAAAAAGATGACAGTTATGACTTTTTGGAAGCCATTCACAACCTAAATAATGATCAACGAGTGAAAATTTTCACCTTCTTGAAAGAAGTATGGGTGCCTGATGACTATTCTTCACAACTTTCTCGATGTGTAAACGAGGCTCAAAAGAAAATTAGTGGATTAAGGAGTCACGACAGTCACATTTACATGTATGTATTGCTCCCACTAGCTATTTGCGCAGTGCTACCTAATATAGTTGTGAATTCATTTACAGAGATGAGTTGATATTTCAAAGCTATTTGTTCGAAAACTGTAGAATCTGATTTATTAGAATATTGGGATAAGCAAATAGTCGTCACATTATATAAAATGGAGCAGATATTTCCTCTAGCCTTCTTTGATGTCATAGTTCATTTAACTCTGCATCTTACAAATGAAGCAAAAGTTGCTGGGCTTGTGCAATATAGATGGATGTATCCAGTTGAACGGTTTCAAAAGAAAGTTAAAGATTATGTGTTAAATAAGGCTAACCCTGAAGGATCTATTGTTGAAGGATATCTTGTAAAAGAATTCATTAACTTCTGTGCCATGTATATGGATGAGATAGACAATCAATTTAAACAATTACAAAGAAATTATGATGGAGGGTACAATGAGAACGACGAAGATTGTCATTCCATATTTGATATTCCAGGAAGGTCTATCCTCCACACAAAGTACAAATCAATCTCTGAAATCGATCAGCGACCAACTCACTTGTACATTTTTAAGCAGATTCCAGAAGTTGATGCATTTTATAATGAATTTAAGGAGTGTTCTAATCCAGAAACACGCGAGGTTGACTTTCTCGAGTGGTTTAAACAACATGTTATTCAAATGAAAGAAGAGAACAACCCACAATCGATGGAGGATTTTAACATAATATCCAATCAACCGTTGAATTATAGACATTACCATTCAGGTTACATTATAAATGGATTCAGATTCAAGACAAAATCCATAGATGATACGAACTCCACGCAGGATGCTGGTATTGTTGTCAGTTACGATTTGAACACTGGTTATGATAGCTACTACGAACATATCGAAGAAATCGTTGAGATGAGCTTCAAATACGATCATAGAGTTGTCATTTTCAAGTGCAATTGGTTTAACGTGTTTAAAGAAGGCATTGGCTTCAAACTTAACAAGAAGCACGATTTTTTAAGTTTGAATAGGAATCGTCGAATTCTTTATTTTTCATAACCGTTTACATTAGCATGTCAAGTATCTCAAGTCTTTTACATCCCTGACAATAGTAGAAATGGATGGATTATACCCGTCCAGACAATTCCACGTGAATATTTTGAAGCGCAAAAAGATGTCAAACATGAAGTAAAAGTAGATGCTTATCAAGAACACTTACAAGAAATTGGTGTAGGTGCAATGGATATTGATATGTAAGGTATAATTATCTTCTATACCATCTCTCTTTTCTACCAATTTGCGTACCTGTGCTTTTGTCAGGGTTTTATATATATCTTTTTCTTTTGAAGGGAGAAGAGTAATCCTAATGGAAGAATCCATGTTGCCAGGCATATCGATGTGAGGCAATTTAGGGAAAATATCAGAAATGATCATCAACTGCTTTCAGCTCTTCATGAGTAATCCTGATAATGATGCTGTTGTTCTTTCGAGGTTAGTTGGTTAATTATACCTTCATGAATTCCAATTATTGCTCTTTCGTGTACAAGTTAGAAATGTTTATGGTAGAGGTTATTACATAACAAACCACTAATATAACTTTTTTTCTAATCTAAAAATTATATAGATAATAGTATATAACTTCTAACACTTTGACATACAAGTTTTGGTATTGAGCTATCATAGAACATTCAGATTCTAGATGGAATTGCAAAGTAGTATTATAGAACATTTAGATTTTAGTGACATTTTTTGTGTAAGTGAGATATTTGTGATTCAATTCAATAAAAATAAAATGTATGGTAACTGTTTATATTTTACTATAGAATGTGTGATTTTCTACCATGTAGAATGTGTGATTTTTTTTATACAGGATTTTGGAAAATATCCAAAATATAGGGGAAACTCTGTCGAATTTTTTTTCATATTTTTTTTAATTTTATTTATTTATTTCTTAATATTTATACAAATACTAATCTTTTTTAATGTACATGCTAATAAGGGTAAGGATGACCAGGGCACCTCAACAGGTAGAGAAGAGACCCAGCCTCCTTCCACACAACCACCCTGCACTCAGCCGCCCCGCACCCAACCCCCCCACACCCAATCCCCCCACACCCAGACTCCCCCATCCGTCCCTGAGTACATCCCTCTACGTACTCCCCACGCACACCCAATTGTCATGATACTTAATCTCGCATTTGCAAGGCATCATGGATATTTCTGGCTTGGTAATCTTGCCTGACAGTACTAGAACAAGGGCAAGAGGGTGGTTACCAATGTAATGCAAGATCCAGAACCAAAGGTTGCCACCCACTACCCTAATAACAATGACGAGGATGAGGACGAGGGCAACAGTGACGGGGAGGATGAGGACGAGGAGGGTGAAGATGATGCTGAGGTACAGAGGCTACCCCAGCAGGACCCTCAAGCTAAGGCAGGGACCAGTTCTGGTAAGAATGGCCAATAATATCTTATTAAAATTTACTTGTAATGTTTTAATTTTTAATTCTATTTTTCTCATCAGGTAAGGAAAAAAAAAAAAGGAAGGGGTCTGACAAGAAATGCACATCTAGATGCACTTCCAGAGGGGACGAGAATCAAAGTGCATATCAACGAAACTGGAGAAGATCCAGACTATCCACCTTTCACAAGCAGACTGTCTAAGATGGTAAAAGAGCTTGTGCCCCTTTGTTGTTTTAACTAGAGGAGGGTCTTCAAGGAGATCAAGAGGCATCTTATTCGTAATATGGAGGTAAATAATTATATAGTAATGTATATATATAAGTTTACTTTAATAATATTTAATTCTTTTATATGATTTTGTACTATTACAGGCGATTTCGGATTGGGGTGACGATCTGAATGTCACCAAGTACATCCTCAATCATGCCACAAGAAGACATCGTGATTGGAAGATGACAAGGAAAAGAACGGTGAAATTTGACAATTTATTTGTATAATTTAGTTTTATAATAAAATATCGTATAATGAGGGATATTGAGGAACGTGTCTCTTACAATAGCAGCAAATGTGTGGAAAGAATGCTGTGAGAATTAGAATAAGCCCGAGACGAAGGTAATTATAAATACTTTTAAGGGTATTTGGAGATAAATGATTTAATCATTTTCCCATTACAATATATTATACGTACAGGATCAGTCGAAGAGGAACAAGGCCAATAAGTCTAAAGCTCCACCAAAGATCCATTGTTTGGGTCGAACTAGTATAGATAGAGTTAAGGCAAAATATGTAAGTAATTCCTTATAATTATGTCACTTCTATATTTTTAATTAAAGTTTTAATTATAATTATTACCTGTAATTTGAAATATATTTACAAGCACATTTACATGATGGTGCCACGCTCAATCGGGTTGGTGTGTATGAGGTTACTCATAGCAAGGCCACCACCGATGGCGGACGAACATGAATATATGAGACATAACAGACAAAGCATGTAAGTAATATTTATTTATCAACTACTTTAAATTTTATACTTACCTTAATATGACATTAAATTATTGTAATTTGTAAAGAAAAATAATGAACTTAATCAATCCCCCTCTAGACATCGCTTCCAACACTCAACAGCACCCTCCTATGACACCTGAGGAGGTTTTTAGGAGCGTCATACCTCCAAAGGACAGAGGCTTCGTTCATAATGGGGGAAGGAGTTAGATGATCTCCAGATGATATGGGTGGAAGGGGTCAGTGTTAGCAGTCATCGTCTAGTAGATGCAGACATTGCTCCATGATGTCACCACACAGCTTTATAATGTCACCTCACAATTCCAACAGCAAGCTCAAGCTTGGCAAGATGCCAAGAAATTCATGGAGCAGAGGAAGGAGATGGAGCAGCAAAGAGCAGAGCTAAGAGAGATAATGGCATTTTTACGGGGCAGCAATCGGCATCACACTTCCTATCACTACCCACATCTCAAAGACAACGATGACGACCTTGGTGGTGGCGGAACAGGACAGGAGGTAGGAGTTGAGGCATAGGTTTAGATTACTTATCTTTTCCTTAGTTAAGTTTTATATTTTTCTTAGTTATATGTATATTTTGACGTTATGACATACTCTTTTTGTTAGATTTATATATATTTTTGTTATATGTTGAATGTTGCATGTTGTATGTTGTATGTTGTGTGTGTTGTACATATATGTTGTTAAAGGTGTTATAAGATTCTATAATGCCTACATTATATATATTCAAAAAAAAAAATACAAATATATACATGACGGTTATAGAAAACCATTGTGTATACATAGAAACGACAGTTTGACAACCATTGTTTATTATTTGCACGACAACTCCCTCCTCCAGATTAATGTCATACACGACGGTTAGCGAACCCATCATGTACTGGTACCAAACGACGATTTCAAACAAAATTGTAGTTTCACATGATACATGACGGTTAGTGAAATCATTGTATATTGTTCACGTGGCATGTAAATAAGGGCATAGAAGATGGTTTAAGACTCGTCGTTAATTGTTAGCAAACAACAGTTTAAAACAAAACCGTCGTGTATATACTAATGCGACACATACTTTCGTGACGACAATATACAACAGTTTTCATTTAATAGGCGACAGTTTTGAACTGTCGTGAAAAGCCTTCATTCCTGTAGTGACTAGCAGGAATATTTTATTATTATCATCAGACATCTGGACATTCTTCCAAACGTCCAAAATAGGAATGTTAGACCTAAATTCACTTAACATAAATTTGTCAGATGTAATCATGTTCTTGGATTCACAAGAAATCCAAATCTCAAGGTCATTATGACCATCAAATGTCCAAAAGCCTTGTCAAACATCCAATCAGACATCTAACCACATACACCAGAACCTTGTTTGGATATGGTTCAATCCAGTAATAAATCCGCATGAAATTAGACATCCAAAAATATGATCAGACATCTTAAAATAGTCATTAAGATGTCTAATCATTTGTAACAAGAACCATGTTTCCATCCAACTAAATCCAAGAACACTAACCTCTTAGATCAGACGACCAAAACTCACATCAGACATCAGACAAGACATCTGACACAAAAATTAGACATCTAACTCTACTGTTAAAGTCATTATAAGCCTGATCTGATTTGGATTTTGACCAAATTGTTGGGAAATGTCCCCAATAGCTAGGAGGAGTCTCCCAAGCCTTCTTAAAGGTTCTTATGAGGCCTATATAAATCTCTTAACTCTTCTTAGGCCAAACACTCCAATTAGAGACATTCTATAAGCAAAATCATTTGCTCTACTCACTCTACTGCCCTATCATTGTGAAATTCATATTTCTTGGGCATACTCCCATACTCCCTATCTGTTGTGTTGTCACCATCATCACCACCATCATCATCAAGGAGTTCACCTCCACCCTTAGTTGCTAGATAACATTATACATATCTTTGGGGAGTTGTATAGGGTGTCTTTTACTCTTAGTTTTATACTTGTTGTACTTGGGTATCCAACCTATCGAATCCCCGTCTCCTCCTTGTCAAGGGAGAAACCTCCATTTTGGGATCAGAGGTAGGACTTGTAAATTGAGGTATACTACTTTCAGTTCAAGTAGCATGGCTAGTGGATAGATCACTAGGTAATCGCAAAATCCTAAGTTAAGGTTGACTTAGGTGGTGGTTTTCTCCCAATTTGGGTTTCCACCAAAAAATCTACTGTCGCATTTGTGTGATTGTTTTTTATTTTCCTATTATATTTTCATTTCACTATTCACCTCCCTCTAGTTTAATTTAAGGACAAGTCGCTGACTCGATACTTGCGTAATCGAAAGAAGTTAACGTGAAGCAAGAAGTGGATAATAGATTTGAATGATCAATGTGGAATTAGTTTGGCAAAGACAATGTGTTCGTTTGTGTCAGAGAACGGTGGATATGGGTTGCGAACGACTGAGTCCTTTGAGAGTTCATGGGCATGTACGGTGGCCAACCGTCAATTGGGTGTGAATGAGTGAGTGAAGCATATGTACAATATTAAGATGTGGGTTCCTGCGTATTTTGATGAAATGTTTTTGGTTGGGATGACGACAACTCAGAGAAGCAAGAGCATGAAAGCCTACTTTGATGGTTATGTAAATTCAAAGACAACTTTAAAGCAATTTATGCAGCAATTTGAGCTAACTCTACAGCCAAAGCAAGAGAAACTAAGGAACGCTGATTTCCAGTCCATGTACTAACTTGTGCCTTTAGTCTCTAATTTCATAATGGAGGAGCGGTTAAGGGGAGTGTATACTGCAAGGATTTTTAAGTTATTCCAAGAGGAACCGAAAATGCTAATGCATTGCTCAGTTCAAATGTGTACGGGAGTATGATGATAATATCATCATGAGCCATAACTAGCTTTAATTAAACAAGATTAATTGACAAATGCTCCTACATAATCGCCGGAGAGTCGAAATTCCTTGCATATCCTTTCTGAGAAGAATGCAGTAAATCAGGATTAATTCTGTAGTTTTAACATCATATTATGAAAGCAGAATAATCATGGGGCTTCCCAGGGGTTAATCTAAGGTTTAATGAGCATTAAAGTCTAACAAGACGATCCACATAAATAGAAACAAGGTTTCACGCACTTCAAGAAGTGATCCATAACCCGAAACCTTAATTTCAGACCCGCTTAAATAACAGAGGTTCTGGTCAAGATAAAATCCATCTAAACCTTCTAAAAATCATATAAAAATATTCCAGGAGGTTTAGTATCCATGATTTGACCATTGGAACATATTTTGACCTTAAACAGAGTCACAGACACAATTCTGCCCTAATTTGGGTTTCTACGCAAATTTTCTAATCAAACTTGGTCAAAACTAATATCCAACTTTGCCATCAGATTCCTTAGATCCAAATTAGGTTTGTACCAAAATTTGGATCCAATCAAAGACCATCTTGACCTAGTTTACATTTTGGTCCAATCTAACTCTTTCTCTCTCATTCATGCCCCTTACTTTTGAAATAGTTGCAATCAGGTCCCTAAATTTCTCATCATTCTTTACAAATGGGTCCCTACTGCCATTGCTGTGAACACATCAAGCTTCGTCGAGATTCAAGCGAGGATTTCTCGCTCGATTCTTAATCAAATACTTCCAAAATTAAAAAGGAGATTCCTTGAGGAATTTTCTTCCAAATGAACCTGACCATGGACCTTGATTCCTTCCCAATCTCTCATGTGAATGCTTGGAAGATGTGGGTATCCAGTTTGTGCGAAATAGCTGAGTTCACAAGCTTGTTTCCAAGCTTGGAACTCCTCTCTTAGGCCTATAAAAGAACCCAGGGCAAGAATCCTTGCTCCTTAGCTAGGTATAGGGTCAAAAATCCTCTTCTTTCCCTATCTTCGGCCTCCTCTGACCTAGACTTCGATGGTTTTCCTCCCATTGTCCTATGGATGGCCAATGACCAAATTGGCCCATCCTTCTTCCTCATCGTCCTCCACGTCTCGCCAACTACAGCGAGGGCTACCTCCCCCTCTCCTCGCTACTGTCTCCCACAACGGACCAAGCTTCTTCCACGACACCGGCAATCACACTAGCACTCGTAATCCTCCCTGTTCATCCTTTAGAATAGGTTCAAACTTCTCCTCTCCCTCTTCAGATCTTTTCTAGCTCCTTCCCCGATCGTTTTATCCAACGACCACACCTCTCCCCCTTCATCTTCTTCCGCTCCAGCCAAGCTCCAACGATGCCTCCCCAATGCCACACACCACTAAATGCCCCGCTACCACCTTCAAAAGCTCCACCACACCTCACCAAACAAAACCCCTCACTCAATTCACATTTCCTCCACCAAAAACACCCACCAAACTCAAGCTCCATCGCACTCCTTCCCTGACCTCGCCCGACCACTCCACACCACCATACGCCACGCAAACACCACCACCACCTTCGCCATCACTTGGCGATCCTCCTGAATGCTTCTGACGTGGCCGCAAGGCCTTATTGCTTGTTTCAAGTCTCGATTGCTGTCAATGATCACTTCACCGCCATCTGCCATCGTCAGATGTTCCCAAACCTCAACTCCAGCTCTTGAAGCCACGGAACTACTTCACATATCTGCCTGTAGTGGCAATTAGAGAACAAAGCGCTACCGTTGCTCCAATTGGATGAAGCACCATCCTCTGCTGCACACAAAGAAAGTTGGGACGTATAGTCCCACATCGGTCGATGAGAGTCTTGCAATAGTGCATATATTGATTTTGTGCTTCTGCCTTATCGCCCAGCACAAGAGGGGTCGAATCCCTCCATGCACTCGCCCGCCTACCCGATTACTCGTCTATGCTCACACCTCGCTTATGACCGCACACTTGCAAGCCTAGTCCCTATTCACGCCCGATTACCCAGTTACTGTGCATGCCCGTATACCCGATAAAGCTCAGGTTTGAGAGAGAAGAAAGGAGAGGATTTGTGAGGAGGAAGGGGGAGGGTTTTTGCTCTTTGCTTAACCTTGAAATGTGTGCCCTTGGAGGAAAGCTGAACACTTAGCTGCTGAAGGAAATTGGTGCTCTTATGCTAAAGAAGGTAAAGGCTTGAGAAGAAAGCCTTGAGAAGAGAAGCTATTGAGGAAAGAAGAGAGGCTTAAGAGCCTTTGTGCTATGCTCTGATAAGGCATCTGGTCATCAGACCCAACGTCTAATTTGGTTGTGAACATTGTAGCATTATTTGAATGATTGATTAGAGTTACTGTTGAATTATTTGAATACTTTGGATGCATGCTTAAATTAAGAGGATATACATGGTGATTTAAATCACCATTATTTTTTATTCTCTTATTCTTTTTGCTCCATCATACATTGGTTCTCATTGAATATATTTCTTCATATATTATTCATTGAATATCTCTATTGTGCTCCGTTTATTGTGCTCATTCATTTCAATTCAAGATTAGTGTTGTAAATTCCATATTTGCTCCCTGCGAACGACCTTGGTCTCCTTTAGATTCTACGTTTATAAATTTAAATATTTTGTTGTGCAATTTAGGAGTGTACAACAAATGCATCTTTAAAACTCCTATTTTATCCATCAACAGAGTACTCCTGTTGGTTTCCTAGTTGCTAAGATATGTGAGTACAGCAAGAATGGGAGCCTTCTTTATGACATCTATAAGAATGTTAAAGAGTCAAAACTATTTTGTACATGTGGCTATTTTCAAACTGATGGCATTTTGTGTTGTCACATGTCCTGTTAGATAATGGTTATGATGAAGTACCGGAGAAGTATGTACTTAGTGGTGCAAGGAAATAAGGTTGCCAGCTGTGACCTATGTGAGCACTCCATCCGCTTTGTCGTTGGAGGATGTTGGAGATCGCTACAAGGACATATGCTCCTAAATCTTTAAGTTTGCTGAATTTGGATCTGTCTCAATTGACAAGTATTAAGACCTGTGCAGTTAAAGCCCTTTAAGATGTCTAGGACTTGGGTTAGACGTCTGGTCAGACGTCTGGACACCTTCCCAGATGTCTGAAAATCAAATTTTTTCATGTACATCCTCGCATCTACGCGCATGCTGCGCGCAGACAGTACGTAGCCTCATTTTCTTCCCTCCTTCTCTCTCTCCTCTCGCCGACGCCACCCTAACCCAGCACCTACTTAAACCCCCTCCTCTCTCCCATTCACCTCACCTTCAGCCACCCTTCTTCTTCCTCTAGGGAGAGCGGTGAGCGGCGACTAGCAAGGAGCGGGCGTGAGTGGCGTGGGAGGAGAGGAGGAGCAGCGAGGGGAAGGGAGGAGAGCACGCGCGTGAGCTCGCGAGGAAGCTCGTCGAAGAGCTCACGGCCGGTCGGGCGTACGTGAGGTGGAGAGGTGCGTCGGGAAGGTTCTCCCTGACACTGCTGCGCCAGAGCAGCGGGCGAGCGGGCACGGTGCAGTCGCACACGGCGCGAGAAGGCGAACGCAGCTTCTGGTTCTGGGATTTTCCCAGAATCAGACATCTGGATCGACATCCAAACAACGCAGACGACGTCTGGAGGAGGTTCCAGACGACTGAGGTAAATCCCACGATGTACACCTTCCTTGCGGATACGGCCATGCAGGCCGTTCCACCGAGGTATTGTTCCATGCCATATTGAGGAAATTTGCGTCGCTGCATGCAGGATTCGCTTCAGGAAGGCATGGGACACTCCCTCCCACGCAGTTCAGACATCTGGGAGAGGCACCAGACGGCGAGAAGTGTTTCCAGACGTCTGAAGAGGTTGTTGGACGTCTAGAACTGGGTCCAGACGGTCCAGCAGAGTTCCCGGACATCTGAGGAGTGGTGCAGGAGTTGAGGTATGGTTCTGGACTCTTTTAAGACTTTTGGAAGGTGTTCCAGACGTCTGATATGAATCAGAATTACTGTTTTTGACCCGTTTAGGGTCCGTTTGAGGTCCGATTTCCGCAATTAAGACTCTGTTGTTCTCCATATAAATTCCTCTACCTGTTGAATACTTTTTATCCTGTTATGAGTAGTCTCTTGTGATTGATCCTTGTGATAGGACCTCGTTCCATTGCGGATTTGGGGTTTGCTGAGGCACATGGACTTGCCGATCAAGCCTCCATTACTCCTAGGTTTACTGGTAGAGTGGCTTCCCCTTAAATTAATTACAATCTAAATGCATGTGTGTAATGAATGATTAGAACCTAGGCCATGGCATGAATCCTAGGACTAGAAATACTGGAATGCCTGTATTGAATGAATGAATTGCAGTCTTGAATGAGTAGATAGAATGAAAATAATTGTCTGTAAATGAATAACAGTTGCCTGTGAAATATGTAATGTTTGTGTTAGTTAACTGTTGAATGTAACTATCCTGTCGTACCGTGAAATGGCATAATGTGAGCTGCATGTATATGAGTTGGAAATGGAAAGGTGAATGTTGGAAACACGAGCTACTTGTGAATAACCTGAATATGGGAATATGAACAATAGAATTACAATTTGCATGTGCATAACCTGAGAATGGAAATAGAAATGATGAAACCGGTATGGAATGGCCTGAGGAATATGAGCATGAACCCTATAGGGAATAGGGAGAAGAGCTCCTGGAATTAAATGGAATGGATCTGGGAATGTGCTGGCCCTTGAGTACGTGGTACCAAGGGGAGCGCATGTTACCTCTTAGTGTAGAGGGGTGCTTGCCGCCTTTCGGGTGAGACCCGAGGTGGGTTTGGCCACTTTGCACCGACTCGGTGGCCCCCGTGTACACTATATCGGGGAGAGCTACTAGTGTAGGGAGAGAGCTAGCCACCCCACGGGGCCTAGGGTTCAGCTAGCCGCCCTACGCCTACTTGTTAGGCCCACTGGGCAAACTAGGGTAGTCAGGCGAGGGTGCGCGGACTGTGGAGGGGCGAGACCCCTGTTTAGTTACTGAGAGGGGCTAAACCCCTATTACTGAGAGGGCTATGCCCTATACTGGTTCCGTGCTGTGCTTTGGGCGCACCCGTTAACGGAAATGACTGACCGCATGGCAGTGCGAGGTAGCTACCCGTGCGTTTATCGCGCATGCCGTAGTCACCGTTACATCTATCAATGACCTTGGGGTGGTTGACTGGGTGTAGGACCACCACGGGGGACTCTCCCAGCCAGGAGAGCACCACGTGCTACTTCTACTCTTCAGAAAAGACTGCAATGAAGATCGTTCTCATGAGGGACATTCGAGATCAAGAAAGAGACCTGATAAATAAACCATGTGGTGAAAGAAAGAATAATTAGTTAAAGAGAAAGAAATAGAAAAACAACAGCTACCTGTCCGCCTTTACTGCTTAGTTAGTTGGTTGCCACTCTACTCAGCATTCGCTAACTTTTTGTACTCATAACCTTTTTCAGGTCCAAGTGTTGAGTAGCCAGAGCCTACGGCTGCAGAGGGTACTGGGCCCAGTAGAGCCCGGTAGTTGTAGCTTTCTGTTGTACTCTGTTTCCTGTTGTAGTGAGTGGTTGTTACACTTCTGTACTCTTTTATTGTGAACTTATATTCCTGTACCTGTTTAATTTTCTACTGTTGTGGTGGTGTGTACTGTAGTAGTTTACTTCTTTACTGCTATACTTTTGTTACTGTTAGTTGTTTAGCATAGTGAATATAGTTACTTTCCTGCTTTTTGGTTACTTTCTCGTTGGACGACTGGGTCTTGGGATCAGTCGAGTCGGTCCGATCTCTTGTCCTGCAGGGATTCGGGAACCGGGTCGTAACAACAAGTATGCTTTGTGTGTGAAGGTTATTGAGAAGGCGTATATGGAGTTGGTTTTTGGTAGTGGTACTTCAGTATGTGAATTTCGATGTATTCTCATCTGCAGCATCCTTCAAATTGAAATGGGAATTTTGACGTTATCGGTGTGCGGAATCCAAAGCATGCTTGAAGGGTTGGCAAGCCACCTAAGAAAAGGAAGAAGTCTAGTAGGGAGGTTGGGGCTGCGAGGAGATGACGGGAAAGGGTGGATGAGCATGTATGTATAATTCTATGTTACTTTTTTGCTAAGGATGCGTGATATGCAATTTATTTTGAGATTCTTTAATTTAGGGCAGAGGTTTTTTATTATGCAAGCCCAGTCGTCTGTAAGGTTGCATGGTTGTTCAAATCAGGAGAACTTTGGTTCATGTAGTACAGCAACTTTCGTACATGAACATGGTAGTACTTTAGCTGCAAATCAGAGGTAATTTTCATTTTAGGATTATCTCGATTGGATGTGCTAGTTAGGTGGCAAATGATGCACATGTAATCAGTGGTTTATTATGATGTTCTTCTCCTGATCTGTTTGCCTATAAGGACCTGTCAAATTTGTAGCTTTGATGTGATAGGTCCATGTTAGTGGGTCAAATTAAAGCTTAAGTACTTGATTATTAAGACAAGAATTTAATTTAAAATATATATTATATTGACAAAATTAATTAAGCTTTAAATTTATCATCTCCTACATTTTATTAATTCTTACATACGTTATGTGATTATTTTTTTGATGCAAGATCATTTTGGAAAATATTATGACATTACACCAAATCTCAAATGGGAATGCTATCTTGGCATTTTGATTATTCATCAAAAGAGAAGAAGAAAGGCAAGTTTTGGAAAGCAAATATTGACTTCCTCGTCTTAGATCCTTGCTAAAAGAAAAGAAAGAAAGTCTCTCTCTCTCTCTCATTTCCCTTGTAGCTCTCTCTCAATTTGACAAGGACGGTTCCTCTCGTCTCTCTGTAAAATCATGGCATCACCACTCTTCAAGTCCCCTCTCTCTTATTTTCCCACCATAAATCACGGCCTTCTAAAATCTCAAATCCCTTCCTCGTTATTTCATCTCCTTAACCACCACTCACCTTCCTTTTTAATGTCCCTCATTTTTGCATGAAAAGACGGAACACTCTCCACCCTCACGACCCCCTTCCCCACATGCATGCACTGCCCCCCCAAACAGCACCCCCTCCTTTTTGTTTCTCTCTCTCAATCTCACGAAACATGATCACAAGCCTCTCAGTGTCACCCCCCTCGACTATGACTTCAAAGCCACCTCACTCCCTCAGCCGCACATGACAACAGCAGCCACCATTGTGTCCCTCCACTCGCTTCAGCCTCAACACTTCTACTGTGACCGATCGCGATCATCACCGCGCCACCACAACCTCCATTCTCGCCACTAGTAGCAACCTCGACAGGAACACGTCCATGACCGTGCTTCGACTTTGACTTCAGCACCATGACTTCCTTTGACCACGACTGTACACCATCAGTACTGTGCTCTCCACGTCCACCACCGCGACCGTGCTTCGACAACTCTTCCTCACCTGTAGTCCCGCACTCACCCCTTTACTCATACGAAGCCTAAAGGATCAAAGTATACACTAGAGGGGGGTGAATAGTGTAATATCGATCTGTATTTATGAATCAAAAATATCATTTACCACAGATAAAAATTAAATATGCACAGACCAAAAGAGATAACACCTAGATTTTAGAGTGGAAACCCTTGCAGGTAAAAACCACTACCTAAGCCTCTTAGAGTAGGATTTCTTCGATTGGTCGACGCTAGTCCAATCCACTAACGTACCACTTGAACGAGAGTGGCACAACCTCTTACAAAACATCTTTTTTTACACCTGACTAAGAGAAGAACAACAACGGGACTTCCAAGGCAACTTGGATCCCAGATCAAGAATAACAGGAATATAAAATATATAGCAAATATTCCTATGGAACCTCAAGAAAATACAACAAACCAAGTTTTTCTAATTCCCAAAGAATTGTGCTTTGAGTAGCAATAATCACAGGCACAGTGGCGTGAAAGCACTGGAAAAATATGAGAGTTAATTTTGCTTGTAGAAAGCTCTTGGGGTGTGTTTTGAAATGAGGGGGTCCAAGGTCCTATTTATAGGTGTTTTTCGACTTATTTTGGAAATACTGAAAATTATGCAATGGTCAATCAAAACTTAGGATTAGTTGATCAAAATGACTTTTGGTCAATTAATTAAATGATTTGATCGATTCCATGTTGATCAATTAAAATTGGAATTTGATCGATTTTTCAAGCTCAGGGAAAATTTGATCATTGAAGGTCTCTGATCAATTAAACAAAAAGGGTTGGTTGATCAATTTAAAGGTTAGTCGATCAATGATGAGGTATGGCTCATCATAGCTACAGTGCCAAAGTTAAGCTAGAAACTAAGTTAATGCACCATCAATTAACATAAAAATATGATTAAGTGTGAGAATTCTGGAAAATAATCTAAAACATCAAAATTGTGTTAAAAATGTATAATTAGGTCACATTTGAAAGATTCTATACCAAAGTATATAAATGGATGTTTCTAATGACAATTGAACACCAAATTGAGCTTAAATTCACAAATCAATTATTGGAATATATTCGACTCATATGCCATAAAAGATACATAACATTCTAACATTGTCAGGACCTTGGATTGAGTGCATTACATATAGGTACTTCTTTCATAACAAAACCTTCACATTCTAAACATTAGCAATTCTCAGGGACTCAATTGTTGTAGGATCTGTAATGCACAAGCACACTAGAAGGGGGGATATTCACGAGGCGAAATCAGGTTTCAAAATCGATGCATCGTAGTATAGCTGAAATCGCTCGAAAACAAATAGATTTTATCACTCGAAGTTTTAAGTCCAAGGTCGAACACAGGGAGCAAATTGGGGTTTAAAAATCAAGAGCACAACTTTTCAAAAATTGAATATAATATGCAATGAAAACTGGAGTTGTAATGCAAACATATAAGCACAGGAGAATAAAGAAGTCAATGTATGAAGACAAGCACAAAAAATGGACGTCTGATTTTATGAATCAGACGTCTTAAATATGGCTGCTATAGTGCTGTTCTTTTCTTCTCTTCTCTCTTCTCTGATCTCTGTCTCTGGCTGCTTTCTTCCTTCTTCTTCTTCTTCTTCTTTCTCTGGCGGCTCCTCTTTTCTTATTCTTCTTGTCTTCTCTATTCTTTTCATGCCTTAGCCCTCCTTTGCCTTTAGCTTCTTCTCCTTCTTCTTCTTTCTCTGGCGGCTCCTCTTTTCTACCTTCAGCTTCTTCTCCTTCTCTTTCTTCTTCAACCCTTCTTCAGCTTCTTCCTCTTTAGCCTTGCCTTCTCCTTCCTTAGCGTTCGCTGGCTTCTGCCCTCTTCTTCCTTGGCTTCTTCTTCTTCTCCTTTCCTGCAAGAGCAAAACCTACCCCTACCCGCCCGCGATCTCTCTTCCTCTTTCTCTCTTACGCTCGCTCTCCCAAAGCCGCTTTCTCGGGTAATCAGGTTGGGTATGCTCCCGGGACCAAGCCCACCAGCATGCAGTGGTGGGCAAGGAGTGTAGGTCGGGTATACAGGTTAAGCTAGGTCCACGGAGGCAAGGTCACGAACGAGGCAGTGGGAGGGTGAGTGGGACCTCACCCCGTGGTCAGGAGGCGATAACCTGATTCACTTTTTCAATTTATTCTGCTGTGCCTGCTCAACAGCTTCTGAGGTGGGACTAAACGTCCCACCTTCCTTCATGTGCGTCCGCCGCAGGTGTCTTTCACTTGATTGC
This sequence comes from Thalassia testudinum, assembly GCA_037157565.1. Classification (NCBI taxonomy): domain Eukaryota; kingdom Viridiplantae; phylum Streptophyta; class Magnoliopsida; order Alismatales; family Hydrocharitaceae; genus Thalassia; species Thalassia testudinum. The sequence continues at coordinate 35,041,751 of JAZHRO010000035.1, read as the reverse complement.
AGCGGCTACTTTGTTCTTCGAAGCCAATTGCTCACCTAGTTCTATGCGCGAGAGGAGTTCGCACACCCTGGGACTCTTAGCCTGGAACGAGGAGACTTGGAGCAAGATCACAAGCAAGCTCCTTGATTGCGTTAATGGCGGCAGGCCTCCAACACCTGTCAACACAAAAATGGCCTCATAGCCTCGTCAGAAAGCTCAGAAAGCTTCGCTGAGACACGGCGAACGTAGTGCGGGGGTCGGCGTGGCGTGGGATGGCCGGAGTGTGCGTGCCTAGGGCACCCTGTGCGTGAGAGTGGGTGTGTTCGGGGGGTGTTTTGGGGGTGTTGTCCAGTGAGTGAAGCAAGGGTTTATGATCAATGGAGTGTAGCGGAGCTTATGGGGTGGTTGGTGATAACACCACACAAGGGGGTACTAATTAGGTTGAATATGGCCCATCTTTAGAATAAAAGGCGCAACATAAAGTAAAATAGGAGCATTGCATGCATCAAGTACCAAGATTGCTTATAAACTGTATTAATGGCCATTTGTGTAAAGCATTTGTCAAAGCAGGCCTCAGATGAGCAATCGGACCACACGGATGGATTCAGAACGACGAACGGAGTCCAACGGACTCAAGATCAGCCAAATCCGACATCCGGAGCTCCCACAATGGGCCCAGGAAATTCTGACCGTTGATCTGGAGATCAACGGCCCAGAGAGCGCCACGTCGCCCCACCCCCACCGCTCGCACACCCTCAAGCCAGCCAAAGACGAATCTCGGCCGTTGATCTTCGATCGAACGGCCGAGATCCGCATGCTCGCCCGCGGTCGTCGCGACAAAGCACGAGCCTGGCGCAACGGTTAGCGCGCACGCCCGCATCGCAGCAACGTGCATTCGAGCCTCGCGGAGCAGAAATCGAAGGTGAGCGAAGGGCGCGGAAAAATTGGGCCGCCCGATCAGCAGCGGGCGGCCAGGATAGCGCCACGCGACGCGACGACAGCTCCCTAGCGCCCACGCACGCGCGCACGCGCACCCAAGGCTCGATCTTAGCGCGGGCGCCGAAGGCTCTCAGCCGTCCGATCTTCGATCGGACGGCTCTCGATCAGCGGCCACGAATCGCGCGGAGAAGAAGACCGGGGCGGGCAGCTGACCGGCAGCAAGAGGGCTTCACCGACGTTTATAGAAGCTGTTTTAGCGACGCTCTGGATGTCGCTAAAGCCCATTCTTCTTTTAGGAAGCCCTTAACTCTATTTAAACCCCCTTCTACCACCATTCAAGGCATACTCTGCCACTTGCAACTACTCCACTCCTCTCCTAGCTAGTTTTAGGCACTCTTGTAATCACCGGAGACGACGAGCCGCCGACGGAGCCTCCACCGCCGTGGCTGCCTCGTCGCTCTCCACTCTCTCTCTACCTCTCTCTCTCTCTCTTTTAAGCTTTCATTTACTCTTGTTAAAGCATGTATTTAATGTTGTAAGCTATGAACTATGAATGCATGTTTAATGAAATTATTTTCCATTCAATCGCCATTTTAATTTCTGTTCAAAGTGCATGATCAAAACCAAGAGCTTTCTAACCCTAAACTCTCTCTCTCTATCTCTCGCTTTTCAAAACCGTCTCTTTCGCAAGCAAAACTCCGCCTTTTTCGTGACAACAAGTGGTAAACAAAATCCGATTTCCACGCCTCCCTAAGATCGACACTCGGACTCACCTCCGTTTACTTCTTTTAAAACCGACGTATCAAGTGCGACTATAACGACACCTCTTAACACACACGCACTACGGCACGTCAGTTGGCAAGGTGGATGGACGTGCGGGGCGGCGGGGACGCCTCACCAGAGGTCTAGTCGGAGATGAAGGAGAGGGTGATAGCGTGCGTCGAGGGGCATTTTCAAGAAATAAAGAGAGGAAAATTGATTAGAAAGGAGAGAGGACTTAGCTGGATGTAGAGAGATGAAGGGGGAGGCAGAGATGGCGGTCGGCTCGAATTGCCATCGTCGGAGACGAAACACTCAGTGGGGAAGGACGGTGATGACGAATGGGTTGTAGAGGCGTCGGCAAATAGGAGGAAGAGAACCCTACCACTGGTATTGTGGCTAGGCGAAGAGGGAAAGAAAGGGAGGTTGCCGGAGCTTGCTGAGTCACTGGCCGGGGGGGAAGAGACGAAAGTGAGGGATTCTCTGGCCAATTTCAAGAGTAGGAGATGCAGATGGATTTGGGTATGCTTTTATAGGCCCTGGAGGAAGAATTTGTGCTTGGGAGCCAAGCTTCCAAGCATGGAAGGCTTGCCGAAGATGGAAGGTTGAAGGACATCGAATCTCTCATGCGTTCGCATGAGAGATTGGGTACCAAATAGAACCTGGAATTATGTTCAAACTGGAGGAGATTTCTCATAGAATCTCCCTTTCAATTTTGATGGGGATTCTCTGAGAAATCAGAGAGATCTTGCCCTCGAATTCTCGTCAAAGTAGAATTCCCTCTACTATAATCATGGAGGGACCTAATTGAAAAGAACGAAGACAAATGTAGGGGGTTTCTACAGAGGTTTTCAAAAGATAGGGCTAGAAATGTAATAGGGCTAGACCTATTTGCAAAGTAGGTCAAGGTGAATTCGCTTTAGGTCCAAATTTTGGCATAAACCTAATTTGGACCTAAGGAATCCAATGGTGAAGTTGGATTTTGGGTTTGACCACATTTGACTGGGTAATTTACGTAAAAGCCCAATTTAGGGCAAATATTTGTCTGAGACCCCAATTTAGGTCAAAATAGGTTCTAAAGGCCAAATTGAATGTTATAAACCCTAGATAATATTTTTACATGATTTTTAGAGGGTTTAGGTGAATTTTATCCTGACCAGAACCTTGTTAAATCAAGTGGGTCTATTTTAAGGTTACAAGAAGTCATTTAATTCCTAGAATTCACATGAACCCTTTTCTGTTTGAACCAACCCACTTTTTATCTTGTTAAGACCATTTGACCTATGTTTAGACCATGAGAAAACCCATTGTTGTACTGTAATGGTAAAATTACAGTTTTACCCCTTATTTCTTGCTTTTCTCTCAAAATGTTTATTCATTGAGTTAAGACCTCCAGTTGGTTATGTAGGAGCTTTTGTTCTTTTTTATGGGTCAAAATGAGCTAGTTAGAGCTCATGACGGTATTTCCATCTGATGTAAACACGTTTACACTACTTAAGATATCTATTTATGCATGTTCTTAAGCATAGGATTGCATTGCATGCTATAAATATTGCATAACATGCATCATCTTGCATTTAGAGTAGTTTGAATAAAATGGAGGTTAATTATCTCTATTATGTTCATGGACAAGGCAAACTTTTTATTGGGGCCTCGGATTGAAGATCCAACCATACAGATGTGATCAGGGCGACGATTGGAGTTCAACGACTCCAAGATCGCCCTAATCAGGAATCTGTAGCATCAGATAGAGATCGGGAACCCTAGAAGATCATGGGCCAAGATGATGTGAATCCGCACTTCAAATGACAAATCTGACCGTACGGATGGATTCGGATCGACAATCGCAGCCTAACAGCGCGAAAATTGACTCAATCCGACAACCGAGGCACCATTTACATCATCCAGAAGATGGACGGCTAAGATGGTGCCACGTGGTGCCATCTCAGCCATCCAACCGACCCTCAAGACCACCGCTGCCTCTCCAAAGGACATCCAACGCACGATCTGGGCCGTTGGATATCCATCCAACAGCTGTGGATGCGTGCACCTTAAATCGTCCGCATGACTATTTGGATGGCGTAGCTCAGTGGGTCAGCTCCTTATCGCGAGGTGCTCCCGCGGGATCGATTCCTCGCGAGCGAGCGAGCGACGCGGGGGAGCGTCGGATCATGATCGAACGGCTATGCACGTCTGATAGTGCCCACGCGCTATTGCATGCACGGCGAGGACGAGACATCATACGCGGGCGGGCGCGTGCTGAGGAGGCGGGCGTAGAGTGATCTAAGCCATCTGATCTCGCGATCATATGGTTGAGAATGGCTGGACATGCACGTGCGTTGAGCACGCGGGAAAGCAAGCGGGCGTGCGCCGCCCACTACACCCACATTCAGACCTTTAGCGACGGTTTTATCCGTCACTAAAGGTTTTGAATTAATGTTTTAAGAGTTGTAATGACCAAATTGCCCCCACTCCTTACAACTATAAAAGGAGACCCCCTCCACACAAAATTCTCATCCCTTCCTTCTCTTCTCTCCCTCTCCAAAGCTCAAGAGAAGCTTGTCCCACACCCAGGATGCTTCTCGCGAGATAAAGTCAATTTTTCGTCCCCCTTTCGGAAGCGGATCCTGCGATGACGACGACGTGCTGCCTCGTTCCCGTTCTTCCCGCTTCGTCCTCCTTCATCCTACTCTATTCTCCTTCGTCCAGGCGTCGTCCAGTCCGGCTCGTCCTCCAAGAGACTGTCGAGGAGGATATTTCTCTCCCCATTCTTTTTACTGCTTTCTAGAATTGATTTACTACTTTCTAGAGTAGATTTACTGCTTTCTAGTGTAATCATTTTCCCGCTTTCTAGTGTAATGAACAATCGTTCTGATGATGAAATTCTATGTTTATTCTACATCTCATTTTGATTTTTGTTTGTAATATTCTTTCTCTATCTTATTCTCTCTCTCTCTTTTCTATTTATTGTAAATAGTTAGATAGTTCTAATCAATTGAATTATTTCGTGACAAATAAAAACAAACGCGTAATTTTTAAATCAAACGTCCACCTCCCTGTGTTCGACCCAGGATTTCCATTCCGGTATAAATTTTATTTGTTGAACACGAGTTCTTCGCTTTCATACTACGACGACAGGTTTTCAAAACCAAACACGTTAGCGTAGCAACTCGTACGTTCAACATTTTGGCGTTGTTGCCGGGGAGGCGACGATCTTTGATTTTTTCTTCGCATTTTCTAACTTACAAATCATTTACCTCACTTCTCTCCTTTCTTATTGTGATTGCAGGTGCTCTTTTGACATGAGCAAAAGCGGTAGATTGGAGTAAAAGTGCTGTGGAAGGTTTTGTAAGTTATCCCCCACCTCCCACCCATTAGATTTCATTCCACAACATAATAACACAAACATCAATCAACCTAGGTGTTCTTATAAACTCTAAGGTTAGATTGTTTGTTGTTTGACACCGGCCCCAACCCCCACATTAAAACAAAGAAAAATAAAAAAAAAATCTCACAGAGGTACACAACCACATCTGATTTTCAAACTCGGTCGGTAAACCAACCTTTGGAGCCGATACACACATTTAAACACATAATTAAGTAGAAATCAGATTAGGTAATGACTTGTGTGCCTAATAAAGTGGTGCAATAGGCCAATTGTTTGAGTTGATTGGGCCGCGCCACTTTAATTAAAATCAATGCATCAAGTAGCTGCCACATAGGTTCAACTCTTAGGGATTTACCAGGCACTCCACATTCTTTTAAGTTTTAAAGGAAAACATCTTCACCTACGCTTTCAAAACCTGGTGTGCCAACAAAACTTGTTTGAAAACACCTAAAGTTGAATCCTAAAAGCTACTAGGCAAGATTTGAACCCTAAAATTCACCACATCAAAAATAATCTTGCTTGAAAACCACCAGTTGTGCATACACACACAAATCGATCAATCATTAAGGGCACAACCCATTTAAAGGACCCATCACATTCCAAAGCACATTCAAACCTAGTCCTAAATAAAACAGAGTAGACGTTGGCCTTAAGGATTCGACTCACTCTTCAGAGCCAAGAACGAGATTATTTTCGATTAGTCTGTTTCTACTATTCAATTTGATGTCTAGCTAAGGGAGCAGAATCAAACGATCGCGGCTGGGTCGTACACTAGGAACCGGAGGCGCAAGTCGAAGGAAGAACCTTCTCCCCAGTCCCTCCTTCTAACTGGTTGGATTGAACAAACAGAAGTAGATCAAATCGTTCTTTTATCTCAAGACGGGTTTTGGGAGTCTGTAGGTCTGTAGGCTAACCTAATTAAGGCCAGGTTTGATTATTTGTATTGTAGGGTGCCTTTCTTCCTCACGTCTCTCATGAATCCTTCCACATATTACACGCATTCCCGCTCTTTCCCTCCTATTTTGAATTATCCTCAACATGACGATTATTCCGACTCGTGCTGTAATCAACCATCAGTTAGTTGGGATAACTCGGCTTGGGGATACAGTTCCAGACCTTCATGTTTAGGGTTTAACCTTGAACACTATGATTGTGATTTCTATCCTTCTCAGAGCCACATCAATTATAGATCGTCACCCTTTCATGAACAACCTAATACGATCTATAATCAAGAAGGATACTCTGATCCTTACCCATCCTCTGATTACACTGCCTTTAGGTCATCACCACCTTTTGAACAATCTAAAATGACCTATTATCAAGAAGGGTATAACGAATCTCAATTCGTTAATTCCCCTACTTTGACCCCAAACTCGCCCAACCCTGAACCAACTCATTTGGTTCAGGGTAACCAAGTTCAAGATAAGGTTCTGTCTAACTTGAGCAATATTATACAATCTTTAGAAGTTCAGCCAATACCTTGCATTGAGAGATTGGAGCCTCTGATTGAAATGATTGATGATTTCAACAAGTCGTTGTTGGATTGGCTCCAGGATGTTAAGGATAAGAACCCGGGTGAGTTTCTACTTGGGAAATTAGCGAAATTGAGAATGAGATTTGTGGTCGCTTTGATTCAATCATGGGATGATTCCCAGGATGAACCCTCTTCAGGAGAGCCAATTTCAGAACCTACTCAGGCACCTGTTGGGGGGGACACGTGTTACGGGGCTGGCCAAATTGAATTAGAGCAACCAATTAAGGATGATCTGATTTCTTCACTTGAGATCCCTAAGCCGGGATACGAGGAAACGTATGTCTCCATGGATCAGAAAGTGACAGATGATTTTGAGACATACATTAATACGGATCTTGATTCTGATGATGAAGATTTGATTTGCAAAGTCTCACACGAGTTTACAGAACATGATTTTTGTGAGACGATTGGGCCTGAGGAATCTGAAAGATCATTTGATAGCCCAAGAACTGAGGAAACTGATCTTATTAGGGAACACATTACGGATCCAAAATCGCATTTTCTGGAGGATTCAATTCAATGCCCTGATTCTCGGTTACACCCCGTTGAGCTTATTGATGATTTTATTTATGAGATAATTAGACCCAAGTCAATTTTGATTCAACCACATCATGTAGACTTGGAGATTTCAAACGGGGTGATTAACATGCAAGAGGTTTCGGAATTTAACATTCTGATTGAGGAGGATAGGAGTTCGGAAGTTCTGATTTGGGAAGCTAACTTTGGAGGAAATAGAAGATTGAGTCGAAGGGTTCCTATTAAGCTAAAACCATCAAACCAGAACCCTTACAACATCTGTTCTGAGGATGTCCAACCCAAGCACACATTCATTGATTATCCTTTAGAGCTTGAATTCTCTGCAACCTGACTTTTTGGTCTTAGGTTACATCCTCATAAATCGCAGGCCCAACCCCGCTTGCATATTGATTTTAGGTTTTGGGTAATTTTTATCCAGAGCCTGAGATATTCTCGATTATGGGGTATGGGTCTGCATCACAATCTGGTCCACATTTGTGGACATCTATTGGCAGGTCTGAGGTTTCACCTTTTTATTATGATTCTGACCTGCACCTATGAATTCTTCATTTCTCTTCTTTGTATAGTGTGCCTAGCTGAAGGCACTAAAATCAGCACATATACAGTTCTTTTTAGTTTCTATCTCGGAGCGGACCTGACATTCACACAATTCATGTGCTTTCTACGCTATTCCACTCTATTTTATGTCTTTTTAATACAATCAGGACATTGCATTAGATAGGCATGGGGGGTGGATTTTCATCTCTAAATTTATTCGTCAGCTCCGTAGATTTGTTTTATTTTATTAAAAAAAAATTATGGAATTAGGAAGGAGAACGTGGGTTTAAGAAAATTTTCAATCTTAGGAAATACTACATTATGATTTGAACACAAAGACCCTTCAGGTCTTTGGACTTAATCAGCCTATGTATCTACTAAAATGTGGATTTGTCTTTCGAGTCCTCGCCATCTTAATTCTATCATAATTGGAGTAAATAAGTTTGGGTGATAAGTACACGACTTATCAACCCGCCCTCTGATTTGAGGGAACTTTGAGTTTCTAGCATCTACACACTTTCTTTGCACTAACTCGTTGTTCGGCGATTTTAACGGAAATTGGGTAGCTAATGAACCTTCTAGGGTGATATGGCCGGCAAGTTATCGTGGGTAATAGCCCATAGGTAAGTTGTCCTATGTAGAATTTTCTTAATGATTGAAAATAACTCATGCCCAAATAATCCAACCTAATTCTTTTATAAATAGCATATAGTTTTTGCTAGGAACTAGCAAAAGATAGGCATGGGGGTATGATGTAAACACGTTTACACTACTTAAGATGTCTATTTATGCATGTTTCTAAGCATAGGATTGCATTGCATGCTATAAATATTGCATAACATGCATCATCTTGCATTTAGAGTAGTTTCAATAAAATGGAGGTTAATTGTCTCCTTTTATGTTCATGGATAGGGCAAACTTTTTATCGGGGCCTCGGATCGAAGATCAAACCGTACAAATGTGATTAGGGCGACGATTGGAGTTCAACGACTCCAAAATCGCCCTAATCAGGCATCTGTAGCATCAAATAGAGATCGGGGAAGCCTAGAAGATCAAGGGCCAAGATGGTGTGAATCCACACTTCAAACAACAAATCCGACTGCATAGATGGATTCAGATCAACGATAACAGCCTAACAACGCGAAAATTGACTCAATCCGACAACCATGGAACCATCTACATCATCCAGAAGATGGACAGCTAAGATGGCACCACGTGGCACCATCTCAGCTGTCCAACCGACCCTCAAGACCGCTGCTGCCTCTCCGAAGGACATCCAGTGCACGATCTAGGCCATTGGATCTCCATCCAACGGCTGTGGATGCGTGCGCCTTAAATCGTCCGCGCGACTATTTGGATGGTGTAGCGCTGCGGGTCAGTGCCTTATCGCGAGGCGCTGGCGCAGGATCGATTCCTCGCGAGCGGGCGAGCAGGCGCAGACGAGCGTCGGATCACGATCGAACGGCTGTGCGCGCCCGATAGCGCCCACGTGCTATTGCACGAGCGGCGAGGACCCGGCATCGTACGCAGGCGGGCGCATGCTGAGGAGGTGGGTGTAGCGCGATCTAAGCCATCCGATCTTGCGATCGGATGGCTGAGAATGGCTGGACGTGCGCGTGTGTTGAGCGTGCGGGCAAGCGAGCAGGCGCACGTGTGCCGCCCACTACGCCCATGTTCTGACCTTTAGCGACGGTTTTATCTGTCACTAAAGGTCCTGAATTAATGTTTTAAGAGTTGTAATGACCAAATTGCCCCCACTCCTTGCAACTATAAAAGGAGACCCCCTCCACACGAAATTCTCATCCCTTCCTTCTCTTCTCTCCCTCTCCAAAGCTCAAGAGAAGCTTGTCCCACACCCGGGATGCTTCTCGCGAGATAAAGTCAATTTTTCGTCCCCCTTTCGGAAGCGGATCCTGCGATGACGACAACGTGCTGCCTCGTTCCCGTTCTTCCCGCTTCGTCCTCCTTCGTCCAGGCGTCGTCCCGTCCGGCTCGTCTTCCAAGCGACCGTCGAGGAGGATATTTCTCTCCCCATTCTTTTTACTGCTTTCTAGAATAGATTTACTGCTTTCTAGAGTAGATTTACTGCTTTCTAGTGTAATCATTTTCCCGCTTTCTAGTGTAATGAACAATCGTTCTGATGATGAAATTCTATGTTTATTCTACATCTCATTTTGATTTTTGTTTGTAATATTCTTTCTCTATCTTATTCTCTCCCTCTTTTCTATTTATTGTAAATAGTTAGATAGTTCTAATCAATTGAATTATTTCGTGACAAATATAAAAAAAATGCGTAGTTTTTAAATCAAACGTTCGCCTCCCTGTGTTCGACCCGGGGTTTCCATTCCGGTATAAATTTTATTTGTTGAACACGAGTTCTTCGCTTTCATACTACGACGATAGGTTTTCAAAACCAAACACGTTAGCGTAGCAACTCGTACATTCAACACCATCATACCCCCATGCCTAGCTTTTGCTAGTCCCTTAGCAAAATTTTAAGGTTTTAACTTCTGTTCTAGACCAGGAGTTCCTTGATGTTCACAAATTGTGATGAGTGATTTTTGCTTTTTGATTAGGTTAGAATGCCAATAGTAGGCCTAGAGGTACTCAAGTACCAACCAAGATCTGGACCTGATCAGCTCTATCCTCGGTCGTCCGCGAAGGCTTTTAAGGCCTACAAGAACTATCCTAAGGTTCGTTGGACTCCATGATTAAAGCACCCGTGCTTGTAACGTATTTTAGCCTCGGTTCAGTTTGTAGTGCATTTTTTGTGAGAGACAGAGGATTTTCTTTGTTTGGAGAGTTTTCTCTCTCTTTTCTTCTTATTTCTAGCTTCGGATTGGCTTCTCAACACGGTCTGTATCGGATTCCTCGTCCCCATCATCAATCCTCGAAGGGTCCCTAGCAATCGATGCTTTGTGATAGCACTGCCCATGGCAACCCTCAGAACCCTGGCTTTCAAGATTTCGAGATAATCCTGCCCATGGTGTTCTGTAGCTAAATCCAGACCCTGGCAATCGACCTTTCATGATAATGCCGCCCATGGCATCTGAACCAGCACAGGGTTCGTACATGCCCCCGGTAGGATATGTAGATATCCTAGGAGACAAGCACCGAGGAGATGATATGTTATTGCACATCTTCGAGGGGAATTTCTTGCCTCTCCGCGCTGGGAACTCGTCCAAATCAACTTGTGTTGATCGACCGCTCCAAATCTAGGCGACTTTTTTAGAAAACTTAAATGCTTTTGCGTGATTTTGATAATTATGCGCACTGAACCAGACTATGTGTGGATTGGGGGGCATAGGTTATCGAGTCCCACAAACCAAAGGTCAATTAACAAGGCTGAATACTCCCTAAGCCTTAGACCTAATACTTAAGCTTCGCATTTTCCCCAACCTCTTGACTATCCAGATCTTAGCGGATACTTGAATTTTTAAGCCTAAGAGTCTAGCCTAAGACGCCTAAGATCAACGTTCCTACTAATCTCTTTTGTGTCTCATTAGCACTTGTTTCTTTCATTTTCCTTTCCTTGATGTAGTCTAGAACTTAGTTAATCCCTTAATTTCTTACTAATGACTATCTCTTTTTTCTTTTCATTTTGTGCACCTTTTCTTTTTTTAACATTTTTTACTTTTCCCCTTTTTCTCCTAGTGATTTGTGTGGCCTCAAAATTTTCTCTTCCCTCAGAATTTTTTTGTTCTTTTTCAAGATTTTTTCATTTTTTTGGTGTTTTTGTGATATGTGATTTTTTTGTTGAAACCTTTTCTTGTGAGATGAGTTTTCATGGTGTTTTGCACTTTCATACCCCCCCATGCCTACGATTTGCAATGTTCCCATTGTAAATTAAGTGGGTTCGAGTTCAGCTTAGATCATTCATTAGAACAGGTTTTGGGTAGGTGAATGGGTCGAGGTGACTGTTGCAAACGATTTCAAAACTCGAGTACGGGTACCTGAGGTGGGGTCGGCCGTTCTAATGGATGAACCCTAAAGTGTAATATGAATTCAACGTAAGAATGTCAAGAAAGGTTTCGGGTTTTTCAAAAATGACGGGTTACCTCCCATTAAGCACTAAGTTTTATGCCATCTGCTGGGCACAATGAGCTTAGGGAGAATGGAGGGTAAAGGATATCTCAGCCAAATTTATATCAGTCAAGTCAATGACCGGTTTGAGTCTCTGACAGTTCATGACGAAAGGTTCTAAATCGTGGATGAGTGGACTGATCTCAATGGCTCCATTTCCAAAGATTCGTCGGACGAGGTAAGGTCTGATCCATTTTGATCGTAGTTTTCCTGGGAACAATTTAAGCTTGGAATCAAAGAGTAGGACTTTTTGACCAGGGTGGAAGATTTTTCTGGATATGTATTTGTCGTGAAAGGCCTTAACCCGCTCTTTATAAATTCACGAGTTCTCATACGTGTCGTGGCATAATTCATCGATCTCGCTCATTTGAAGCTTTCTGTGGGTTCCTGCCTTAGAAAGATCTAGGTTGCAGTTCCATACTGCCCAATAGGCTTTGTGCTCCAATTCTATGAGGAGGTGACATGCCTTCCCGTACACTAATCTGAAGGGAGACATACCTAATTGGATTTTGTGGGCGGTCCTATAGGCCCACAAAGCTTCTGGAAGTTGGGATGACCAGTCCTTCCTGTCAGGTCAAACAGTAACCTGGACGATTTTCTTGATCTCCCGATTGGATAGCTCAACTAGACCATTAGTTTGGGGGTGGTATGGAGTAGAGATTCGGTGAGACACCCTGTATTTGGTCATCAATGACCTGAACTGAGCGTTAGTGAAATGGATCCCTCCGTCAGAAATTATAGCACGTGGAATCCCGAACTGTGAAAAGATGTTCTGATGAATGAATTTGATAACCACTTTATGATCATTGGTTCGGATCGGAATGGCTTCGATCCATTTGGACATGTAGTCAACCGCGAGTAGAATGTACTCAAAGCCGTCCAAAATAGGGAAGGGTCCCATAAAATCAATCCCCCACACGTTGAAGATTTTGCATACAAGAATCGGCTGCAAGGGCATCATATCACGATGGCACATGTTGCCTAAGGTCTAGCAACGAGTGCATGCCCTACAGTGATTGTATGCATCTTTGAAAATTGTGGGCCAATAGAAGCTGCACTGGAGGACTTTCGCTGCGGTTTTATGACCTGAAAAATGTCCACCGCATGCCTGGTCATGGCAGAAAGATAGTATGTCTTGAATTTCTGCTTCCGCGACACATCATTGAATGATCTGATCAGCACCGATGCGGAAAAGATACAGGTCTTCCCAGAAGTAATACTTGGCATCAGAAAGTAATTTTCCCTTCTTGGCCTTCGGCCAATCGGATAGGATCTGATGTGATGCCAGGTTGTTTACTATATCAGCAAACCATGGAAGCCCTGTATTGATAGTCAGGAGGTGCTCATCAGGAAAATGTTCCGTGATGGGTCCGGAAGGGTCGATGATCTCAGAAGGAAGGCAGGACAAGTGATCAGCTACCACATTCTGTTTTCCCGCTTTGTCGTGAATCTCGAGGTCAAACTCTTGCAATAGCAAGATCCAACGGATTAATCGAGGTTTTGTGTCCTTCTTCGTAAGGAGATGCCTCACAGCCGTATGATCCGAGTAAATGATAACACGAGAACCCAGGAGATAAGATCTGAAATTTTTCTAGGGCAAATACTACGACTAGCAGCTCTTTCTAAGTAACTGTGTAGTTACACTGAGCCTCGTAAAGTGTCTTGCTAGCATAGTAGATGACCATGGGTTTCTAATTACGCAGCAATCATAGGTCTTAATTGACCTAGATTAAGCTAGGACTTAGCATAAGTTAGGGTTATTCATGCATGCATACGCATTATCTGCATCTTTACTGCTTTCCTTTAGCTTTGCATAAAATAATGTTATAATGTGCTGATTAAGTGCATATGTCGATTGCAGGGAGTAAGTCTATCTGGAGCTGGATCAGGAATAACGGGAGCTACAGCAGAGCTGGAGCAGAAGGCTTAGTTTAGATATAGGAACAATAATGTAAGGGGCTTAAAGGTTTTCTATTCTATTAAGTAGAAATAAAGCAGTAAAATATGAAGAGCTTAGCTCCATCCTAGCCCTAGGATAGCCTAGAGACTTCCCCAAGCCTTAGCCACCCTTAAATTAGGTCACAACACCCTAGGAAGCCCTAAAATCCTAGTTCCAACCCTTATCTGGACGTCCAGATAAATTATAGGACATCCAAGACCCTTAGCCACCTCCCGCACACCTCAAACCCACTTCTGCAGTGTTATTGGACGTCCAGACACTATCAGATGTCCAATTTCTACAGAATACCCAAAACAGAACCTTGATTTCCCCCTGACTCAGATTGGACGTCCAAAACTAAAGTCTGGACTTCTGATTTTTTAGTATAAGTCGTCTGACCACAATATTGGACGTCTGATACTGGTCTCCAGTCCCTATTTTGAGATTCAAGTCTTGATCTTAGATCTCTAGCTCCCTAGACCTAATCCCAACCCCATATGAACCTAAATTAAGGTGTCCTAACCCTAGTACATCACCTCTAGACCTACCTAAGGACCTAATTAGGTCCTCACCAAACCCAATTGACTTATATCAAAGTCAATTACCTTCACCTAAGTCAATTGGACTCATTGAGTTCAATTGAGCTTAGATCTCAACCCACACAAGTTCAATTGGACTTAGTGAGAGTCCAATTGACCTAAACCCAACCTAATTGAGTTATTTCACTCTCAATTAGGTTCACACTCATTCAATTAAGCTTAGTTTAAGTTTAATTGCATTTTCCCCTTAGCAATTAGGGTTTGTAACCCTAATTCAAGACCGACACCTACCCAAACCCCGTAGGACCTAACCTAAGCCACCTAGTCACATAGAGCACGACCACACACACACACCCACTTCTCTAGAGTTCTCTAGAACTCTCCTTGAAGTGGCGCCACCTCCTGGTTGCCAAAATTAGCAACCAAGAGGCATTCAAAATGAGATCCACAATTTTTGGATCTCATAACCTCTTGGCTGGCCACTCTTGGACTCTCTCTAGAGAGTTCCACCCCTCTCTAGAGAGAAGCCATTGTGTCTATAAAAAGACCCCTTGGGGGCCAAGTGACCCCATTCACATCCCTTGGCTTCATTGGCACCACTCATCTCATTAGCTCCATACACGCCCACCATCACTTAGGTTAGCTACTCCACCTCCACAAGCTCACCACCATCATGGAGGACATCATGTTGAGATGCTAGATCACTCCTCCCTCTCTCCAAGGGTCAGCCTAAGCTACATTGGCCGCCCCTCATTCTTCTCCCAACCACTCTAAGGCCATCCGGGACCACCCTTGAATGCCCTTTATTCTACTAGATTTAGTTTATGCTCTCCATAGTTTTACTACTTTTATTACTGCTTAGTAGCGTAGTCTTAACTTCTCCCCCAATGATGCATGCGAAATCTCCCCATCGATTCTTGTATGCAATCATTTTCTGGTAGCTAGATTTTCGTTTCAAGCATTTATGTGCAAGCTTTCCTCTAAATTTCTTATGCAAACAACTCCCCAATGAATGAATGAAAATGCATTTATATATATATATATATATATATATATATATATATATATATATATATATATATATATATATATGTATGTATGTATGAATGTATATATATCTTTATGTGTTTGAAATCACCATGAGCTTATTGATTAATATTGTATTTGCGTGATTCAAGTTGCCTATTTCTAACTCCTAATATTCTTGCAACTAAGCATGTCCTACCTAAATACGTAATAATCACAAACCGAAATGCGATTCTAAACAAAGTAGACTGGCAAAAAGATCGATTTCAAAAGTAAATCAAATGCCTCCTAGAGACGAACGACTAGGACTCAAGTCTCGTTATCTTTAGAAATCATTTTTTGACAAACGTTTTTGCGCGACTATACTACGATTCCGACGACTTTCAAAATGCACGAAAACACTTCCTGTTAGTTTCCCATCAATTTTTTGCCTAAGTACCACTCCTACAGCGAAATCACATGCATCGCATATGACCTCAAAGGGTTGAGACTAATCGGGGGACTGTAGGATCGAGGCTTGGGTAACTTGATCACGGAGCATTTCAAATGCTTGAGTGCATTCCTTGGAGATTTTGAAAGGTACATCCTTAGATAGCAGAGTGGTCAGGGGGTGTACGATCTTCGAGAAATCAGGAATGAATCGACGGTAAAAATCGATGTGCCCCAAAAAAAATCGGATGTCCTTGATCAAGCTAGGCATAGGGAGTTTGGAAATTAAGTTCACCTTGGCTCGATCGACCTGGATGCCTTTTTCTGAAATGAGATGTCCCAGGACAATTCCTTCAGGCACCATGAAATGGATCTTTTCCCAGGAAAGAACCAGATTCACATCAATGCACTGCCTGAGGATTTGAACCAAGTGTAGGAGATAATCATCAAATGATTCAACGAATATTGAAAAGTCATCCATGAAAACTTCCAGATAATCACCTACCATATCTGAGAATATGGCAAGCATGCACCGCTGAAAAATAGTAGGTGCATTGGAGAGACCGAACGGCATCCTTCGGAATACGTACGTCTCGAAGGAGCAGGTGAAAGTGGTCTTTTCTTGGTCCTCAGGATGGACTGCCACCTGGTTATAACCGGAGTACCTATCAAAAAAGCAGAAGAACCTATTTCCCACTAGTTTCTCGAGGATCTGATCAATAAACGGTAGTGGGAAATGATCCTTCTCCACGGAGGAATTGAGTCTTTTGTAATCAATGTAGACTCTCCACGAGTTTGCCACACAGGTCGGTATGATTTCTCCGATTTCAGTCGTGATCACGATGAGTCCTGCCTTTTTAGGCACAACCTGGATTGGACTCACCCACTAACTATCGGAGATCGGGTAGATGATCCCTGCATCTAACCACTTGATGATCTCCTTTTTCACGACCTCCTGTATATTAGGATTCAAACGTCTCTACATTTCACGAGAAGATCGTGTGCCCTCTTCAATGTAGATATGGTGTGTGCAGTAAGAGGGGCAGATACCAATCAAATCATCGAGAGTCCATCCAATGTCTCTACAATGTTGCTGGAGAATAGTAATCAGATGGGATTCCTGGTCAGGTGTGAGTCTGGAGTTGATAATCATAGGAAACATCTAATTGGAACCCAAAAAGACGTACTTCAAATGGTCGGGAAGAGGCTTGAGTTCCAGAACGGGGTTATCAGTAGCAGCGGGCGGTTTAAGGTGTGTGTCAGGAGCAAGGGGAGGAGTTATGGGTGTATCTAAGACAGATTTAGACTCCTCTGATTGCGGGTTTTGATCCTCTTGTGGTTGATCAGAAGTAATCAAGTTATCCTCAATATATGGTTCATCAACCATAGCCTTGATATCACATATATGTTCTATAACACAGCAATTAATCCCATGTTGGACCTTAAAAATGTCAATCTTCAGTGTTTGGTTCCCGAATTTCAGTTCAATTTGGCCCTCCTCACAATTTATATTGGCCCTAGCAGTGGCCAGAAAGGGGCTCCCTAGTATAATTGGTGTATCCCTTGGATTTTCTGGAGCATCCATATCTAAGACTACAAAATCCACCAGGAAATAGAAATCCCGTACCCTAATGATGACATCCTCAAGAACTCCTTTAGGTGACTTAATAGATCGGTCAGCCAACTGCAATGTCACCTCTGTCGATTTAAGCTCAGATTCTTCAAGGTGGTCAAGGAGTGATGTAGGTATTAGGTTTATGGAGGCACCTAAATCTAATAAAGCTCTGTCGAATTGGGTATCACCAATGGTACATGAAATCAGGGGAGTACCTAGGTCTTTTGCCTTAGGTGGGAGTTTGCTCAAAATTACAGAGCTGGCTTGTTCTGACAGTACGATCGAACTCTCACTTTTAGTTCGGGGCTTACGCTTGGGTGTACACACGTCTTTCAGAAATCGTGCATAAGCGATACGTCACGGATTGCATCCATCAAGGGGATGTTTATATGGACCTGTTCAAAGAACTTGACCAGATCCTCCTCAGGAGCCATGGGTTTGTTTGTCTTCTTTCCCTTGGTCAAGGCCTCAGGAAATGGAACCTTGGTTGGTTCCTCTAGAATAGGTCCAGGTTCTTGATCTGGGATAGGGGTGTCCTGGATAACTATCCTAGGGCTTGGGTTACTACCAGGCTGAAAGTGGCTTGGATAAGGTGGGTCTTGTGTTGCTTTGCCACTACGGTTGTTATAGAATTCAGTCCTGCCTGGTTTTGGTTCGGAGTTGGTAAAATAGGTGGTTGCTGTTGAAATCCCGCATATGATGTCGAAGCTTCCATCTCGTCGAGTGATGGAACAGAAGGGGCCTGATAAATCATTTGGGCTTGACCCAGATTTGGGTTCATAACGCGCCTCTGGTTCGGCATGTTATTTGGATTCGGCGGAGGTTGCGAAGGGAGTGTGGCAGGTTGGCAGGAATTCACCATCTGGGCGAGTTGATTGCGAACCCTGTGATCTCATCCTTGTGCTGTTTTTACATAACTGCATTCGTCTTCTAAATGTCAGCCAGAGTCTAAAGGATAAAAGTCATTTGATCTGTTTGGGTTGGCCCAGATTGATAGGTGGGGTTGGGTCGAGGCCGAGGTGGCTGATATGGACGAGGGGCTTGTGGACGGGGTTGATATGGTGGTCTTTGATTCTGATTATTTCTCGCCCATAGGAAGTTGGGATGATTCCGCCATCCAGGGTTATAGGTGCTAGAGAATGGGTCAATCTGGATGGCGTTGAGGTCCTCGCAGGTTTGAGGAACCTTAGGAAAGTCAGAATACGAGGGTTCAGAGTTCCCCCAACTAGAGTAGGTTGGATCGGAGTTTCCTCCGGTCCTAGAGTCAAACGGGGGTGGATACGGGTCCATCCCCTAAGAAGATCAGTGATGGATGTTATGCACAGCTTCCCCCCAAGAGGTGGTTGTGCAAACGGGTTTTGCACAGAGGTGGCTTGCTGCAGATGTCGAGTCAGCTCATCCACCTTCTTCTCTATGATAGAGACCTTGTCCAACCGACTAGCCATCAGTTCCAAGTCGATGGATGCAAACAAGCCCTATATCTCGTGTGCTCCCCTTGGATTCGTCGATGCGTGGGCATTCATCCAGTCCAATAAGCCCATGGAGTCATTATTGATGGAGTTCTCGCATATATTCTCGAGAATCTCCCACACAGTGTCTTCATGTTGACCCATGATATTTCCTCCACAGGTTGCATTGATGAATAAGCAGATGTCTTCACGGAGTTCCTGGTAAAAAGACTGGACTTGTTCCCATTTAGGAACTCCGTGATGAGGGCACTTTCGCATGAGATCTAAGAAACGATCCCATGCTTCATGAAGAGATTCTCCATATTGCTAGGTGAAGTGTGTGATCTGGTGCTGTAAGGCATTCATCCGACCAACTGGGAAGAACCTTTTCAAGAATTCGGATTATAGTTCAACCCATGTGTTGATTGGATGCATTTGAGTCTGATACCAGTGAGCTGCCTTGTCCATGAGAGAGAAGGAAAACATCTTCATAAGAAGAATATCTCAGTTTTGTACATCTGACCCGAAGGTCTGGGCCAGATGTTTAAGTTGTTTGATGTGCTGGAAGGGGTCCTCGGAATTAAGCCCATGAAACTTTGGAATAGCATGAACCATGTTGGGCTTGAGTTCAGAATCAGGACCTCCAGCTGGGATTTGGACTCGAGGTTCGATCGCCACCACAGCAGGATTGTAGTGATCTTGCATCATAGGACGTTGCGGCGGGTTTGCAAAGGCTTGAAATAGATCATTCAGGCGCTGGAGTTGGTTTTTGGCACGTACTTGAATAGGCTTTATTAAAATGGTGATATTAATGTCGAAATGAGTATAGTGAGTTAACCTAAATCGAGTCTACACCAGTTTCACAAAATTTTTTAACTTGGCCTACTTGATTTTAGCTTGATCACTTTTAGGCCTAAGGTCGATCTCAGGGAAGTGGGGATTAGGAGATTTGCGAAGTTTCTACACCTTTCCTAAAACCTATCTCTTCCTTGCGTTTATTATGTTTTTGGTTTTCTTGATTTTTAGGTTTTTTTTTCCGATAATCTTGTTCTTGAGGCACACCCTTAAATAGGTCCTTAACTACACGCCAAAATACAATGAGTCCTATCTCACCACATGCGAGACCGTGTGCCTGCAAATCAAGATTTATCTTTTTTATTTTATACTTTTTTTAGTCTTTTTAGTAGCAAGAAGAAAAGACAAATTGAAAGAGAAAAGAGAATGCAATGAAAAGAAATACTTAGCTTAGTATATCTATATATGTATATATAGTAGATATAGAATATGTATAGTTATATAGATGTTATATAAATAAGGGTGAAGATGGAAATGTGAATGGGATGTATCATGGTGTCAAGTTGGTCCACGTCTAGCAAGACGCAACCAACAAGACTAAGTGCCGTGTGGAGTGTGGAGTGTGGAGCGGATGTGTATGAGTGAGGGTCGACGTGCTTGCTTTGCGTGGGTATCAGGGAATGTCAGCAACTGGTGCGAATATTCCCGCGATAAGATGTGCGATGGAGGGGTGAGTGCACAGGTATATAAGTAGTGTATGTGAGGTGAATATGTGTATAGGGAATGTGGATGAGTGGATATATATAAGTATATATGTATATGTATGCATATATATATATATATATATATATATATATATGTATATATGTGTGTATATGTATGTGTGTGTGTGTGTATATATATATATTTATATAAATATGTATATATATTTATGTATATGTAAATATATGTAAGGGTGGGAGTATGTGAATATGTATGTATATATATGCGTGTATGCGTGTGTGTGCGTGTCTATGTGCATGTGTATCAGTGTGTGTGTGTGTGTGTGCTGGAGGAGGAGCAACAGTTTAAGTCATCTGCTGCGCAGGGGCGACGCCTGGAGGCGTAGAGCTGCGCAGGCGCAAAGGCTGAGGCGAACGCGCACGCGTGGGCATGTGAGGCGTAGCGCGCTGTGGAGTGCAGCGCACAGTGCTAAGGGAGGGGACGCGGTGACCGGCTGGAGCGGGTGCAGGCAAGGAGAGAGAGCACAGAGCCACCGGCTAAGTGAGAAACTTGCCAGTGGCTACAGTGTTGCGCAGACCGCGTGCTACAATGCGCTACAGTGCGCGCGCTGTTTGGCGACCGGCTAGAGCGGGTTTGGCGCATGCCTGGCACTGTGGAGCGCCTACTCGCGCGGAAAGGAGTCCCGCACGATCTGCTTGGGCGGGCGGTGACCGACTGGAGGTGCAGGCGGTGCGTGGAGGTGCAAGAGCTTCAGAGGTTGGAGCTCTGCATTAATGGCGACTAGGGCGAAGAAACGAAGAAAAACAAAACTAAAAGAAATGAAATCAGAAAACAAAGGGTGAAACCACCACGCCCACCTACTCACGAAGGAGTTGGGCGGTGGGGAAGCTCACAGTGGTGGTTTGAGACCACTATGAGCTTTCTCCTGCACACGGTTTGCCTCTTCTCAACTTGTGAGAAGAGGAACTGTGTATGGAGAGGGAGAGGGAAGGAGGTTGGCCAACAGTTATCTGAGGGTGGTGGCTGGTCTGTATGAAGGTGATGCCGGCTACTACAGCAAGGGAGAGTGCATGGTATTTTATAGAGGGAGAGCACACCTCTCCCCATGCTGCTGACAGGAGGAACGGCGAGGAGAGGTGCGATGCACCATGCCCTGCAGCCGCATGAAATGAGAAAGAGAAAAAAAGAAAATAAATAAAAAAATGAAAATTGGTGAAATTGCAATGCCACACTCAATGAAAATGTTAATAATGGAAGTGGATTGGATGGCCATTTATTCTCACTCTCTTCCCCTCTTTATGCATGTAGGTGTATATTTACAAATGTAAGTAGGGCTACATAAGATGCAAGGGCAATGCTAGGAAATAACACAAGATGGCATATTTACTGGTGTATTTTTGCTGTGCAATCAGTTTTCAAGATTGTTCTCTTCTATTGGTTGTGCCATGATGATGGAAGAAGGAGAATTTGGTTCTGATGAATCAGAGGAGATGTCTATGTGGTGGGGTTGCTGCACAAAAACAGACGTCGAGGCTTGGCCTCGGCGGGAGTGAATTGCTAAAGGAGGTCTTAAGGATGGTATTAAGGACCTCCTACCGAACATGCACCGATGGTTTGGATGAGATTAAAATGTGCTGGACCCAATCAAGACACCCAAAAATTTGAATGACTATAGAAGTTCGGGGCAGATGATACCCCTTAGTTAGAAAGTGGTCCACCTGAGAAATACCTGGGCAGCCAAAGAGGGAGAGTCCCGCAAAGACCCCTACACGGTAGAGCATCCCCACGAGTTACAGGGTTTCCCCCACCTGACCTCTCTTGTCACTGAGATTCCAGGTAGACCAGAATGGGGACTTTGACCTCTTAAGTCTACCACTTTTATTTAAGAGCAAAGGTGCTTAGGATTACACTTGAACTTTAGATGTTTTGAGTGCAAAAAGTGACCTAATTTCAAGGTTGGTTGACCCAACAAGAGGTCAACTTCACCTATTTGTCCTTTAAGAAGCTTTAGGTCCTTTCTTCTAGGATTCAAGTGAAATTAAGAGCTTGAATTTTAGGGTTTCTCTTGAATAAGTCTTTTCAACCAAGGCCTAGGCACACCTGTTTTGGGATAGTTGATTCTTGCTTAAAAAGGTGTGTCTCTAAAACCCTAAACTGGAATCCTTAATTTTGGCTCTAATTTTGGTCCAATTTAGTTGCCAAAAATATGGTATCTAGGGCTCAATCAAGAAGGTGGTAGCCCTAGTTACCTTAAATGGATGCAAAAGTCAATATTTGTTGTTGAAATCAAAATCAGGCAACTTTGGTGGCTTAACTAAAGATGGAAAGCAGATGGCCCTAATTGATTTTATCTTATTTTTTTTCCTTTTTAGAATAAGGGGCTTAGGAGAAAGGACTAATTAGAGATTACATGCCCTAGGTGTGTTTGCTGTGCGGCTGTCTTCCTTTGAATCTTTCCCCTTGAAACAATCACAACAAAAGAGATGTATCAAGTTAGTACCAAATCAAAAATTGTGATCAAGATTTCTAAATCGCCTGTTACTTCCCAGCAACGATGCCAAAATGTTCACGAGGCGAAATCAGGTTTTAAAATCGATGCGTCGTAGTATAGTTGAAATTGCTCAAAAATAAATAGATTTTATCACTCGAAGTTTTAAGTCCGAGGTCGAACACAGAGAGTAAATTAGGGTTTAAAAATCAAGAGCACAACTTTTGAGAAATTGAATATAATATGCAATGAAAACTGGAGTTGTAATGCAAAAATATAAGCACAGGAGAATAAAAAAGTCAATGTATGAAGACAAGCACAAAAAATGGGTGTCTGATTTTATTAATCAGACATCTTAACTACGGCTGCTACAGTGTTGTGCTTTTCTTCTCTTTCTCTCTTCTCTGATCTCTGTCTCTGGCTACTTTCTTCCTTCTTCTTCTTCTTTCTCTGGCGGCTCCTTTTTTCTTCTTCTTTTCTTCTCTGTTCTTTTCGTGCCTTAGCCCTCCTTTGCCTTAGCTTCTTCTCCTTCTTCTTCTTTCTCTGGCAGCTCCTCTTTTCTGCCTCTAGCTTCTTCTCCTTCTCTTTCTTCTTCAGCTTCTTCCTCTTCAGCCTTGCCTTCTCCTTCCTTAGCGTTCGCTGGCTTCCGCTTTCTTCTTCCTTGGCTTCTTCTTCTTCTCCTTTCCTGCGAGAACAAAACCTACCCCTACCCGCCCACAATCTCTCTTCCTCTTTCTCTCTTAGGCTCGCTCTCCCAGAGCCGCTTTCTCAGGTAATCGAGTCGGGTACGTGCCCGGGACCAAGCCCACCGACGTGCAGTGGTGGGCAAGGAGTGCAGGACGAGTATATGGGTCAAGCTAGGTCCGCGAAAGCAATGTCACGGATGAGGCAGTGAGAGGGTGAGTGGAACCTCACCCTGTGGTCAGGAGGCGGTAAGCCTGATTCACTTTTTTAATTTATTTTGCTGCGCCTGCTCAACAGCTTCTGAGGTGGGACTAAATGTCCCACCTTCCTTCACGTGCGTCTGCAGCACGTGTCTTTCACTTGATTGCGACGGCTACTTTGGTCTTCGAAGCCAATTGCTCACCTGGTTCTGTGCGCGAGAGGAGTCTGCACACCCTGGGACTCTTAGCCTGGAGCGGGGAGACCTGGAGCAAGCTCCTCACTTGCGTTAATGGAGGCGAGCCTCCAACACCTGTCAACACGAAAACAGCTTCGTGGCCTAGTCAGAAAGCTCAGAAAGCTTCGTCGAGACATGGCGAACGTAGTGCGGGGGTCGGCGTGGCATGGGATGGCTGGAGTGTGCGTTCCTAGGGCACCCTGTGTGCATGAGAGTGGGTGTGTTCGGGGGGTGTTTTAGGGGCGTGGTGCGGTGAGTGAAGCAAGGGTTTATGATCAGTGGAGTGTAGCAGAGCTTATGGGGTGGTTGGTGAGGCGGATGGAGGTGCGGGGCGGCAGGGATGCCTCACCGGAGGTCTGGCCGAAGATGAAGAAGGTAAGGGTGATAGCGTGCGTCGTGGGGTGTTTCAAAGAAATAAAGAGAGGAAAAATGATTAGAAAGGAGAGAGGACTTAGCTGGATGTAGAGAGATGAAGGGGGAGGCGGAGATGGTGGTCGGCTTGTATTGCCATCGCCGGAGACGAAACACTCAGTGGGGGAGGATGGCGACAACGAAGGGGTTGTAGAGGCGTGGGCGGGTGTGGCGCGACGCGGACAAACAGGAGGAAGAGAATCCTGCCACTGATATTGTGACTAGGCGAAGAGGGAAAGAGAGTGAGGTCACCGGAGCTTGCTGAGTCACTGGTCGGAGGGGGAAGAGACGAAAGTGAGGGATTCTCTGGCCAATTTCAAGCGTGGGAGATGTGGATGGATTTGGGTATGCTTTTATAGGCCCTGGAGGAAGGATTTATGCTTAGAAGCCAAGCTTCCAAGCACGGCAGGCTTGCCAGAGATGGAAGGTTGAAGGAGACCCGAATCTCTCATGCATTCGCATGAGAGATTGGGTACCAAATAGAGCCTGGAATTGTGTCCAAATTGGAGGAGATTTCTCAGAGAATCTCCCTTTTAATTTTGAAGGGGATTCTATGAGAAATCAAAGAGATCTTGCCCCCAAATTCTCGACGGAGTAGAATTCCCTCCGCTATAATCGTGGAGGGACCTAATTGCAAAGAATGAAAAAAATATAGGGGGCTTTCTGTAAAGGTTTTCAAAAGATAGGGGTAGAAATGTAATTAGGCTGGACCTATTTGCAAAGTAGGTCAAGATGAATTCGCCTTAGGTCCAAATTTTGGCATAAACCTAATTTGGACCTAAGAAACCCAATGGTAACTTGGATTTTGGGTTTGACCATGTTTGATTAGGTAATTTACGCAAAAGCCCAATTTAAGGCAAATATTTGTCTAAGATCCCAATTTTGGTCAAAATAGGTTCTAAGGGCCAAATTGAAGGTTTTAAACCCTAGAGAATATTTTTCCATGATTTTTAGAGGGTTTAGGTGAATTTTATCCTGACCAGAACCTTGTTAAATCAAGTGGGTCTGTTTTAGGATTACAAGAAGTCATTTAATTCCCAGAATTCACATGAACCCTTTTTTGTTTGAACCAACCCACTTTTTATCTTGTTAAGACCATTTGACCTATGTTTATCCCATGAGAAAACCCATTGTTGTACTGCAATGGTAAAATTATAGTTTTACCCCTTGTTTCTTGCTTTTCTCTCAGAATGGTTATTCATTGAGTTAAGACCTCCAGTTGGTTATGTAGGAACTTTTGTTCTTTTTTCTAGGTCAAAATGAGCTAGTTAGGGCTCATGATGGTGTTCCCATCAAGAGATGAATAGTGTGGTAGATAAAAATTTGCAGGAATAACAAACCACAAAAACACACAAGATATATAGTGGTTCCCCTCAGTTGGGTACTCCACTACCAAAGTCTCCCGACTTAGGATTTTTAACCCATTTCCCTCAACCAGGAGGGAATCAATTTACTAATGACCTGAGGTAATTAACAGGTTACCGCAACCAAATTACAAGATATCAAAAAGAAATAAAGATACAGGTGTAAGCAAGATGCAAATAAAAGCTTACAACAAATTCCTAAGTCCTCAATAAGTGTATTGTTTAATAAGAGTATATAAATTAATCTAACGAGAATACTAAGGCATAAACGAACGATTGAACAATGAAGAACACGATTGCCTTTGATGACTTGTCGTAAATGAAGAGAGGCCTTTGATAACACTGCACATGGGGGTGATAATTCTGTTAAATAGGGCCCACCTTAAGAATAAAAGGCACAACATAAGTAGAATGGGAGCATTGCATGCATCATATACCAAGATTGCTTATAAACCTGTATTAATGGCCATTTGTGTAAGCACTTGTCAAAGCAGGCCTCAAATGAGCAATCGGACTGCACGGATGATTCAGAACGACGAACGGAGTCCGACGGACTCAAGATCGGCCAAATCCGACATCCGAAGCTCCTATAATGGGTCCAAGAAGTTCTGACCGTTGATCTGATGATCAACGGCCTTCGTTGCGCCACGTCACCCCCGCTCACCGTACGCACGTCCTCTTTCAGCTGAGATCAAATCTCGACCGTCGATCTTTGATCGGACGGCCGAGAACCGCGCGCTCGCCCGCAGTCGCCGCGACAAAGCAGCGGGCATGGCGCAACGGTTAGTGCGCACGCCCGCACGCACGCGACGCAGGTTCGAGCCGCGCAGTGCGAAGAATTGAAGACGAAGGAGCGCGCAACGAAATTGGGCCTCCCGATCAGCAACGGGCGGTCGAGATCGCGCCACGCGGCACACCCTCAGACAACGAGCGCCCACACACGCGCGCACGCCAGGCGACGACACCCGCGCACACGCGCGCCCGAGGCGCGATCCGAGCACACCCAAGGGAAGATCTCAGCCGTTCGATCTTCGATCGAATGGCTCTCACACAGAGGCCGCAGATCAGGCGCGGGCGTGTGATCGGTAGGCTGGAGGGCTTCACTGACGCTTTTGGAAGGGTTTTAGTGACGTCCTGGACATCGCTAAAGCCCCTTCTTCTTTTAAAAAGCCCTTCTCCCTATTTAAACCCCCTCCAACCACTCATTCAAGGCATTCACTTCCCTTGCAACTACTCTACCCCCCTCTTAGCTAGCTTTAGGCCCTCTTGTAATCGCCGGAGACGACGAGCCACCGACAGAGCCTTCTCCATCGCCGTGGCTGCCTCGCCGCTCTCCCTCCTCTCTCTCCCTCTCTTCCTCTCTTTTAAGCTTTCCTTTACTTATGTTTAAGCATGTATCTAATGTTGTAATCTGTGAACTAAAGCTGCATGATTAACGAAGTTACTTTCCGTTCAATTGTTTACTTTAATTCCTGTTTAAGTTGCATGATCAAGCAAGAAACAACTCTAACCCTAATCTCTCTCTCTCTATCCTTCTCCCTCTCGCTTTCAAACTGCACCTTTCACAAGCAAAACTCCGCACTTTCCGTGACAACAAGTGATAAGCAAAATCCAATTTTCACGCCTCCCTGAGATCGACACTCGGACTCACCTCCATTTCTTTACTTTAAAACTGCCGTTGCAAGTGCGACTATAATGACACTTCTTAACACACACGCACGAGCACACGCCAGTTTTTGGCGCCGTTGCCAAGGAGGCAACGGATTTGTTTTGTCACTTCCATTCCACATCCATTCTCACATCGTCTAATGCCCGGTTTTCCTTTTTACTTGATGGTTGCAGGAATTCGACGCTTGGACGGCGAAGCGACGCATCCCACGACGGTAATAAGGGAGTAGGCGCAACGAGGACCGATAGTGAGTAATTCTTCACTTATGATTGTTTGCTTGCGTGAAAAACTAAAAAAAAAAGTGTAAAAATTGAAAAAAAGATTGGCGTGGTGATTGCTTGACCCACATCCTTAACACATCACCCCACAAAAAAATGTACACTCTAACATTCTGAATAAATTCTTGGAGTGTTCTTTTCTCTTTTTTGAGTGGTGTTTGCGAAGCCACCATGAGTTGACCTAGGCCGCACCACTCAACCCTAAAACTGACTCATCTAATAGAAGCTGCATGATCATTAGGATGAGTACATTAGGGTTTTAGAGCCTCTATAGAATAAAAGGAAATCTACTTTCACCGAATTGTATGCAGAACTTGACGTGCCCACTGAAACTTGTCTAAAAACATTAAGACACGTCAACCCTAAAAAGCACTAAAGTAAGGATGAAATACTAAAAGACACCACATCTTAAAAATCCTTGCTTGAAAACCATGTTTTGATAAAAGCACACACCTTGAAAGTGGAAAATTAAGAGGCACCACCCCAATCAACGCCTCATCACATAATCCTATCACAAGCACTATCCTAGCCCTTTAAAACTAAGTAGACGTGCCCTAGGCAGGACTGAGTTAAGTCTCGAAAGGCGAGATTTTGTTCGCTGGGAACTTGGCTTTCATTCCCTTGGTAGAATCTGGTGACTAGGCTGCGGGTTTTAAAGAAAAATTGAATTTAGGAAGAAAACTTAGGCATTAGAAGCTTGTCAATAGTGGAAAATAATACAAAAAGAACTTAAACACTTAGACTTTTCAGGCCGTCAAGCTTAATCAGCCCTGGTGTCCGTTAAAATATGGATTTAGCTTCGAATCCTTGCAACCTTAAGCTATTCTAATCCACCTACTAAATAAGGTGATAAGTATACGACTTATCAACTCATCCTTTAACTCAAAAAAACTTTGAGTCTCAGCATCTGCACACATTTTTGCACAGACTCACTCCTCGAAGATTTTGACAGAAATTGGGTAGCTAATGAACTCTCTAGGGTGGTATGGCTGGCAAGTTGTCGTGGGTAACAACCCATTGGTAGGTTGTCCAGAACCCAGCCACGGGACCATTTCTTCTTCATTGCCTCTAGGTACATTTGAGATCAGCGAAGCCACCTAATAAAAGAAAAGAAAAAGGGAGAGGAAAAGAAAATAAACCACACTTCACCGCACAAGTATGGCTGGCAAGTGATCGTGGGTAATATCCCATTGGTCGGTTGTCCAGAGCCCAGCTCAATAACTGCATAAAAAGAACCAAAACACTTAAGGAAGAAGCGGGGAAGTAGTACAAGCTGGGGAGATATACACTAGAAAAATCCTTGTGTTGACCCCAATTAAAACAAACATAGGGAGAAAGCTACCAATCAAACAATACACCTTCAGGAAAATATATTTCCTCTTCCGATCACCTAGGGGCGTAGAAATTCGAAGTCTGTCTAAATTACCGTTGAGTAAGTCTATCACGATCTTCACACCAAGATGCTTAGCACTTAGGGTTTTGACCAAGTTTCGGGTGGGTTGGGTAGCTGTAAAAAGTTACCAACCCACGCTGAATTCCGAAAAAATTCTAAAAAATATATATACAAATGTATAGTTATATACATTAAAGCAAGGATTCAGGCGATTCGTATTTTGGCAGACACTCGGGCGCTGCTTAGTCTTTGCAGATTAAGATCTTGGTATATTTCCTCCTATTAACAAGTGACGAAGCGTCTAAGCAATTACTTCTTAAATTCTGAAAGAAAATAAAGGCCAGAATAAACCTTGCTAAGGACTAGCAAGGAGTAAGCATGGGGGTATGATAACACTGCATATGGGGGTGATAATTCTGTTAAATAGGGCCCATTTTAAGAATAAAAGGCACAACATAAGTAGAATGGGAGCATTGCATGCATCATATACCAAGATTGCTTATAAAACTGTATTAATGGCCATTTGTGTAAGCACTTGTCAAAGCAGGCCTGAGATGAGCAATCGGACCGCATGGATGAATTCAAAACGATGAACGGAGTCCAACGGACTCAAGATCGGCCAAATCCGACATCCGGAGCTCCTACAATGGGCCCAAGAAGTTCTGACCGTTGATCTGATGATCAACAGCCCTCGTTGCGCCACGTCGCCCCAGCTCACCGCACGCCACGTCCTTCTTTAACTGAGATCAAATCTCAACCATTGATCTTTGATCGGATGGCCCAGAACCGTGTGCCCACCCGTAGTCGCCGCGACAAAGCAGCGGGCGTGGCGCAACGGTTAGCTCGCACGCCCACACGCACGCGACGCGGGTTCGAGCTGCGCGGTGCGAAGAATTGAAGACGAAGGACCGCGTAGCGAAATTGGGCTGCCCGATCAGCAGCGGGTGGCCGAGATCGTGCCACGCGGCGCTCCCTCAGACAGCGAGCACCCACGCACGCACGCACGTCGAACGACGACACCCACACACACGCGCGCCTGAGGCGCTATCCGAGCGCGCCCAAGGGAAGATCTCAGCTGTTCGATCTTTGATCGGACGGCTCTCACGCAGCGGCCGCGGATCAGGCGCGAAGAAGAACGGCACAGGCGTGTGACCGGCGGGCTGGGGGGCTTCACCGACGCTTTTGGAAGGGTTTTAGCAACGTCCCAGACGTCGCTAAAGCCCCTTCTTCTTTTAGAAAGCCCTTCTCCCTATTTAAACCCCCTCCAACCACTCATTCAAGGCATTCACTTCCCTTGCAACTACTCTACCCCCCTCTTAGCTAGCTTTAGGCCCTCTTGTAATCGCCGGAGACGACGAGCCACCGACGGAGCCTTCTCCACCGCCATGGCTGCCTCGTCGCTCTCCCTCCTCTCTCTCTCTCTCTTCCTCTCTTTTAAGCTTTCCTTTACTTATGTTTAAGCATGTATCTAATGTTGTAATCTGTGAACTAAAGCTACATGATTAACGAAGTTACTTTCCGTTCAATTGTTTACTTTAATTCCTGTTTAAGTTGCATGATCAAGCAAGAAACAACTCTAACCCTAATCTCTCTCTCTCTCTATCCTTCTCCCTCTCGCTTTTCAAACCGCACCTTTCGCAAGCAAAACTTCGCGCTTTCTGTGACAACAAGTGATAAGCAAAATCCGATTTTCACGCCTCCCTGAGATCGACACTTGGACTAACCTCTGTTTCTTTACTTTAAAATCGACGTTGCAAGTGCGACTATAACGACACTTCTTAACACACACGCACGAGCGCACGCCAGCCTTGAAAAGAATGCAACAAATCAAGCTCCTTTATAGCTAGAAAAATTGAGAATTGGAGGTATAGGTAAGGATAGTATTTTTTTGGCTTCTTAGTTCTGTGCAAAAGACACTCAAAGAATGCTTATATAAGCTACTAAACACTTCTCCTACGAATACTAGCCGTTAGGGGCAATTTGGGAAGATTAGAGATAGGTTTAATTGCAAAATAACCGTTCAGACTGGTCACAAAGGTTAGTCGGTACCGGTATTAAACTTTTGGTACCGGTACTGGATGCCTACAGTCAGCCCAACTAAGTCACTAGGTACCGGCACTAATGATGAGTACCGGTACTTGTGACTTACATATTTAGGTCCTGTGACCTACATGTACCGGTACTCATGATGAGTGCCAGTACTTGTAAGGTTCAGGAACTACATCATTCTGCAAGGTGTGAACACCTTGTACTGATACTCATGATGAGTACCGGTACTTGTTGTTCACAGTTTGGGACTAAAAACCTAAACCTGTGCCAAGTACCAAGAATGAATTTAAGTCAATTTTTAGAGTTATCCCATCTACTCTATACGACTTTATTTTGAAAGAATTGAATTTGAGTTTTAAAACGAATGAATGAACGAAATTTTGAACCCTAATTATCTCTACTTTGATTTTAACTCCTAGATTATGTTTTACTTGTTAGGAGACATACAAAGACTCTAAAATACAATGAATACAACAAAAACTATAATCTTCTTCCTTCATATGCTATCTTGTCCCTTCAATGATATCTTGTTGCTTGCATCCATATATTCTTTTGTCCTGTAATAGTTCAAAAACACATTAGATTTTAAAACGATTTTGTTAACACCAAAACACAGAAGAGAGGTGGAACTAGGTTCCAACACTTTCGCCTCTCGTTGATCAAAGCAGAGGCCCCCAACGCCCTCGACGTCGCTACTCTCTCTCGTCGAACTTAGTCATCTCCCTTGCATCTAGTGAGTCAACGTCGGATGCCTCCTTCCCTCACTCTCCTCCTAAGCCACCTCAAACTCTCCCTCTCTAGATCATTTCTACGCCCTTAGTTCCTAGCTTCAACCACCACACACCTCGGTTCGCCCCCATCTTCCCTACATCTGGCACAAGCTCCGATGAGTTTGCGTCGGCACCACACGCACGCAAACCCACAACCATTACCACCACTACCTTCGTCGTGCCTCACTGAGCAAAAGCCCCAAACAAATTCGGTCTTCTAAGCTCTCTTCGTCCCTATCGAACTCACCCACCTTCGCTCGTCCTCTCCAACCTCGGCACACCTCCATCGACCACGAAACACCAAGAAACCACCTCCATAACACTCACCATCCTTTGGCGATCATCCCGAACTAGTTTAATTGGGGCATTAAGCTCATGTTCGTGCTTTTAGGGTTCGTCGGACCTTCGCCACCGCCACCATCTTCTTCGACATTGTCTTCCTTTCTTCAAGTACCACATGACCTGCTGCCTCTCCCATTTGATGCGGATTCGATTGGTGAAGATCTCCAGGCCCTCAATTGAAGCAACGCACCACGGCATCTGCTCCAATTTGATAAGTAAACCACCTGTAGCTGCACGAGAAGAACTCGGGGACTTTAGTCCCACATCGAGTGTGCTTAAATTAAACATCTATGGTCTTGTTCTTTCTTCTTCTTCCTCTACATCTTATTTTTCTTATCCTCTTCTTCTTCTTTCTTCCTTGCCTTGGCCTTTCTTCTTCATGCACAGAGAGGAAACCTTCTCAAACGGCTAAGTGTTGTTCTTCTCCATAGCAAAACCCAACCCTTCCCTGCACTCTCTCTCCTTTCTTTCTCTAGGTTCTCCTCTTTCACACCCTCCTAAGGCCAATGCAATTTACCGAGTAATTGGGCATTCGAGGGTTCGCGTACCCGAGTCTAGGGTCACCGGCGTGGTACAATGACCGAGGAGTGTGAGATTAGGCGGGTTGGGTCATGTGAGCGAGTGTGAGAGGGGACCTCACCCCATGGTTGGAGGTGATAAGCCCCAATCACAAAAATAATATATTTGGCTTCAGCTGCTTTCTCCCACACGATGTGGGACTACCTTAATCTCCCTTCGTCTCAGTGCAGCAGCTGATGTTGAAGGCCTTGATTGGGGCAACAGGTGGGCATGCAAGCTCCAATTGAGATCCTAGAGCGAAGCCTGGATGTAGTTCGCAAGTCCTAAGGATGCTTCCTAGACATGGAATAGCCGGAGAACAACAAAGAACAGGCAGAGATGACAGTGGCGGCAGAGCTCTGACGTAGAACCTGAAAACATGAAATATGGGCTAAAAGCCTCGATTAAAAAGTTCAATAACGTCACCGTAAGGCGAGGAAGTGAACGGTGGTGATTTCGGGGTGTGGGAGTGCATGAGGTGGTCGGACGGAGGTGGAGATGGTTGTGCGAAGGTGGGTAGGTCAACGGAGGCTTTTAGTGGGTAGAATAGCGAATGGATAGAGGGGTTGTGTTTGCGGAGGGATGGTGGTGCTTGTGGGTGTGTTGACAAGGCAAATGAAGTTGTGTAGCAGTGGAAATGCCTCACCGGAGTGGTCGCCAAACGTAGAGAAGATAGGGGTGATTTGTGGTGTCGAGGGGCTCTTTTTGGGATTTTTGGGTAGGAAACTAGCCTAAAAGAACTAAGGAAACTAACTACCTATTCTAAGTGGACGAAAGAAGGGAGAATGACGCCGACGTTGGTAGGTCACGAAGGTTTCTAAGACCCACAAGAACTAACCTAAGGTTCATTGAACTCCGCAGTTAAAGCACCCGTGCTTAAAACATGGTTAGTCTAGGTTCAGTTTGCAGTGCGTTTTTGTAAGAAAGAGATAGAAGAATTTTTATTTTTGGAGAGTTTTCTCTCTGTTTTTCTTCTTTATTTCTAGCTTTGGATTGGCTTTACAACACGATCTATATCGGATTCCTAGTTCCCACCATCAATCCTCGCAAGGTCCCTTGCTTTTGATGCTTCGAGATAGCACCACCCATGGCAACCCCCAGAACCCTGGCTTTCGACACTTCAGGATAGTGCCACCCATGGCATTCTGTAGCTAAATTCAGGCCCTGGCAATCGACATTTCGGGATAATCCCGTCCATGGCACCTGAATCAGCATAAGGTGCTTACGTGCCCCTGGTAGGATATTTAGATACCCTAGGAGACAAGCACCGAGAAGATGATATGTTATTGCGCATCTTCGAGGGGAATTTCCCACCTCTCCGTGCCGGGAACTCATCCAAATCAATTTGTGTTGATAAGCCACTCCTAATCTAGGTGGCTTTTCAGAATAAAATTAACACTTTGCATGATTTTGATAATTAAGCACACTGAACCAAACAGTGTTTGGATTCGGGTGCTTAGGTTACTGAATCCTGCAAACCAGAGGTCAATTAATGAGGCCAAATAATCCCTAAGCCTTAGACCTAATACTTAAGCTTCGCATTTTCCTCAACTTCCTGAGCATTATACAGATCTTAACGAATACTTGAATTTTTAAGCTTAAAACAAGCCCAAGAGGCCTAAGATCAGCGTTCATACTAATCTCTGTATCTCTTAGCACTTTTGTCTTCTATTTTTTTCTTTTGATTTAGTCTAGAAATAAATAGATTCCTTAATCTTTTACTAATGACTAACTTTTTCTATTTCAAATTATTGCTCCTTTTTGACATTTAAATCACCTCTTCCTCCTCTCAAGAATGATATGCATTCAATTTTTCAAAATTTCCTCCCTTCTCCCTTTTTTTTTATTTTTCAATTTTTTTATTTATTTTTTTGATTTTTTGGAACATGTACTTTTTTGTGAGACCCATCATAAACTTGAATTTTTATGTGTTTGCACTTTAACACCCCCCATACCTAAGTTTTGCAATGTCCTCAATGTAAACGGAGGGTATGAAACAGTTAGGGTTTAGGGATTAGAACAGGACAATCGGGTGGGCGAATGGGTCAAGATGACTGTTGCGGACGATTTCAAGCTCTGATACTAGTACCAAAGGTGGAGTCGATTGTTCTAAAACTGAGCTCGAAGTGCAATAGACGTGAAGTAAAAAAGGATAATCAGAAGGATCTTGGGTTTTTGGAATGATGGGTTGCCTCCCGTTAAGCACTAAATTCAATGCCTTCAGAAGTGCGAAAAGTGCTATGGAGAAGGGGTGGTCAAATCAGACGAGCTTTATAGAACAAGCACCTTGATCAATAGCTTGGTTGGTCCAACCATGTGCTTGTTCAGATCAGCAGCTAATGATGCAACCCAAACCCAATCAATATGGCAGGTTGATAGATGTGGATCAAGAGATGTGGTGCCCACCAGATACTATGAAGCTCAGAATGATGTGGAAGTGAAAATTTAGGCTTTGGCTGAGTTGGATCAACCTGGTCAGAGTAGGGATCTTCAAAAGAGAATGAATCAGTGGAGTATGTGAGATCCCTATGTGAGTGATCAAAGAAGGATGGGATGTGATTTGTTGCCTGATCGATATCCAATACCCGATTAAAAGACGGAGGAGAATCATCTGCAACTGGCTCATCGAGAGGAGAATCAGAGTAAAAATTGAGTCCGGTTGCGGGTCAAGGTTGGGTTAGGATCTAAGCGGGTTCTGTATGTACTATAGAAGAGGTGGCTTCAAGAATAACATATGTGAAGGCTCCTCTAGAAAATGTTCAAAGGTATGTGTATCTAGAGAGTCCTCATAGAACCCATCAAAATCAAATGTAAATGCCTAGAGAGTACTTATAGGATCAAGAAAATCTGAGTTAAGAAAAGATTCAAACTCTGGATTGTAGACAGTCTCAACAATTACTGTTTCTGATTCCTGAGGATCAAAAAGAAATGATTCCATCTCAATGGAACCTGAGTTTGAATCAATGATCTTGGAATCTGGGATCTCAAAGTCAGAGTCGAAGAATGGATCATGTATGCTGAGGCCATAGATTAGTCTAGAGATGTCAGGAAACAACAGTTCTCCGAATTCAAGGTAAGATTTGAAATCGTCGGAGAACTTGCGAGAATCATGATCTGAATCTGATTCGGGATCAGAGGTTCCACCATAGAATAAATCAAGAGATGTACAATCAGCAATCTGACTTGGATCTAGCCTATTCTCAGAATCCGAACTAAAAACGATGTCCTTATTAGCCATGGGTTCGGGTTCTTTGCTCATAGGGTAGACCCAATCGATTCCTAACTCTTTCAACTCCTTGGTTTCTGTATCATAGATTGGCATAACTTCAGAAAAATCAATCTGTATCTCTAAGGAAGTTAGAGAGGTGCACTCATCAAATACAGGCCCAGAATCATAATCCAAATTCAAAATATGATTTCCATCACATGGGGCCTTGTAATCATCCCAATAAGGCTCAGATCCAGATTCTAGGTTAAGGGTGTGGGTTGGATTACTAGAATCTAGGTTGGGCTCTATAGGGATGTCAGAATTTCTCTCGAAAATCACCTTATTAGAATAAGGGATGGAATTTACACCCTCGAGAGGTTCTGATTCACTCTTAGTATCACAAGTGTCTGAGAAATCTGAGCTCGGTGAACCAGGCTCCTAATTTTCTAAGGCTGGCTCAAGATCAGGAACACCTACAATTGGATCCTCCCAACCCTCATCAAGATTAGGAATGTCAATTGCTGTGAAATTTGAATCTGAATTCATTTTGGTTGGGGGTTCACTATAACCTTGATCCTCAAACCCGGGAATTAGGAAATGTTGATCTTTAGTGTTGCTCCAAGGTGTCTCATTATCCTTTGACGGGAATTTTTGATCGATGGATCTATAGAATTTATTCAGAAATTCTCCCCATTTTCCCAAAAGATTATGGAGTTCTTCTGGAACTAAAGGATTTGACCAATATTGCATACAATCACTGTTGTGTAATTTCACCAATTCCATGTGTTCTGCTAAGAGATCATCCCAGGTCGAACTATGGTTTAGTTGTATCCATATCATCTCCATATGGTTCAAAATGTGGTTCATTGTTTTCTTGAATTTATCCTGAATGTCCCTTTTACAATATTCTTCATGGTTTCTATAAGCATTCTCAATTATCTTTTCTTTCATGCTCATTTGGGACTCAGGTTTCCTAAACAATCTTCCTATATAGCCAGGCTACATTTTTGAATCAAGTGGTGGAATCAGGATGTATAATCAAACTCAAGATTAGATTGCAATTGATCAAATCAAATTAGAAATTCCCAAGAAGATCTGTGTATGTGCTCTAATAGAAAAGATGAGGGACTGGATGTGAAATTTAACCCAATCAGGGCACCCAAAGATTTTTGGATGACTATAGAGGTTTAGGGCAGATGATATTCCTGTAAATTCCCTACTTTGAGGGGGTGAGATCAGCGTGACGTAATATAAAATGTGGAAATAAAATATAAACAATCTCACAAAATAACAATCGCACAATGTACACAATGATTTTTAGGTGGAAACCCAAATCGGGTGAAAACCACCACCTAACCCTCTCGAGTTAGGATTTTCCGATCAACCAAGTTGATCAAATCCACTAACGTACTACTTAAACGAGGGTAGTACAACCTC
The DNA here is from genome assembly GCA_037157565.1 of Thalassia testudinum. Taxonomy (NCBI): domain Eukaryota; kingdom Viridiplantae; phylum Streptophyta; class Magnoliopsida; order Alismatales; family Hydrocharitaceae; genus Thalassia; species Thalassia testudinum. The sequence goes on along the minus strand of JAZHRO010000035.1, from coordinate 35,004,394 downwards.
AATTACAACCACACTACTTTATACGAGGGTAGCATATCAAACCCCTTCTCTTCACGAGAAGGATTTTGTCTCACGAAGGAGACGGGAATTCGCAAGGAGAATACCCAACACAAATAACAAAGTAAATTACAACTATAGTCCTATAGAGCCAACAAAGTAAATCTTAAACTAAGCTTCTATAGAAGTTAGGATTCTTCCCTTTGGTGGAAGTGCATCGACGATGTGGATGCGTGAACCACGCGTAGCACTTCGTCGCTCTCGTAATCGCTGAGGGAGAGCGGGTGCGCAACAGGAATCAAGCTCTCTAGGTGTAGAACTAAGCTTGGAGAGCAAGAGCTTTCTTCTATATGATCTTCTTCTTCTTTTAGACACTAAAGAGTGGAAAGTATGTAGCTTGGGTGTGTCTTGGTGTATCTAAGTGTGTGTTTGAGTGACAAAGGTTCTCCTCTATTTATAGAAGCCCTAGGAAGGCTTTGGAAGGCCTTGGAAGGCTTCCATAGCTGTTAAGTGCAAGGTCCAAGAAAATCAGGCCGAAATCAGGATTAATCATTACACTAACAGGGTTATCAGACGTCTGATCCTGGCATCGGAAGTCTGGAAAACCAGTTTAAGATGTCTGGGAACAAAGTAAGACGTCTGATTTTAGGTTGGTTTCCTTCCTGACTTGAATCAGATCTAAACAGGGTTCTAGTGAATTGTCATCAGACGACATACAGGACATCTAGAATGATGTCTGGACGTCTGGAAACCTACTTTTCAACGGAAATGGATTTCCAAGAGAGTGCAACGGCTATAAAATCTCTGAGAAGAGATTTTGGGTCAGCCGAGGCAAAACGGTCATGTATCAAACGTATGGGGTCCTCTACGGACGTCTGATACGAGGCTAACAATCATTTCCTTCAGTTTTTACTAAGGTAGGCAACAGTCCACTAATTGGACGTCTGGCAAAAACATCAGACATCTTCTAAGACGTCTGGACTAAGGTCAGGACGTCTGATTTCATCAGACAGAACTAACTAAGTCCAGCCTAAACATAATCGGACGTCTGAGTCAACAGTCAGACGTCTAAAAAGTATTTATCAGATGTTTGATTTTCAGATTAGACGTCTGAAAAGGCTATTTGAACCCTAGTTTGGTTTTCTAAGTTCTTTACATAAAACATAAGTATCTTAGGGTTATGCAAGTGTTCCTAGGACTACTATTAGGGTACTTTGAGACTCTTTAACATAAATCTAAGTAACAAAATAAAGAGTAACAAAAGAAATAAAAATACACAGAGTACAAGGAAAGGAAATCTATCATATTCTTCATCTCCTTCATCAAGCCATCGCTCCTCGCAAAGCTCCTCTGTTCTCCGTCAAGCTCCTCCAATCTGCCATGGATGTGAGCTCGAACTCCGTCTGACCACGTCTCCATTTGCAATTAACCTAAGATCTAAGATTTCAAGTGCAAATGTTAAATGACACGTGTTTTGTTATCATCAAAATAAACGATCGCGGTACTCTAGCACCAACAATTCCTGGATCAGAAAGTCATCCACCTGAGAATTACCTGGGCAGCCAGGAAGGGAGAGTCCCGTAAAGACCCCTACACGGTAGAGCATCCCCATGGGTTATAGGGTTTCCCTCATCCGACCTTCCTTGTCACCGAGGGTCCAGGTAGACCAGAATGGATAACTTGACCTCCTAAGTCTACCAACTTTAAGTCCTAATCTGTGCCTTTAATTCTACTTGATTAGACATTAATTTGACTTGTGACCTAATTTGGAGGTTGGTTGGCCTACAATGTAGGTTAACTTCACCTGACTTGCCCTAAAGATGGCAGAATGAAATCTAGATCATGGCCTAGAAATCACCCTGATTGACTCTCAAGTTATTAGGTTCAAGGGTTTTAGGGTTTAAGTGAATTTAGAGACTAATTTTAGAGATTTTCTGATTAGATCTTTTCAATCAAGGGCTTGGGTAGCACACAAATGCAGGAGGGTAACGTTCCTTTAATTCAGGAAAAAATATGTACTAGCACTCCAAACCCTAATGTTAAACCCTAATTGGCTCTATTCTGCATCCAATTTGATCTCAACATGTGCACCTTGGACTCAAACAAGAAGGTGAGTAGTCCAAGATGATCAGAAATTCAGCGTGATCCCTAATAGGCACAGGAAATTTGGGATAGGGAATTCTAAGCAGAATCGTCTCAATCTTCAATCAGATTTGAAAAAAAAATTCGCAAATCAGGAAACTTGTCTTTTAAATGATAGTTACTATGAAAAATAAGGCAGGTGATTCCTAATTGATTGTTTCCTTTTTTGTCTTCCAAAGATTAGGAGGTTTATTAGGGAAGGATAGAGAAGTTACCTGCCCTAGAGTGGTTGATTTGCGTGGAAGATCTCCTCGTGAAGTACGTCGCAAAATCACAATAAAGCAAATAGGGCAAGTTAGTGCTCAAATATAAAAATATAGCAAGAGAATAGCGATGAATTGCGCGCTGCTCCCAGCAACGGTGCCAAAATGTTTGACAGCTAGATTGGGATTTTAAAAGATGCATTTGTTGTAGTAATAATTCCTCAAAAATAGCTCGAACAACAGATAAAATTTATAACTCGAATGTCAGAAATGAATTTCGAGGTCGTTTGCTAAGAGCAAATATGGAATTCACGTGCTAATCTCAATATATAATGTAAATGAGCATAATTAATTACTCAAAATCTAATATGCAATGTATGGCATGAGTATATGAAGAGTAAAAAGTAATCTAGACAAAATAATGGTGATTTGGATCACCATTTATAAGTCTAACATATAGAACAATTACTCAATACAATTAATATGAAGGAGTTGATAAAATCAGACATCATAAAAGACGTTGCCACAGTACTCTTTTGATTTCCTTCTTGTTGTTGTTCTTCTTTTTCCTTGCCATCTGTTCTTTCTTTCAATGGTCTTGTTCTTTCTTCTTATTCTTCCTCTGTGTCATCTTTTGCTTCTCCTCTTCTTTCTTCCTTACCTTGGCCTTTCTTCTTCACACACAAAGAAGAAACCTTCTCAAATGGCTAAGTGTTAGCTGTTCTTCTCCATAGCAAAACCCAACCCTTCCCCTCGCTCTCTCTCCTTTTTGTCTCTGGGTTCTCCTCTTTCACGCCCTCCTAGGGCCAATGCAATTTACTGGGTAATCGGGCATTCGGGGGTTCACATACCCAGGTCTAGGGTCACCGGTGTGGTATAGTGATTGAGGAGTGCGAGATTAGGCGGGTCAGGTCGTGTGAGCGGGTGTGAGAGGGGACCTCACCCCATGGTTGGAGGCGATAAGCCCCAATCACAAAAATAATATATTTGGCTTCAGTTGCTTTGTCCCACACGATGTGGGACTACCTTAGTCTCCCTTCATCTCAGTGCAGTAGCTGATGTTGAAGGCCTTGATTGGGGCAGTAGGTTGAGATCCTGGAGTGAAGCCTAGATGTAGTCCGTAAGTCCTAAGGATGCTGCCTGGACGTGGAACGGTCAGAGAACAATGAAGAACAGGTGGAGATGACAGTGGCGGTGAAGCTCCGGCATAGAACTTGAAAACATGAAATACGGGCTAAAAGCCTTGGTTAAAAAGTTCAATAGAGTTGCCGTGAGTCAAGGAAGTGAACGGCAGTGATTTCGTGGTGTGGGAGTGCGTGAGGTGGCCGAACGGAGGTGGAGATGGCTGTGTGAAGGTGGGTAGGTCAACAGAGGGTTTTAGTGGGTAGAATAGCGAATAGATAGAGGGGTTTTGTTCGCAAAGGGATGACGGTGCTTATGGGTGTGTCGGGGAGGCAGATGAAGTTGTGTAGCGATGGAAACGCCTCACCGGAGTGGTCGTCGGACGTGGAGAAGATGGGGGTGATTTGTGATGTCAAGGGGTTATTTTTAGGATTTTTGGGTAGGAAACTAATGGGAACACCATCATGAACCATAACTATCTCAGTTTAATTTGATTAAGTCAATAAAAGCTCCTACATATCCATAGAAGGTCCTAAGGGCACAAAATAATGATTTGAGAAGAAAATAAGAATATAGGGTTATTTCTGCAAACTTACCATTCTATCACGAAAATAGAATAACCACGGGTTCTCTTAGGGGTGAAACAAAGGTAAAATGGTCTTAAGAGTCTAATAAGTGGGTTAAAACAGACAGAAAAGGGTTTTCATGCGTTATAAGAATTAATGGACATCTAAAACCCTAAAAATAGACCCGCTTAATCTACCAAGGTTATAGTCAGAATAAAATTCACCTAAACCCTCTAAAAATCATAAAAAAATATTCTCTAGGGTTTATCACCTTCAATTTGACCATTGGAACCCATATTGACCTAAAACAGATTCTCAGACAGACATTTGCCCTAATTTGGGTAGTTGTGCAAATTACCTAGTCAAACTAGGTCAAAACCAAAACCAACCTCACCATTGGATTCCTTAGGTCCAAATTAGGTTTGTACCAAAAATTGGGCCCAATCTTAGATTGTTTAAACCTAGTTTGCACTTTGGTCCAAGTCTGACTTCCTTTATTCCACATGGATCCTTAGCTTTTGAATTTCTTACAAAAAGGTCCCTATCTTTTTTATCATTTTTTCAAAAAGGTCCTTGTCACCATGAATCTTAATCCTACAACTCCGGCGACCCTAAAATGGCATGTTCTCCTTGATTCCTTGACGAATCCCCCTCAAATTTGAAAGGGAAGTTCGTCAAGGAATTCCCTTCCTTTTAAGCCAATTCCCAAGCCCTAAAACCTTCCCAATCTCTCAGCTCGCATGAGATATTAGGGTATCTTGGAATTCGTATCTCCGACAAGCTTTCCTAGCTTGGGAAGCTTGCTTCCCAAGCCTAAAACACCATCCAGTGTTCTATAAAAGACCCCCCAGATCAGACCGAAAGTCCAAGCTCGATTTTGGCCGGAAACTCCCCATATTCCTCCTCCCTCCTCCGACAGAAAGGTTCCTCGAGCTCCGGCGATTCCTCCTGACCTCATTCCTCATCCGTTCGCAATACCGGCAACAGATTTGCCTCCCTCACCTTCATTCGTGTTGTGCAATACTGGTCGACGTCCTTATCTCCTTCGTCCTCACCGTCCAACCCCCACCAGAGTCACCTTCATCTTCGGCGCTGGCCATACCGCAACCGATGCCAACTCTGATCCCCATCATCTGCTATCGACTCCTCAGCTTCCCCACGTCACGACAACACCTCCGACACTTCGCTTCCACTTCCGCATCGCCCTCCGTGACGTCATCTTCCACCTCGCTGACGTACCACCGGCGAGCTCCAGCAACCACCACAGACCACCTACGCCATCACTTCCATGCTCTACACCTCTGACTCGACCTCAGGAGCAAAAGCCCTAACTTAGTTAGGTCGATTGCTCCTCCAAACCCTCTGTCAAACACACCCACCTCCGCACACCAACTCCGTCACCGTCCAGCCACCTCAGCCACTCCCACTCCACGCTGCATCCACCACCATACTCACCATCCTACGGCGAACCTCCTGAACCTATTTAACAAAGTCGAGAGGCCGTGTTCTGATTTTCAGGTAGCAGGTCCTTCGCCGCCATTACTGTATCTTCAAGCGAAGCTTGAAGCTTGCTCCAGCACCTACAGGCCCCTGTGAAGTCCCAGGCATAGCGGAGAGTCTCTAGGATCACAACCCAGGGACCAATTTGGCCCTTTGACTGGGCCTTTGACTACAATTGCAAGAAGCAGCAGCTGCAGCGGCATGCAGAAAGAAGGTGGTGGGATAGTCCCACCTCGGAAGCTGAAGAGTGCCCACAGCTACATATATTGATTTTCTGCCACAAGCTATTCACCTCAACAAAACACAGGGGGTGAGGTCCCCGCTCACCCATCACCTGCGCCTTGCCCGTGACCCGTTCCCCTGCAGGCCTGGCGTAGATCCAACCTGCCTAAGCCCTATTCACACCTCACTCACCACCCACTGTTAGTGAGCTTGGTCCCGAGTGCGCTCTACCCGAATACCCAATAACCCGAGGCCTTGGGAGGGCAGATCCCAGAGAGAGGAGAGAAAGTGCATGGGGGCAGGGGGGTTTTGCTCTCTAAGACACTTTGCCAAATCTGAGAGTACCTCCCTCTGTGCGTGAAGAAGGAAGAAGAGGAGAAGAGGTTGAAGACAGGTAGAAAAAGGAAAAGGCTTGACAGAAGAGAAAAGGAGAACTGAAGGAGAAGATGCTGAAGACAGGTAGCTGAAGAGGAAGAAGAAGAAGAAGAGCAGTATCTTTGAGTGATTTAAGCCGTCTGATTGGCTGAGCAAACGTCTGAAGTGCACTATGCAATTATCCTATGTGGCATTTAATTGATTAGTACTGTTGAAATATTTGATAATATTGTGAAGGGAAATTGGTGATTCAAATCACCATTTTACCCCATTCTTTTTGCATTATTTGACATACGCTTTCATTCTTATATCATTATTGCTTGAAATTCTATTGCTTATATATTTGTGTTGAATTGCAATCTTGAGAATCATGTTTGCCAATTGCTCCCTGTGTTCGACCTCGGACTTTCATTCGAGTAATAAATATTATTTGTTTTTCGCGCTGATTCAACCTATACTACACACATTGATTTTAAAACCCGATTCAGAGTTGAATATCTGGGTTACAACGCGCAATTTGATCTCTGGGTTGCAATCTCTGATCTGGTACTAACTTGCTCTATCTCTTTTGACTGTGATCTGTAGCAGGACTCATTGAAATAAGATCAGCCGCACATCAGCCACTCCAAGGGCAGGTAAACTCCATCCACCCTCTTCTAAGCCCCTGATTCTGAAAAGATAAGAAAGGAAAAAAAATCAATTAGGGCTACTTGCATTCTATTCTTAGATAAATCATCAAGTTGCCTGATTTGATACATTCTAGAGAAACATCCAAACCCTAATTTGTGCACCTACTTAGGATCTTAAGGTATCTAGGGCTATCACCTTCTTGCTTGAGCCCTAAGTACCACATTTGGACAAAATTGAATTCGACCAATCAGAGCCAATTAGGGTTTCCAGTTTAAGGTTTTAGAGACACACTTCCTTAATCAAGAATCAACCTTCCCAAACAGTGTGTGCCTAAGCCTTGGTTGAATTGATCTATTCAAGCAAACCCTAAAATCAGGCTCTTAATTTCATTTGAACACTAAAAGAGGGACCTAAATTCTCAAAGGACAAAACAGATGAAGTTGACCTACCTTGTTGGGATAACCAATCTTCAAATTAGATCACTTTGCACAAAAACATCTTAAAGTTCAAGTGAAATCATAAGAACCTTTACTCTTAACTTAAACTAGTAGACTTAAGAGGTCAAGTCCCCATTCTGGTCTACCTAGATCCTCAGTGACAAGTGAGGTCGAGTGGGGGAAACTCTGTAACTCGTGAGGGTGCTCTACCGTCTAGGGGTCCTCGCGGGACTCTCCCTCTCTGGCTGCCCAGGTAATTCTCAGGTGGATGGCTTTCTGACTAAGGGGTATCATTCGCCCCAAACCTCTATAGTCATCCAAAATTTTTGGGTGTCTTGATGGGTCCATCACCTACTATCCCTCATTTACTCCATCAGTGTATGTTCGGGAGGAAATCCTTAAGACCATCCTTAAGGCCTCCATTAGCTATTCACTCTCATCGAGGTCGAGCCTCGACTTCCGTGTTTGTGCAACAACCTGATCACTTTGACATATCCTCTGATTCAGAACCTACTTCCCCTTCATCAGCTATGGATCACCAAGAAGATCAACCTAACCTTAAGCAACAAGTCCATGATTTAGAAAATCGAATCAATGCCATCAACTCCTCACTGCGTCCTCAAATGCGAGATCACTATAATCTCGCAGCGGTGGAGATCGAACCCCGAATCAACATTCCTGTGGGAGGACTCAAGGTGGATCTCAAGCCTAACATGATTCATATGACCCCAAAATTTCATGGCTTGAACTCCGAGGATCCTTTCTAGCACATCAAAAACCTCAAACATCTGGCCCACACTTTTGGGGCAGATGTACAAAATCGGGACGAATTACTCTTAAAGCTCTTCTCATTCTCTCTAGCTGACAAAGCCGCTCACTGGTTCCAAACTCAATCACACATGATCAACACATGGGGAGAACTTCAAACCGTCTTCCTACAAAAATTCTACCCCATTGGTCATACAAACACAATGTGGCACCAAATCACGCACTTCTCCCAAGAAGCGAGAGAATCTCTACACAAAGCATGGGATCGCTTTCTAGATCTTATGCGTAGGTGCCCCCATCACGGAGTTCCAAAGTGGGAACAAGTCCAATCCTTTTACCACGGACTCCATGAGGACATCAAGCTCTTTGTCAATGCAACCTATGGTGGTAGCATCATTGGTCAACATGAGGACACGATCTGGGAAATTCTCGAGAACATGTGCGAGAACTCCCTAAACAATGAGTCATTGGGTGAGTACGACCAAACGTCCACCCACGCATTGAAAAATAATCAAGGGGTACACGAATCCCGATGCCTTTCTGCATCCATTGATCTAGAGTTGGTAGCCAGTCAATTGGACAAGGTATCCATTATCGAGAAGAAGGTGGACGACATCACTCGTCATCTACACAAATCCACCTCTACACCTCAAAGCACATACGCGCACCCACCCACCGAAAGGGAGGCTACGCACAGCATCTACCACTCCTTGGGGATGGATGCATATCCACCCCCGTCTGATTATTGCTTCGGAGGCAGCTCCGAGTCAGCCCACCTCAGTTGGGGGAACTCTGAACCCCCGTACCCTGATTATCTCGGAGCTCCTCAGACCTACGAGGAGCTCCACACCGTCCAGAATAATCCTTTCTCCAACACTTACAACCCTGGATGGCGGAATCATCCTAACTTTGCGTGGTCGAGAAATAACCCAAATCTGAGATCCCAATTCCCACCCTGACCACAAAACCAGCAACCATATCAACCCACTCAACTAAGGACTAATCAAAATTTTCAATCTGGACCACCTAAGGAAGATCATACATCTTTGATTCTTCAAACCTTGGTTGACATGAAAAAACAACACAAAGAAGAGATCTCTGAGTTACGAAACCAATTAGCCCAGCTGGCAAGTGCTCGCCAGCCTGGGGCACTTCCTTCTCAGCCTCTCCCAAACCCAAATAACGTGCCAAACCAAAGGCACGTTATGAACCCAAATCAGGGCCAAGCCCACTTTGTTTATTAGGCCCCTTTTGCTCCATCACCTGATGGGATGGATGCTTCAACTCCATACTTGGGATTTCAGCAGCAAACACCTATTTTGCCCAACCCAAACCAAAATTAGGCAGGATTAAATTCCGTCACCACCCATAGTGGCAAAGCAACACAAGACCCACCTTTTCCTAGCCACAACATGCCTGAAACTATAAACCTTAAACCTAGATTGGTCGTTCAGGATACACCCATCCTTGATAAAGAGCCTAAGCCAATTCTAGAGGAACCATCTAAGGTTCCATTTCCTGAGGCCTTGACCAAGGGAAAAAATACAACCAAACCCGTGGCACCTAAGGAAGACTTGGTCAAGTTTTTTCATACCTAGGAGCCTTATTGGACCTAGGAGCTTCCATCAATTTGATACCTACATCCCTACTAGACTACTTTGAGGAATCTGAGCATAAACTGACAGAGATGGCTTTACAATTAGCCAATCGATCTATTAAGTCACCAAAAGGAATTATCGAGGATGTCATAGTTAGGATACATGATTTCTATTTTCCCGTGGATTTCATTGTCTTAGACATGGATGCTCCTGAGAACTTGAAGAATACACCAATCATATTAGGGAGACCCTTTCTGGCCACAGCTAGGGCCAATATTAATTGTGAGGAGGGACAAATTGAGTTAAAATTTGGGAGCAAGACATTAAAGATTAACATCTTTAAGGCCCAACAAGGAATTAATTTCAAGGTTATAGAACAAATTTGTGCTATCGAGGCCATGGTTGATGACTTATGTATCGAGGAAAACTCGAATATTTCTTATCAACCACAAGAAGATCAAAACCTACAATTAGAAAAGCTTAAACATAACCTAGACACACCCATAGCTCCTGCCTTTGCCCCTAACACCCACCCTGAACCACCTGCTGCTGCTGATAATCCTGTTATGGAACTGAAGCCCCGCCCTGACCATCTCAAATACGTCCTTTTGGGTTCCAATCAGATGTTTCCTGTGATTATCAACTCCCGACTCACACCTGATCAGGAAACACGCCTGATTTCTATTCTCCAACATCATCGGAAAGCCATTGGATGGACTCTCGATGATCTGACTGGTATCAGCCTCTCATATTGCACACATCACATCTATACCGAAAAGGGCTCACAACCACCCCGTGAAATGCAAATACGCCTAAATCCAAACCTGTAGGATGTCATGAAAAAGGAGATCATCAAGTGGTTAGATGCAGGGATCATCTACCCAATCTCCAACAGTCGATGGGTGAGTCCAATCCAAGTTGTGCCTAAGAAGGCATGACTCATCGTGATCACGACTGAAATCGGAGAAACCATACCAACCCGTATAGCAAACTCGTGGAGAGTCTGCATTGATTATAGAAGAGTCAATTCCTCCACGAAGAAGGATCATTTCCCACTACCGTTCATTGATCAGATACTAGAGCAACTAGCGGGAAATTGATTCTTCTGCTTCTTGGACAGGTACTCCGATTATAACCAGGTCGCAATCCATCCTGAGGACCAAGAGAAGACTACCTTCACCTGCCCCTTCGGGACATACGCATTCCGGAGGATGTCGTTCGGTCTCTGCAATGCATCAACTACTTTTCAGCGATGCATGCTTGCAATATTCTCAGATATGGTAGGTGAATACCTTGAGGTCTTCATGGATGACTTCTCAGTATTTGGAGAATCTTTTGATGATTGCCTCCTGCACTTGGTTTAAATCCTCAGCCGGTGCATCGACGTGAATTTGGTTCTTTCCTGGGAAAAGAGCCACTTCATGGTACTTGAGGGAATTGTCTTAGGACATCTCATCTTTGAAAAAGGCATCCAGGTTTATCAAGCCAAGGTGAATCTGATTTCCAAACTCCCTATGCTTAGCTCGGTCAAGGACATCCGATCCTTTTTGGGACACATCGATTTTTACTGTCGATTCATTCCTGATTTCTCGAAAACCGCACGCCCCCTGACTAATCTTCTATCTAAGGATGTCCCCTTAAAAATCACTAAGGAATGCACTCATGCATTTGAGATCCTACGTGATCGAGTTACCCAAGCACCTATCCTACAGTCCTTTGATTAGTCTCAACCCTATAAGATCATGTGTGATGCATCTGATTATGTCGTGGGTGCGATACTTGGGTAGAAAATAAATAGGAAACCCGTGGTCATCTACTATGCTAGCAAGACACTTGACGAGGCTCAGCGTAACTACACAGTTACTGAGAAAGAGTTTCTAGTCGTAGTATTTTCCCTGGAGAAATTCAGATCATATCTTTTGGGTTCCCGTGTTATCATATACTCGGATCACACTGCAGTGATGCACCTCTTCGCGAAGAAGGACACGAAACCTCGACTAATCCACTGGATCTTGCTGTTGCAAGAATTTGATCTCGAGATTCGTGATAAAGCGAGAAAGCATAATGAGGTAGCTGACCACTTATCTCGCCTTCCTTATGACATTATTGACCCTTCCGAACCCATCACATAACACTTTCCTGATGAGCACCTCCTGACTATTAGTGCGAGACTTCCTTAGCTTGCTGATTTGGTGAACTACTTGGCATCACATCAGATCTCATCCGATTGGCCGAAGGTCAAGAAAGATAAATTGCTTTCTGATGCCAAGTACTACATTTGGGAAGACCCGTACCTCTTTCGCATTGGTGCTGATCAGATCATCAGACGTTGCATCCTGGAAGCGAAAATTCAAGACATTTTGTCCTTCTGCCATGACCAAGCCTGCGGCGAACACTTCTCCGGACATAAAACTGCAGCAAATGTCCTCCAGTGTGGCTTTTACTAGCCCACAATTTTCAAGGATGCATACGATCACTGTAAGGCATGCACTCGTTGCCAGACCTTGGGCAACATGAGCCACCGCGATATGATGTCTTTACAGCCAATTCTCGTATGCGAAATCTTCGATATCTGAGGGATTTATTTCATAGGACTCTTCTCTATCTCGGACAGCTTCGAGTACATTCTTCTTGCTATTGACTATGTGTCCAAGTGGATCGAAGTCATCCCGACCCGAACCAATGATCATAAGGTGGTAATCAAATTCATTCATCAGAACATCTTTTCTCGGTTCGGGATTCCGCATGCCATTATCTCTGATGGAGGGACCTATTTCACGAATGCTCAGTTCAGATCACTGATGACCAAGTATAGGGTATCACACCGAATCTCTACTCCTTATCACCCCCAAACCAATGTTCTAGCTAAGCTATCAAATCGGGAGATTAAGAAAATCCTTCAGGTCACTGTCCGACCTGACAGGAAAGAATGGTTGTCTCAACTTCCGGAAGCCTTGTGGGCTTATAGGACCGCCCACAAGACCCAATTGGGAATGTCTCCTTTCAGATTGGTGTACAAGAAGGCATGTCACCTCCCCGTCGAGTTGGAGCACAAAGCCTATTGGGATATACGGAAGTGTAATCTAGATCTTTCTAAGGTAGGAACCCACGGAAAGCTTTAAATGAGTGAGATCGATGAACTACGCAATGATACGTACGAGAACTCACGAATTTACAAAGACGGGCTAAGGCCTTTCACGACAAGCACATATCTAGAAAGGTCTTTTACCCTGGTCAAAAAGTCTTACTCTTTGATGCCAAACTCAAACTGTTCCTAGGAAAACTCAGATCAAAATGGATTGGACCATATCTTATCCGATGGATTTTTGGAAATGGAGCCATTGAAATCAGTCAACCCATCCTTGATTCTGAACCTTTTATCGTGAATGGCCAGCGACTTAAGCTATTCATTGAACTCATCGATACAAAATTGGTTGAGGTATCTTTTGATCTCCATTCTCCCTGAGCTCATTACGCCTGGCTGATGCCGTTAAACTCAGCGCTTAATGGGAGGCAACCCGTCATCGTCTTGAAAAACCTGAGACCCTTCTTGACACATCTTATGCTGAACTCATATTGCACTTTAGGGTTCATCCATTAGAACAGCCGACTCCACCTCTAGTACCCGTACCCGAGCTTAAAATCGTCCACAGCAATCATTCCGACCCATCCACCCACCAAAAAACTGTTCTAATGTACGATCTAAGTTGAATTCAAACCCACCTAATTTACAATGAGGACGTTGCAAATCGTAGGCATGGGGGGGTATTAAAGTGTAAAACGCTGTGAGAATCACTTCATAAGAAAGGGTTTCAACAAAAAAAAAATGCACAGTCCAAAAAACCAAAAAAAAATAATTAATTAAAAAAAAAGAAGAAAAAATGGAGAAGGGAGGAAAATTTTGAAAGATCAATTTGCATATCATTCTTGAGGAGGAAAAAGGGAAGGTGATATAAATGTCAAAAAGGAGCACAGTTTGAAACAAAAAGAGATAGTCTTTAGTAAAAGATTAAGGAATCTACTTAGTTCTAGACCAAATCAAAAGAAAGAAATAAAAAGTGCTAAGAGACAAAAGAAATTAGTAGAAATGCTGATCTTAGGCCCCTTGGGCTTGTGTTTAAGCTTAAAAATTCAAGTATTCGTTAAGATATGGATAGTCCTCAAGAGGTTGGGGAAAATGCGAAGCTTAAGTATTAGGTCTAAAGCTTAGGGATTATTTGACCACATTAACTGACCTTTGGTTTGCAGGACTCGGTAACCTAAGCACCCCAATCCACACACAGTCTAGTTTAGTGCGCTTAATTATCAAAATCACGCAAATGCGTTAAATCCATTATGAAAAAGATACCTGGATTAGGAGCGGCTGATCAACACAAGTTGATTTGGAAGAGTTTTCGGCGCGGAGAGGTGGGAAATTCCCCTCGAAGATGCGCAATAACATACCGTCTCCTTGATGCTTGTCTCCTACGATATCTAAATATCCTCCCAGGTGCATGTAAGCACCTTGTGCTAGTTCAGATGCCATGGGTGGCATTATCACGAAATGTTGATTGCTAGGGTTTGGATTTAGCTACAGAACGCCATGGGCGAGATTATCCCAAAATCTCGAAAGCCAGGGTTCTAGGGGTTGCCATGGGCGGTGCTGTCTCGAAACATCGATTGCCAGGGACCCTGCGAGGATTGATGGTAGGAGCTAGGAATCTGATACAGCCCATGTTGTAAAGCCAATCCGAAGCTAGAAATAAAGAAAGAAAAGAGAAAGAAAACTCTCCAAAAACAAAAACAAAAAAAATCTTCAGTCTCTCTTTTACAAAAATGCACTGCAAAATGAACCGGGGCTAAACTTGTTTTAAGCACAGGTGCTTTAACCACGGAGTTTAACGAACCTTAAGTTAGTTCCTATGGGCCTTAGAAACCTTCGCGGCGGACTGAGGCTAAAGCTAGTCAGGTCTGGATCTTAGTTGGTACTTGAGTACCTCTAGGCCTACTATCGACATTCTGACCTAATTTACAAAAGAAAGCTCACAACAGAAATCTAAGCATAAAAAGGCATGGTCTAGAATTTAAGTTAATTCCATAAGATTTTGCTAAGAGACTAGCAAAAGCTAGGCATGGGGGTATGATGGGAACACCATCATGAACCATAACTAGCTCAGTTTGATCTGATTAAGTCAATAAAATCTCCTACATATCCATTAGAAGGTCTTAAGGGCACAAAATAATGATTTGAGAAGAAAATAAGAATACAGAGTTATTTCTGCAAATTGACCATTCTATCACAAAAATAGAATAACCACAGGTTCTCTCAAGGGTGAAACAAAGGTCAAATGGTCTTAAGAGTCAAATAAGTGGGTTAGAACAGACATAAAATGGTTTTCATGCGTTATAGGAATTAATGGACATCTAAAACCCTAAAAACAGATCCGCTTAATCTACCAAGGTTATGGTCAGGATAAAATTCACCTAAATCCTCTAAAAATCATAGAAAAATGTTCTCTAGGATTTAGCACCTTCAATTTGACCATTGGAACCCATATTGACCTAAAACAGATTCTCATACAGACATTGGCCCTAATTTGGGTAGTTGTGCAAATTACCTAGTCAAATTAGGTCAAAACCAAAATCCAACTTCACCATTGGATTCCTTAGGTCCAAATTAGGTTTGTACCAAAATTTGAGCCCAATATGAGATTGTTTCAACCTAGTTTGCACTTTAGTCCAAGTCTGATTTCCTTTATTCCACATGGGTCCTTAACTTTTGAATTTCTCACATAAAGGTCTCTATCTTTTCCATCCTTTACTTCAAAAAGGTCCCTACCACCATGAATCTTAATCCTACAACTCTGGCAACCCTAAAATGGTACGCACTTCTTGATTCCTTGACGAATCCCCCTCAGATTTGAAAGGGAAGTTCGTCAAGGAATTCCCTTCCTTTTGAGCCAATTCCCAAGCCCTAAAACCTTTCCAATCTCTCATGCGAACGCATGAGAAATTAGGGTATCTTGGAATTCCTATCTCTGGCAAGCTTTCCTAGCTTGGGAAGCTTGCTTCCCAAGCCCAAAACACCATCCAAAGGTCTATAAAAGACCCCCCAGATCAGACTGAAAGTCCAAGCTCGATTTTGGTTGGAAACTCCATATATTCCTCCTCCCTCTTCCGGCCGAAAGGCTCCTCGAGCTTCGACGATTCCTCCTAACCTCATTCCTCATTCTTTCACAATACCAGCGATGGATTTGCCTCCCTCACCTTCATCCGCGTCGTGCAATACCGACTGACGTCCCTATCTCCTTCATCCTCGCCATCCAACCCCCACCGGAGTCACCTTCGTCTCCGATGCTGGCCATACCGCAACTGGTACCAACTCTGATCCTCATCGTCCGCCATCGACTCAGCTTCTCCACATCACGTCAACACCTCCGACACTTCGCTTCAACTTTCTCACCAACCTCCGCGACTTCATCTTCCACCTCACCGACGTACCACTGGTGAGCTCCATCGGCCACCACAAACCACCTACACCATCGCTTGCATGCTCTACACCTCTGCCTCGACCTCAGGAGCAAAAGCCCTAACTTAGTTAGGTCGATTGCTCCTCCAAACCCTCTGCCAAACACACCCACCTCCACGCACCAACTCCGTCACCGTCCAGCCACCTCAGCCACTCCCACTCCACGCCGCACCTGCCACTGTACTCGCCATCCTACAATGAAGCTCCTGAACCTATTTAACAAGGTCGAGAGGCCATATTCTGATTTTCAGGTAGTAGGTCCTTCGTCGCCATTACCGTAGCTTCGAGCAAGCTTGAAGCTTGCTCCAACACCTGCAGGCCCCAGGTGAACTCCTAGGTGCAGCGGAGAGTCTCTAGGATCACAACCCAGGGACCAATTTGGCCCTTTGACTGGGCCTTTGGCTGCAATTGCAAGAAGCAGCAGCTGCAACGGCACGCAGAAAGAAGGTGGTGGGATAGTCCCACCTCGGAAGCTGAAGAGCACCCACAGCTGCATATATTGATTTTCTGCCATTGGCTATTCGCCTCAACAGAACACAGGGGGTGAGGTCCCCACTCACCTATCACCTACGCTTCGCCTGTGACCCGTTCCCCCGCGGGCCTAGCACAGATCCGACCCGCCAAAGCCCTATTCATACCTTGCTCACCACCTACTACCGGTGAGCCTGGTCCCAGGTGTGCTCTACCCGAATTCCCGATAACCCGAGGCCCTGAGAGGGCGAATCCGAGAGAGAGAAGAGAAGGCGTGCGGGCACAGGGGGGTTTTGCTCTCTGTGACATTTAGCCAAATCTGAGAGTGCCTCCCTCTGTGCGTGAAGAAGGAAGAAGAGGAGAAGAGGTTGAAGACAGGCAGAAAAAGGAGAATGCTTGACAGAAGACAAAATGAGAACTAAAGGAGAAGAGGCTGAAGACAGGCAGCTGAAGAGGAAGAAGAAGAAGAGCAATATCTTTGAGTGATTTAAGCCGTCTGATTGCCTAAGCAGACATCTGAAGTGCACTGTGCACTTATCCTACAAGGCATTTAATTGATTAGTACTGTTGAAATATTTGATACTACTATGAGGGGAAATTGGTGATTCATATCACCATTTTACCCTTTTGCATTATTTGACATACGCTTTCATTCTTATATCATTGTTGCTTGGAATTCTATTACTTATATATTTGTGTTAAATTGCAATCTTGAGAATCATTTTTGCCAATTGCTCCCTTTGTTCGACCTCGGACTTTCATTCGAGTAATAAATATTATTTATTTTTCACACTGATTCAACCTATCCTACATGCATTGATTTTAAAATCTGATTCAGAGCGATTAACATAAACTAACCTAAAAGAACTAAGGAAACTAACTACCTATGCTAAGTGGACGAAAGGAGGGAGAATGACACAGGCGTTGGTAGGTCGACGTCGAGGAAGAAAGGTTCTCCGGTGGGGGATGGCAAGGAAGAACGAGAAGGAACGGCCCTGGCTTTGGCACACCAGGCGTGGACGAAGGAAACAAAGATATTGGCGCTCCCAAGTTGGCGGTTGGGAGGCCGGAGACGACAGAGGGAGAGGCTCGCTAGAGCTCAGTTGGAGAGGGGTAGGAGGTAGGGTTAGGAAGAGATTTTTGGCCCAAAACCTTGCTAAAAAGTTCGGTCGTGCGTCAAGGGTTCTTTTATGGGCTATAGGAAACCCTTCCAAGCTTGAAAAGAAGCTTTCATGCTCGAAAGGTTTTTTGAAATAGGATACCTGAACCTTTGAAAGGTTCGCATGACCTTTTAGGAATGAAGTGGAGCTCAAGATAGGTCTCAATTGGTAGGGAATTTCACAAAGAATCTCCGATTCAAATTTGAGATTGTTTGATTAAGAATCAAGCGAGAAAATCTCGCTCGAATCTCGCTAGAGCTCAACGTGTTCACACTAATGGAGGAAGGGACCTAAACATGAAGATGATGAAGAAGTTAGGGACCTGTTTGTAAAGAATTCAAAAAGCTAAGGGCCATTATGTGATAAAAAAAGTCTGTCAGGACTGAAATGCAAACTAAGTCAAGGTGATCTCTGATTGGGCCCAAATTTTAATACAAAACTAATTTAACCCTAAGGAATCCAATGGTAAAGTTAGATTTTGGTTTTGACCTATTTTTACTAGGTAATTTATGCAAAAATCTAAATTAGGGCAAAGGTCTGTCTGTGACTCTATTTTAGGTCAAAACAAGTTCTGATGGTCAATTCAAGGATGCCAAACCCTAGAAAATATTTTTCTATAAATTTTAGAGGCTTTATGTGAATTTTATTCTAACCAAAGCCTCAGTAAAATAAGCAAGTCTATTTTTAGGGTTTTAGATGTCATTTAATTCTCGAAACGTGTGAAAACCCGTTTCTGTCTGCACAGACCCACTTGTTAGACATTTAAGATCATTTGACCTTTAATTAACCCCTGAGAAATCCCATGATTGTTCTGCAATTGAGATATGTTGTTAAAACTACAGTTGTACCCCTGTTTTCTTGTTATTCTCTCAGAATGGATTTACAATTAATTATAGTCCTCTGGCTGTTATGTAGGAGCATTTATTCCTTGATTATGACTAATTAAAGATAGATATGGATGATGATGATGTTATCATCAGCAACTTAAATAGATTCAACCTAGCTCCACCTTCTTATCACTCTCCTATTATCATGCCAATAGCTAAAGATCTTAAATCCCCACCAGCCACATATAATACCAATAGCTATAGAACTTGAAATGCCTCTTTCTAATGCAGCAAAGCTAAATGAAAGAAACTTATCAAAGCACCACTGACAACAATAGTATTCCATTAGGAATCACCAGAAATGAGAGAATTTATATAATAAAACATAATGGAGACCGGTTGAAGCTTGACCAATGAGCATTTCAAGGATAGACATCAGGTTTATCTTAACGAGGAGACCACATTGAGGTGTTATTAAGTGCTCCCTTCTCCCCATTACTAGAAATCTCTAAGTGAACAACCAATCATCTCTAAGTGATGAGGGAAAGAAAGTAGGGGAGGGGGGTCGGCAGAAAAAGAGGAGGAGGAGTTGGGGGGAGGGGGGGTGCAGTAGTAGGGCCGGGAGGAGGAGGAGGAGAGGTGGCAGAGGGTGAGGAGGAAGAGGAGGAGGAGGGCATCACAGACGAGGAGGAGGAGAATGGTGGGGAGGAGGAAAGGCGGAGGAGGGTGGGGAGGAGGAGGGGGATGCAGCAGGAGGAGGAGGAAGAGGAGAGGCGGAGGAGGGCAGGAGGAGGACGACGGGGATGCAGGAGGAGGAAGAGGAGAAGGAGGAGGGGGATGGGGAGGAGGAGGAGGGCGGCGAGGAGTTACCTAAGGAGGAGGAGGAGAGTCAGTGATCAACAGAGGACGGGCAGCAACAACGACGGCGACAATCGAGGAGGAGGATCAAGAAAGGAGAAGAGAGGGGGGTCGAGGGTTTGTGTGAGGTGTGGGGGAGGAGAGGCCTCTGCGGTTGTCTTGGTGAACCGACTTTTCCCGTCAGTTATATTATAAAGCAACGGCAAGCGTCTAAATTAAATTCCTCGCTCTCCCCGCTCGCACCCAAATTTTGGCTCTTAATTTTAACCCACTTTTTGCCATCACTTATTGTACTAATTGATGGTAAATATTAATGACCACCACCGGCCCATCGCTTTGTTTCAATTGATGTTAGGGGGAGTACACACATTCACCATCGCTTCTTTAAAGAAACAACGATAAAAGTATTTTTCCCATTGCTTTATAAAATCGACAAGAAATAACCGACAGTATATCTCATTTTTCTAGTAGTGTTTGTAATTAAATTAAATAAAATTAAGTAATAGATAGTCTTATTTATTAATTAATTGTAACCTTAATTTGCAAATTACATCACTAATTAACTCTTAATTTTCATCCTAATACGAAATTAAATCATAGTAGAAACATAGCAAATCCAGGCGTTAACATTAGTGCCACATCATGTGTGAAAGAAGACCAGCAGCGGTATATCTTGAATGGCCATTGTAGCCTCATCGAGTGACTTCAACGTGGACACTACAGTGTGCCTTACATGTTAAATGGAAATCCTGTGCACTATACGTGCCTATGAGCGCGTGTATGCATCCGGGTGCGCACATTCGCTATACATGCGTGTGCATGTGTGTGTGTGGGCCTATGTGTGGGCCTGGTTATGTTGTGCATTGTGGCTATGCCCTCCCCCGTAGGGTGGGCTTAGTAGCCACTTATCCAGCCATCTAGGTCGTTGATGTACGTGAACCATCCACCATTCTTTTTGGGCCATGAGTAGGTGTTTGACTCAAGAAACTTTAAAATGAAGCTAAGTGTTGTGCGCAGTGTGTGTTGTGTGTATATATATAAGTTATGTTAAGTTTGTGTGTGTATTAAGTATGTGTGCTACAATTTGTGTGCATATATATGTAGTTAGGTCTATTATATGAGTGAGTGCTAAGTGCTAAATAAGTGCGTGAGTGTCTATATTCTGTTATGTGTGTGTAAGAGTGATATATATATATATATATATATTAGTTGTATTATATATGCATTGTGTTATATATAAATTAGCTATATAAATTATGTGTACCTATATAAATTAGCTATATACGTATATAGTAAGTGGTTATTAAGTGTTCTTGTTGTGCTACCGTTGTGTATATTATGTACATTAGTTATGCTGTGTATATATGTATATATGTCTTAAATATTATATGTATGTTAAGTAAATTAAGTATAAGTTAGTTTAGTGTGTTGCAGTAAACTAACATTGTTTTTATCTTGCCTTTGTTTATAGTTTTCAAGGTAAGATTTTGTTTATAAATTTATGTTATCTTTTTACTCATTTGTCTATAACTTAGCTTGTATATAAAGATCAAATTCAAATAATATAGTTTAGTTTAGAATTATTTTTTATGTCTTCATTTTGTAAGTACTTTTAAGGCATGTCTTGAGAAATTAATTCATTTGTTCTAACTTAGATTAATTGATTCTTTTATTGTTTAGTTTCTAATTCATTCTTTTGTAAATAAAATTGATATTTTTTGAATAAAAGATAAATTTTGGATCTTAGATAATGATGTATATCAATAATTGTCTCCCAATAAACAACTTAAAATAAAATTAGTAAAAATTATATATAAATAAAATGACATTAGTCTGAGTTACGATACTATAGTACTACAACGATAATAAATCCTAATTAACAAGCACTCTAGAGGCTTCATCACAGTATGCTAAACTTAGTCTTAAAGGGAAAATTTGAGTTTAGCAAGTTTGAAAATGCATCAATTGTTATATTCTGAGGTTCCTTACATTATTTTAAACTCAATAAAGATAAAAAAAAGTGTTTAATATCTTTATCTGGAGATTGATTCCACTTGATAAGTACATCATGTCTTGATTTGACCTGAGATATCCTAAAATGATTAGTCCACAATAAAAACATAATTTTGTGACATCAAAACAAGGATATTAACAAGCTCTATAAATTTAATTGTAGGTTATATTCTATAACTAAAGTAGTGTTGGTGTTCAATCATTTCGAGGATGACCTGCTTAGGCTGAGTGATCGAAGGAAGGGATGTGTATCAGAGTTTTCAATGTTCATGTTGTTAGTTCAACTACTCATATATAATATTTTGATGATTTTACAAAATGAAGAAAATGAAATAAAAAATAAGCGTAGCATATTGTTTCTCTCCATAATAACATATTTGCAGGTTTCATAAAGTTTTCCAAGACGGGAGATTAAAAGCATGAAGACAAGTAGCATAAGTATTAGGTCATAGGCTTTTTCATGTAAACTTTCAAAGGTTGTAATTTTCATTTTATTTGAGTCTAGAAATGTTGTAAAGAGCCCCCAAACATAACCTATAAATAACTAACTTAGGCTCTCTACACTTAAGATAAATTAGAAACAAAAACCTAACACTTAGACTCTTATCAGACGTCTAGAACAATGGTCAGATGTCTGATTTTCCACTTTAAGATGTCTGACAATTGTCTCAGACGTCTAACTTCCTATAGTTCAGCCTTCAGCTTCTGTCTTCATGAACATCAGTCGAACCTCATCCAGACGTCTGATACTTTACCTGGACGTCCTCATACTAACCGTTAGACTAAGCACCTATCTGCGTTCCACAGCAATGGGAAAAAATGTATTTTCAAACGTCTGGACACACTTCCAGACGTCTACCTTTGGACCGTTGTCCATGTATTTCTGTGCGTATCTCATTACGGCCATAAAATCTTTTGTCACAAATCGCAGCGAAATCTTTTTTGGTTTCCAAACGTCTGTGATTCCTTCAGACGTCCATAACGACGTCTGATCCTTTAAAACTAGAACCCTGTTTGGATCTGATAAAAATAGGAATGAATCCACCCTTTATTAGACGTCCAATAACTTAATCAGACGTCTTATGTGAAAATATCAGACGTCCTTCTTTTGATCCAATGGAGTCAGTTCAGGATGGCCTACAGTATTAGACAACCAAAATTATAATCAGACATCCTATAAGACGTCTGATCCTAAAATTAGACGTCAGATATTGCTGTCAAACTCATCATTACCCTGATTTGTGGTGGATTTCGTCCTAATCTCTTGGGATTTGTCTCCAACGGCTAGGAGAACTCTCCCAAGTGTTCTTGAAGGTTTCAAACTTGCCTATAAATAGACTACAACTCCTCTTAGGCAAAACACACCTCTTGAGATACAATTCCCTTAGAAAATCACTTGCTCACTACTCTAAGCTTCATCTTGCCCTTGTGCTGTGCCAACACTCTGATCAAAGGGCAAATCCATTCTCCCGGCTCACTCTGTTCTGCAAATCCTCAGGGAGTTATTTTTATGCTTAGTAGATAAGAAAGTAATTAAAGTATTGGGGTGCTCTATAGGTGCTATTTTACTTCTTATTTTTGTACTTTGGGTATCCGGCCCGTCGCATCCCCGTCTCTTCATTTTGAAGGGAGAAACCCCCATTTAGGGATCGGAGGTGGGATTTGTAATTGAGGTACACTACCCTCGTTTAAGTAGTGTGGTTAGATCACCTTGTGATCGAAAATCCTAAGTCAAGGGATTGGCTTAGGTGGTGATTTTCACCCATCTTGGGTTTTCACCTAAAAATCTGGTGCCACCTTTTGTGATTGAATTTTTTGTATTACAATATTTTATAATTTCACTATTCACCCCCCTCTAATGCAATTTCACATGTTGTCACTAAAAATTGTTGGAAGGTAGTTGGGATGTTAGGAAAAGGCTATTGTTATTGTAGTTTAGTTATTAAAGGTTGGGGTTCTTCTTTCATACCTTCTATCCAATGGAATGAGTCTTCTTCTTCGCCTCCTCTTGTATATAAATATGTTGTAAAATTAAGTGTTGATTGATGAGTCAATTTTCACTTTCAATTAAGTTTTTCACATAAAATGTTGTGTCGTTGTCGTTCTTACGTAGTGGAAAATCGGCAAATCAAAATATTGAATAATTACTAAAAAGCTAACCATGTAAATTAACTCATTTTCATGAGGAGGCACTAACCAAATAAAACTCACAAAAATTTTTCATTCATTTCATGTTTCTCACGTGGGAGAAATGATTTCATTCTATAAATAATATAGAGAGTGTAAAGAAATAGAGAGGACTAGAGATAAAGAAAGAACATAGGGAGATGAAAAGCAAAATGCACGTAATACGTATATTAAACTAATAAAATTAGATCTTCAATCTTTCCTTATTGCAACTAATAAGCCCCCCTATTGTAGCAAAACAAGGGAGGCACTTTGCATGGGTAGCGTGCGTGGAAAAGACCACCGAAGGCAGCGAGGATCTAGGTGACCATGTGCTGGAGCGAGGGCTTTGCGTTGGTGGGAGCAGCTGTTGGAGATGGCTGGATGGAAAGAAGATGGCTGGCGGTGATGGGTTGTGTGCACGAGATGGGGGGCTGCTTGGCGGTTGTACGGTCGATGTAGGTGTGTCGGTGGAGGTAAGGTAAGCGTTCCTGTGATGTTGGTGGTGAGAATGGTGGCCAGGAAGGAGCAGATGGAGCGGGGTAAGCCCGCGATGTTGGGTTCCTTCTGAAGAAGATGATGAACAATGACCACAATAAAGAAAACGAAGAAGAAAGAAGAAAAATAAAAGAGAGAAGAAAAGGGAAAAGGACAAGGAGAAGTCGGTGGAGACACAATTGCGATCGATGAGGTCGGTCAAGGGGGTAGTCTGGCACTCTATCACAGTGAGGGGGTGAGGTGGTGGTCGCTATGGTGAGGCCATGTGCTGTCACCACACGGCCATTCACGGTGAAGCTTGTGGTGGTTGTCGCGGTCGCGGTCGATGGTAATCACAGTGACAAAGAAGGTGAAGCACAATGGGAGGTAGATCACGGTTGCAGTCATTGTAACCCTTTCCTGCTAGCACTCATGAGCCTTATGTAAGACAAAGGATGCGCCCTTCACGCACAAGCGTCGCACACCATTACTCCCGTTGTCGTGTGTGGATGAGATCCTATAACGTAGAGAGTGAAAAAGGTAGTTAATCCATACTGTAATGAAGAGAGAAAGAAAAATTAAGAATAAAATTAAAACAAGAGAAACAAAAACATATAAAAAAATGTCAAGCACCAAATTAAAATTTTAAACTCTAATTGGTTATTAATGCAAGATATATATAACATATAGATCCCAAAATATTCTAGGCTTAATTACTTAATTAGTCCACCAAATTGGACCTATCAAATACCCCCATGCCTAGAATTTGCTAGTCCCTATCAACATCTATGAAGAACTCCTAAGTTCCAGGCTAGACTTAACTATTAAGGTGCCTTGTTATACCTTACATATAGAGACTTGTTGAAATACTAACCTTAGACCTTAAGGTATCCAAGTACCAACCAAGCTACAGACTCGATCAGCATTGGGTCTAAAACTTCTCAGCTTATCATATAGTTTGTTAATCAAGAGGTTCAAGTGTCTGTGCTCAGTGAGTAAATTGATTGATGGGCATTCATTGTTATTCTTCCCACACATCCCCAGTATCAAACTTGCCCTTCACCTACCTAAACCTACCTAGGTACAACCATATTCAGACTTGGCAACTTTCTCCTCACTTTTTTATATCTCGAGGTCAACACAAGGGCAAACCCAGTGTATGTCTCAACAGTTGGGCCTGTGACCACTTTATTCACTCAACTATTTGCACTCATCTATAAATCATTTTTCATATATATACACACACACACCCATTTATAGAGAGGTGTTATTTTTTTGTTCTTTTTTTTCTCGTACCCATGTGCAACGGGGTACCTTTTATTCTCCATAGCACCCATGTGTAACGAGGTGTTATTTCCCTCCTTATTTTTCTTTGGTCTCCATTTCATTTTTCTGGTGAGTGGCTCTCCTTTGTCCTTTCTAAATGCTTCACATAAATAAAATCTAGCGCAAGGTTGGGCTTTAGACATCCCACACCCAGGGGTTACTGCGTGTGACATGCTAGCCATACCCCGCAAGGATCTCTATTAAGTTTGAATATGAGTTAAGGTGAATTAATTTAGAGTCCCCAACCCCAATTCTGACAAAACTCACAATAAGCTCTCACATGGTTGGCCAGATTTTAAGTCCATGTATGTGAAAATGACACTTCAGTTTCAAGGATCCCTAAATCAAGGGATAAACAGAGAAGTTCTATACATTGTAAACCCTTGACTTAATATATCAACCTTTTAGCTTCCTCAATTGCTTGAGGCAAAATCTGTATCTTAATAAATACTTAGATTTTTAAGCCAAATCAGCCCTAGAGCTCTAAGGATAATATCTCTCGCTTATCTCCTGAGGCAAGACACTTAAGATTTTATCTCATCATTCGTTCTAGCCCAGAACTTAGGTAAATCCATCTACAGAGATTACTAAGACTAACCAGTTAAGCTCAAAAACCTTTTTTTTCTTTAAGAGAGAAAGAGAACTACTAATGCACCTATATGCATGCAAATATGTATAAATGTTGTAAACAAAACCTCAGGTTTTACCCCATGCCTAATCTTGACAATGTCCGCATTGAAAATAAAGCAAGAAAAGATAATACCTGAGGTGGAGTGGAAGGAGCTATGGCTCCTCAATGGTGAAGGTGCCAAATTTGTGGCCATCAAATAAAGTGGTAGAAGGTTTTAAATGTTGCTCGTTAACTTTGAATGACTCACCAGAGGAGGGATGTTGTATTTTGACCGCTCCATGCAGAAACACCTTGGTGACTATGTATGGCCCATCCCAACAAGACTTGAGTTTTCCTGGAAATAGTTTTAAGTATGGAATTGAATAACCAGACTCGTTGATTAGGCATAAAGGTCTTCCTAAGAATATGTTTGTCATGGAAGACCTTGGTATGCTCTTTGTAAGCTTGAGAGGTTTCATAAGCTTCATTTCTAAGTTCCTCAAGTTCACTTAGTTCTAGCATGCGTGCCTTGCCTACCTTGTCCAAATCCATGTTCATATTCTGGATAGCCCAGAATGCCTTATGCTCTAACTCTACAGGCAAATGGCACACCTTTCCATACACTATCCGAAAGGGAGACACATCCAAAGGAGTCTTCTATAAGTCTACAGAGCAGCATTCAGCTTTTGTGACAAGTCCTTTCTGTCAAGCCTAACAGTTTTCTGAAGAATTTTCTTTACCTCCCTATTGGACACTTCAACCTGCCCACTCATCTGGGAATGATAGGGAGTTGCCACTTTATGTGTGACCCCTAGACTCTTGAGAAGGCAAGTGAAGTGTACACTTTGGAAATGTAATCCCCGATTGCTAATAATAGTTTTAGGGCAAACGAATCTAGAGATGATATTGGCCTTAATAAACTTTAGGACCACCAAATGATCATTTGATCTAGTCGGAATGGCCTCTATCCATTTCAACACATACTCGACTGCCACTAAGATGTATTCATAGCACTATGATATTGGGAAGGGGCCCATGAAATTGATGCCCCCACATCAAAAAGTTCTACAGGTTGTATTGGTTGTTGGGGCATTTCATCCCTCCTTCCAATAGTTCAGTCTGTTGACATCGAGTGCAGGCCTTCAAATACATATGTGCATCCTTGAATAGTGAAGGCCACCAAAAGACAGACTAGAGGACCTTAAATGTGATCTTCTTTGCACCAAAGTGTCCACCACAATGAAGGGTATGACAAAAATTTAGGACACTCTCACATTCCTCCTCTCGAACACACCTTTGTAAAACCTAGTCACTCCCAATCCTAAATAATTCAGGTTCCTCCCAGTGATAATACTTAATTTGAGCCATGAATCGATCTTTCTCTTGCTTATTCCAAGTACTGGGAGTCTCACCAATGACCAAGTAATTCACAATATCTGCAAACCAAGGGGATACTAGTTGCATCGCCATAAGGGTCTCTTCAGGGAAAGATTCCTGGATTTCACCTAACGGGGTCTCAACCTCTTGGGGAATTCTGGATAAGTGGTCTGCAACAACACTTTCAACCCCCTTCTTATCTTTGATCTCAAGGTCGAATTCCTAAAGAAGTAGAATCCACCTAATCAGCCTTGGTTTGGGGTCTTTCTTGGTGATAATGTGTTTTACTGTAGAATGATCTGTATACACCACAACCTTGGATCCCAGTAAATACAACCTAAACTTCACCAAAGCAAAAACTACTGCAAGAAGTTTCTTTTCAGTCACTATGTAGTTTTGCTAAGGGTCGGTTAAGGTCTTACTTGCATAATAAAGTACATGAGGTTTCTTGTGGACCCTTTGACCCAGGACCGCTCCCACAACGTAATCAAATGCATCACACATCGGCTCAAATGGGAGAGTCCAACCAGGAGCTTGGAGAATAGGCATAGTAGTAAGGGCCTTCTTCAAGGTGTGAAAGGCCTCGTCACTCTTTCCATCAAACGTGAAGGTAGAATCCTTCATCAGGAGGTTTCAAAATAGCCACAAAATCTTGCTAAACTTTTCTATGAAGCGCCTATAAAAGCCAGCATGGCCTAGAAAAAATCTAACTTTCTTGACATTGGTGGTGGTGGGAGTTTAGAAATAGATTCAACCTTGGCTTTATCTACTTCTAAGCCCCACCCAGATACTACACGCCCAAGAACAATTCCTTGCTGGACCATAAAATGGCTTTTCTCCCAGCTCAAGACCTGTCCTGTCTCTTTACAATGGGTTAAGACTTTCTCAAGGTGCGAGAGACACTAGTCAAAAGATGTGTCGTAGATTGAAAAATCATCCATAAAGACCTCCACGCACTTATCTACCGTGTCTAAAAAAATAGATATCATACACCACTGAAATGTTGCAGGAGCATTACATAATCCAAATGGAATACGTCGAAACACAAATGTGCCATAAGGACTCGTGAATGTGGTTTGCTCCTAGTCGTCAGGAAAGATGGCAATTTGATTATACCCAAAGTATCCATCTAAGAAGCAAAAGAAGTTATTCCCTGCCAGTTTTTCCCAAAGTTGATCAATAAAGGGCAAAGGAAAATGATCTAGGCAGCGGTGTTTAAACGACGATAATTGATACAGACCCTCCAGCCAGTCGAGGGTCTGGTAGTAACATGTTCCCCTTTCTAATTAATCTCAACTGTAAATCCTACCTTCTTTGGCACCACATAGATAAGATTGATCCATTTGCTGTCGGATATGGGATAGATTATCCTGGCATCCAACCACTTAAGAATTTCCTTCTTTACCACTTCCCTCATGTTGGGATTTAATCTCCTCTGCATATCTCGAAAGGGCTTCATGAACTCATTCGTGTAAATGTGATGCACGCAAAGATTGGAATCAACCCCTTTGATGTCGGCTATGGTCTAAGAAATTACTTCCTTATGCCTTCTCAAGCAATCAAGTAATGCCCCCTCTTGTGTTTCAGATAACACAAATGAGATAATAATGAGGAGTGTATGGTCGGGCCCAAGGAAGGCATATTTGAGAGAGTTTGAAAGTGGTTTAAGCTCTAATTCAGGGGCCTTTCGAATCGAGGGCACCAAGTTTGATGTCCCTGCCTCGGGTAGTGAATCTACCTTAATAGTCCATGGTGGGGAAGGAGACTTGTTTCTGACGCTTAGCAACTCCTCTATTTCTTGAGCATCGCCATCATTTTCAAATGTTGAGGTGTTGTCTTTAGAGAGGGCCATTTTAAGGGTATTATCACAAAGAAGTGCTAGTGTCGTTTCTTCCACAATTTCATGAATCACCTCGATCTAAGAATAATCCTCAAGTCTAGGACGCTTATAAGCATCAAAATCATTGAGGCGAAACTTTCTGTTCCCAAAGCTCATTTTTAGCGCCCCGATATTGCAATTAATAGAAACCTTACCAGTAGCAACGAAGGGGTGGCCTAAGATGATGGATGGTTTGCCGGGCTTGTTCAACGGCTCTGTGTCCAATACAAGAAAGTCAATGGGGAAAAAGAAGTCCTCCAATCTCACAAGGACATCTTCCAGCAATCCTCAGGGTGTCTTTAAAGATCTATCTGCAACTTGAAGGATGCCTGGACTAGATTGCAACATACCTTCTCCAAGTTGCTCATACTCAAAGCTCAAAAGGATATTCACCCCTACACCCAGATCGAGAAAAGCCTTATCAATATGAAGGTCACCAATGACCATAGAAATATATGGGTGATGAGCCCATATTTGTGGGCTAATTAGTTACTTAAGTGCCTAGGCATTAGATTAATATTATCGTATACATAGCATGCATTAAGAAATAAATAATTTAGTTTATATATAATTACTTGTATGCATTACATTCATATATATATTATTTAGCATGCATTAGAATAACATGCATTAGTCTTTAGGTTGCATTATATGCATGCATTAGAATTAACATTTTATGTGAGGGTTTGAAGATAAATAAGTCATCATTTCATTTCTTATTTTATTAATCTGATGTAAACACATTTACACTACTTAAGATGTCTATTTATGCATGTTCTTAAGTATAGGATTGCATTTCATGATATAAATATTGCATAACATGCATCATCTTGCATTTATAGTTTGAATAAAATGGAGGTTAATTGTCTCCTTTTATGTGCTTGGACAGAACAAACATTTTATCGGGGCCTCGGATCTAAGATCCAACCGTATGGATGTGATCAGGGCGACGATTGGAGTTCAACGACTCCAAGATCGCCTTAATCAGGCATCCGTAGCATCAAAGAGTGATCGGGGAACCCTAGAAGATCAAGGGCCAGGATGGTGTAAATCCACACTTCAAATGACAAATCCGACCACACGGATGAATTCGGATTGATGATCGCAGCCCAATGACGCAAAAATCGAGTCAATCCGACATTCGTGGCACCATCTACAACATTCAGAAGATGGGCGGCCAAGATGGCGCCACATGGTGCCATCTCGGTCACCCAAACGGCCACATGCATCTGGTGAAGCTTCAGCACCCGCTCCCTCTCCACCGTTGCCAACGGCTGTGGACAGCCGCGCCTAAAAGCATCCGCTCGACCATCCACGCCTCGTAGTGCAACGATCAAAGGCGCTATCGCGAGCAGCGGACGCGCGTTCGAGCCGCAGTGAGGAGGCGAAGGGCGCAGGCGAGCGGGCGCGGGCGTGCGTCGGATCTGGATCGGATGGTCGTCTGTGCTCAATAGCGATGACGCGCTATTGCACACGTGGCGAGGACGCATCATCGTACGTGCTGGGGCGGGCGTGCAGCAGCGGGCGATGGCGCATCCTAAGCCGTCCGATCTCGAGATCGGACGGCTGAGATCTGATGAACGTGGGCAGATTCGTTGAGCGCGGGCAGCTGAGGAGGCGCGCGTGGGCGGCGGGCACTACGCCCATGTTGGGGCTTTAGTGACGATTTTATCCGTCACAAAAGACCCCTCATTTATTATTTTAAAGATGTAATGACCAATTTGCCCCCACTCCTTGCAACTATAAAAGGAGACCCCCTCCATACGAAATTCCCATCCCTTCCTTCTCTTCTCTACCTCTCCAAAGCTCAAGAGAAGCTTGTCCCACACCCGAGATGCTTCTCGCGAGATAAAGTCCAAATTTTCGTCTCCCTTCGGAAGTGGATCCCGCGACGACGACGACATGATGCTCCATTCCCGTTCTTCTGCTTCGTCCTCCTTCGTCCTGCTTCGTCCTCCTTCTTCCAGGCGTTGTCCCGTCCGGCTCATCCTCCAAGCGACTGTCGAGGAGGATATCTCTCTCCCTATTCTTTTTACTGCTTTCTAATATGGATTTACTGCTTTCTAGTGTAGTTCTGCTCGTCCTCCAAGCATTCGTCGAGGAGGACATTTCTCCCTCCATTCTTTTAATGCTTTCTAGAGTAAATTTATCACTTTCTAGAGTAATTGTTTTATGCTTTGTAGTTATAAGAGTGAAATGAACAATCTCCCTAATGATAAATTCCATATTTATTCTACATCTCATTTTGATTTCTCTGTGTAATATTCTCTCTCTCTTACTCTCTCTCTCTTCTATTATTGTAAATAATTAGATAGTTTTAAATTGAATTACTTTGTGACAAATAAAAACAAACGCGTAGTTTTTAAATCAAACGTCCGCCTCCCTGTGTTCGACCCGGAATTTTCATTTCGGTATAAATTTTATTTGTTGAACACGAATTCTTCGCTTTCAAGCTACAACGATAGGTTTTCCAAAACCAAACACGTTAGCATAGCAATTTGCATGTTCAACAAATATGCATTAGTCTTTAGGTTACATTATATGCATGCATTAGAATTAACATTTTATGTGAGGGTTTGAAGATAAATAAGTCATCATTTCATTTCTTATTTTATTAATCTATTTTTCTTCTTCAACAGCTGTTGCAGCTGCACGCAACGCATGCAATAATGGTTGCAGTGAAGACGAGCGCAGAATGTGGATCTACTCCCGCCTCTCCATTTCAAATCCATGCAAACGGCTACAAGAGAGGGGCAGCTGCTACCGTGCTTGTGAGACATCGCCCCACTCCACCACCGTGTACTCCACTCCACCACCATGGTCTCCAAGGCCGAGCTCCACCACACCGTGGGTCGACGAGGTGACAGCTTGCCGTGCCAAGCCGATGGACTCATGCCAACACCGTGAGCGTGTGTCCCCGATGGCCATGCATCCATCACTATGCTTCACCAGAATCAACATCACCACCCTCACTGCCATCACCAGCAACCACCACCGCAACTCCACACCCTACATCTTCATCTCCCCTACCAATTAAGACGTTCGGGAGGTTTCCCGAACGTCTGATGCCCCCTTCGCTGCACCTCTGCACAACCAGCAACACCCCCGTGCGTGCCCGTGTGCCCTCCTCCTCTCCTCCGTGCAACCAACGCCACCATCACCTTCATCCTCTCCTTCCTCTGTTTCTCTTCCACCTCAAGAGAACCCATCACCACCAGCACCACATGTACCCTCTCCTCACCATCTCCACGCACACCAACGCATGCCCAACTTCTCGTCAATCTCCCTCACGTGCAACAACACACCACGCGCGGTCTATACACCTTCGCTTCATGCATGGCCAGCGGCGCAAGCCCCTCCCATCAAGTCCTCGCACGCACAACAGCAGCGATAGCCACCTCCACCATGTATGTGTGCCCCTGCCTCCCCTTGCACGTGTGCCCAGCAGAGCAGGTGTTGTCCTCCATGCTTTCACCTCCTACGTGCAGCCGGTAGCACACCTCCGCACTCACTCCTCACACGTGTCCACTCCTGCAGACGCAGTAGCAGCCGCCGCCGCCGCACCTGCAGCGTGCAGCAACGCGCAACCTCCTGCGTGTGCCTCCTTGCTGCATCCTCGTGCGACCACCCTCCAGCTCCACCGCTGTAGGCGCGCGCACGCCCTCGCTGCGCTCCCTCGCCATTCCCATGCACACACACCGCCACAGCAGTGGCACTGTGCGCACCCCCCTTGCTGCACCTCCGCCACACTCGCAGCAGCGTGCATCCTCCAGTAGCGCCACACTCCGTGCGCGTGCAGTCCCTCGTTGCGCCCCCTCACCAGGAGCCCACCGCACACCACCTTCGCCATGCTCGTCCACTCCTTGGTGCTAGGAGCCTTCCCGTGCTCCACGCACGGCCAACAGCCATGCATGCGTGCCCTTCAGCAGCTACACTTCCGAGCACAGAGCAGCAGCGACAGCCACCGCCGCCGCTTCTCTCCTCTGTCTGGCAGGCCCAGGCCACCTCGCGACGCGCCGCCGCCACTGCCGCGAAGCCCTCGCTCTACTTGACCTCCAGTGAGTTCCTCCCCTCTAGCCATCCCTTGCTCTATGCGCATGCCTAAGGGGAAGCCATTCCCCTATTTTGCTAGGGTAAATAGGGTATTAGTTATTACATTTACATGACATTAAGAACTTCATTTTTTTAATTAAATATTGGAGGATATATTGTGGCATTTGCTGGCCTACCCCTCTACTCTTCTCTATTTCTCCTACATTCTTTTTATATCTCTTCCTCCATCTTATTAGTCTCACCAAGTTAATGTTATACTATATTAGTGAGCAAATGTCTGGCAGTGATAGATTTGCAAGAGGGATTTTTGTTTTATGAATATTTTATTATGTTAAATTTATAATCATTTCCTTCATCTTTCTCATAAATATAATTCCAATTTTATCTCACATTGATTTCTTAATCTAAAGGGGATTTTAGCTAGATTTTTAGGAGAAGCAAATAGTGAACATTTGGTTTCAATAGTAGCAAGTTTTAAATAGGCCATTGCCTCCTTGTGGATACGACCCGCTCCTAATTGAGTGGTTATTTTTATTATTTTGATTAGCGATTTTCCATCACTTGCATACTACAACACAACATTCTATATGCAAAACAACGAAAGCGAAAATCGACTTATCAATGGGGCTCCTAAGTCCTTCAACTTGGGGGTGTGCCATGTTATAAGATTGAGCTAACCAGGTCAGGCAAAATGACCTTATCTTGGACCTGTTTCTTAGATCTTCTCTTCATGCATAGGTCCTTCAGAAAATGAGCATAGGATGGGATTTGTTTAATAGCTTCCAATAAAGACAAGTTGATATGCACCTGTTTAAAGGTCTCTATTATCTCATCCATCCTATCTTTAGCTCCAGATGAGCCTACAGAGTTGTCCACAGAGACGAATAAGTGACAAATGCCAGTTTATCATCACTCTTATGCCCTAAAACAAACCTAACTCTTAGTATTTTAACTCCACAAATGGGTTTCTAGGCTTCATTTAGGCATCACTTAAGTTAGGCATGCATTGAATAATTTTGTTATTTTTAACACGTTAATTTCAGTGTTAGGGATGAACAAATAATCAATTCCCTAAAACCCTAGCATTCAAGAAGGCAATAAGTGAAGAGGAAGTCCAATTCAGCTGAACCACAGCTAAATCAAGCTCATCATAGCTACATACCAGCTCACTGGAATTGCTCCCCATCTTGTTGAGCAAAACCTAGTATTTCCCTCCTATAGTGATTAATTTTACTCATGGGGAAATATTTCTTTAAAAACTCTCCCTTCAAGGCATCTCAAGTGTTCACTCTACCATCTAGAGTGTGATACCAATGTTTGGCCTTCTCCTTAAGAGAGAAGGGGAAGAAGGTTTGCATTTGGGCATCATCAAAAACACCTTGCAATCTCACCGTAGAATAAACCTCGATGAACTCTTCCAAGTGTCTGTAGGGGCCTTCTCTAGTAGTACCATAGAATGAGGGCAATAAAGATATGGTACTACTCTTGATTTCATATGGATTGTCCCCCCCATGTCTTTTTAATGCATGGTCGAGATGGTTGGTAGAGATAAAATAATCTCTCAATAATCATTGGTTTTCCACAATCCTATTCTCTCTCTCTCCTCCCTCGGCCAGCTCACTTCTCTCTTGGTTGGCTCTCTTAAAAATTCTTTTAGGTTCTGGATTAAACACAAGTTGTCTCCTAAGGGATCGCTTCCTTAGCATGCACTATCAAACAAACACCAAGCAAGTTGAATTTTGATTTATTTCTTTAGAGCACATTTAGGCTTGCAAAATTAAATTCCCTTTCAAAGGTAGCCAAACAAGTTTTCACAGTACAGTTACGCATTTTAAGTTGACCTTCGAATGCCCTAAAACCTACACCTTGCTTAAATGATATTCTCAAGTGATCAAGTAAAGAGGTACTCTAAGGATGGAACTGAGGGATTAAAGTAGGGAGAACCCTTCCTTTGAGGCGATGTGTTTGTGGTACCTCTTAATTACCTTTTTGTTCCTTTAAGCCTTGTTTGTTTTGGGGGTTTGGGCCCTGTGTACCGTGTTTGGTTAAGTTGATCCAATGTTATATTTAACACGGTAAAGGAATTGAAAACCCAAGTTAATATCCAACACCTCCCCCCAACCGTGGGAGATTTTAGCCCAATTGTTATCCCTCTATCGTACAAGTAGATGCTTGCTGGGGAACTTTGCCCTTACGATTTGGGTGAGAGGTGGTTCCAAACCCTAGCCATTGTGTGGGAAGGTCTTGGGGCTGGAGATCTCAATCTTGATCGAGGAGGCGATGCGGCAGGCAATAGAGTTCCATCATCGATATTGATTGATAATCTCGTAGGCAATGTGTCGATCACTTGATGATCGGCGATGGCATTGGGAAGGCGGTCAATTCAAGGCTAAGATGATGTTGTGGTTTTTTCTTCGTTTTGATGGGATTTTGTACTGGATCCGTGGCTTGTTGCGCAGTCGTTTCATTCTCATCAGCTTTTGTTACGACCCGATCTCAGATCCCTATCAAACCCGAGACCAGCTCGCCTCGACTAATCCCAAGACCTAGTCATCCAACAGAAAATAAACAAAAGCAGAAAATAATTCACATCCACACATGCAATGTAACTAAGCAGAAGAAAACAAGTGATGGTAAAAGAAACAGAGCGAAAAGTCTATCAATATTACAGGCCATCACAACTATAACAGAGAGAAGTACAACAGAAAAGTAACTGAAACAGTATTACATAGAACAAAAATACTCACTACTACAACAGAAGCTAAGGAAAAAAGTAAGAACGCAGCTAAGGCTGGACTCGACTGGGCCCAGCTCCCTCTGCAGCCAGTGGTGCTGGCTGCTCGACTCCCTGACCTGAACAAGGTTATAAAAATTTCTGGAGTCAGCGAACGCTGAATAGAGTAGTAATTTAGCCATTTATATGTAATTAAGATAAGCTATTAATTAATGCAATTAAGTAACTATCCATTTTCAGTTAGTTCAACCAAGTACTTCTAATTTGTTGTTCCTTTATTCACTTAAATCATTCTTGATCTGGCCTGTTCATCATGGGAACAATCTTGATTGCAGTCTTTTCCATGATGTAGGAGGTACACGTGGTGCTCTCCTAGCCAGGAGAGTCCCCCGTGGTAGTCCTACACCCAGTCAACCACCCCGAGGTCACGGTTGCGACGTAGCGATGACTACGGCACTCATGATAAACGCGTGGGTAGCTATCCCACACTGGCACGTGGTCAGATGTTTCTGCTAGCGGGTATGCCTAAAGATACAGCATGAAACAATATAGGGCCTTGCCCTCTCAGAATAGAACAGAACAGGGGTCTCGCCCCTCTACAGTTCGCGTACCCTCATCCGACTATCCTAGTTTGCCCAGTAGGCCTAACAAGACTCAGTGTAGGGCGGCTAGTCCTAACCCCGGGCCCCCTAGGACGGCTATCTCCCTCCCTACACTAAGTAGCTCACCTCGGTACTACGTACATGAGGGCTAAACAGAATCAGGGTAGAGTGTTTAAGCCTGACCCCAGGGCTTAACCCAACGAGCGGCTAGTACCCCTCTACACTAAACAGACAGTGTCTCTCCTTAGTACCGCATACACAAGGGCCAGCTTACTTCCCGTCTACAGTAGTTTTCCTCCTAATTCCCTATAGGGTTCATGCCGGTATTCCTTTCGTTTCATATTCCAAACTTTCATATCTCTCTATTTACACGTCTGTTTCCATTCTTAAAACAGGCAACTCGTGATTTTCTAACTGATAAGGCATCATATTAAATAACCAGTACATTTGCTAGCATTTAAAGTTTTACAGACATCTTAAGTAAACAGTGTAGCTCAACCATACTCATTTGTTCCTGTCCTAGGGTTCATTCTCATCCTAGGGTTCTACACGTATCTTAAGTATACAGCATAGCTCAAACCATACTCATCTGTTCCTACCCTTGAGTTCATTCTCATCCTATGGTTCATTCAAGTTATTCTAAACATGCAGTTCATTTATTTAAATCATAATATTAGTGTAAACTACTCTACCGGCAAACACGGGAGGAATGGGGGCTCGGATCGCAAATCCCATCGCCTCTGCGACTCCCGCATACTTGACTGGTTAGAGACCTATACAATTAACCAACCGCATCAAACGAGTCCAAAACCATATACAAGTGACACTAGCTCATAGAGAAACATAAACGAAAAACAACGGTAGTTCGTTTGCAGAAATCCAATTCCGTTTGGGCCCTAAACGGGCCAAAAATACTCACACTGTCCAAAATCTGACGTCTGGGTCTAGTCCCAGATGTCTTAAAAGACGTCAATACTTACCATGGGTTTCCTACAGCTACCTCGGACATTCGGACCCTTCCGCGATCGTTTGAGGTGAGTTTCAGACGTCGGACTCTCCTTCTGGTCGTCTGGAGGTACGGTCAGATGTCTGGCGACATGTCCAAATGTCAAAAAACACCTTGAAGGGCGCATCCTGCGCCTTTCCAATGCTCTGCTCCTGCATACACATGCACAGAGCTAAAAAAAGGCTGGACAAAATCCCTGCAGTAAGGCCTGCATGGCTGTAAACCACACAGAAGCATGTACCTTGTCACTGAGCGTGCTTTCAGACGTCCGGCTTCAGCTCCAGACATCCTTCTGCTACTTCAGACGTTTGGGAGATGCTCCAAACATCTAATACTAGAAAATATCCAGTACGCAGAACTCTCCCACGAGGTGTCTCCTTTGTGAGGTCACTCGCAGGAGCTGTAGTAGTGCCTCTAGCAGCTGCAGGAGGCCAAGGCTCCTGCTCGCAAGCTCCTCCTCCTTGCCCGCGCCCTCGACTCCTCCCGCACGAGCTCCTCCGAGCTCCCGTGGCTCCCTTGCGAGCTCCTCCTCTCGAGCTCCTCCCACACTCCCGCTCCCCTCTCCTCCTCCTTCGCGTCCCATCTCTCTCTCTTCTTCCTCTCCTCTCACCGTGCTGGAAGGAAAGGAGGAAGGTGGCGGCCGGTTGGAGGGAAGGATGAAGGTGGTGGTCGGTGGGGATGGAAGGAGTGGCATGGGGGTGGGGGTTAAATAGGTAAAGGGTTAGGGTTTGGGGTAAGGAGAGAGAAGTGAGTGCGTGCAGCGCGCGCGCAGAAAAGAAAGAGGGTACGGTTCTTTTTACTTTCAAATGTCCGACCCTCCATCCAGATGTCTGGACAGATGTCTAACGGCTAATCCAAACGTCTTAAATAACTCAAAAGGGCAGCGGGTCATTTCAGCTTTCGATCGGCTTTTCCTTTCCACGATTCGCTCTCTCCTTAAAGTGTCCCCCTTCTTAGAGTATCAAATTACTTGGTCACAAGATAATATCACTGCCACAAAGTGAAGTAGGAAGGTTTACACTGATAAAGAAATTGGTTCCTACCGCCTTAAGGGATAGAGACCTAGTGCAGTGCTTAAAGTGCGTGCTTGGTACAAAAACTGTGAATCACTCCATGAAAAACATGATTTTGAATTTTAAATTTTGCACACAAGTTTGTAAGCACTTTTTCTTAATTTTTTGATTCCACCTCTTTTAATCCCAATTTAAGTTTAGTGACCACTTGTTATGCTCAATGCAAGACACATAGGTGGGGTTAAGTCCAACATGCAATGCATGACCAAATATGGATGCAAGAATAGGACATACCTTTCCTCCAGCAATTTATCATGCAAATATGTACACAATGCAACGAATAAAAATCTAGATCAGGTTGCTCATTCACACTTATATGCTCGACCTAATGGCATGCAGCTTCTAGAGGAAGCTCGAGATTACTTTTTTTAAGTTATAGAAGCAAATAAGGGAAAACTATTCACACCACAAATAAATAAATAAAAATAAAAATAGAACAAACCTAGTGTCCAAATAAGTTGGGACACTCCCTGGAAAACTAGCCCTATGACTACAAGGGTGAGAAAACAGTGAAATAAAAATTCTTAGTCTTAGGTGTCTAATGTCAATTATCTAAACTAAGGATGATGGAGAAGAGTCTTCTTCCTTGCTCTCACTCTCAAGCTTCTTTAATCCCACAAGTGTGCTCCTCTTCTCCTCCTTGGTGTGGAATTAAGGTCCACCAAGATGAAGCTAGTGCAATCTTGAGTTTCTCCTTGATGTATCTCGCACCACAAAAATATTTATAAATGAATAATATGTTTCAGAGACAAAATGTGAACATATAAAAATAATCATGAATTTACTAGGCCTGTTACCTCCCAGTTAATAGCGTCATTTGACAAGTCTATTTTCACTTGCGATTAAGTTTTACACATAAAATGTTGTGTCGTTCTTACCTGTTGGACAATCGACGAATCAAAATATTGAATAATCAATAAAAAAACTAATCATGTAGGTTAAGTCATTTTCACGACGAGTCAAAACTCACAAATATTTTTCATTCATTTCATGTTTCTCAAGTGGGAGAAATGATTTTATTATATAAATAATATAGAGAGAATGCAAAAGAAATAGAGAGAATTAGAGATAAAGAAAGAATGTAGGGAGTGAAAAAGTTAAATGCATGCAATATGTATATTAAACTAATAAAATTAAATCTTCAATCGTTCCTTATTGCAACTAATAGGCCCGCCTAGTGTAACAAAACACGAGAGGCACTTTGCATGAGTAGCGTGCGTGGAAAAGACCATCGGATGCAGCGAGGATCTCTGTGACCATGTGCTGGAGCAAGGGCTTCGCGTTGGTGGAAGCAACTATCGGAGATGGTCAGACATTGAGAAGATGGCCGGCGATGATGAGTCATGTACACAAGATGGGAGGTTGCTTGGAGGTTGTGTGGTCGGCATAGGTGTGTCAACAAAGGTAAGGCGAGTGCTCCTCTGATGGTGGTGGTGAGGATGGTGGTCGAGGAGGAGCGGATGGAATGGGGGTAAGCTGGCGATGTTGGGTTCCTTCTGAAAAAGATGATGATAAGTGGCTAAAATAAAACAAAAAATGAAGAAAGAAGAAAAATAAAAGAGAGAAGAAAAGGGAAAAGGAGGAGAAATCGGTGGAGACACGGTCGCGGTCGGTGAGGTCGATTAAAGTGGTGGCCTGGCGCTCTATCACAGTGAGGGGGTGAGGTGGTGGTCATTGTGGCGAAGCCATGCACTGTCACCACATGGTCGTTTGAGGTGGAGCTCACAATAGTTGTCACGATTGCGGTCGCAATCAGTGATAATTACAGTGATGAAGAAGGTGAAGCATAGTGGAAGGTAGATCGTAGTTACGGTCGCGATAACTCCTTGCTAGTACTCATGAGCCTTATGTTTGACAAAGGCATGCACCCTTCACACACGAGCATCACACGTCATTACTCCTGCTGTCGTGCATTTTGTTGTTATGTGTTGATGAGATCTTATACTGTAAAAAGTGAAAAGATAGTCAATGCATATTGTAATGGAGAGAGAAAGAAAAATTAAGAATAAAATTAAAATAAGAGAAATAAAAACAAATAAAAAAGCTTTTCAAAAAAACAAATAAAAAAATATCAACCACCTAATTAAAATTTTAAACTCTAATGAATTATTGATGTAAATTATATATAACATATAGATCCTAAAACATTTTAAATTTAATTATTTAATTAACCAACCAAAGTAGACCTATCATTAATCACAAGTACTCTATACGAAGGGAAAGGTGAGATA
Organism: Thalassia testudinum; assembly: GCA_037157565.1. Lineage (NCBI taxonomy): Eukaryota > Viridiplantae > Streptophyta > Magnoliopsida > Alismatales > Hydrocharitaceae > Thalassia > Thalassia testudinum. The sequence goes on along the minus strand of JAZHRO010000035.1, from coordinate 34,963,463 downwards.
TTAATGTGCATAGCCTTAAATTGTATAAGTACCCACAGGTTTGAATCTGTTGGTGATCCACAATTCACTTCCTCGTCATATGAGATTGAGGTCCCGACAGGAGGCAAATTTAGGAATACATTGTTAGATGGCTTAATAGGAGTCTACGTTTCTCTTGAAGGTATTAGCCGTAATGCCGACGTTGAACTACATTGTGTGAAGCAATAAAAAGACGTTAGATGGAATAGAATTTGATATGCAGATCGTTGCACATGGAATTGGCAAATTTTTAATTGCTATATGTAGACGAAATGGATTGCTGCATCCACACGTGTAGTGCTACCCTTCACGTAGGAATAATGTGAGGCAATAATTTAATAGAAATTCATTATCGGCGGAAGATGCTAGCTTGTGATTGGGTTGTTTTTCCTGTGATCATTCATGGTAATTTATAGAGTTGTTTTGTGTTAATGGTATGATTTTAGGTTTGATTACTTCATGTTAGGATTCCTTCCATGTCATGTACTGCAATGGCCTGAAAGTGTATCGTAAGTTTGATACTTGGTTGATTGTAAGAGGAAGTTGTGGGATTACATTCACTCCGTAAGCGTCTGTGCTTAGGTTAACTTCCCATTTTGGCAACGGGTTAACCCACGTTAACGGTTCTTTTAAATTTTTTTAATTGTTTTTATTATTTAAACATAAATTCATATATTATAATTTTTAATTATTTTTATTTATTTTTATTATTAAAAAATATCCATTACAATCTTTTATTTTTACTTTTAATATTAAATAAATACCTACTAATATTCTCCACTTTCAATTATATGGTTAGATAAATATCTAATAATATTATATTAATATATAAATTATTTTAAATCTATATTCCATCCTCTTTATTTTATTATCCAAACAAATATTATTTTTACTTATTTTATTTTTATCTCCTTTTTAACTCCGTTACCAAACGCAATCTTGGAGAGGGACAGTGGAAAGAACGGGTGTTGCATGTTCACCGAATGCAGCACGGAGAGATATTGATGGCAAAAATACTTGTATCCCCTACCGTTGTTATTCCTGTAGCTGGCCATCTTCCGCTTCCTCTCGATCGAGCTCGGGGTGCCTCGCGCGAGCGCCTTTCGCCTACGTTGCGGCACAACCGATGTTTGGCCGTCTTTCGGTGACGGCTGCAATGCGGAGGGTTTGTGGTGGAGGTGTCATTGGCTTCTGCGAAGTGGACAAGGCGGGAGTGCCAACCTGTCATATCAGTCGTGCTTTGTGGGTGGGGGGATGTCTTGTATCCATAGGGTAATGGCATACCGGAGATGTGCCTGCACATAGCTGGCAATTTGACAATATTGGTTCGTTCGGAAGGGACAACTTCCTTCGGTGCACCTCATGTAACGCTGCAGAAATTAATGGTGAAATTTCCTGATATTACAAGCGAGAGAGCGCAACCATTTGCGAACATCTGTGACTATGAATTAAAATGGGATTTTATCCCTTCACGTGTCACTCCCTCCTCTTCTCTCTCACCCCTCGCTCTCTGCCTCTCCTCTCTCTCTCTCTCTCTCTCTCTCTCTCTCTCTCCCCCTTGATGCGGTCACCGCTCCCTCTCTTTCTCCCTCCATCCCAAGATCTCTCTCTCTCTAACCTCACAATTAACGTACGCATCTCACGAAGAAAAAAATATTTATTTAATTAATAATAAAAGAAAAAATAAACTTTTAGAAGCGAATGTCACTTAAAATTATATATAATAAATATTTATATTTTTTAAAATATATTAACAAATAATTTTTTTACATTTTTATCATTAAAAATAAATTCTTTACTTGAAATATTAATTTTTATTGTTGATGGATATATTTAGGTCAATAAATATGACACTTCTAATAATTATTTTTTAATTAAACATAATTATAAGTTATAAATTGTATATTTTTTTATGACTCTTTTTACGAGTTATTTTAATAAAATTTAAATGTGAATTTAATTAATTTACTTTGTATGTGGGATAAATATTCTTTATTTTTTTATTTATATATTTATTTTATAAGTAAGATATTTACCTTTTTTCGGTATAATTTATTTTGCATGCATTATTGTACATTGTACATTAATAACATTGAATATAGGGATACAAATAAGATCAGGTTTGAGTTAAATTTACATATTTATTTTCAAATTTAACATCCGTGTATGTCCTACTCATTTACTGATCATATTTCCAAATCACAAATTCATATCTAGATTTATTTGCTCATGTATGATGTACCTATTTAATATTTACTCATGTAATCCCTCCCTCTCCCTCCCTTCTTTTCACACATCTTTGCTGGTTATATTTCTCCCCAATATATTTTAATAGTTGAGATCTTTTCAAATTCAAGCAAATATATTTAATAATTGAGATTTTTTCAAATTTAAGCAAATATGAAAATAACTCTCAATTTACAAATTTTGTACAAGAAAATATGTAATTCCTTTCAAAAACAAGGAAGATTATTTATCAATTTTATATCTATTTGTGCTACTATAAAAAAGTAAATTTTTATTCATCTATATATTAAATTATATTTTTTTTACAATCATGTGAAATATTTATAGCTATACCTTTACATATAGGTTGCTCAATAAAGCTCAAGGTCATAATCATGAATATTGTTAGTATTTTTTTTTAATTTTTCGCATACATATTGTATACATTATATATTCTTAGTAAACTTCGTCGCTATATAGTCAGTGTTGTTAGATCGCTCGCATGGATTCCTACGTCTCTCTCTCTCTATTTTTTTCCACTTCATCGGTCTCGCAGCAAAGCATGAGATCGAACACACTAATATTAATTACAACCAGGATTTTTAAAGGCATAAGTGTAGCTACAAATTCATTCAACCACATAGGGAATATATAGTCAATATTTAGCATGGTGAGGGTCCCCTCATACTTCGAGAACAAAAACAATGTAAGATATAAAGCGTTCATGCAAGTTATTCGAAGAGACATATGGGTTGAACATTTTATATAAGAAACATGTCCGTTGATTTGAAAATGCGTGATTAGATAAACCCAATCAAATTGAGCATTGGAGTCCACTGTTGTGTGTTACCAAGTGAATCAAGGTTTTAAAAGTTGTGCTGTAGTATAGATCGAAATCGCTTGAAAACAGATAATATTTATACTCGAAAGAAATCTGAGGTCGAACATAGAGAATAAGTGGCAAATATGAATATTAAGATCACAATTTCAATCAAATATATGAGTAATTTCAACCCAAAACTTAATTAAAAATGATATAGAGATGAAGCTCAATAATAAAGTGCAAAAAGATTAGGGTAAAATGGTGATTTGAATCACCAATTACCCTAATTACAATAATATCAAACATCTCAACATTATCAATCAACTTAAATCCACGTAGGATAAGTGCACAGTGCACTCCCTTTAGAGATCAAACGATGGAATTCTCAACCAGACGGCTTAACCGTCCAACTGCTACAATGCCAAGAGAGCACCCTTCCCCTTCCTTCTCTTTCTCTCTTCTTCTGCCTCTGTTAAGACCCATGTTATTTAGCCTTTTTAAGACATCCGTACTTTAGGTCAGACATCTGGCAAGACATCTGGACTGAGGGTCAGATGTCTTGCAAGATGTCTAGACTCATTCCCAAACGTCTGAAAATCAAAATTTTCGTGTATGAGCTCGCGTCTGTGCACAAACAGTACATGTCCCTCGCTTCTTCTCCTTCTCTCTCCTTCCTCCCGATGAAAACCCTAACCCCCACACCTTACATAAACCCCCTCCTCTCCCCCACACCACCCCCACTTCCAGCCACTTCCTTCCTCTACCCTCCAGCGAGAGCAGCAAAGCGACGAATGGCGGAGAGGAGCAGCGTAAGAGGAGAGGAGGAGCAGCATGAGAAGGAGAGGAGAGAAGGTTTGCTAGCTTGCGTGGAAGCTCACTGGTGAGCTCACAGCCGGTCGACATGTGCGCAAGGCGGAGGAGTGAGTCGGGGAGGTCCTCCCCAACAATGCTGTGACTGGAGCAGCAGGCGAGCGGGCGCGGCGCAGCCACGCGCGGCGCGAGAAGGCGAAGGCAGGTTCTGGTTCTGGGATTTTTCCCAAAATCAGATGTCTAGAGTGACCACCAGACAACGGTGAGGACGTCTGGAGGTGGTGCCAAACGACTGAGGAGGAGGCTTCATGAAGGTACATCTCCTTTGTGGATACGGCCATGCAGGCCGCTCCGCTGAGACACTATTCCTTACCTTTTTGAGAAGATTTTGGTTGATTCGCGTAGGTGTTGCTTTGGGAAGGCGCAGGACATGCCCTCCCACGCACTTCAGATGTCTAGGCTAGGCACTAGATGACGGGAAGCGTTTCCAGACGTCCGGAGAGGTGGTCAGACGTCTGGAACTGGGTCCAGACGGTCCAGCGAAGTTCCTAGATGTCTGAGGAGTAGCGCAAGACTAAGGTATGGCTCTGGATTCTTTTAAGACGTCTGGAAGGTGTTCCTGACGTCTGATTTGAGTCAGAATCACTGTTTTTGACCCGTTTAGGGTCCGTTTGAGGTATGATTTCCGCAATTAAGATACCAATGTTTCCCTTATGATTTCCTCTACTTGTTGGAATACTTTCTATACTGTTCTGAGTATTCTCTTGTGATTGATCCTTGTGATAGAACCTTGTTCCGTTATGGGTTTGGGGCTTGCTGAGGCACGTGAGCCTGCCGTTCAAGCCCCCACTACTCCTGGGTTTACTGGTAGAGTGTCTTCCCCTTAATTTAATTATAACCTAATTACTTGTGTGGAATGAATGATTAGAACCTAGGATATGGCATGAATCCTAGGACTAGAAATACTGGATTGTCTGTATTGAATGTATGAATTGCAGTCTTGAATGAGTAAATAGAATAATAACAATTCCCTATAAATGAATAATAGTTGCCTACGAATTATGTAGTACTTGTGTTAGTTAACTGTTATATGTAACTTCCCTGTCGCACACGTGAAATGATATAATATGAGCTACATGTATATAATTTAAAAATGAAAATCTGAATGTTGGAAACACGAGCTACCTATGAATAACCTTAATATGGAAATGTGAACTATAGAATTTCAAGTTGCATGAGTATAACCTAAGAATGGAAATAGGAATGATGAAACCTGGTATGGAATGGCATGAGGAATGTGAGCATGAACCCTACGGGGAATTAAGAGTAGAGTTCCTGGAAATAAATGGAATGGATTTGGAAATGCGTTGGGAAGTGTGCTGCCCTTGAGTACGTGGTACCAAGGGGAGCACATGTTACCTCTTAGTGTAGAGGGGTGCTTGCCGCCTTCGAGTTGAGACCTAGACGGGTTTGGCCACTTTGCACCGACTCGGTGACCCTCATGTACACTATACCGAGGAGAGCTACTAGTGTAGGGAGAGAGCTAGCCACCCCACAGGGCCCAGGGTTCAGCTAGCCGCCCTACACCGACTTGTTAGGCCCACTGGGCAAACCAGAGTAGTCAGGAGAGGTTGCGCGGACTGTGGAGGGGCGAGACCCCTGTTTGGTTCTTAGGGGCTAAACCCCTATTACTGAGAGGGTTATGCCCTATACTGGTTCCGTGCTGTGCTTTGGGCACACCCTCTAACGGAAACGACTGACCGTGTGCCAGTGCAGGGTAGCTACCCGTGCGTTTATCACGCGTGCCGTAGTCACCGTTACATCTGTCCGTGCCCTTGGGGTGGTTGACTGGGTGTAGGACCACCACGGGGGACTCTCCCGGCCAAGAGAGCACCATGTGCTACTTTCACTCGTCGGAAAAGACTACAATCAAGATCATTCCCACGAGGAACATTCGAGATCAAGAAAGATACCTGATAATTAAACCAAGTGGTGAAAGAAAGAATAATTAGTTAAAGAAAGAAAGAAATTGGAAAACAACAGCTACCTGTCCACCTTTACTGCTTAGTAGTTGGTTGCCACTCTACTCAGCGTTCGCTGACGTTTGTACTCATAACCTTTTTCAGGTCCAGGTGTTGAGCAGCCAAAGCACACGGCTGTAGAGGGTGCTAAGCCCAGTAGAGCCCAGTAGTTGTAGTTCTTTTGTACTCATTTGTAGTAGTGAGTAGCTTCTTGTACCTTTATATTCTGTATTCTTTCGTTCTGCACTTTATATTCCTGTATCCGTTTACTTTTCTACTGTTGTGGTGGTGTGTACTGTAGTAGTTTACTTCTTTACTGCTGTACTTTTGTTACTGTTAGTTGCTAGCATGATGAATGTGGTTTATTTTACTGCTTTTTGGTTACTTTCTTGTTGGACGACTGGGTCTTGGGATCAGTCGAGTTGGTCCAATCTCGTGTCCTGTAGGGATTCAGGAACAGGGTCGTAACAGCCTCCTTAAGTTCAAGAGAAAGCACAACACAGAGCTCAGCACCAACACTAGCAGAGGAAAAGGCCTTCCTCAGAAATCACTAAGTGTTGAGAGGAGGGTAGCAGAACAAAACCCCCTCCCCTCTCTCTCTTTTCTTCTTCCTTTCCCTTTCTTTCTCTTCTCTCAGTGACAATCGGATTCGAGTATATGGGTAAATAGTTTAGAACCCAGACCTGCGTGGCGTGGTCACGGGCGAGGGCATGCGTGTGGGGACCTCACCCCTTGTGCGTGCTGAGGCGAATAGCCTACGACACAAAAATAATTTAAACCGCATGGGGGCTTCGGTGCTTTCCGATGTGGGACTAAGTTGTCTCCCTGTTTTTCGCGCAATAGGCAGTGGACTTCCTTCACCAAATTGGAGCAACTACTGAGCTCGGGGTCTCCAATTAGGGACCTGGGAGTCTGGAGCTAGTGGTTCTACACAACCTGGAGGCAATGCCTAGGGCGTCTGAAGCAAGAACACCTTCTTCAAGGTGTGCGTGAAGCTTCGTCAATGGCGGTGGCGACGGGATACCTGAAACAGACGAACACGGGCTAACTGCCCCAATTAAGAAGCTCAGAAGGTTCGCCGCGTGATGGTGGATGCGGTGGTGGTGATTCAAGGGCATGTAGAGGTCAGTGTGTGTGTGTCGGTGATGGAGAGAGCGCTGCAGAAGTGGGTTGGCCAGTGGAGCATGGAGAGGGTGAATGCCCTAATTGATAGAGGGCTTTTGTTGGGGATGTCGTGGCGATGCTAATGGGGGTGGTAGCAGCGAGGTTCGTGCGGTGGAGCTGCGGTTGGGCATCGCCGGAGCTTCGCCGAAGTGGAAGAAGGTGAAGGCGGTTAACGTGATACGATGGTCGTGCGTGAGTTGTGAGTGTAGGAGAGAGAAGTAGAGTGAGAGAGATGTGATTCCCTACCGAAAGGGGTGAGATCAGCGTGACGTAAAAAATGCGGAATTGAAAAAATACCAATCTCACAAAATAGACAAACACACAAAGTACACAATTATTTTTAGGTGGAAACCCAAATCGGGTGAAAACCACCACCTAACCCTCTCGAGTTAGGATTTTCCGATCAACCAAGTTGATCAAATCCACTAAACGAATCACTTTAAACGAGGGTGATTCAACCTCAATTACAACCACGCTACAAATGCGAGGGTAGCGTTCCTCAACCCCTTCTCTTCACGAGAAGGATTTTGTCCCTCGAAGGAGACGGGAATTCGCAAAGCAAATACCCAACCAAATAACAAAGATAAAATAACAAATAATCCTATAGAGCCAACAAAGTAATTTTTAACCTAAGCTTCTATAGGAATTAGAAAACTCCTCTTTGCAAGGAGTGCGTCGAATCGATGACGCGGGTGCGTGAGCCACGCGACGGCGCAACGTCGCTCTTGTGAACTACAGCGGGAGAGCGGGTGCGCAACAGCTTGATGCTCTCTAGATGAACTTGAGCTTGGAGAGCAAGAGCTTGCTTGGACACAAGAGTGTGAGAGTGTATTACAAAGTGTTTCTTGTGTATCTAGGTGTATCTTGGTGTGCAAGAGGTTCCTCTCTATTTATAGAGGCCTTAGGAAAGCTTCCATTGCCGTTGGGAGCAAAGCCCAAGAGAATCAAGCCGAAATCAGGAACAATGATTGCACTGATAGGGTTATCAAACGTCTGATCCTGGCATCAGACGTATGGAAGATCACTTTAAGACGTCTGAAAATAAGGTCAGATGTTTGATTTTAGGCGGGTCTCTTCCTGACTTGAATCAGATCTAAACAGGGTTCTAGCACAAGTCCATCAGACGACATACAGGACGTCTGGCACTATGTCTGGACGTCTGGAAACCTACTTTTTCATGGGAATGGATTTCCAAGAGAGTGCAATGGCTAGAAAATCTCTGAGAAGAGATTTTGGGTCAGCTGAGGCAAAACGGTCATCTATCAGGCGTCTGGAAAGGCCTAAGGACGTCTGATAAGGCTCTAACGGTCATATCCTTGAGTGTTTGCTAAGCCAGCCAATGGTCCACTAATTGGACGTCTGGCAAAGTCATTAGACGTCTTCTAAGACGTCTGGACATAGGTTTGGACATCTAATTTCATCAGACAACTAACAATTGCAGCCTAAATGTTATCAGACGTCTAAATCAACAGTCAGACGTCTTAAAACACATTATCAGACGTCTGATTTTGGAATTAGACGTTTGGAAATGCTGTTTGAACCCTATATTGGTTTTCTAAGTTTTCTACAAAAAACCTAAGTATCCTAGGGTTGTGTCGGTGTTCCTAGGACTACTATTAGGATACTTTGAGGCTCTTTAACAAGAATCTAAGTAACAAAAATAAAGAACAACAAAAGAAACGAAAAAAACATACAAGAGAAGGAAATCTATCCTATTCTTCATCTCCTTCCTTCTTCAATCTATCGCTCCTCGCGAATCTCCTCTGTTTTCCATCAAGCTCCTCCAATCCATCCTGGATGCGAGCTCGAACTCCGTCTGGTCACGTCTCCATTTGCAATTTGCCTGAAATCTAAGACTCCAAGTGCAAATGTTAAATGACACGTGTTTTGTTATAATCAAAACAAATGATCGTGGTGCTCTAGCACCAACAAGAGAGAGCGATAGGACTTACCTATGTGGGAGAGAGGCGAAGGCAGCCGATTTTGGTCGACCAGTGCCAGAGAAGATGGAGAGATCGGCAAAGCGGCGACAACGATTAAGGTAGAGAAATGACCTCCCTTTGGCTGGGGAGGTGCGCAAGGAAGAGAGGAAGACGGTGGCACCACCAATTTGATGGTTGGAGGTGTGGAGGAGCAAGACGGAGAGAGGTCGTCGGAGCAAGGGTTTTGGTGGCCAGAGGAGAAAAATTAGAGGTGGTTGACTCACCAAAATTTGCTAAGAAGATGCACAAGGCCACGGAGGTCCTTTTATAGGGCTCTAAATGGAGTTCCAAGCTTGGAAACAAGCTTAGAAACTCCGAGCTCCTCGCCGACGTAGGATACCCATTTAATCAAATCGTTTGCACGAGGATTCTAGAGAGATTTAAGATCCCTGGATGGGCTCATTTGGAAGGTAATTACTTGATGAGTTTCCCTTTCAATTTTGAGAGGGATTCGTCAAGAAATTACGAAGATCTTGCCAAATTAAGGTCACCAGAGCTTTAGGATTAGGATTTCATAGAGGTAGGGACCTATTTGAAGAAGGAGACGATAAATTTGGGGATCCGTTTGTAAAGGATTCAAAAGTTAGGGGCATGTGTATGAGATAAAAGAGTTAGACAGGACCAAATTGCAAACTAGGTTAAGATGATTTCAGATTGGACCCAAATTTTGGTAAAAACCTAATTTAAACCTAAAGAATTCAATGGTGAAGTTGAATTTTAGTTTGATCTAGTTTGATTGGGTAATTTGCATAATTACCCAAATTAGGGCATATGTTTGTCTGAGACTCTATTTTGGGTCAAGACGGGTTCTGATGGCCAAATTGAAGGTACCAAACCATAGAGAATATTTTTATATGAATTTTAAAGGATTTAGGTGAATTTTATCCTGACTAGAACCCTAGTTAATTAAGCGAGTCTGTTTTTAAGGTTTTCGAAATCATTTAATTTTCAAAACATGCAAAACCTTTTTCTGTTTGTACTAACCCACTTATTAGACTCTTAAGATCAATTGAACCTTAATTAACCCCTGCGAAAACCCATGATTGTTCTGCATTCAAGATATGATGGTAAAATTATAGTTTTAACCTTGGTTTCTTGTATTTCTCTCTGAAGGGATTTGCAATGAATTATGGCCTTCTGATGGTTATGTAAGAGCATTTAATGACTTAATCAGATCAAATTGAGCTAGTTATGACTCATGATGTTGTTCCCATCATACCCTCATGCCTAGCTTTTGCTAGTCCCTTAGCAAAACCATCTGAATCGAACTAGTTATCTTGGTCGAATTTAACTGTCAGGATGCCTTACTAAGCTGCATCTCTAGGAATCAAATCTTAATACCAACAATAGGCCTAGAGGTACTCAAGTACCAGCCCAGATCCAGACTTAACTAGCTTTCGCCTCAGTCTGCCGCGAAGGTTTCTAAGGCCCGCAAGAACTATCCTAAGGTTCGTTAGACCCAGCGGTTAAAGTATCCGTGCTTAAAACATGGTTAGTTCAGTTCAGTTTGCCAGTGCATTTTGAGAGAGACATAGAAGGAGAATTTGATTTGTGGAGAGCTTTCTCTCTCTTTTCTTTTCATTATATTTTTCCTTAGATCCATCCTCGGATTGGCCCTGAACACGGTCTGTATCAGATTCCTTGTCCCAACCATCAATCCTCGCAAGGTCTCTGGCAATCGATGCTTCGAGATAGCACCACCCATGGCAACCCTCAGAACCCTAGCTTTCAAGATTTCAGGATAATCCCACCTATGGTGTTCTGTAGCTAAATCCAGACCCTGGCAATCAAGATTTCGGAATAATCTCACCCATGGCATCTGAACCAGCATAAGGTGCTTACATGCCCCCAATAGGATATTTAGATATCCTAAGAGACAAGCACTGAAGAGACAACATGTTATTGCGCATCTTCGAGGGGAATTTCCCTCCTCTCCGTGCCAGGAACTCATCCAAATTAACTTGTGTTTTCGAGCCGCTCCTAATCTAGATCTTAGGACCTTTTTCAGAACAGATAAAATGCCTTTTGGCATGGTTTTAACTTTAGAGCGCACTGAACTAGACTGTGTGTGATTTAGGATGCTTAAGTTACTAAGTCTCGCAAACCAGAGGTCAGTTAACGAGGTCGAATAATCCCTAAGCCTTAGACCTAAGACATAAGCTTTGCATTTTCCCCAACCTCTTGAGGATTAATCCGGATCTTGACAAGTACGTGAATGTTTAAATCCAGTACAGATTCAAGAGGCCTAAGGTCGGTATTCACCACTAATCCCTTAAGTTTTAGCCTTTCAGGTCTTAGTTCATCATTCAATCCAACCTAGAAGGTGGGTAGGTTCCAAACTGTTTCTAAGGGACTCAATTTTCTTTTTCTTTTGTGCTCCTCTCTTTTGATTTCAATCTTCTTCCCCCCTTCTCAAAAATGGCTCTTCTTTTTCCTCAACCTGCTCTATTTTTTTTTTGAGCAATATGTAATTTTTTGATGAAACCCTTTCTTGTGAAGTGATTCTCACAGCGTTTTGCACTTTAGTACCCCCCACGCCTACGATTTGCAATGTCCTTGTTGTAAATTAGGTGGGTTCAAGTTCAGCTTAGATTGTACATCAGAATAGGTTTAGGTAGGTGGACGGGTCAGGCTGACTGTTGCAGATGATTTCAAGCTCCGGTACAGGTACTAGAGGTGAAGTCGGCTATTCTAATGGACGAATCCTAAAGTGCAATATGAGTTCAGCACGAGATGTGTCAAGAAGGGTTTTGGGTTTTTCAAAAAGATGACGGCTTGCCTCCCGTTAAGTGCCGAGTTTAATGCCATCAGCCGGGCACAATATGCTCAGAGAGAATGGAGATCAAAAGATATCTTAGCCAAGTTTGTATTGGTGAGTTCAATGAACGGCTTAAGTCGCTGGCCATTCATAATAAAAGGTTCAGAATCAAGGCTGGGTTGACTGATTTCAAAGGCTCCATTTCCAAAAATCCATCGGATAAGATATGGTCCAATCCATTTCAATCTAAGTTTGCTCGGGAAGAGTTTTAGTTTGGCATCAAAGAGTAGAAATTTTTGACCAGGGTGGAAAGATTTTCGCACAATGTGCCTGTCATGGAAGGCTTTGACCCACTCTTTGTAGATATGCGAGTTCTCATACGCATCATCGCGTAATTCCTCGATCTCGCTCAATTGCAACCAACGGAGTATTCCAGCCTTCATCAGATTCAGATTGCACTTCCGTATTGCCCAATAAGCCTTGTGCTCCATCTCGACGGGAAGGTGACACGCCTTTCCATACACTAATCTGAAGGGAGACATGCCCAATTGGGTCTTGTGGGTTGTCCTATAAGCCCACAAGGCTTCTGAAAGGCAAGTAGACCAATCCTTCCTATTAGGCCAAACAGTAACCTAAAGGATCTTCTTGATCTCTCGATTCAACAGTTCTGCCAGTCCATTAGTCTGGGGATGGTAAGGAGTTGAGATACGATGCGACACCCCACACTTTTTCATCAGGGACTGGAAGTGCACATTGTTGAAATGAGACCCACCATCACTGATGATGGCCTTAGGAACCCCAAATCTAGTAAAGATGTTCTCCTGGATAAATTGGAGGACAACTTTATGATCACTAGTTCTCATAGGGATGGCTTCGATCCATTTAGAGACATAATCAACAGCAAGTAGAATGTACTTGAAGTTGTTAGATCCGAGAAAGGGTCCCATGAAATCGATTCCCCATATGTCAAAGATTTCACACACAATTATCAGGTTTAACGGCATCATATCCCGCAAGCCCATGTTGATGAAGGTCTAACAACGAGCGTATGCCCTACAATACGTCTGTGCATCTTTGAACAACGTGGGCCAGAAGAACCCACACTGGAGAATTTTCGTTGCAGTTTTATGCTTAGAGAAATGGCCACCGCAAGCCTGGTCGTGACAGAATGAGATCACGTCATTGACCTCATCGTCAGGAATGCATCTTCGGATCACCTGATCATTGCCAATGTGGAAGAGGTATGATCACTCCCAAATATAGTACTTGGCCTTGGAAATTAATTTGTCCCGCTTGAAAGTCGCCCAATCTGGCGGGACTTTCCCCGTAACCAAGTAGTTTACAATATCAGCAAACCATAGGGGACTGTGAATGGCTAGTAGGTGCTCGTCCGGAAAATGCTCGGTGATTGGACCAAACGGGTCGATGATTGAAGAAGGAAGACAGGACAAATGGTCAACTACAATGTTCTGCTTTCCTGCTTTATCACGAATCTCAAGATCGAATTCTTATAACAGTAAGATCCAACGGATTAGTCGAGGTTTCGCATCTTTCTTCGCGAGGAGGTGCCTCACTGTAGTGTGATCTGAGTATATAATAACACGGGAACCCAAAAAATAAGATCTGAATTTTTCCAAGCCAAATACTACAGCTAGTAGCTCTTTCTCAGTAACTATGTAGTTACGCTGAGTCTTGTCAAGTGTCTTGCTAGCGTAGTAGATGACCACGGGTTTCTCGTTTATTTTCTGCCCAAGTACCACACCCACAGCATAATCAAATGCATCACTGATTGCATAGTAAGTTACGCCAATAAATATGACATCTTATGTTATTTCCTAGCATTACCCATGCATCTTATGTAGCCATACTTGCATTTGTAAATATGTACTTGCATGCATTTATAAAGAGGGGAAGAGAGTGAGAATAAATGACCATTCAATCCACTTCTATAATTAACATCTTCATTGTGTGTTGCATTGCAAGTTTGCCATTTTCATTTTCTTATTCCATGGCTACTGTGCACGTCTCCATGAACCCTACCCTGTTGCAGCATGGCGAGAGGCGTGCACTCCTTCTATAAAAGATCATGCACCCTCCCATTCTGTGGTAGCCGGCTTCCACCATCAGACACACCCATCTCCACCCCTCAGACACCACACACAACACCACACACACCCGTCGGCCACTCTCTATCCCTCTCCCTCTCCATACATAGCACCTCTTATCACAAGTTGAGAAGGGGTACACTGTGTGCAAGAGAGAGTTCACAGTGGTCTCAGACCCCCACTGTGAGCTCCACCACCGCCCAGCTCCGTCGTGAGCAGGTGGGCGTGGTGGATTCTTGTTTTTTTTTTTATTTGCATTTTTTTTTCGTTTTTGTTTGTTGTTTCCTCTCCTCTGCCATTAGTGCAGGGCTTCAAGCTCTGAAGCTCATGAGCCCAGCACCTCCACGCACCCCTGAGAGCCACTGCATGCGCAAGTAGACCGCTCAGGCTCTCTTTCCACGCATGCGCGTGCTCTACAGCACCGTCCGCGCGCCGCACCGCCTCCACCCGGTCACCGCTCCCCGCACTACACTGTAGCGCACTGTTCATCATAGTCTGCTCGACACTGTAGCCACCGGCAAGTTTCTCACTTAGCCGGTGGCTTTGCATTCTTTATCCACACCATTACCGCCGCCACTCGGTCACCCTACGCTCGCGCCTCACTACTCAGCGCGCACCCTTGTGAGCTGCGTGCTGCGCCCACACATCCCTAGCACGCCTGTGCATGGAAGCGGCCCACGCCCACTTGCCAGACGATGCGCGATGCCTCCGGACAACTTAACTCACCCTCCCATCGCGCAGCCCTTGTGCACTGCGGCTCTACGCGTAAACTTTATGCATTGCGCATGCAACGTCCCTCTCCCTTTGCGTGCAGTGCGATGCTCCTTCAGCGCCTGCACTGCGTGCCCTCCACCCGCATACACACACTCACAGACACACACACCTACACACATACATATATATATACTCACACACTCTCACCCTTAAATATCTATATATACATAAATATATATATTCCTATACATATATATATCTATATAGTTATAGCTACTTATATATATACATATATACTTATATATCCACATATCCACATTCTCCCATACACACATTCACCTCACATCTACTACCCACATACCCGTGCACTCACCCCTCCCTGTGCATCGTATCGCTAAAATATTCGCACCAGTTGCCAATATTTCCCGATACCTGCGCAAAGCAAGCGCTTCACCCACACTTACACCCATCCACTCCACACTCCACATGGCACTTAGTCTTGTTTAGACATAGACCAACTTGACACCGTGCTACATTTCATCTCCATTTCCACCTCCACCCCTATCTATATAATATATAACTATATATATATTCTATATCTACTACATATATATATACTATGCTAAGTATTTCTTTTCATTTCTTTCCTTGCAATTTATTCTGCTTTCATTTGTCTTTTATTTCTTGCTATTAAAAAGATCAAAAAAAAAGTATAAAAGAGAAAAGATAATTCTTGTCTTGCAGGTACTCGATCTTGTGAGTAACAAGATTGATTTTGAAACCCTAAGTTGGCTTCAAGCCAAGGACCATTTGGCTCAAGGCCAAGGACTTCATTTTTGAAGGGGTGCCTCAAGAACAACATCATCACAAAAAAATCTTAAAAGTAGAAAAACCAAAAACATAATAAACACAAGGAAGAGATACATTTTAAGAAAGGTGTAGAAACTCCTTGATCTCCTAATCCCCGCCTCCCTAAGATCGACCCTGGGCCTAAAAGTGACCAAGATAAAATCAAGTATGCCAGGTTAAAAATTTTGTGAAACTGGTGTAGACTCGATTTAGGTTAACTCACTATACTAATTTCAACGATAATATTACCATATTAATAAGACCTATTCGAGTTCGCATCAATCGCACATGATCTCAAAGGGTTGAGACCAATTAGGGGACTACAAGATAGGTGCTTGGGTAACTCGATCACGCAGGATCTCAAACGCCTGAGTGCACTCCTTGATAATTTCAAAATGGGCATCCTTAAAGAGAAGATTAGTCAGGGGACGTGCGATTTTCGAGAAATCAGGAATGAATTAATGGTAAAAATTGACGTGCCCTATAAATGAACGGATGTCCTTAATCGAGCTAGGCATAGGGAGTTTGGAAATCAGATACACCTTAGCTTGATCAACCTGAATGCCTTTTTTAGAGACGAGATGTCTCAGAATAATTCCCTCAGGTACTACGAAGTGGCTCTTTTCCTAGGAAAGAGCCAATTCACGTCAATCCACCGCTTGTGGATTTGGACCAAGTGCAGGAGGCAATCATCAAAAGATTCTCCAAATACCGAGAAGCCATCCATGAAGACCTCAAGGTATTTACTTACCATATCTGCGAATATGGCAAGCATGCACCGCTGAAAAGTAGCGGGTGCATTATAGAGACCGAACGGCATCCTTCAGAATGCATACGTCCCAAAGGGGCAGGTGAAGGTAGTCTTCTCTTGGTCCTCAGGATGGATTGCAACCTGGTTATAACCGGACTACCCATCCAAGAAGTAGAAGAATCGATTTCCCGCTATTTTCTTGAGGATCCAATCAATGAATGGTAGTGGGAAATGATCCTTCTTCATGGAGGAATTGAGTCTTCTGTAATCAATGCAGACTCTCCATGAGTTCACTATATGGGTCGGTATGGTTTCTCTGATTTCAGTCGTGATCACGGTGAGTCCTGCCTTCTTAGGCACAACTTGGATTGGACTCACCCACTGACTGTCGAAGATCGGGTAGATGATCCCTGCATCTAACCACTTGATGATCTCCTTTTTCATGACATCCTGTAGATTTGGATTTAGGCGTCTTTGCATTTCACGGGATGGTCATGAGTCTTCTTCGATATAGATGTGATGTGTGCAATATGAGGGGCTGATGCCAGTCAGATCATCAAGAGTCCATCCAATGGTTCTCTGATGCTGCTGGAGGGTAGTAATCAAGCGTGTTTCCTGATCAGATGTGAGTCAGGAGTTGATAATCACAGGAAATGTCTGATTGGAACCTAGAAAGATGTATTTTAGATGATCGGGAAGAGGCTTTAATTCCATAACCGGGTTATCAGCAGTAGCAGGTGGTTCAGGGTGGGTGTCGGGAGTAAAGAAAGGAGCTATGGGTGTGTCTAGGTTAGGTTCAGGCTCCTCTAATTGCAAGTTTTGATCTTCTTGTAGTTGACAAAAAGTAATCGGGTTTTCATCGATACATGGGTCGTCAACCATGGCCTTGATATCGCAAATTTGCTCAATAACTCCGCAATTAATTCCTTGTTGGGCCTTAAAGATGTTGATCTTTAG
Organism: Thalassia testudinum; assembly: GCA_037157565.1. Classification (NCBI taxonomy): domain Eukaryota; kingdom Viridiplantae; phylum Streptophyta; class Magnoliopsida; order Alismatales; family Hydrocharitaceae; genus Thalassia; species Thalassia testudinum. The sequence goes on along the minus strand of JAZHRO010000035.1, from coordinate 34,946,285 downwards.
TGTCTTGCTTCCAAATTTTAACTCAATTTGGCCCTCCTCACAATTAATATTGGCCTTAGCTGTGGCCAGAAAAGGTCTCCTAATATGATCGGTGTATTCTTCAAGTTCTCAGGAGCATCATGTCTGAGACGATGAAATCCACAGGAAAGTAGAAATCGTGTACCCTAACTATGACATCCTCGAGTACTCCTTCTGGTGATTTAATAGATCTATTAGCTAACTACAAAGTCATCTCTGTTGGTTTAAGATCAGATTCCTCAAAGTGGTCTAGCAGGGATGTGGGTATCAAATTGATGGAAGCTCCTAGGTCCAAAAGGGCTTTGTTAAACTCTAAATCACCGATCTTGCATGAAATTAGAGGGGTACTAGGGTCCTTTGCCTTAGGTGGGAGCTTGCTCAAGATGATGGAGCTGGCTTGCTCCAACAATACGATCGAGTTCCTGCCTTTGGTTCGCGGCTTAAGCTTGGGTGTACACAAGTCTTTCAGGAATCGCACGTAAGTCGGTACGTGGAGTATTGCATCCATCAAGGGGATGTTTATTTGGACCTGCTCAAAGAGCTTGATCAAGTCCTCCTCAAGTGCCATGGGTTGGGGTTTCCTTTTTCCTTTGGTCAAGGCCTCTAGAAATGAAACCTCTGCAGGTTCCTCTAGAATGGGTCCAGGTTCTTGATCTAGGTTAGGGGTATCCTGGATGACTATCCTAGGGTTTAGGTTTGCATTACCAGGCTAAGAGTGGCTTGGATAAGGTGGGTCATATGTTGCTTTGCCACTATGGGTAATAACAGAATTTAGTCCTACTTGGTTCTAGGTTGGTGTAGGCAAAAGAGGTGGTTGCTGTTGATAACCCACGTATGATGTCGAAGCCTCCATCCCGTCGGGTGATGGAGCAGAAGGGGCCTAATAGACATAATGAGCTTGGCCCTGAGTCAGGTTCATAACGCCCCTCTGGTTTGGCACGTTATTTGAGTTAGGCAGAGGTTGCGAAGGAAGTGCACCAGGTTGGTGGGGATTTGCCATCTGGGAGAGTTGATTGCAAACCTCTGTGATCTTGTCTTTGTGTTGTTTTTGTATAGCCGCATTCGTTTTCTGAATGTCAACCAGAGTCTGAAGGATAAGAGTCATCTAATCTTCGTGAGTTGGCCCGGATTAATAAGTTAGGTTGAGCCGAGGCTAAGGCAGCTGATATGGACGAAAAGCTTGTGGTCGGGGCTGATATTGAGGTCTTTGATTTTGATTGTATCCTGACCACGTGAAATTAGGATGATTATGCCATCCAGGGTTGTAGGTGTTTGAGAATAGATCATTCTAGATGGCGTTGAGGTCCTCGCAGGTTTGAGGAGCCTCGGAAAAGTCAGAATACGAGGGTTCAAAGTTCCCCCAACTAGAATAGGCGGGTCCAAGGTTTCCTCTGAACCCAGAATCAGACTAGGGTGGATACGAGTCCATCCTCTGAGAAGATCAGTGGTAGATGTTATGCACGGCCTCCCTGCCAGAGGGTGATTGTGCGAACGAGTTTTGCACAAAGGTGGCTCGCTGCAGGTGTCAAGTCAGCTCATCCACCTTCTTCTCAATAATAGAGACCTTGTCTAGACGACTGGCCATCAGCTCCGAGTTGATGGAAGAGGACAAGCCCTGCGTCTCATGTGCTCCCTTTGGATTCATCAATGCATGGGCATTCATCCGATCAAGCATGCCCATGAATTCATTATTGATGGAGTTCTTGCACATGTTCTTGAGAATCTACCACACGGTGTCTTCGTGCTGACCCATGATGTTTCCTCCATAGGTCGCATTGACGAATAATCGAATATCCTCACAGAGTCCTTGGTAAAAAGACTGGACTTGTTCCCATTTAGGAACTCCATGGTGGGGGCACTTTTGAATGAGATCCAGAAAACGATCCCATGCCTCATGAAGTGGTTCTCTTGCTTGCTACGTAAAATGCAAGATCTGGTGCTGTAGAGCATTTGTCCGACCAACAGGGAAGAACTTCTTCAGAAACTCGGATTGTAGTTCCGCCCATGTGTTGATTGGACGCATTAGGGTTTGGTACCAGTGAGTAGCCTTGTCCATGAGAGAGAAGGAGAACATTTCCATGAGCAAGATATCTCAATTTTGAGCTTCTGACCCAAAGGTCTGAGCCAGATGCTTGAGTTGCTTGATATGCTGGAAAGGATCTTCGGAATTATGCCCATGAAATTTAGGGATAGCATGAATCATGTCAGGCTTGAGTTCAGTATCAAGACCACCAGCTGGGATTTAGACTCAAGGTTCGATCACCACCGCAGCGGGATTGTAATGATCTCGCATCATAGGACGCTGCGGTGGGTTCATAAAGGCTTGGAATAGATCGTTGAGGCGCTGAAGCTGATTCTCAAGATTGATTTCTTCTGCTGGTTGCTCCATGATGATGGATGAAGGAGATCTAGGTTCAGATGAATCAGAAGAGATATCAATCTAGTTGGGTTGTTGCACAAACAGGGAGGTCGAGGCTTGGCCTTGACGGGAGTGAATAACTAATGAGGCCTCAAGGGTGGTCTTAGAGACCTCCTAAACATGCACCGATGGATAGGACGAGAGATAGAATGTGATGGACCCAATCAAGACACCCAAAAAATTTTGGATGACTATAGAGGTTCGAGGTGGATGATACCCTTAAGTCAGAAAGCCGTCCATCTGAGAATTACTTGAGTAGTCAGAAAGGGAGAGTCCCGCAAAGACCCTTACACAGTAGAGTACCTCCACGAGTTACAGGGTTTCCCCCATCTGACCTTTTTTGTCACTGAGAATCCAGGTAGACCAGAATGGGAACTTGACCTCTTAAGTCTACCAGTTTTAGATTAAGAACAAAGGTGCTTATGATTTCACTTGAACTTTAGGATGTTTTTGTGCAAGGTGGCCTAATTTGAAGATTGGTTAACCCAATAAGGTGGGTCAACTTCACCTGTTTTGTCCTTTGAGAAATTTAGGTCTCTCTTTTAGTATTCAAATGAAATTAAGAGCCTGATTTTAGGGTTTATTTTAATAGATCAATTCAACCAAGGCTTAGGCACACACTATTTGGGAAGGTTAATTCTTGATTAAGCAAGTGTCTCTAAAATCCTAAACTGGAAACCCTAATTGGCTTTGATTGGTCCAATCAAATTTGTCTAAATGTGGTACCTAGGGCTCAAGTAAGAAGGTGATAGCCCTAAATACCTTAAAACCCTAGGTAGGTGCACAAATCAGGGTTGGATGTTTTCTAGAAATGAACCAAATAAGGCAACTTATTGTGATTGAATCTAAAAATAGAATGCAAGTTGGACCTAATTGATTTCTTCTTTTAGCTTTTCAGAATCAGGGGCTTAGGAGAGATTGGATTTGTGGTTTACCTGCCCCTGGAATGGCTGATGTGCGGTTGATCTTCCTCCAATGAATCCCTGAAACAGATCAAAGTCAAAAGAGATAAAGCAAGTTAGCACCAAGTTAGGAATTGTAATCAAGAGATCGAATTGCGCATTGCTTTCTGGCAATGGTGCCAAAATGTTAACAAGCGAAATCGAGGTTTTAAAAGTTGCATGTAGTATAGGTCGAAATCGCTTGAAAACAGATAATATTTATACTCAAAAGAAATCCGAGGTTGAACACAGGGAGCAAGTGGAAAATACAAATCTCAAGATCACAATTTCAATCAAATATATAACCAATTTCAACCCAAAACTTAATTAAAAATGATACAGAGATGAAGCTCTGCAATAAAGTGCAAAAAGATTATGGTAAAATGGTGATTTGAATCACCAATTACCCTAATTATAATAATATCAAATATCTCAATAGTATCAATCAACTTAAATCCACGTAGGATAAGTGCACAATGCACTCCCTTCAGAGATCAGATGATGGAATTCTAAACTAGATGGCATAACCGTCTAACTGCTTCAGTGCCAAGAGAGCACCCTTCGCCTTCCTTCCCTTTCTCTCTTCTTCTACCCCCTTAAGCTCAAGAGAAAGCACAACACAAAGCTCAGCACCAACATTAGCAGAGGCAAAGGCCTTCCTCAGAAATCACTAAGTGTTGAGAGGAGGGCAGCAGAGCAAAACCCCCTCCCCTCTCTCTCTTTTCTTCTTCCTTTCCATTTCTTTCTCTTCTCTTAGCAACAATTGAATCTGGGTATACGAGTAAATAGTTCAGAGCCCAGACTCGTATGGCGTGGCCGCAAGCGAGGGCGTGGGTGTGGGGACCTTACCCCCTGTGCATGCTGAGGCGAATAGCCTACAACACAAAAATAATTTAAACCGCACAGGGGCTTCGGTGCTTTCCGATGTGGGACTAAGTTGTCCCCCTGTTCTTCGCACAACAGGAAGTGGACTTCCTTCGCCGAATTGGAGCAACTACTGAGCTCGGGGTCTCCAATCAGGGACCTAGGAGTCTGGAGCTACTAGTTCCGCACCACCTGGAGGTGATGCCTGGGGCATCTGAAGCAAGAACACCTTCTTCAAGGTGTGCGTGAAGCTTCGTCAATGGCTGTGGTGACGGGATACCTGAAACAAATGAACACGGGCTAACTGCCTCAATTAAGAAGCTCAGAAGGTTCACCGTGTGATGGTGAATGCAGTGGTGGTGGTCTGAGGGCATGTAGAGGTTGGTGTGTGTGTCAGTGACGGAGAGAGAGCTGCAGAAGTGGGTTGACTGGTGGAGCGATGGAGAGGGTGAATGGCCTAATTGATAGAGGGATTTTGTTGGGGATGTTGTGGTGATGCTGATGGGGGTGGTAGCAGCAAGGTTTGTGTGGTGGAGCAGCGGTTGGGCATCGTCGGAGCTTCGTCAGAGCAGAAAAAGGTGAAGATGATCGGGGTGATACGACGGTCGTGCATGAGTTGTGAGTGTGGAAAGAGAAGTAGAGTGAGAGAGAGAGCGATAGGAGTGTTAGCTAGGTGGGAGAGAGGTGAAGGCAGCCAATTTTGGTCGACCGACGCCGGAGAAGACGGAGAGATCGGCGAAGAGGTGATGTCGATTGAGGCAGAGAAACGACCTCCCTTTGGTTGGGGAGGTGCGCGAGGAAGAGTGGAAGGCGGTGGCACCACCAATTTAATGGTTGGAGGTGCGGAGGAGCAAGACAGAGAGAGGTCGCCAGAGCAAGGGTTTTGGTGGCCAGAGGAGGAGAATTAGAGGAGGTTGACTCACCAAACTTTGCTGAGAAGATGCGTAAGGCCACAGAGGTCCTTTTATAGGGCTTTAGATGGAGTTCCAAGCTTGGAAACAAGCTTAGAAACTCCAAGCTCCTCGTCGGCGTAGGATACCCATTCAATCAAATCATTCACACGAGGATTCAAGAGAGATTTAGGATTCTTGGATGGGCTCATTTGGAAGTCAATTACTTGATGAGTTTCCCTTTCAATTTTAAGAGGGATTCGTCAAAAAATCACAGAGATCTTGCCAAATTAAGGTCGCTGGAGCTTTAGGATTAGAATTTCATGGAGGCAGAGACCTATTTGAAGAAGGAGACTATAAAGTTAGGGACCTATTTGTAAAGGATTCAAAAGTTAGGGGCATGTGTGTGAGAAAAAAGTGTCAGACAGGACCAAATTGCAAACTAGGTTAAGATGATCTCAGATTGGGCCCAAATTTTGGTACAAACCTAATTTGGACCTAATGAATGCAATGGTGAAGTTTGATTTTGGTTTTGACCTAGTTTGACCAGGTAATTTGCATAATTACCCAAATTAGGGTAAATGTTTGTCTAAGACTCTATTTTCAGTTAAGACGGGTTCTGATAGTCAATTGAAGGTACCAAACCCTAAAGAATATTTTCTATGAATTTTAGAGGATTTAGGTAAATTTTATCCTGACCAGAACCTCAATTAATTAAGTAGGTCTATTTTTAAGGTTTCGGAAGTCATTTAATTTTCAAAACACGCGAAAACCCTTTTCTGTCTGTATTAACCCACTTGTTAGACTCTTAAGATCATTTGACCCTTAATTAACCCCTAAGGAAACCCATGATTGTTCTGTATTCAAGATATGATGGTAAAATTACAGTTTTAACCTTGGTTTCTTGTATTTCTCTCTAAAAGGATTTGCAATGAATTATGGCCTTATGATGGTTATGTAGGAGCATTTAATGACTTAATTAGATCAAATTGAGTTAGTTATGGCTCATAATGGCGTTCCCATCACTATGATCATGGTAGAAATCTAATATCTCTTGGATTTTACGTATGAATTCCTTTTTCTCATCCCTAACATCTTGGATTATAGCATCCTTCAGTGCGATGGTGTTGTTGAGCTCTTGAATCTCTCCCTCCATGGCCCTCTTCATTATCTCTAGCTTGTCGATCTCATTGGATAGTAAGTACACAATGTCCCTCATGCAAAGTTGCTGGTGATCAACAGGTGATGTGTTGACAACACCCTTTGCCCATAGGCTTACCTTGAAGTCACAGCCCTGTGGTTCACTCTGCGTTCAAATGGAAATGTAAATACAGAAGTATTTATTGGAAATGTAAATTCTGAACATAAATTATAAGTGTGTGCTTACTCCTTTCATATGTCGACAGTGCACGTGGATCCTTGTTAAAGGATGTGCATCCCAGTTCAATGCCCCTCTTCTGCCAAGACTCATTTCAGCAATGTAATTGCACTTGCAGTAGATCTGTTTATCAAATTGCCCAAAGTTATCACCTCTTGCAATGGTCTACATGGGGGAAAGGATGGAGGTAATGTACAGTCAAAACTAACACAAAAGCACATTCTATTGGAAGGTAATGTACAGTAAAAAATAAGAAATTATGTGCCATGGCTTCACCTTAATGTGTCGTTAGTGGAGTGTGCAGGCTGCCCTGTGCTCGACCTCCCCTTCGCGATGTCGTGTGCAGTGTGTGTAGTGCAGTGCAGAGGCCTCCCCCATCGATGTTACAGGATAGGGAGGGGACGATACACACCAATTGTGTGCTGCCAAGGTTGTCGAGTGGTGAGTGGGTGTGCGCGTGTGTGTTGGAAGCTTTTTATAGATGTGAGGAGTCATGGGTTATGTTGTGTGAAGGTGCTTGTATCTACTATTACTCAATACCCAATAACATAATATGAACTTAAAATAGATTCTTTCACTCGATACACTTAGGTAACTCATAATCCATCGTTTATTCACGTGTTTAACATAACATGTCTTTTACATTTCTTTTCTCATTAGGAGGTATTCAATTCAAGACTTATCCAACTAATTGGCTCCTTCGTGGAGACAAAGGGTTCGACTCAAAGGGGGATCAAACTCCCTAGAATGGGTATCCCAATAGAGCAATCGCACAAAGGGAACACAAGAGTTGGTTACCCAGTTCCACCTTAAGAGGTGTACATATGGGGAGAGGATGAGACTCCCAACTACACACTAGATTTGTTAAAGTTTATAAAGTATACAATCACTCTATTTCACTCGGATTGCTTGGGGGAAGGCAAACGCACCTTCCCACCTATATATATTGTGCTGGGGTGGAGCTCCCGCTAATATCTTCTAAGCGAATCAGGCTCGAGCTCCTATCAGGATCATCTGAGCATATTACACTTCTAGCAAGATTTCCTAGGCAGATATGTTGCCAGGTCATTAATGGCGGCTGCCAGTGTCAGAATTTATTGGTGGCACAGGCCTATTGTACCCTTTGCTGAACCTCCAACAGCTAGGCCTCTCCTGGTCCAATCGTGCCTGCCTGCTTGCGTGCCAACTGGGTGGACTACCGCGTCCAGCTGCGCAGGGGGTTCTTTTGGATGTAGGTGGGTCAGATCTCCAAACTTCACCTTTATCTAAGATTTCCTAGGTTAGATCATTAGTTTTAGGCCTATCGAGGGGTTTCGGGTTTGAGGGCATTTTTTGCCCCTCATCATATGCCCCTTACTCTCGAGCTAGCGTCTATTGCTGAGAGAGTAACCCTTGTTGTAGAAACTCCGTGGTAGGTGATGCCATCAAATGTTGCCTCGGTTGTGTGTGCAAATTGGGGTGCATTTGATATGTAGTGGGGTTTTCCTGGGGTGTAGGCCCGTTGTTGCATGGGGCATGTGGGCTTACTACAATATCATCCTTAGGAGGCTGCTTGCCACGCTGCCAGCCTTAAGAGGCCGTTTTGGGGAGTGTGGGCCTACTATTTTGCCTGCCTTAAGAGGCGGCTCTGGGGCGCGTGGACTTGCTATTTGGCTTGCCTTAAGAGGCAGCTCAGAGGTGCGTCCGCTTGCTATTTCTCGAGGTAATGGCCAGTTACGTCAGGATAGTGGTGTCTCATCGTACAAAGAGATCAGCATTTATTATCGTTTATGATAAGGTGGGGACCTCAATCGACATGTCGATCATTGACGGGGCCGCCCTTTTGTTGTGGCAATGGATACATGCGTGGGGGTATTAACTGTCTGTAATGATGGCAGATATTTCCTTCGCTTTTGCTGGCTTATTTGGAGTCCGCGCCAAAAACGGCGGGATTTCATTTTTTCGAACGACGTGCCCCGCAAGGGGGGAACCGCCCTCCGTAGAGGCTATATATAGGGGTGGTGGGTCATGGTTAATGACCCACCTATCTCGGAAAACGTCTGTGTAGAGAACTTTTACTCTCGGCAGAGCAGTGTAAAGGGACGTCCTTCGTTGGGGAACCACCATATTGGGATCTCTTAAAGGCGAAAGCCACTATGTCGGGTTTCACGAGCAAGGGTAAGTTCGTTGCTTCGTCTTCCTCTGGGGTCTCTGCCGAGATGAGGTCCTTGTATGGTTTTTCATTGAACTTTCATAGCTGGTTTGCCATTTCATCATTTTTAGGGGAGTACGGGCTTGGCGGGTGCCTTTCGAGGCTTGTGGGTCTGAGACCTGTCTACGTTCATATGGGACAAACGACATGTTTATTATATGTAAATATGCTATAGAACATGGTCTGCATGTGCCCTTGAATCCCTCTATTTCCTCCTTCCTTTGCTTCTATCGCTTTGCCCCTTCGCAGCTCAGCCTTAATTGTTGCCTGCTGCTGAATGCCTTTACGGTTGTTTTCCTTCATTTGGGGCCTGCTCCCCGTCTGGCTTTGTTCCATCTACTTTTTGGGCTAATGCCCATAAAAGTGAAGAAGGGCAGACCTCCCTTTAGCACTTATATGTTGTACAATCGGCTGGTTGGATACCGTGTAGTGGACCTCCCTGATAGCCTGAAGGGGCAGGACCACCATTTCTTTTTTCTCTCGAATATTGAAGAGCTCGGCATTCCATCCACTTGGCAAGGTCCTCCTGAAAAGGACCATTCGCCCCAAGCCAAGGATCTTGACCCGTCCGTGTGGGCGGACGTGGCAAAGCTGGTTAAGTTTGGTCCGATCTCTCAGTCAGAGCTTAGGTGGAAGGCAGTCCAAAAGGCATTGTCGTGGGTGGCGGATGAGTTGCTCATGCCATGTAAGTAGGGGGAGGTAGAGAATAACTTTTCACATTATACCTTGCGCCTGCCCATTATTAATGCAATATCTTTAATTGCAGCCTTCGAGCAGTTCACGCGGCCAGGAGCGCCTGAGTGTCGAGGCGGCATCATCACCAGCCATGACCTGCGACAAGGAGGGGAGAGTACCGCGAAGCCTGGGGAGGGTGGTGGCTCTACTCCTCAGTAGGGGAGGAAGTGGAAGGAGGAGGAAGTGGACCTTTAGGGGGTCGTGGAGGAGTCAGAGGTCCCCCTAAGGTGGTTGAGGAAAGGTCGCTGCGCGGAGCCTTCGTGGGAGGAATTTGCAACTTCTTCGCTATGAAGTCCTGATGAGACCGAGGGGGAAGGTGTGTCCTCTACTGCGCTGGTCCCATCAGAGCCACAGGAGGTTATCTCTCTTGGTGACTCCCCTTTGGAGGCACCTCGGGAGATAGCTTGTCTCGATGGTATCGTCGATTTCGCTGCTCCGGAGGTTTCTCCTGGGGCCTTTGCCTTGCTGGCCCAGGAGGCGACATGCACTAGCGACACCTTCGCCCATCCCTACTATTGGTGGAGTTCCATCGGTGTCTGAGTTCTAGTGGATCCTTCCAGGCGAGGGGAATCAAGTATGATCGGGCGCACCATCGAGTCCGTAGTGGGATCCATGCTAAAGGGCACCTCTGGGGGGTCGCGCCTGGGCCCCTTGCAACTGTTCAGCGGGGGTCTTCCGGTTGGGACCTCGACTTGGAGAGGCAAGTGCTGATACACTTGAATGAAGTCATGCCCTGGGCCAGTTTTGGGCCCCGAGGCATGGACTGGAACCATGTATTCTTTTACTGCATGCGTGTGGTAAGCTCGTGAGGCTTGTTTTTGGGTGGCATTTACCTTCAGGTAGGGGTACCTGTATTTTAAAGTGTCGATAGCTTTCAAATGGAGATGCTTAGATCGCGCTGCATCCCACGTGGTGGTCAATAACTCTAAATTTTGTGATGATAATTCTATCAATAAGGGTTTATCTTAAGGGTAACAAGCACAAATAACATATCATAAATGGGCATGGGAGCATTACATGAATTACACATTGAGATTTCTTATAAATCAATGTTAATGGCCATTTGTACAAATTCATGTCAAAACAAGCCTCAGATGAGTGATCGGACCGCATGGATGAATTCAGAATGACGAACGGAGTCCAACGAACTCAAAATCAACCAAATCCGACATCCGAAGCTCCTGCAACTAGCCCAAGAAGTTCTAACCATTGATCTGATGATCAACGGCCGCAAAGCTACCACGTGGCATGAGATTAGCGTGTACAAGCCATCGCCTCGCTTCCTCCTTCGTCCACAGGATGAATCTCAACCGTTCAATCTTCGATCGAACGGTCGAGAACACGCAACCCTCTCCCGCACGCATTCTTCACCGCGCGCCTTCGCAGCCTCACCATCAAATCCTGACCATTGGATTTTCATCCAATAGTCGACACGCCCCATGCCCGGCCTCATCGCTGCAACAAATCGAGGCACGTAGCACAGCGGTCCATGCCTCACCCTCGTGCTAAGAGGCGAGGGTTCGAATCGCACCGCACCTCACTCCACGACCCTGCGCTCGTCGTGGCTAAATCAACCCATCGGATCAGTAGCGAAAGGCGTAGATGGAGGCCACGCGGCGCAACGAATGCGCGTGGATGCACATGGGCGAGATGATGCGCGATCCTCAGCATGCACACCCACGCAACTCTCAACCGTTCGATCATCGATCGGACGACTCACAATGCGATCACGTGGATCTTGGGAGAAGCACACATGCCTACGATGGACCGATGGGAGGAGGGGCTTCACCGACGTTTATGGCATGGGTTTAGCGACATCCTAGACGTCGCTAAAGCCCCTACTTAATTTAAAAACCCCTTCTTCCTATATAAACCCCCTCCAACTACCCATGTAAAGGCATTGAATACACTTACAACTCTTCTACCCCACTCCTAGCTTCCCTTAGCACACTTTGTACTCGTCGGAGTTGACAAGCCACCGACGGAGCCCTCCTCCACTGCCGTGGCCACCTCGCCTTCTCCCCTCTCTCTCTCTCCCTTTACTCTAGCTTTACTTTACTTTTGTTTAGGCATTTAGCTATTGTTGTATCTGTAAAACTCAAGTTGCATGTCAAATGATGTTGTTTCTTATATAGCTATGGCCTCTCTCTCTTTACCGAATTTTTCTTATCTTAATTTGCATGAATGCTGTGATCAAAAGACTCTAACCCTACCTTCTCTCTCTCTCTTTCTCTTTTCTCCCCTACATTTTCTCGTGCGCAAGCAAAACTTTCCACTTCTGTGACAACTAAGTGATGGAAAAAGCCGATTTCACACCTCCCTATGTTCGACACTTAGACCCACATCCGTTTCTACATTTAAAACCGCTGTTGTGAACGCAAGCTACAATGACTTATTTATACAAACGCATCCGGCTCACGTCAGTAGTGTTCCCCTAGAGCTTCTTGCCCCGGCTAGTCTCGAAAACGTGGTGGACTTAGTCACTCAATGGGCTGTCATGGCCAAAGCGGAGCATCGACAGATGCTCCAGCAGGTAGCAAAGGTTGTTGTTGTGCGGGAACAGGTAGAGAAGGCGACAAAAGAGTCGAAGCGAAGGCTCCGCTCCCAGTGAGAGGCCACCAGCCAGGTGGGGCGGCTAGAGGGGGAGTTAGAGAAGACTCGTTCCCTACTATGCAAAGCATCTACCTCCAGGGAGGAGTTGAGGGGGTAGCTTGAGGGGAAGCACAGTGCCCACCTAGCAGCCCTAAGGGACATGTCCGAGCGCCTCTCGGCTACTCATGCCCAGGTTACCTCCTTGAAAGAGGAAGTGCTGGTGCTAAAGATCATGCATTCTTCCTCCGTGGAGGTATACGAGAATGCTCTCGAGGAGGAGTGCCTCCATTTGAGCGCTTCCATCGATAGACTTGCCTCTATGCAAGGAAGTCTAAAGAAGGTAGAGGAGGTTGCGACAAAGCTAAAGGTCGACCTCATCGAAGCCCAAGAGCTTGCGTCTGAGTGGGGCCAGCAGGTGGTGGAGTTGGAGGACGTGGAGGGACTCGCGGAAGGGGCAGGGGGGCCAAAGCTTATTGCCGAAGTGGTCATGGACTTCCTGGCCAGGGACCCATCCATGGGACCACTCCGAGATGAGCTTTCCCGCGACATAGGGAAGCAGACTCTGGCTTCCATCAGGGCTCTTATAGAGAGGAAGCAAGTCTCTACAGAGGATGTATGTACCTGGCCAATCGACCGACTGGTATGGGAATATGATCAACTCAAGGAGAGTGGTTGCAGTGCTAACGACAGCATTGTGGAACTGCCTGCAGACCGTTGGTGAGACGTAGGGGTGGACCAGGCGGCTACCGAAGAGGCCGTGCCATCGGCTGCTACGGGGGTGGTGCGATCCTTTGTCGCTATGGTAATTACAGTCGTTGGAGTATATGACAAGAATAGTTACCAGTTTAATACAATTTATTACTCGGAATGACAAGTTTCCCGAGGTCGAACTCAGGGAGCAACTATAATTCTAGAAGCCTATGAATTCTCAATATATAAGGTTTTACAAAAATTAAGAGAGAGAGAGAGAAAGAAGGGGTGATTGGCTTCGACTCTCTTCTTTCTTCTTCTTCTTTGCTTCTGTGGTTCCTCTTTCTCTTTCTCCTTTCTTCCTTTCTGATTTTCTTCTCTTCTTCTTCCTTGCAGCTGCAGAGGCTACTGCCTTCTCTTTGATTTCCTTCAGTTGCTAAGTCTTCCTCCTTTCTTCATTTCTGATTTTCTTCTTTCTGCTTTTCTTCTTCCTGTCTTCTTCTTCTTTTTCTTTGCTTTCTTCTGCTCTGGCCGCTGACCTTCCATCGTCTGACTCGGTGCTCAGATGGCTTAACTATGTGTTTGCTACAGTGCAGCTCTTCTTTTCCTTCAGCTCCTCTCCTTCCTTTCTTCTTCAGCAGCTGCTCAGTGCGGCTAAGTCTTCAGCCGCTCCTCCTCTCTTCTTCTTCCTTCGCCTGCTTCTTCCTTCTTTTTCCTTCTTCCCTGCGCACACACACAATCATCAGTGCAAAACCTACCCATACCCCTTCCCCGCGTCTCTCTCTCTCTCTAAATCTCTCTTTGGGAAAGCTCTCCCAGAGCTGGGTAATCGGGTTCGGGTTGCGCGCCCGAGACCAGGCCCACCGACATGCGGTGGCGGGCGAGGAGTGCTTGGTCGGGTAGTCGGGTTCGGCCCAGGCCCGTGGGGCGTGAGCGCGGGTGAGGGCGGGTGCGAGCGCGTGGCGCGCTGCGTGCGTAAGTGAGGGACCTGACCCATGTGTATCAAAGGCAAACAGCTAAAGTCACTTTTTCAATTTAAGTGTGGGCGCGAGGCCACACACTTACGAGGTGGGACTAAAGTCCCACCTCTGCTCCGCGCGCCCGCAGGCGAGAAGGCGCTGGCAATTGGGGCAGCAATGAAGGCTCGCGACCCCAATTGCGAACCTGGGCGCATTCGCGGAAGCACCCCGCATTGCCTGGAGCTCACGCCTGGGCTGGAGGAGTCCTGGAGCTGCCTGCGAAGAAGCTTCAGCAGCTCGTTAATGGCGGAGAGGAGGCGGAGACCTGAAATCACAAAGACAGCCTCATGGCCACATCAGACAACGCAGGGAGCCTCGCCGGAGTGTGGCGAAGGCAGTGCGAGGGTCGGCGAGGCGCAAGAGCGCCTGTGTCCATGTGCCTAGGGCAGACTATGTGTGCGGAAGTGGGTGTGTTCGGGGGGTGGTCGGGAGGTGAAGGGCGGTGAATGGAGTGGGGGAAACGCTTGAGTGGAGTGAGGGGGAGCTTCTGGGCTTGTCGGCGATGGGTGAAATGGCCTATGAAGGTGGAGCGACCTCGTCGGAGATGGCGGCCGGAGGTGAAGCAGATGGGGGTGGTAGTGGCAGTCGAGGGGTCTGAAATGCTAATTAAATGAGGGAAAAGTGAAAGGAGAGTAAGGGGAAGATTCCTACCTACTTAGTCGATGAAGAGGGAGAGGAAGACGTCTGGCTCGTGCCTGCCAGACCTGGGGACGAAAGTGCCCAAGAGGGGGTTATCGGCGACGAGGAGGAGATCTGAGGGCGCCAGCTGGTGCGGCCTGGCGTGGGAAGACGGGGCAGAGTAGGCTCTGCTGCAGGTATGGCAGCAAAGAGACGAGGAGGAGGAAGAAGGATCGCCGGAAGCTAGGCCACTCTGACCGGAGAGGGGAGAGACGAAATCGAGGGTTTTCCTCCGCCAGAAGTAGCTTGAAGGAGATGGCAGACCCTGCCGCTCCTTATAAAGGCACTGGCGAGGAGAGGGGACCGAGGAGGCGACGTGCCGTGCTCGCCGGAGATGGTTGGAAATGGGCACCCATGCCTTTCGTGCATTCGCACGAGAGGCATGGCTGGTTGCAGGGGTCATGGGAGGGTCCCTGCGACAGAGGACGACGCAGGGAACCTCCCGTTCGTTCCTGAGAACAGGTGCCATGCCCTGCGCGGCGCCATCCTTCGCGCAAGGTCGCTAGAGGTATGGCGCTGCTTAGAAATGGCAGGGAGGACCGTTCTGCAAAGAACGACGAGAAAGATAAGGGGCCATTTGCAAGGGTTTCAAAAGATAAGGGTCAAAAAGTAATTTAAGAGGACCAATTTGTAAAGTCGGTCAAGATGGTCTTTTCTTAGGCCCAAATTTTTATACCAGCCTAATTTGAACCTAAGGATTTTAATGCTGAAATTTGATTTTAGGTTGGACCATGTTTGACTGGTCAATTTGCACAAAAACCCAAATTAGGTCATAAATTAGGCATGGTTCTCTTTTTAGGTCAAAATAGGTTGCAAAGGCCAAATTGAAGATTCTAAACCCTAGGGAATATTTTTTCATGAATTTTAGAGGGTTTAATTGATTTTTATCCTACCTCGAACCTCGTGAATTAAAGTGGGTTTGTTTTTGGGTTACAGAATGTCATTTAATTCCTAAAAGTTACTATAACCCTTTTCAGATCAGATTATCCCACTTCCCTCCTTATTAAGCTCATTTGACCTGTGTTTAGATCCTTAATTACCCCGTTTGCGCACTGCATTGGTAAAATTACAGCCTTACCCCTTATGATTTGTCTTATTCTTTAACTCAGAATTCTTTGAGTTAAGACTCTCTTTAGGTTTTGTAGGAGCTTCTTCATACTTATTTAGATTAAATTATGCTAGTTAGGGTTCATGATGAGGTTCTCATCAGGGGGTAGCTCAGCTGAGGTCACCGACCCGGTTGCAAGGGTTGCTAGCCTGCTTCACCTTTCACCTTCGATCAACCAGGACAAGTTCGAGCTGTGGGAGTAGGACCTTTCGACAACGTTTAGGTTGGTGCTTTCTATGTCTACCTTTTCTTTTCTAAGAGAGATGTAACCAGACAGTGCTTGTTGGAATAAAAAGAGGTCTTTCTCTTTTATTGCTCTTGGGCCTTTTATGTATGATACATTCTCAAATTGCTCGCATGCCAAGTACGAGGGATATCCCTGCCGTCCAAGGCTTGTAACTCATAGAAGTCGCCCGGATGCCTTTGCAAATTTTGTACGGCCCTTTCCATGTTGGGTTTAACCTCCCGCCTAACTGGGTTAGCATGGAGACTTCACATTTTCGTAGGACCAAGTCTCCTTGGGAGAACTTCCGAGCCTTGACGTGCCTGTTATGTGAAGTGGCTGTGTCTTCTTTGCGCTTGAGGGCTGTCTCGGAGCCTTCATTCCTTAGTTTGTTTAGGAGATCTAGGACCAAGTGGGCTTGGTCATCGTTAGTAGTTGGGTCGTATAGCTGCATTTTGTAAGTGGGGAGAACTATTTCAATGGGTAGCCGAGTTTCCATGCCATACACCAAGCTGAATAGTGTGTGACCTGTGGAAGTTCTTTGGCAAGTCCTGTATCCCCAAAAAAATCAAGAAGTTCCTCCACGCATTTCCTTGAGGGTCTGGAGGCAGATGTCCTCATCTTGCCCCTGAGGGATGGCGGCAGCAAGTTTTGCCAATGCATCTGCCAAGGGGTTGTCCACTCCGGGTACCCGCTTAATGGAGGCGATTTTGAAGTCCGGCAACTCCTCCTTGACCTTATTTACATATAGCATCATGTTTGGGTCCCGAGCCTGGTATTCGCCGTTTATTTGGTTGGCAACCAACTAGGAGTCCGTGTGGACCTCTAACAAGGCGATCCCCATGGACTTTGCTACCTGGATTCCTATCATCATGGCCTCGTATTCCACTTGGTTGTTGGATGTGGGGAAGTCCAATTTGATGCGTACTTATGAGTAGCGCCGTCTGGGCAATTAAGGCTATCCAAGCCTTGGACCCAGCTGTCATGGACGAGCCGTCGACGTAGAGTTGCCAGGGAAGGAAGAGGGAGGCATCGGGATCAGTAAACTCGACGACAAAGTCCATTAAGATTTGCGCCTTGATCGCCCTTCGCTGCTGGTATTTGACGTCAAATTCAGCTAGCTCCATGGCCCATCTGATCTATCATGCTGTTCCTATGGGCTTGTGAAGCATCCGCCTCATGGGGTAGTCTGATAGGACTATTATCATGTGGGCTTGGAAGTACGGGCGTAACTTTCGAGCCGCGATGACGAGGGCTAGCCCTAGCTTCTCAATGACTGCGTATTTAGATTCAACACCTTGATGGGTTTTGCTGACAAAGTATACGAGCGTAGTGTTCCACCTTGATCACTGACTAAAATAGCACTAATGGTCGACACTAAGGCAGCTAAGTACAGGGAGAGGACTTCTCCTGGCTAGGGGGTCATCAGGATGGGGGGACTTCGGAGTGCATTTGTTAAGACCCGTGCTGTTAAGCCTTTTTAAGACGTCCGGACTTTAGGCCAGACATCTGGTATGACGTCTTGTAAGACGTCTGGACTCATTTCCAGAAGTCTGAAAATCAAAAATTTCATGTACGAGCTCGCGTCTGCGCGCGTGCTGCGCGCAGACAGTACACTTCTCTCGTTTTCTTCTTCTTCTCTCTCCTTCTGCCCAACAAAAACCCTAAACCCACACCCATATATAAGCCCCCCTCCTCTCCCTCATTCCTCCCCTACTTCCCAGCCACTTTCCTCCTTCCTCTAGCGAGAGCAGCAGAGCAAGAATGGTGGAGAGGAAGAGCGGTGTGAGAGGAGAGGAGAAGCAGCGTAAGCAGGAGAGGAGAGCAAGCTTGCAAGCTCGCGTGGGAGCTCGCCGATGAGCTCACGGATGGAGCGGCACGTGCGCAAGGCGAAGGAGTGCGTCGGGGAGGTCCTCCTCGACACTACTGTAGCCGGAGCAGCAGGTGAGAGGGTACGACGCGGCCACACGCGACGCGAGAGGGCGGAAGCAGGTTCTGGTTCTGGGATTTTCCCAGAATTAGACGTCTGGAGTGACCTCCAGACGACGGTGCAGACGTCTGGAGGTGGTGCCAGACGTATGAGAAGGAGGCCTCGCGAAGGTACGTCTTTGCGGATATGGCCATGCATGCCGCTCCGCCGATGCACTGTTTCATGCCCGATTTGAGAAGATTCGATTTTCGCGTGCAGGATTCGCTTCGGGAAGGCGCGGGATGTGCCCTCCCATGCATTTCAGACGTCTGGGTGACCTACCAGACGACGGGAAGTGCTTCCAGACATCCGGAGAGGTGGTCAGACGTCTGGAGCTGGGTCCAGATAGTCCAGCAGAGTTCCTGGATGTCTGAGGAGTGGCGCGGGACTTGAGGTATGGCACTAGACACTTTTAAGACGTCTGGAAGTTGTTCCAGACGTCTGATTTGAGTCAGAAACACTATTTTTGACCCATTTAGGGTTCGTTTAAGGTCCGATTTCCGTAATTAAGATACTGATGTTTCTCGTATAAATTCCTTTACTTGTTAGAAGACTTTCTATAATGTTTTGAGTATTCTCTTGTGATTGATCCTTATGATAGGACTGGTTTCCATTGCGGGTTCGGGGCTTGCTGAGGCACGTGAGCCTACCGTTCATGCCCCCGTTACTCCGGGGTTTACTGGTAGAGTGGCTTCCCCTTAATTTAGTTAAAACATAAATGCATGTGTGGAATGAATGATTAGAACCTAGGATGTGACATGAATCCTAGGACTAGAAATACGGGAATGTCTGTATTGAATGAATGGATTGCGGTCTTGACTGAGTAGATAGAATGATAACAATTGTCTGTAAATGAATAATAGTTGCCTGCGAATTATGTAGTACTTGTGTTAGTTAACTGTTGAATGTAATTTCCTATCGCACACATAATATGAGCTGCATGTATATAATTCGAAAATGGAAAGGTGAATGTTGGAAACACGAACTACCTGTGAATAACCTGAATATAGAAATGTGAATGATAGAATTACTAGTTGCATTTGTATAACCTGAGAATGGAAATAGAAATGATGAAACCTGATGTGGAATGGCCTGAGGAATATGAGCAAAAACCCTACTGGGAATTAGGAGTAGAGCTCCTGGAAATAAATGGGATGGAACTGGAAATGTGAGTGGGGAAGTGAGCTCGCCCTTGAGTACGGAGTACCAAGAAGAGTGAATGTCCCCCCTGTTTAGTGCAGAGTGGAGCTAGCCGCCCTTGGGTCGGGACCCGGGGTTAGGATTGGCCACTCTGTACCGACCTCTTGGCCTCACGTACACAGTACTGGGGAGAGCTACTAGTGTAGGGAAAGAGCTAGCCACCCCACGGGGCTTGGGGTTTAGCTAGCCACCCTACACCGACTTGTTAGGTCCATTGGGCAAACGAGGGTAGTAAGGCGAGGGTGCGTGGACTGTGGAAGGGCGAGACCCCTGTTTGGTTCTTAGGGGCTAGACCCCTGTTATTGAGAGGGCTATGCCCTATACTGGTTCCATGCTGTGCTTTGGGCGCACCTGCTAACGGAAATGACTGACCGCGTGCCAGTGTAGGGTAGCTATTCGTGTGCTTATCGTGCATGCCATAGTCACCGTTACGTCTGTCCGTGACCTTGGGATGGTTGAGTGGGTGTAGGACCACCACAGGGGACTCTCCCGGCCAGGAGATCACCACGTGCAACTTCTACTCTTCGGAAAAGACTACAAACAAGATCGTTCCCATGAGGAACATTCGAGATCAAGAAGGAGACCTGATAAATAAACCAAGTGGTGAAAGAAAGAATAATTAGTTAAAGAAAGAAAGAAATTGAAAAAAAACAGCTACCTATCCACCTTTACTGCTTTAGTTAGTTGGTTGCCACTCTACTCAGTGTTCGCTGACGTTTTGTACTCATAACCCCTTTTCAGGTCCAGGTGTTGAGCAGCCAGAGCCTATGGCTGTAGAGGGTGCTGGGCCTAGTAGAGCCTAGTAGTTGTAGCTGTCTGTTGTACTCCTTTTTCAGTTGTAGTGAGTAGTTCTTGCACCTCTGTACTCTGACATTTTGTACTTTATATTCCCGTACCTGTTTACTTTATATTGTTGTGGTGGTGTATACTGTAGTAGTTTTACTTCTTTACCGCTGCACTTTTGTTACTGTTAGTTGCTTAGCATAGTGAATGTGGTTTACTTTCCTACTTTTTGGTTACTATCTCGTTGGACGACTGGGTCTTGGGATCAATCGAGTTGGTCCGATCTCGTGTCCTATAGGGATTCGGGAACCAAGTCGTAACAAGATGGTATCAGAGCAAGGTCGTCCCGAGAAGTGAACCAACTAGCTTGAGAATAACCAATTCATGTGCTTATAACTAGAGTAACCACCACAACGTACCTTTTGACATCTGTTCTGTGGTTCTTTTGCTGAATGTCAGTTAGAATTGACGTCGTCCTGTTCTGTTGTTCGTGTCTCCTTGCAGGAGATGCCTCTATGTGGAGTCATTGAGGTGGGCCGCGGATGCGGCCGAGGACGAGGTCGGAGGGGCGGACGTGTTGAGCTCGACGTCTCAGTGGACCAGCCACTACTTCTGGGCGTTCAGGCCTAGGACCTCGCCCAGCTGATATGGGAGATCATGCGAGAGGAGCTCCACCTGCCTCCATGGGCGCCTTTCCCTGGGGACGTGGAGGGGGAGTCCTCTGTGGGACCACAAGACAGGGGCGGTGCTGGACGTGGGGGAGGGGGTGGCCCTCCACCGCCCTCACCGTCCTCTGACACTTCCGAGCACGAGCCCTCCTTACCTGAAGGCGTATCAGTTTCCCTACTTCAGCGCCATTACGAGCTTTTCGGACAGTTTCGGAAGCTGAAGCCCCCCTCATTCAAGGGGGATGAGGACCCGACCAAGGCGGAGGACTGGTTCGAGCAGATCGAGAAGTGTTTGACACCCTCCACCCCCCTGCGGAGTGCCGCGTGTCCTTTGCCACGTACCAGTTGGAGAGCGCGGTTCACAGGTGGTGGAGGGCGGTCAGGGGTCAGGAGAGGGCCGAGCCAACTTGGGACCAGTTTGTCACCCTCTTCTGTGAGTAGTACTTTCCCCAGACGTGGCAGGATCAGAGGAGGCGGGAGTTCCACACTCTCCGCCAGGGGACGATGACCGTGAGCACGTATCGCACGCATTTTCTGGAGCTGTCTCGTTTCGCCATGACAGCTGTAGCTACCGAGGAGGAGCGTATGTGGAGGTTCACCGAGGGGCTCTGACCTGCTATTCGGGGGTATGTCAAACCCCTGAAGCTGCCTACGTTATCTGGAGTGGTGGAGGCATCTATGACATACGAGGAGACCAACCCGGCCGCACATGACACTGACAGTGGGCGAAAGAGGCCCTATCAGCCAGACTACTCACAGGCTGGCAAGAGAGGAGGCACGCAGCGCTCGCAGGAGAGCCGCCACGCTTTGCGGGGCCGTCAGTGGCCTTTGGGGGCCCCCGACAGGGGCCAGTTGCCAGCACTGGACCCCCGCCCAACCGTCAGCAGGGACCTACCGAGGGCAGGAGTCATGTTCCCCTTTGCTACCAGTGTGGCCAGCCCGGCCACATCAGGAGGGACTGCCCATCTAGGGCTGGAGGTTAGTAGATGCTCCCCGCACTGAGCGCTAGAGGATGAGCAGGAGGCCGTGGTTTCCAGACGCGTGGGGGAGGACAGCAGTCGAGGGGAGGGTACCGGCCAACGGTTACACGACCGACGCAGAGTGTGGCTGCTTCTTCCGCACCCAGAGCTGAGGGGTGTATTAACGCCCTGACACACAGAGATGCCAGAGCTTCAGGTTCAGTGGTGGCAGGTATGGTTACAGACTAGTTTACACACTTTTTGATTCTGACGTGACGCACTCATTTGTTGCTGCAAGTTTTGCTATCAGTTTGGGACAGGACTGTGTGCTGTTAGAGGATCCGTTTGTGATCAGAGGTCCGGGTGGTCAGCTGTTTGTAGCTAAGGAGGTTTACACAGGCTGTGAGGTCAGTGTTGAGGGACACAGCCTCCCCGCTGACTTGATTGTGATACCGATGGAGGACTTTGGCGTGATTCTAGGGATGGACTAGTTGTCCGCTTACCACGCTTTGGTGGACTGTTTTAAGAGGAAGATCGTCTTCTCCATACCGGAGATGCCATCTTTTAAGTTTCACGGACAGCCGGTGGACGGAGGCTTCAGGCATATTTCTGTACTTCGAGCGGTGAGACTTTTGGGCCAAGGGTGTGAGGGCTTTCTGGCTTGTGTAGTGGCAGAGCCCAGCCCCGTGGCAGACTTTCAGAGTATCCCAGTGGTCAAAGAGTACCCCGACGTGTTTTCGGAGGAGCTACCAGGACTACCTCCTGAGCATGAGATCGAGTTCGAGATCTTACTGGTACTGGGGACCAGCCCCATTTCTACAACACCTTACAGGATGTCACCACTTGAGCTGCGAGAGCTCAAGTCCCAATTGCAGGACCTTCTGGAGAAGGGCTTTGTGAGGCCCAGTGCGTCTCCGTGGGGAGCCCCAGTGTTATTTGTGAAGAAGAAGGATGGTACCTTACGCTTCTGTGTGGACTACAGACAGTTGAATAGGGTCACCATCAAGAACAGGTATCCGTTGCCGAGGATTGATGATTTGTTTGACCAGTTGCGAGGTGCCATGGTTTTCTCCAAGATAGACTTGAGGTCTGGCTACCACAAGTTGAGGATCAAGGAGACCGACGTCTCCAAGACAGCTTTCCACACCCGGTACGGACACTACGAGTTTTTGGTCATGCCGTTTGGGCTGACCAATGCCCCCGCTACTTTCATGGATTTGATGAACCGGGTGTTCAGACCATATCTGGATCAGTTCGTGGTGGTATTTATCGATGATGTGCTCATCTACTCTTGGGACCAGGCACAGCACGGACAACACTTGCTGATGGTTTCGGACACATTGAGACGACGTAGGCTGTATGCCAAGTACAACAAGTGTGAGTTCTGGTTGAGGGAGGTGACCTTTCTAGGTCATGAGATTTCAGGGGATGGCTTGGCTGTGGATCCAGCCAAGGTTGAGGCAGTGCTCAGGTGAGGGAGACCACGTACAGTGACAGAGATCCACAGTTTCTTGGGACTGGCAGGCTACTATCGGCGGTTTATCAGAGGTTTCTCATAGATTGCACGTCCTATGACACAGTTGACCCGGAAGGACGTGACCTTTTCTTGGACAAACTCTTGTGAGGTGTGCTTTCAGGAGTTAAAGGAGAGGCTGACTTCGGCTCCTATGCTTACCATTCTGGACAGCAGTGGCGGTTTCATTGTGTACACAGACGCCTCTTTGCAGGGGTTAGGGGGTGTGCTCATGAAGCGGGGTCACGTTGTCGCTTACGCTTCGCGGCAACTGAAGCCCCATGAGCACAGCTACCCTACCCACGACCTAGAGCTGGCAGTTGTCGTTTTCGCGCTGAAGACTTGGAGACACTACCTGTATGGTGAGACCTTTGAGATATTCACGGATCATAAGAGCCTCAGGTACTTGTTTGATCAGAAGGAGCTCAACATGAGACAGAGACGTTGGCTAGAGCTCCTGAATGACTATGACTGCAGCATTTCCTATCATCCAGGGAAGGCCAACGTGGTGGCTGACGCCTTGGGCCAGAAGGCACCCGCCCACTTGGCCAGTTTACAGGCATAGAGTTGAAGATTCATGGAGGAGATGGGCAGTTGGTGACCACTAGAATTACTGGGGCACTATGGGGCAGTGACTGTGACACGACAGACGAGGCCAGAGTTGATAGACTGTATCATCACAGGACAGATGGCAGACCCGTACCTATAGTCGTTGCGTGACAGAGTACTATTAGGGGACCCTGGAGACTTCTCCTTTACTGACGAGGTGCTGTGCATGAGGGGATGTTTGTGCGTTCCCAGGGACGAGGAGCTGTTGAGAGAGCTCCTAACTGAGGCACACGGTTCCAGGTTCACCATACATCCTGGGAACACAAAGATGTATCATGATCTTAGACGTGACTTTTGGTGGAGGGGAATTAAGCGTGATGTAGGTGAGTTCGTACAGCAGTGTCTGGTGTGCCAACAGGTGAAGGCTGAGCATCAGAGGCTTGCAGGGCCGTTGCAGCCACTTCCAATGCCAGAGTAGAAGTGGGAGAGCATCACCATGGACTTGGTGGTGGGCTTGCCCGTTACCCAGCGAGGACACGATGCAGTCTGGGTGATTGTAGACAGATTGACGAAGACGACACGTTTCTTGCCGATCTAAGTCACCTTGGGACCAGCACAGTTAGTAGAGAGGTATATTCGCAACATGGTACATTTGCACGGAGTTCCACATGAGATTGTATCCAACCAGGATACCCGCTTTACATCCCAGTTTTGGGTTAAATTTTAGTAGGCTTTAGGGACACGGTTGAGGTTCAGTACGGCATACCACCCCCAGACGGACGGATAGTCGGAGCACACGATACAGACGCTTGAGGACCTTTTGCGTGCTGTGTACTAGACTGGAAGGGCTCTTGGGATGAGCACTTTCCCCTGGTAGAGTTTGCAT
Organism: Thalassia testudinum; assembly: GCA_037157565.1. Taxonomy (NCBI): domain Eukaryota; kingdom Viridiplantae; phylum Streptophyta; class Magnoliopsida; order Alismatales; family Hydrocharitaceae; genus Thalassia; species Thalassia testudinum. The sequence goes on along the minus strand of JAZHRO010000035.1, from coordinate 34,922,012 downwards.
ATAATAACAGCTATTACTCGAGCATCAGCATGGCACCCTACGAGGCTCTGTACGGACGGAGGTAGACTGCACCCTTGAGTTCTGTTAAGGTAGGGACCAAGTGGGAGGTTGGCCCCAGGCTGATCCGGTAGAGTCAGGAGGTGATTAAACAGATTCACAGATGGCTTCGCACTGTCAGAAGCAGACAGAAGAGCTATGCTGATCGGAAGCACAGAGAGGCGAGTTTGAGGTTGGGGATCATGTCTTCCTTCGCGTTTCACCTATGAAGGGCCTGCAGCGTTTTGGGGTGAAAGGAAAGCTCGCACCGAGGTTTGTGGGGCCCTTTGAGGTCCTGGAGCGGGTTGGATCCGTTGCTTACAGGCTTGCCCTTCCTCTCAGCTTTCTAGTGTGCACGTCATGTTCCACGTGTCCAACCTCAGGAAGTACATCGCCAATCTCAGTCACGTTCTGAGCCACGAGAGTGTCGAGGTGGGTGACGACTTGACCTACCCCGAGCGACCAGTGCATATACTAGACAGAGCCATTCGGAGTTTGAGACGGAAGCAGGTACCCCTGGTGAAGGTCTTGTGGAGGAGCCAGAGGTACGAGGAGGCTACCTGGGAGCCTGAGGTGACGATGCGAGAGCGGTACCCAGAGCTTTTTGAGGGTACATCTTTTCAAACCGACTTCGGTCCTCTTTGAGTTTGTTATGCGTATGTTATTCTTTTTCTGCACACTAGTTAGCTCAAGTTTCGGGGATCAAACTTCCTTTGAGTTTGTTATGATGTTAAGACCTGTGCTGTTAAGCCTTTTTAAGACATCTGGAGTGAGGGTCAGATGTCTTGTAAGACATCTGGACTCATTCTCAGACGCCTGAAAATCAAAAATTTCATGTACAAGCTCGCGTCTACGCGCGTGTTGCGCACAGACAATACACTTATCTCGTTTTCTTCTTCTTCTCTCTCCTTCCGCCCAACGAAAACCCTAAACCCACACCCTTATATAAGCCCCCCTCCTCTCCCTCATTCCACCCCTACTTCCCAGCCACTTTCCTCCTTCCTCCAGCGAGAGCAGCAGAGCGAGAACGGTGGAGAGGAAGAGCGGCGTGAGAGGAGAGGAGGAGCAGTGTGAGCAGGAGAGGAGAGCAAGCTTGCGAGCTCGCATGGGAGCTCGCCGGTGAGCTCATGGCCGGAGCGGCACGTGTGCAAGGCGGAGGAGTGCGTCGGGGAGGTCCTCCCCGACATTGCTGCAGCCGGAGCAGCAAGCGAGAGGGTGCGGCGCGGCCACGCACGATGTGAGAGGGTAGAAGCAGGTTCTAGTTCTGGGATTTTCCCATAATCAGACGTCTGGAGTGACCTCCATACGACGGTGCAGATGTCTGGAGGTGGTGCCAGACGTATGAGAAGGAGGCTCGCGAAGGTACGTCTTTGCGGATACGGCCATGCAGGCCGCTCTGCCGATGCACTGTTTCATGTCCGATTTGAGAAGATTCGATTTCCGCGTGCAGGATTCACTTTGGGAAGGCACGGGACACGCCCTCCCATGCATTTCAGATGTCTGGGTGACTTACCAGATGACGAGAAGCGCTTCCAGACGTTCGGAGAGGTGGTCAGACGTCTGGAACTGGATCCATATAGTCCAGCAGAGTTCCTGGACGTCTGAGGAGTGGTGAAGGACTTGAGGTATGGCACTAGACACTTTTAAGATGTCTGGAAGTTATTCCAGACGTCTGATTTGAGTCAGAAACATTGTTTTTGACCCGTTTAGGGTCCGTTTGAGGTCCGATTTCCGTAATTAAGATACCGATGTTTCTCGTATAAATTCTTTACTTGTTAGAAGACTTTCTATAATGTTCTGAATATTCTCTTATGATTGATCCTTATGATAGGATTGGTTTCCATTGCGGGTTCGGGACTTGTTGAGGCACATGAGCCTACTGTTCATGCCCCCATTACTCCTGGGTTTACTGGTAGAGTGGCTTCCCCTTAATTTAATTAAAACATAAATGCATATGTGGAATGAATGATTAGAACCTAGGATGTGGCATGAATCCTAGGACTAGAAATACGAGAATGTCTGTATTGAATGAATGGATTGCGGTCATGACTGAGTAGATAGAATGATAACAATTGCCTGTAAATGAATAACAGTTGCCTGCGAATTATGTAGTACTTGTGCTAGTTAACTGTTGAGTGTAATTTCCTGTCGCACACATAATATGAGCTGCATGTATATAATTTGGAAATGGAAAGGTGACTGTTGGAAACACGAACTACCTGTGAATAACCTGAATATAGAAATGTGAATGATAGAATTACCAGTTGCATGTGTATAACCTGAGAATGGAAATAGAAATGATGAAACCTGATGTGGAATGACCTGAGGAATATGAGCATGAACCCTACGGGGAATTAGGAGTAGAGCTCCTGAAAATAAATGGGATGAAACTGGAAATGTGAGTGGGGAAGTGAGCTGGCCCTTGAGTACGGAGTACCAAGGAGAGCGACTATCTCCCCTGTTTAGTGCAGAGTGGAGCTAGCCGCCCTTGGGTAGGGATTCGGGGTTAGGATTGGCCACTCTGTATCGACTTCTTGGTCTCGCGTACACAGTACCAGGGAGAGCTACTAGTGTAGGGAGAGAGCTAGCCACTCCACGAGACCCAGGGTTCAGCTAGCCACCCTACACTGACTTGTTAGGCCCATTGGGCAAAGCCGGGTAGTCAGGCGGGGGTGTGCAGACTGTAGAGGGGTGAGACCCCTGTTTGGTTCTTAGGGGCTAGACCCCTATTATTGAGAGGGCTATGCCTTATACTGGTTCCGTGCTGTGCTTTGAGTGCACCCGCTAACGGAAACGACTGACCGCGTGCCAGTGTTGGGTAGCTACCCGTGCACTTATCGCGCGTGCCGTAGTCACCACTACGTCTGTCCGTGACCTTGGGGTGGTTGACTGGGTGCAGGACCACCACGGGGGACTCTCCCGGCCAGGAGAGCACCACGTGCGACTTCTACCCTTTGGAAAAGACTGCAAACAAGATCGTTCCCACGAGGAACATTCGAGATCAAGAAAGAGACCTGATAAATAAACCAAGTGGTGAAAGAAAGAATAATTAGTTAAAGAAAGAAAGAAATTGAAAAACAATAGCTACCTATCCACCTTTACTGCTTTAGTTAGTTGGTTGCCACTCTACTCAGCATTTGCTGATGTTTTGTACTCATAACCTCCTTTCAGGTCCAGGTGTTGAGCAGCCAGAGCCTACGGCTGCAGAGGGTGCTGGGCCTAGTAGAGCCTAGTAGTTGTAGCTGTCTGTTGTACTCCTTTTTCAGTTGTAGTGAGTAGTTCTTGCACCTCTGTACTCTGACCTTTTGTACTTTATATTCCTGTACCCATTTACTTTATATTGTTGTGGTGGTGTGTACTGTAATAGTTTTACTTCTTTACTGCTGCACTTTTGTTACTATTAGTTGCTTAGCATAATGAATGTGATTTACTTTCCTACTTTTTGGTTACTATCTCATTGGATGAATGGGTCTTGGGATTAGTCGAGTCGGTCCGGTCTCGTGTTCTGTAGGGATTCGGGAACCAGGTTGTAACAGCATTCTTGACCTCGTCAAAGGCTTTTTGGCAATGGTCCAATGAGCGACGTTGTAACCTTTGCTCTTTTTTATGCACTTGAAGAAGGGTAGGCATTTGTCGATGGATCGGGACAAGAATCGACCTAGTGAGGCGATCTTGCCGACCAGTGACTGCAACCCTTTCAGTACGCCTGGTGGCTGTAGGTTTTCAATCGCTTGGATCTTTTCCGGGTTGGCCTCGATTCGCTAGCTAAAAACCAGGAATCCCAGGATCTTTTCGGCAAAGACCCCAAAGGTGCACTTGTCGAGGTTCAAGCATAGGTGGGTGTTCCTTAGAATTTGGAACACCTTGGCCAAATATTCTAAGTATTGTTGGAAGTTTGATCCCTTGACAAGCATGTCATTGATATACACTTCAAATGATTTTTCCTATTATTTTTGCGAAAATCAAGTTTACAAGACATTAGTACGTGGCTCCAGCGTTTTTTAAGCTAAAGAGCATAACTCTATATTGGAACATGCCCCTATCCATGATGAAGGAGGTGTGGGGCCTGTCGGCTGGGGCGAGGTTGATCTGGTGGTACCCGCTGTAGACATTCAAGATGGACATGTGCAACTGTCCTCTACAGGAGTCTACCAGGGAGTCAACCCTTGGCAAGGGGAACTCATCCTTTGGACAGGCTTCGTTGAGGTCGGTGAAATCGACGCACATGTGCCACTGGTTGTTGGCTTTTTTCACCATCACAACGCTCGAGAGCCCTGCTGGGTACATAGATTCTTCTATGAATTCTGCGTCTAAGAGCTTCTGTACCTCTACCTTGGCTGCCTACCACTACTCAGCCGATTTGTGTCGGCGCACCTGCTTGATTGTGCAGGTGCCCGCCTGAAAGTTCAGGCGATGCTGGATCAGGGACGGGTCGACCTCAGGCTGGTGGACCAAGCAAAGATGTCTGCATTGGCCCTCAACAAGAGCAGCAACTCCCGTACTTTGGAGGGTGCAAGGTTCGCCCTGACTCGGACGAGCTAAGTAGCGTCGTCATGATACATCTGTATAGTCATGGCTGGCGAGCCTGGCTGTAACTCCAAAGCCGCTAGTTGATCATCAGGGGTCATCTCCCACTAGACAGTCTAGTTTTGGCTTTTCTTCTTCCCCCATTTTTGTGCTTTGGAGGGCTACAGTTCCAAAGACCGCTTTAGCTCGATCTGGAGGAGCTCCCACCTGACCGACTGATCCTCATGCACTATTCCTATTCTGCATGGAGACTGAAAAAGCGTAAACTGGAAGTAAGAGGAAGGGATTAGTCGAAAGGCATGTGTAGTAGGATGGGCCTATGATACTGTCGAAAGCTGTCGTCAACCCGGCCACCACGAATGTGGTTGTGTGGTTGAGGTGCTTATCCCCATCGTAGACGAACAAGGGAAGATTACTTTCTCCCTTTGGCATTACTTTGTGGCTGCCGAAGCCGACCACTGGATGAGCTGAAGGGGATAGGTGCTCCTCCACGAACCCTAGCTAGAGTAGGGTTTGGAGGAAGAGGCATCCACTGCTCTTCCCTCATAGATGAGGAGCCAGGGCTGCTGCTGTCCGGCCAGCAACAACATCACCAGAAGCAGGTTAGTATGCTCTGCCAAGTCGGGGCGAGAGGCGAATAGCAACGAGGCCGCTTGATCGACGAGGCCTCACTCACCCCACTAAAGAGTGGGGAAGGCCGTAGGGGCCGGACGCCTAGAGGGGCTGGGCTGCCGGCTTTGGCCGGTGTTGATGCAGAAGATGACCTCGACCTTTATGCCCATGAGGGGAGGAAGGTGAGGGTGCTGAGGAGCCCCAGGCATGGTCGCCAGAACTTGGCGATGGTACTCGCTTGGTTGGAGCAGGGGAGATATCGCCTGCTCGAGCTGGTGGGTGACAACCTTGTCGGGCTTAGGGGCCTCAATGATTACCACATTGACTCCACGGAGGCACTGGAGCCTCTCCTTGTGGTAATCCTTAAGGCCCTCATCGGGGCCCTTACCTTTATCCTAGCCCTTGTTCCGTCTAACGAAGTGGGCCAGGTTCCTATGCTGGATCTGGAACTCTATCTGGTCACGAAAATCGTGGCAATCCTCTGTGGGATGTCCCTGGGCCTTGTGGTATTTGCAGTAAGACCCAGTGTCAGTCTTCTTCTTCATCAGCTTAGGTAGGGGAAGTAGGTCTTTATCCATAGACCATACTTTCATCAGTACGTTCGCCTAGTTCACGGCCAGGGGAGTGCACTCCTTGAAATACTCCTGCCTAGTTTGGCGAGGTCCATTGTTCTGACCTCTGCCGGGCTGGTTGCTCCTCCGATCCTGGAAGCTGGCCTTGCGTTTACTAAAGCGGCCATTTCCACATGCAGAGGTAGAGGAGAAGTCACCTAGGACCTGCCCCTCCTTGACTGGGCTGGCATCCTCCGTAGACCCTTTGGCCAGCTGGTTGCGGGAGTGGAAAAAGTCGTCCTGCTCTGCGAACCTCATGGCTCGATCCTAGAGTTCCGCCATGTCTCTGGGCGAGAAGTCGTCGATGTCATATCAAAACCTCTGGATCATGAGTCTTGACTTTAAGTGTTGAATAGTGATGGCATCGTGAAGCCACTTACACTTGAAGTACTAGGCCTTGAATCGGTCCAAGTACGATCGGAAGGGCTCGTTTCTTCGCTGTCGAATCTTAGAGAGCCTCTCAGGGTTATCTCTAACCCTCTACTGTCCAGCGAAGTACTGGTAGAACTTGTCCGCCAGTTCCTAGAAGCAGGCAATCTATCTAGCCGGCAATTCGTTGAACCACTTGTGGGACATGCTAGACAGATAGGATGGGAATACTCTACAAATCACTAATGAATGACTTGCGACCATCGTCAAATAATCACAATGAAACGCTGTTGTCGGGTTTTTGTCCTTGGCAACGGCATCAAAATATGTTTAATGATTTTCGATTCGCACTAAAAATGGTATTTAATGTTGTGTCATTGTTGTAGTATAGATGTCACAAATGCAAACTAATGTTGCGTCAATTTTATTTATTTGCAATTTTAACAGGTTTGTTTCTAGGTTGTCCACTGGGAGGCAGTTATTGATATATGTCATTCTCTAAGTCTAAAAATGTTCTTTTATTCCAAAAATGTTAATTTTATTTACAAAATGAATGAATCAATCAAATAATGAATGAATTGGTTAATTATTTACAAAAGAATCAGTTAATACATGCATATACCTGAAACATATATACAAAAACATGCATAAAAACTATCTACTACTACAATATGTTAGTTATATACAACTACTATAAATAATACCTAAGTATAGGTACAAAAATACTTAATAATATATACTATACTAAATCATAATAACATGCTAATATCTGTAGTAACATATATTATATATACAGTAACATAAATAAATGTCGCTATAACCTTAGTAAAATATTTACATAATATAAAGTTAAATAGTTATCTATGCTGACATATATACAAATGTACAGTGACGGATGAATCTGTTACTAAAACTCTTAGTTATTTATATACATATATATGAGCTCAAACATCCTATACTATTCTACTATACTTATACTTTATATTAATTATATACATATACATATTTATATTTATTTATTTACATTATTTATATACATATACTTTATACTATATATATATATATATACACATACATACATATGCACACACACAAGCAAACACACAGAGCTTCAACACTTAGTCGTTTTCATGGTTACTTTTCTTTCTTTTTCTCTCAACACTTAGTTGAATTAGGGCCTTCCTCTCTCCACACAACCGGTTCACTGTTCACTTAACCAAAAATTTAGGTTTTATAGTTGATGAATCAGCCTTTCGTGAGATATACAACACCCATATGGGTGGGACTAGACCTATACTAAACCCGATTCTAGTTCATTATTTGTGCATTTTATCTGATGTCAGGCCCAATATTGAGCCCACATAGGCCCTACCACAGTGAGTGGCCCTTAGCCCACCATTGCTCAAATATCCTCAGTTTATGCTCATACGGATCATATATGGGTACGTGTATGTGTGTGTGCACCCGATGCATATGATGACTGGTGAGCATAATAGACGAAAGAATTTTATATTGTTGTGTGTGGTTTGTGTTCAACGATGTGGCACCTTCTTTGGTGCCAAATTAGTGCTGCACAGCAACTGATCTGTGTGAAATTCGAGATTTTGGCCCTCGATTTGAGGGTCCAAATTTAAATCAAATTATATCATTGTAAAGCCCTTATATAGGGCTACCTAATTATACAATTGATTTAGAGAAATAAATTATTTAGATATATAATTAAATTAGTTAAAGTTTACAGTTTATACATGTTAATTTAGAGGTTTTTTACTTAATTAAAGTATAAATTAGTTAATTAATTGTACAATTGACCATATAGAGTATTAATATACATAATAAATTATTTATTATACATTTTTAATTATATTTTATAAACTTTATTTTAATTTATATAGATTTAAATACATTTTTAGTTAGTTTTTCATATAGATAATTTATAAATACTATAATACAGTATAAAGACAATATAAATAAGTTGAAAATACTTAATATAATATAATACAAGTGTACATTATAATTTACTTCAGTATTAACTTAAATTAATAATTTATTTTATTTTAAGTTAATAAATAACCTAATTAACTTACTAACTTAATTACTTACTGTAATTACTTAATTAAATTAACTTATAGGTATTGTACAATACATAATACATATATAAATATATATGTACAGTATTAAGTATAATTATATACATATAAATATGTTTATATAATTACTTAGTTTATTACACATTTAAGTTAATATAAATTGATAGATAATAATACAATAAGATTGTATATACGATAAATTATTCTAAATACTTAATTTAATATATATAATACATATATAAGTTAATTATATATATTATGTACATATTATACAATATATACATATAACTTAAATTTAAATTATATATACAAGTATATACATAGTGTATAGGGTATTTTTGGGATTTTTCTGATGTTTATGATTTTTATAGGTATAGGGGAGGTAGGGGATGAGAGAGAATGAAATGAGAAAGAGAGAGATCTTTTTGGTGTTTTTCAAGTTTGGTTCTTTATTCAGTTCTAAGGTAGATCGAACCGTCGACTGGTATGTTCTATCAAGTTGGGGGTTCAGATTACCTTGAAACTTGGCGTACACCTAAAAATATTCCTAATCCTACTCAAGACATATTTATTTTATTTTTTTGTAATTTTTTAAATATTTTTATTTATATTACAATCTAGCACAAAAGAGGCCTAAATGAATGTTTATCTAGGAAACTAAGATCTCTTTTTCAATTTTAAAGGTTGGAAAATCAAACAAACATATCAACCATGTTCACTGCATACCAAGAAAGATGTTGAGACATTTAAACTTGATTTCCATCTTGATTTGCATTAAAAATTTCATTTTGAACATATACACACATGAATGAGCTGATAATGAATAAGAATATGGTTTACAAGACATTCAAAATTAAATTTAAATCAAATACATGTACATGAATGCTTGTAAATATGTTCTATCAATATACATCACATGTCAGCATCAAATCAACTCAAATTCACTTTAAATCTCAGCCAACAGACCAGTCAATTCAGGAACATGCTCTTGCTGCAATAATAGCAATAACTACTGTTGAAGTGTTCCAGCTATTGCAGCAGCTAGTGAAATTTCAGCAGCTGATTGCTACTCCTACTGCTGTTTTAGATCAGACCAAATGAATTACTCATCTGATCAGATGTCTTAAATTCCTGATGCATCCATTGCTGCACTCTCAGTTAAAACCAAATATTCGAAAATGGCTTAAATCTAAGGATTAAATAAATTCCAGAAATGATATTTGATTTCAAAAGCCCATTGAAAATAGAAAGGAACGTTAATGAATGTAGCTGCTATGCAGCACTTTAGTTTTCTGATTTTGGGAGATTTGAGCCTCAAATGCATATTTGCTTCTGATTTTGGGAGATTTGAGCCTCAAATGCATATTTGCTTCTGATTTTGGGAGATTTAAACCTCAAATGCACATTTGCAAATTCAAAATCAATCTGATCAAACTTTCAGCTCATTTAGAAATCAAATCTATGCGTTAAAGCTCTCTTCAAATGTAACATCTCACAAGAATCTCATGAAACAAATCAGATCTGAGGTAATTATTGAAATCTCATAAAAACCACCTCAAGCTCATTTTAAACGTCATGAAAACCCAAATGAAAACTCAAATGTATCTCTTAGTTGTCATTGACATCTTAATAGGACTTTCATCTTGTACTATAGACAGTATAAGATGAAGTTCTTGATCAAGATGTCAAAGCATGAAAACTTCACTTCAAATCTATCCAACCTAAATATGCAAACATGACTAGAGCCTCAAATTAGCAAGACTGATCATCCTTAGCACTAGCATCTCAAAATCCATCTGAAAACCATAATGCAAAGAGAAATTGGGTGTAAGCACATTCGACGATTAAAATCCAATCCAAATCTCTTAAACCCATCTCAATCCGCTCATTGAAACAAAAGAACACTCAATTCAATCACTTAAATTAGATTGACCTTGAATTCAATCAAAAGAACTTCTCAATTCAGCAAAGCCAACAGATCTGATATTGATGATCAAATTGGTTCAATTCAAAACAGATTAGGGGGTCTTTGTGGATTTCTAAAATGTGTGGGAGACCCCCCATGTGAAATTAGCACTCAATCAAATCTAGATGCTAGGGAGCATTAGATTTGATTGATGCTTCAATGAGTAGGTGAATTGCGATCAAAACTTTGAGGAAAATGTTTAGAAGTAAGTGTGAAGTGAGGAGAGAGATCAGTGAATATGCGGATGAAAGTGAAATCATCTTCTCTGATCTGAGTTGATCAAAGAAGGTGAGGGAAATTTACCCTAATCTACTCCTATCTAACTACTGAATCCATCTGTGAATGAACTAACTACTTCTACTCCTAGAAAGCAATAAATTTATTTTATGAAAGCATTAGAAATCCTAGCTAAGTGGATGAATGAGATGCCTGGATCCACAGCAGGTTGTTGTGGCTACAAAGGGGGATGCGAGGGTCTCCAGCAAGGAATGAGTTCCCTGGGTTGCAACTGGTCACTACAATGACGAAGTTGAGGAGGGAGAACCGCCCCTGTCACCGATGGCTTTGATGGAGGAAGAAGAACTGGAGGGTAGACGAATTGATCGGCTTAGTGGGGGAGGGAGTCGATTGCTTGTGCGCGAGCTCATGGAGGAGCTTAAGTAAGCTTGCCACTGATTATGGTCACTGTGACAGTAGGATTAAGAGGGTAGGGTTTCAACGGTGAGATTGAAAGGAAGAGAGGCGCAAAAGGTTCAACACAAATCAAGGCCGTTGGATTGGATCTGGTACAAGTGGTGATTACATGCGCGAGCTCACTCGAAGCTTCAATTTGGAAATGGTCATTAATCAAGGGATGCAAGGGAATGACGGCTGAGATCGGCCGTGTTCTTGTGAGTGCTACAGTGCTCGTGCACCGCAGGTGTGTTGGTGATTTGTAGGGGTGCCCTTTAAAGGTGAAATGGTAGAGAATTTGTAAGGGAGTCCATAAGTGATAAGAATGATAGCTGCACGGTCCCTAAGATTTACAAAAAGGCCCCTGGAGGCTTTCAATGAGGTCCTCGATGGTTTACAATTAAATCCCTGATAGCTTGAACTGTGAATAAATGTATGTGCTTAAAGGACGTAGATGTAATGTCATTAATGCAAGGTCCTAATGATGTACAAATGCAACCAAGTTTTTCTTGAAGCCTAATTGAACATTTATGAAGTCAATTTCTTTTTCAATTTGATCTTTTGAACCCAACTGTGTGTTCAATTTGCAATTGGATCATCAATTTATATTAATGAATATAATATCTCATTTTACAACCTAATTTTACATTTTTAGCACAAAATTACTGTTTTAGGTCATTTCTGTTATTTCTCACACTTATTCATTTCTTGTGTTAATTATACAGTGTTTAACCTAATTTCTAGCTTAACTTGAGCATTTTAGCTATGATAAGCCACACCTCATCAAGTACTCCGTCGGGGCAACCGTGCACTAGCATCATTTGGTGGTAGCTCCTAACGAAGCTGTTGGGGTCCATCGTCCTGTCATACGGGGCCATGATGAGTTGCTTGAATCTTTCGGGTAGGGAACCATCATTACCTCCTCAATGAAGGGGTAGGTGGTGATGTAAGCCTAGGGGCGCATGCCCCTCATAGCCCGGGTGACCTCTCGAACGATCACGGGGATCGATTCCCTGTTGCTGGTAGCAGGGGGTTAAGCTCCGGAGATCTCCTCTGAGGTAGGTGGGTAAGGAGCCTTTGGTGGCTCCAGGGGGGCTTTGCCCCTTTGGCTACTGAGCTCGCGTTTCAACCGCTCGAGCTGTTTGCATAGACAGGTGTTTTTGTCCTCCACTTCATGGCGCCACCTCAACTGCTGGTCGTCTGGGATGGGTTGGTGTATCTCCCCTTGTGGGGGAGGATTAGGCTCCTGGATTTGCCTAATCTCTAGGAGTTTCTTGGTGACTGAGATCTCCTCCGCCCTAAGAGTTTCCAGTTTTGTCTGGAACTACTCTTCCCTCACTTGTAGATCAGGGAGGGGGATGCGCTCGTGGTCCTCCGACGATGGAGCAAGGGGTCCCTGCTTCTCCTTATTTGGCTCGGTAGGTTGAGGGCATCGCTTGGACACTGACACACTTGACTTGGCTTGGTCCTTCGCCTTCTCGGGTTTAGTGTGGGAGGAGTTGTGAGTGGTAGGAGCCATCGTGAGGACCTTAAGGAATGGAGAGCGTTATCAATCAATTTTTGCTTCCTACAGACGATGCCAATTTGATCGGCTCCTTCATGTTGATGAAGGGTCCGACTCAAAGGGGGATCGAACTCCCTAGAATAGGTAGCCCGATAGAGCAATCGCACAAAGGGAACACAAGAGTTGGTTACCCAGTTCCACCTTAAGAGGTGTACGTTTGGGGGGAGGATGAGACTCCCAATTACGCACTAGAATTTGTTAGAGTTTACAAAATATACAATCACTCTATTTCACTCGGATTGCTTGGGGGAAGGCCAATGCACCTTCCCACCTATATATATTATGCTGGGGTGGAGCTTTCGCTGATATCTTCTGAGTGGATCGGGCTCGAGCTGCTATCAGGATCATCTGAGAGGATTGCGATTCCAGCAAGATTTCCTAGGTAGATACGTTGTCAGATCATTAATGGCAGCTGCCAGTGTTACCATTTATTGGCGGTGTAGGCTTGCTGTACCCTTTACTGAACCTCCAACGGCTAGGTCTTTCCGGGTTTGGCCGTGCCCGCCTGCTTGTGTGCTGGCTAGGTGGACTGCCGCATTCAACTACGCAGGGGGTTCTTTTGGATGTGGGTGGGTCAGATCTCTGAACTTCGCCTTTATCTGAGATTCCTAGCTCGGATCCTCAGTTTTGGGCCAATCGCGGGGTTTTAGGTTCAAGAGCATTTTTTGCCCCTCATCACCAACTCTTTTAATATGAAAAGTGACTTTTACAAATCTTTTTCTTCTACTCTATTAACTCTTTCTTCTAATTACTATTCTCATTTATGGTAAGCATCGTGCTGGAGTTATGTGACCTAAGTGAACCAACCTAAGTCAAATCATTAGATTGGTGATTTGGATCTGAGTGTCAAATCATGTGAAGATATTACTACGTTTAGATGGATCCCTCAATAGAATTAGGATAATGTATTGTGTCACGTTGGATATGCCAATGACAGGTATCGAATGGTCCAAATAGCTTGAATTAAGGAATTTGATAAGTCATTAAAAACCATCATGATTCCAACTATTGCTTCTAGTATGAAAAGAGTGGCAATTTATTTTTAGAGACCGTCAAAGTCATCAAGAACCATCATGATATCCAACTATTGCTTTTAGTATGAGAAGAGTAGCAATTTTTTTTAGAGATTGTTGCTTGACAAATGCCCTTGATGCACATCTTTTATATGGGAATAGATATTCGAAATTGTCACGCAAGTTAAGTCAAAGGGTTGATGAGATGGAGATGCAGAAATTCTTCTCTTATCACTGCCAAGGAGAAAGCGTACCTTTTGACCTAACACAAATATGTCTTTGTTCACAAGCATATGCATTTGGTAGATCGATAGTTGATGCATCTATTGTTGTGTTAAAATTGAAAAGCTGGTGCGTGTGTAGAGATGTTAGTTTCGTTAAACCTAACCTAAACTCGACTTGAAAAGAATAGGTAAAACCCAACCTGAACTCAACTGGGTTCGAGTACAGGTTTTATCAAAAAAATCCGACTGGGCTTAGGTATAGGTATAGGTATAGATTTCTACCCGATTACCCGATCTAAATAGCCGAATAAAATCCTTATTTACCTAAGATATATAAATATCACTATAAGTCCCTCATTCCCCTAACCCGAATCTCTTACATGATTCCATCGATGATTTTAAAGGTTTGGAGTACTTTTGAAGTTTTCATTAAATATATATTTTAGAGATGGGGATTTTTGATTTGAAATGTACTTATATTTTATCTTTATCTATATTTTTTATTTTTTATTTTTAATATATTTCCCTTTAAGGACATTTTTTGTAATAATTTTAGTGGATATCAATAAAATTGAAGTAACCTAAGTTCCTATGTCTATCAATTTATAAATAAGTATCCGATAGATAGATAAATATAAGTATGTGTTTGAAATTTTATACTTGATAGATAAATAGGTAGGACATGATATAAATTTTATCATAGATATAGATTTAACCAAATTCAACCAAAATCCATTTCCATCCCTATACATATAGAAAGAGATAGAAAATACATGATAAAGAAATCATATAAATCTATTATCATAAATGCATGCAGCAGATTGACGGACTCCAACTCGCCCAGCATATATTAAGATGATTAGTTAATTTATATCCTCTTCAATTATTTGTGGATAATTAGTTAATTTATATCATCTATAATTTTCCCCACCTTAAAACTCACATTCTTTTTCTTTCCTTCCTATTTAAAGGCACCCAACCCTAACTCCATACCCCCTGCACCGCCGCCAGCCACGTCAACGTGCGAAGAGAGAGAGAGAGAGAGGAGAGAGAAGGAAGGAAGAGACCCCTTCTTCCTCTTCTTCCCTTCTTCCTCGTCATCGCCGTTCTCTTCCTTTCCACACTGCGCGGAAGGAGGACGTGACCAACGGCCACTCGTCGGAGGGTACTCGACGTCAGGAAACCGCGTCGACATGACATGTGTGAGCCCCCTCTCCATTCATGTATATATATATTCGTCTTTCTTTCTTCGTTCAAGCGAATCACGTAAGGAAAGAGAAGAAAGGGAGGGGGGAAGAGGTGTTGTCGGTGGCTGATCAAGCAAACGAAATCGACGACAACGTGCATCGAGCGTCCAATTAAAGTTCCAGCGGAAGTTGCAGGCGAATTGGGGGCTTCGTCAGCCGACGACACACTGGCAATGTCATGGCCTTTGGGTTCTCTCTTGCACCCATGATAGCCGGCGAGGAGGAGAGGAAGGAGGCGACTTCGGCGGGTGTGAGGGGCATCTTCGGAGCCCGGTATACGTTGTTAAAGGCCGTCGTGATTAGAGGGAGGCCGTTGTGATTAGAGTGGGCAGTCTGTGGGGGTCTCTTTTTTCTGGGATGGTAAATATTCCTGCTGTGGTAAGGTCGGGTGGAGTTTTGGTGGCCTGGAAGGAAGATTTATTTCAGTTAGAGAATGATTGGTGTGGCAATTTTATTCAGGGTGTTTTGCTGAAGAGAAGAAGTGATGAATATCGATTCGCAGTGGTTTGTGTATAGGTTGACTTCACTTGAGGCAAGATCAGATTGTTGGTGGAATTGTGTCAGGTAGCAAATTTCTTTTATGGGTACCCGCTTATTTGGGGTGGAGATTTCAGTGTAACCTTGGTCTTGACAGATAGGCTTGGAACTAGTGGGGGTGCAGGTGCTGGTTCTGCGGAGTTGTGGGAGTTTATTGCTGAGTATGGCATGCATGAGATGAGGGCGAGTAATTGTAATTATTACATGGAGGAGCACGACATCGGAGCAGAGAAGATCTCAATTGGATTGGTTCATTTACTTAGTTAATTTTGTTGAAAAATTTTCCCTCTTTATAGTTCAAGGCCAAGCACGTCCTTTTTTTGATCATACACCCCACTAAGGTGCTTGAATGAGGACTTCCGACCTTCAACTTATTTTAAGTTTGAAAGGTTGTGGTTGTTGGAACTTGATTTCAGAGTAGAGGTGGAAAAATGGTGGAGAGACTCTTTTGCAGATGAGTCAACAACGATCAAATTGGCAACTTGGCTGGTGGGTTTGAAGTGATTTTTGAACTAATTTAAAAAGAAGGTGAAAGAGGAGAGGAATGGAAGAAGAGTGGTGGCTTCATATTCAGTAGCTTGATAGCGTGCAAGACTCACGTGATCTAACTGAGGAGGTGGCGGCGGAAAGATGAAGCCATCAGCTTGTTATTCAAGAAGAGGACAGGAAAAATGAGATTGAATGGCAACAGTGGTTGAGACAGTTGCAGCTGAAGGAAGGGGATGCTAACATGAGATTTTTTCACATGTTTGCAAATGAAAGAGACGGCGAAACTTCATTAACAACTTGGTGGTGCAGGGATGAGACAGGTTGGGCAGATAGGAGGTTGGGCTGCACTTGCAGAATATTTTCTCTCTTTTACAAGGAATAGGAGTGCTTTTAAATGGAGATGGAGTGGGCAAGGGGCATGTAGGCTCAGTAAGGAGTAGGTGGTTTCTCTTGATGCGGAAATTGGAGAGGACAAGGTCAAGTGGGCTCTCAAGGGTCTTAATGCCAAAGGCTTACCAGGCCCTGATGGCTTAAAAATTTTTAGTTCTCTTTTTCAAGGAATTTTGGGGATGGTTCATGGAGATGTTTTTGGAATGTTCAGAGAATCCCAGATGGGAAATGCAGGTTTTAAGAGGCTTAATAGATCTTTCCTCTTATTCCAACGAAGGGGCAGAAAGGGTGAAAGATTTTAGACCCATTTAATATTATTTACCTGATTGTGGCAAAAGTATTGGCTACTAGATTAAAAGGGGTGTTGGATGGTATTGTTAATGAGGTCCAATCAACTTTTATCCCATGAAGGCATTTGTTGGATAGCTTTGTTGTGGCAAATGAGGTTGTTAGATATTGGAAGAAAACATGAAGGAAGGGATTTTTATGGAAAGTAGATTTTGCAAAAGCTTATGATGCACTAGATTTGAATTTCCTCTAGAGCACACTTCATAAAAGAGGATTTTTAGACAAATGGATTGGTTGGATGAAGTGATGCATTACTACAAATTCTTTCGCTATCCTCGTCAATGGGAGACTGAAGGGGGTTTGGATACAATCGCAATGGGGAATAAGGTAGGGATGTCCTCTTGCACCTCTACTTTTTGCTATGGCTGTCGATGCCTTGGCAGTTTGCACTTTTAATGCTTGTTGGAGTGGTTTGTTGGTTGGTTGTTCTCCTCCAGGTGATGGTCCTGTTGTTCCTTTACTGCAGTATGCGGATGATATAATTTTCTTTATTGAAGGAGTAGCCGAGGAGGCAACAAATGTAGCTCTACTGGTGGAACGCTTTGCTAATTTTTCAGGATTGAAGGCCAATCATGATAAATCATCCTTTGCGTCTTTTGGTATGGAGGAGCAGAAAGTATAACATGTGGTGAAAGGTTACATACTGTAAGGAGTAACCTATTGTCGAGATACTTGGGGTTGCCTCTTAATGATGGAAGACTCAGGTTTGAAGATTGGATGCCAGTCTTTGGAAGGAGAGAAGAGTGTGGGTTGGTGGTCATGACTCATGAGTGTTATCAAGAGGAGGTAGGCTGGTTCTACTGCGAAGCATATACTTTTCGCTGTTCCACTTTTCTTCTTGTTGGTCTTCTAGATGCTAAAAAAAGTGGAGACGGATTGGAAAGGATTTGTAGTCAGTTCTTTTGGAGGGGGCGATGACAGATCATAGTGGAATTTCCTTTGTTCCTTGGAAGGAGGCCTTGGTGTGCTTCACATACACACGATGAAGAAGCCTTTACTCTCGAAATAGGTGGTGGGAATTATGGGTCATAAAAAGGAATTTCCTTCCTTTTTGGATTACATTTATGGAAGGGTGGTTAGTTGGGAGGAGAGATTAATTATTCCTAGGGGTGCTTCTAATTTTTTGGAAAGGCTTGATGGGTGCAGAAATCAAGGATCTGTTTGTGGCAAATGCGGGCAATGGTGAGTCCTTCAAATTTTGGTGTAATGATTAGATGCTATAGGGATTAGGCTAACTCCAGAATCAGAGTGTCAGATTTTTGATTGTTGGGAAGGGAGTGTGTGGAGCTTACATTAACCACATGCATTGTTTGAGTAGAGACTAAATGACTTTGTGTCCTTATGGGGTGTTTTATCCAATATTAGATTACAAGACAATGGTTTGGATGGTTGGGTGTATTCTGTCGATTGTAGTACTGATTTTTTTTATAAAATCGACTGATTTGCTGGAAGGCAAAGGGCCCTCTAAAAATTAAAATTTTTGCTTGGTTGGTGAGAAGATGGCGAGTTATGACAAAAGCTTATTTCAATAAGATCTCGCCCCTGACTTCCATGGTTTGCTCCTTATGCAATGTGGATATGGTAGACTGTTGTCATCTTTTTTTTGAATGTGCATTTGAAAGGAGAGTTTGGCATTTGGTGTAGATTGATTGGATTGAGCGTTCCTCTTGGGAATACTTTTGGTGGTGGATGTTTTAGATCGGCTAGGGAGCGTGCCTTTCCTTTGGTGGTTTTATTGGCAATGTGGCTGGATAGAAATGGGGTGTTTTTCAAAGGAGCACAGGCATTTGAGGAGAATGTCATGCATCAAGCTATGTCCTTTAAAGCTTTTTGGGCTGCGTTGTAAGGGAAGTGATGGCTTCTAATTGAAGTTTTTAAATAAATGGTGGAGGATCACAGGCTGTGAGTGACCCTCCTTTTACTCACTCGAAAAAAAAAAAAAAAGGAATTTTATTTCTTGAGTCTTAAGTAGCCCCTTCCTCCCTCCCTCTAAAAGAAAAAAAGAATAAAAAATAGAGATAAAAAAGCAAAAACAAAAAAGTAGCCCCTTCTTTTTTGAAAGGGCCCATTAGAAATAAAGAGGATAGTTTCTGATTTGGATAAAATCTTGAAATTCCTCCTATCTTCTTTCCCTGACCTCTGAACTTCTGCCTCTCAAATCCAATGCCAAAGTGCTGCCACCTCTCTGCTTTGCCTACTGGCTGCCACCTAGTCACTGCTTTGTGCCTTTGACGCCTTTTCTTCTCTGCTGCCAACCAGTGCATTTCCCCAAAATTGCAGCTGCCTTCCTTCAGTCTTTCTCACTTGGCCATTAGTGTTGGCTGTAAACCCTTAGGTTGAAAGTATTTGCTGCTAGGAGGTTCTTTAGTCTGCTTTTACATTTATTGGGTTGAATGTGTACTGTTTTCAGGGATTCCATTGAGCAATTTGCCAACTGCTGGAATATTATGAAGCAATTTGTTCTTGATTGCAATGAAGAATTGTGATCTTGTGGTCTGCCTTACTGTTGGGCTTATTGTATCCGTGCATTGACCATGGAGGTTGTTGAGAGTATCACACATCAAGATATCGTAGTTCTTCCTTATATTTTCCAGTTATGTTAATTGGTATTTAAATCTTTCAGAAAAAAAGATCAGAATATTTGTTTGATTGAAAAGACTTTACGTCTTTGATGGAGAGAGAGAAGAGGAGGGAGAGAGAGGGAGGGCCACCTCAAGGCAGGCTGAGGGAGGGTCCTTTGGCACTCGCTATGGGAACAGGAGTGGGCCTTCACCCTTGGTGGTGGTTGAGGACATGGGTGAAGGGGAAGAGCCTGCGGAGGACCAAGGCTGGATGCATGTTGTTAGCAAGAGGCACCGTGGGAAGGAGGGGCCCTTGCAACACAGGCCCGCAGGGGAGGAAAGCGGGGATTGGGGAGGCTCAGGGGTTCAGAGGAAGGTGCTTTCGCTACCTTGGCCACCGAGTAGGAGAATGTAGAGACCCCTCCCCCCCAAGTGCTGGACTTGTGGGGGCCTTAGCCACCAGAAGGTGACCTGCAAGCATGGGAAGAAGAGGGACCGGCTGTGCGATCCCCCTCCTTCACCTCTGGTCTCAGTTCCGTTAGCAGAGGTGGTTGCTCCATGGCCAAGCGAAGTGGAAGGTTTGGAGGAAGAGGTGGCTAAGGGCCCTTGGGCAAGTGGTGTAGGGAAAGGTGGAGCTTAAGGAGGTTTCTAAGTGGTCTAGGGAGCACTGGAGTGAGGGGTCGGAGCTGCAGGTGATTTTTGCCTTCTTTTGATGGGCTGTCCTCCCTCTCATGGGAGTCCTTCTGTTTCACGGAGACTCGTTTGCAGGAAGGAGTGGTTCCCTGGCGACTCCGGTGTGTCCAATATGGAGCAACAGAGGAGCGGTTGCCTGAGAGGCTGTGCCGTGCTAGTTACGTACGGTGACTGTAGTTGAGGCTATTGTCTCCCCCTTTGCATGCCTCAAGGAGGCTCATGGGATCAGGCTCTCCATAGAACCCTTGTAGGTGGTGGTTGTGCTCAAGATCAGTGCCTCACTACTTGATAAGGTGCTTCTTCGCCATGCAGTCTTCTTTTGGGTGGTCTGATGTCGTCGCATTGATGGTGTGTCGGCGAGGACCTTTGCTGAGGTTGTTGCCGACCGTCATGGGCCATTCACCGAAGGTTGTCGCTGCGAACCTTGAACCCTGCATCTCTAGGGTTTGATGTCTGGTGGGGCACTTGAAGTGGCAGGTTGATGTGACATGGGCGGAGCGACATGCTGACATGGCTTGGAGAGATGAAGATCGCTTGGAGGGCGCCACCTCAACGATATTGCTTGACAGTTTGGCGGTGTAGATCACGACGGATGCCGTTGGTGAGGGGTCACGTCCCTCGGGTAGTGGAGATGCGGGATAGCAAGGCGTTACGTCCCTTCTCCTTGGGTTGATGTGGCTGGTGGCTTGGTGGCATGAATCATGGCAGATGTAGATGGCGAGGAGTCGCACCCATTGGGCTAAAGAGGCGTGGGGGAGACGAGACGTCACGTCCCATCTCCTCCCCTCCATTTAGCCTCCCTTCTTATAGCTAGGCTGGGTCGGATTAGGCGAACTCGATTAGCGTGGTTCTGCCCCCTTTTCCCTTGATCTCTCTTTAGTTCTTGTGATTAAGGAACTTCCTTGGCGGACTTCGCCTCTTTGCATTTTCCCATTGGGGTAAGCACCCTCCTTCCCCCTCGGCGCGTTGGTTGATGGCTTGACGGAGGCGATTAGATGATGTGGTTGTGAGGTTGGAGGGACCCTTACCTTGGGCTGCGAGCTTGATGGTGCGGGCACTGTCGTCGCCCGACCGCGATCGTGACGTCGATCGCAGTGGTGAATGACGAATCGAGAGGTAGTCACCTGGGAGCCCCTCTCCATCTATCGTTCGGGTAGGGTCATCTGCTTCATTGGGCAATGGTCTTACCATGGTAGGGTTAAGACAACCCTACCCTACGTGATGATCGACGCTAGGTTGCGGGTTGGTAACATTGTCCGATGATGTTGACGATCCTAGTACTGGGTACGAGATTGCAGAGGTCTCCTGTGCGATTGGCTTCAAGTTGGTTGCAAGGTAGTGCCCGAGAATGCCCAATGCTAAACATCCTTACTTGGAATGTGTGAGGCCTTAACGACCGTGAGGAGGGCGGTGTTGGGTGGAGGCGGTGGAGAATCGACGTCGTCCTGCACAAGGAGTCAAAATTCTTGTGCTGCAATGCCAGAACCTGGAGGGAAATCGGTGGCACTTGGCTCGATGGTTTTGCTAGGCTTGACGCGGTGGATCGAGCAGGAGCCTAATTGCTGGGATGGAGGGAGGACACTCTGTCGCTCAAGGACTCCTTCGTAGGAGAGCATGTCAACTCCTCAAGGTTTCTCTGTAGGAGGGATGGTGTTTCATTCATGGTTATGGCGGTGTACGGACCTCGTGACGTGCATGCACGGACTCGCCTTTGGGAGGAGCTCGCCTTGATCGGGGTTGCTAGTCATGGGTGGCCGTGGTTGGTGGGTGGTGATTTCAACACCACCCTGCAGGTGGATGACAGGCTAGATGGTCGCAGATGGCAAGATTTGGGCTCAGAGCAATTTGCTGAGTTAGTGGCAACCTTTGGCTTTCTCGATCTTGTTCCCACCTCCTATTCCTACACATGGAGTGGTAATGGTCATCGGTTGCGTATCAACAGATTCCTTTCCAATGTTGAGCTTGCTGAGGCCTTCCCGTCAGCGGTGGTCTCGCCCATGGAGAGATCGTTCTCTGATCACACCCCCTCTTGTGGCAGTCCAATGAGAGCTTGAAGGTCAGCATGTACTTTAAGTTTGAGAGATCTTGGTTGATGGAGTCAGGGTTCAAAGAAATAGTTGAACAGAGATGGTGGTCCATGGAGGTGGACGGGTTAATGACCACCCATTTGGTTGGGAAATTGGTTTGCCTAAAGAACCACCTTAGAATGTACTGCAAGTTGCTGAGGCAGAGAAGAGAGCAAAGGAAGATGGATGCGTTGTCTGAGATTAGCAAACTTGACAAGTTAGAGGACGAGGTTCACCTTACGAAGGATAATGGAGCTCGTAGGGTGGTTGAGATGAAGGTGGTTTAGGAGAAAGCTAAGAATGCTGAAATGGAGTGGAAGACTAGGTTGCGTTAGAAGTGGCTCAAGGAAGGCGACTACAACACCAAATTCTTCCACCGGATGGCCTCTACTAGGAGGATCGATTGGATATATAGCCTGTTGGTGGAAGGCATGTAAAGCAACAGAAGAGATGATGTTGGGCGAGCGGCGACTAGCTATTTTCAAAGCTTTCTCCTATAGGCGTGGCACTGGCATTGGATGGGGGAGGATGCTTGACGCATCTTGGTGACATAGGCAGAGTCCCTAGTGGTGGGATTCTTAGAGGGTGAAATTAGGATTATGGTTTGGGGTCTCAACATAGACGGGCTCCCAAGGTCGGATGGTTTCCCGATCCATTTCTACAGGGAGTTTTAGCCTGTGGTGAAGGAGGATGTGATGCGAATGGTGGGCGAGTTTGAAGCGAGGAATGCCAGATTTGGTAAGTTAAATAGATCCTTCCTCTTCTTTCTCTCGAAGAAGGTGCTGAGGTGATTGAGGATTTCAAGCCGATCACCCTCTCCAATATTGTATATCTTATCATCGCCAAGGTGTTGGTAAACAGGGGGACTCCTTTCGGACCTCGTTTCCCAGATGTAGACAACCTTCGTTCCTAGAAGGGGAATTCTGGATGGTTTTGTTATGGTCTCTGAGGCTTTGGCCAGTTGGAAAAGGCAGAGGACGAAGGCCTTCCTGTGGAAGGTTGATTTCAGTAAGGCCTTCGACATGGTGTGGTGGTCCTTCCTCTAGTCTTCTCTGGCTAAGAGGGGTTTCTCGAGTAGGTGGATTGACTGGGTGAAGTGTTACATCACTACAACCTCCTTTTCTGTCTTGATTAATGAGGATCCTGTTGGGGGTTGGTGTAGTCGGGAGGGGAGTTAGGCAGGGTTGCCCCTGGCCCCCATGCTTTTTCTCTTGGCAGTTGAGGTGTTGACTAGGGTTGCGGCGAGGTCCTGTGAATGAGGTATGTTCGAAGGCTTTAGGGTAGGAGATGACTGCATGGTGCAATCCTTCAGTACGTGGATGATACTCTATTGCTGGTGGAGGGTGGGAGCCTCGGAGGCGTGGAAAGTTCGGGGCCACTATACATGTTCAGGTCTAAGGATCAACCATTTAAACTCCACTTTATCCCCTTCAATCTCTCCCCTTAGGAGCAACAGGCTTGTGAGATCGCCCTTGGTATGGAGGTCATGGGGCTACCTCTTCCCTATCTTGGGTTGTTGTTGTTTGATAGGCAGCTTACATTTTACAACATTGGCTTCCGTTACTGGAGTGGATGGAGAGGAGGCTGGTGAGGTGGGCCTTTAGGTTGCTCTCTAGGGGAGGTGGATTGACCCTTCTTAGGGCGGCCCTCTCTTCCATGCCAACATACTTCCTCTCAATCTTCAAGCCCCCCTGGCAGGTTGAGAAGATCTCTAGCCTCATGCGCGATTTCCTTTGGTCAAACTTTGGCAACTCTGGTAGAGGAGTGAGATTGATTGCATGGGAGGATGTTTGTAGGTCCATCCAGGAGGGTGGCCTTGGTGTTAGTGGAGGGGGTCAACACGAGCCTCCTCATCAAGTGGATTGCCAGATTTATTGGAGGAGTAGTCGACCTTTTGGGGAGGTTATGCGGGGATGCCACGACACCTTCCTCTCTTGGGAGACGCTTACCCCCCCGGTAGCTGGGGCGTCACATTTCAATAGAGGAATGGCTTTGGTGGCACCAAATGTTAAGGGCTGGTTCATTCTTGTGCTTGGGGATGGGAACATCTTTAGATTTTGGATGGATGATTGGCAGGGAGATGGACTGTTGAGCAGCAGGTTCTTGCGACTATTCTGCAGAGTAGCTCAGGAGATACTGTGGGGGCACTTGGTGCTCGACCTTCCAGGGGGACGTTTCGGATCAATGATGTGAGGAGTTGTAGGAAATGCTGTAGACCTTGGAAGGATGGGAGCCAGAAGATAACAAAGACGTGTTTTGTTGGGACGACGGTGCCTTCTCTGTAAAGGAGGCTTATCGTAGGTTGACAACTGCCTCTTGGCTGTTAGACATTGACCTCTTAAGGGACTGCAAACTTCTCTTATCGGCGGATTGCCTATTGAAAATTAGGTTTTTTTCGTGGCTTTTGAGGTGTGACAAGGTCCTCAGGAAGGTGAGGAGAGTGCATTGGACACCTTTCGATGACACCTCTTGCCTGCATTGCTTGTAGTCTGAGGAGAGTAGTGGCCATCTCTTTTTTCGTTGCCCTTTTGCTTAGTGGGTGTAGCGAGCCTTGGGGCCCAATTGGGTCAACCCAACCTCTTTTGATGCCTTTTGGGCCAACTTTCGAAGAGGAGTGGCGTGAGTAGGGCACCTTCAGGTTGAGAAAGGATTGGGGAAAAGTGTTAGCGGTTCTCTGGGATATTTAGCTGGGAAGGAATGGGATAGTTTTTAGGGGGAACAACCCTTACATTGAGAATGTCATTTCTTGCATCTCCTCCCAGCGGGTGTTTTTGGATGTTTCTTCTTGATGTACTTATGGTTTAACGCTCCCTCTTCTTTAAGGAATATATCTGGGTGAGTGCATTTAAGGTACCCTCCCTTTTCACTTTCAAAAAGAAAATTGATTGATTGGTTGAAGTTGCACTCTAGTTTGGTTTCTTTGTAGCTGGGCTACATCACATTTATTGATATATGTATTTTTGAAAAGACACATTTGACAATATATAAACAAAAAAAGGTGCTAGTTTTACCACATGTAAGCACCATAAATAAGTAATTATGGTTTAAGTTAAAAGTGGCTAAATTCTAAATAAGGTGAAGGACCTCAAGATTGCTAGGAGCCTTAATGTTGATTGCGGGGACTTCAATGGAGTATAGTCGTGTTGATGTGAATTTTGTAGCTGTACTTTCCATGGATTTGAAGCTCGATGTTGATGTGGTATTGGTTGAGGTGTTGATAGGTGCGGGGGCAATGATTGCTGGGACGATTGTCGAGCTCAAATAGTAGATGCGAGGTGAACAGAGGGCTTCTAGTGGGTCCTTTGGATGTGGTTTGGGAGGTTGGAGGCCTCTTCCAACGACACAAACTTGTTACTAATGTGGAGGTGGTTTTGGGTAATGAAGAGGTTGCAGACAGTGTGGCCAGAGTTGTTGATGCCAAGAAAAGCCTTGTTTGTAGGGAGCAAGGGGAAGGTTTTCTTCTCATGGTTAGTGTACTATCATGGAATATCAAGTGTCTTTGGGATCTTGCCCGTTGGACCACCCTACATCGGTACCTGGGTGAGTGGAGAACGAACCTTGGGTTGTTTCAGGAAACACACCTGGAATCTTTTAATGCTAGAGTTTTGAGGGAGATTGGCGGGGATTTCTATATTGAATCATGTGGTGTTGATGTGATTGGCCGGTTTTGTGGTATCTTGATGGTCATGAATAGGGCAAATTTGAGTTGGTTGACTCGCTGCGGTGAAGATGGATGAATATAAGAGTTTTCAATCAAATGTTGGATGGTTCATGGTTGGTTTCATCCTCTGTTATGGGCCCTGTGATGACACTTTGAGACTTGAGTTGTGGGAATAGCTAAAACATGTTGCAGTCTTTGTAGATGACAGTCCGTGGCTTGTGGGAGGGGAGTTCAATGCTACGTTGTCTATGAATGACAGGCCAGGCAGAAAGGTTGATCGAGTTACGTTGCCTTTTGCTAGATTGGTGGATGAGCTTGAGTTGTACAATTTTCCGATTTCAAGAGCTACGTTCACTTGGAGGAACAACTTAGGCTTGACATCCAGGATAGACATTCCTTTGTTTTGTGAGTTTTGTAGAGTGGTATTAGATGGCAGATGCCACTGTGAGATCTAAACCTTTTTTAGATCAAACACCTTTGCTTTGGAGCTCCAACGAAGGGTCTGTTTTCAGCTCATATTTTAAATTCTACAAGTCATGGCTCCTCGAACCCGACTTAAGAGATTTTGTGCGACAGAAGTGGAGTGAAGTTCCTCCTTTCTCTTCGGCTACGTGCACTTTGGCAGCTCGGATACAACACATTTGTATAACTTTGATGGCTTATAGGAAGGAGGCTAGGGAACAACAGGAGTAGATGTATAAAGAAGCTTTGGTTGGTGTTTCTTAGTTGGATAGGGTAGAGGTTACTAGACTCCTCACTGGCATGGAATTGGAAGAGAGACGACTATTATAGAATGTTGTTTAGGAAGATCATGAGATTGAGGTTGACTGGCATAGAAATCGAGATATTGTGGTTGAAGGGGATGCCAACATGATTTTTTCATTTATCGGCTAGTGTTAGATGAGGGGCAAATCTTGTTACTTCACTACATGTTAGGGAGGAGATGGTCAGTAATGGGAGATAGATGGTGGAGGCTCTGCATGCACATTTTCGTGATTTTACTGGGAGATGTTCCTCTGGGATATGGATGCTTGCTTCGTCAGACTTGCTTTCTCGTGATGATGGCATGAGGTGCAACCTTATTAGGGACGTCATTGAAGAGGAGGTTTTTGTAGCTATTTGTGGGCTTAAGGCGGAGGGGGCTCTGGGTTTGGATGGTTTGCTGGTTCTCTTTTTGTATAGAGGTTTGGGAGGTGGTTAAAGATGACTTCATGGCAATGATCCATGAATTCTTCATGGAGAATCGAGGCTTTGAGAGGCTTGATAAATTCTATTTTTCTTGCTTTCGAAGAAGCCTGGTGCAGAAGGGATAGATGGTTATAAACCCATTGCTCTGTTCAATGTAGCTTATTTGATTATAGCCAAGGTCTTAGCGAATAGGATTCGATTTGCCCTCCTACAGATGATTAGTTCGATACAATCAACTTTTATTGGTGGCAGGTCCTTATAGGAGTCATTCATTCTTGTATAAGGGATGGTGGCATTATAGCGAAGGTTGAGGAGATGTGACTTTCTTTGGAAGGTGGATTTTTCTAAGGCCTATGACTATTTCGTAGGCACATTTATAAGAGATTCTTCGTAGGCGTTGCTTTCCTGAGATGTGGGTTCAGTGGATGAAGAGGTGCATTAGGACAACCTCTTTAAGGAGAGATCAAGTTGGTTATGGATGCAACCACAACATGGGGTCATGCAAGGTTGCCTGTTAGCCCCGTTGCTTTTCAATATTGCGGTTGACACCTTAGTGGCTATGGCTTTCAAGGCGTGTCATGGTGGCTTCTTCTCTGGCTTTACTTTGTGAAGAGATGGATCTATTTTGACTCTTCTATTGTCATATGCTGACGACACCTTATTCTTAGTTGAGGGAGGAAGAAGGAAGGTTGAAAATGTGGCTGCACTTGTTAGTATCTTTGGGGAGATAGTTGGTTTGGTGGTTAATCATAGCAAGGCAGCTTTTGTGCCTTTTCATATGTCGGAGAATGAAGTTTTGTCCTCCTCGTAGCCTCTTTATATGGATGTAGGTCATCTGCCTTTACTTGGGTTTGCTCTTGAAGGGTAAACAACTTACTTCGCAGGACTAGGAGCCTCTCTAGCAGACGGTGAGGAAAAGGTGAATTCTTGGAGTGGAAGGCTGTTGTCAAGAGGACACCTTGTCTTGCTTAAAGTGGTTCTATTTGCTATTCCTGTTTTCTACCTCTTTGTCTTTAGGTCTCTGAAGAAGGTGCTACATTCTTTGGAGACTCTTCAGAAGCAGTTCTTTTGGAAGGGTGCCGATCATACGAGGTGTTTCTATCAGTTGATTTCTTGGGACGTTGTTTGTTCTCCAAAGGAAGGTGGTCATAATGTTTGTGATCTCGCCACTTTTTGTGATACTTTGCTTGTAAAGCGGGTAGTCAAGCTATTTGGAGGCGAGGACACCTATTGGAAGCAGGTTTTGTTTGACGCCTATGGTACGACCTTGGGCATGTCGGAGAGTGGTGATTCCTCGTAATGCTTTTGCCTTTTGGAGATCTCTTGTCCGTGTGATGCAGAGGGTGTCCTTTGTATTTCTTCCTAGCCCGAGGAATGGAAGATCCTTCGTTTTTGGATAGATGATTGGTTAGAGGTGGGTTGATTTGCTGATTTGGCTTCTAAGTTATTCGGATTGATGGAGGATAAAATGTGTAAGGTGGTAGATGTTTGGGATGATGATTCTTCTTCATGATCACTCCTTTTTGGTGGTGAACTCTCTGAGGCAAGGGTTTATGATTCATAGTTACTGCTTTCCATTTTTCATGATTTGCCTGAGTCCCAGTTTGGTTAATCAACTAGTTTGGATAGGGGGACGATTTGCTGTTGCTGTGGCCTATAAATTGTTAAGAGGAAATGCTGTACCTGTCGATGAGCTGGTGGGGGATTGTTGTCTGTTTTGGCATCATAAAATATCCTTCAAGGTTAAGATCTTCCTTTGGCTTTTGAGGAGGAATGGGCTTGTTACAAAAAAACGAAGGGGACAGTGGATTGTGAACTTTAATGCTACCTACAACTTGTGTGGAGGTGGTGACGAATGTGTGATTTTTTTGATGCTATTTGGATTCCATGAGTCTTACTGGTGTTGGGGTGGCCTCCGAAGATGGTTTGTAGAGTACTTTTTGAAGTGGGATTCGGACCAACACTATTAGTTGGGTTATAGACGTGGTAGTTTTTTGGTGTATTTGGCTTCAACGAAATGCAACCATTTTTAGTGGGGAGAGATTGTGGTTTGAAAATGTTGTTAGTGGGGCGAGTGCTTTGTCAAAGTTGTGGTTGCATCCTTTGTAACTCTACTTTTGATTTAGTTAATTTGATGTGGATGGCTACCAACCTTTGATAGGTGTTGTTTCTTTTTGAAAAAAGGAAAAAAAAACCTTCATTGAGAAACCTTAATGCTTAATATATAAAGGATTAGGAAAAGTTACAAATAAACCCTTATAGAAAACAAAAAAAGCAAAATAAATGAGAAACATAGGAAATAATTCTAAACTCAACATTCTCCTTCAAGCTGGAGCATAGATGTCTATCATACTTAGCTTGGAACAACATTTGTCGAATAAAGGCATGGAAAGTGCCTTAGTCAAGATGTCTACCTTCTTGTCTTGGGAAGCGACATGAGTGGTATGAATAAGCCTCTTCTGAATGAGATCTCTCGTTTAATGGCAATGTTTTTCAATGTGTTTAGTCCTTTTATGGAACATAGGATTATTGGCAATATATGAAACAATTTTGTTGTCACATGCATCTCCATGGAGGAATCCATGGGTACATGTAAATCACACAACACATATTGTATCTACATCATTTCTGTTGTAGTTTGAGCCCTTGCATGTTACTCTAAGTCAATACTTGATTTGGGGACAACTCCTTGCTTCTTAGTCTTTTAGGCATGCTAATCTCTTCATCTTCATAACATGGGGAATTCGACAATGTTTATCATATTGGGTGTAAATTGATTTGGTGGGGATGGCTGGTGATGTGTGGGTGGGGGCTAGAGAGGGAAGGGGTCATTCTCATGGCCCTTTTATTGTAAGAAAGAATCACTGAGAGATTGTTTGTTACAGATATAGGATGCGTGGCCATGTTGTGTCTGTTTGTAGGGATCTAGTGGGTTTTTGGCTTGTAGAGGGCTAGGTCATAAAGGTGACTCGTGTAAGGTCGTTTCATGCGCGAGGAAGATGGTGGGGGTCTTGTTGATCCTGCTACGATTTTCTCATCCTTCTTTAGAGATCGAGGCACCATGGTCACTGTTGGTGAGTTCTAATGACTCTGCTTTGTCTAACTCGCTGGTGGGAGATGTTTTGTGAGGCTATGTGCCCTTTGATGGTGTGGAGTTTTCCTTTTCTAGTAGTGCTCTTCTGTCCAAAGGTTGGAAGGTCGCTTCTCTAACGAAGAATTCGATTCTTCTTTTTGGGCTTGATGGCGAGGATCTTGCAAGGTTGAAGGGCAAAGAGTTGGTGCTGGGTGACGCAACTCTCCTCTGGAGATCCCCCTCAATTCATGAAGGAGCTTTGGACGTTAAGCCCTCTGTAAAGTTGGAGCTAAAAGCTCAGATTTGGGGCATTTGTTTGAGGTTACGCACCGTGGAGGTTGTGTGTGATCTGTGCGCCGATTTCGCAAGGGTTAAAAGGTGCGCTGGAATTCATTTGGAAGAGGGTGATTTGTCATGTGTCGAGGTGATTGGTGAGAGTATTGGTGATCGACAAAGGCTGCAGGAGGTGCTTTTAAGGCTTGGAGGCTTTTCTCTTGTTATTAAGTTCGAGTATGTTGTTGACAATGGGGTTCATTTGAAGAGTAGATCTTTTACGGAAGTAGTAAGCAGTGGTGGTTTGGCGAGGCCACCAAAGGAGCGTGTTTGGCAAGAATAGAGGTCGGTAGCCAACCACCAATTCCTACATTTTTCAAAATTCGAAATTGAGCATTAGTTTCAAATTTCAAAGTTTGAATTTGATACACGCCCACCGGTCACCCATTGATTTTATGGGATTTTGTAGCCATGCAAATTTAGATTTAGAGGGAGGGCCCACTGGGAATGGTTATTGCCATTCAAATTATGATTTCTAGCATGAGTTACTATTTTTAAGTGTAGAAAATCAGGCTTTGGTGTTTGACATCTGTAGGATGGGTTTTAGGTGGATATTTTTAGTATTGGTAGCTCTTTTGGAAAGGATTTTAATGGCAATCACCATTTGAGTATTACTGGAAATGTGAATAATAAAGCTGACTGTAGTACAACAAATCGCATCCAACATGTTTCCTTGGATTTTGCTCCCAATCTATTTGTGTGCTCGGATTATGTGGTGGTCAATAAATAAGAACATCTCTTCTCTTCCCTATGGTGGTGTCAGAAGTGCTCATGCTGGAGGAATTTGAAAGCAATCGTGGTTTGATTTTAACACAAGGCCAGTTTCCTGATGTTGATTTAGATCCAACTGTGGTTGTTTTGGCCTTTACGTTTGTTCAACGCAAAGAGACTCAAAAGCGCTTCTGTTTCCCTTTCATATTAGAGGAATATATGGGTCCTCTTACGAATGTTCTCTCCATTGCATCATTGGTGCTGGAGGTTGAGGCAGCTAGAGGTTCGATTTTACATCAAAATGTGCTAGAGGGTGATGGACAGGCTTAAGATTATGCTTTTGTGACAAGTCGACAATCTCTGTGTAGCATTCATTTAGGGAAGTTGGCTTTCCAATGAAAGAGGTTGGTGTATCGTACTAAGAAGCAACGACTACAGGCTCAGAAGATGGAGTGTAAAGAATCTTCTGTCAATTGATCGTGTTTGTTGGTTGTTAGGAATTTCTTCTAGGTGTAGGGAATGGTTTTTGGTGTAAGGAGTCTTTTTGGTTTTTTTGTTTGAAAGAGATGTCCTGGTGGGTGCTAGCATTGTGGTGTCCTGTTGGTATGTGGGTGAGTCCTTTGTTCGTGGGTTGTGTGGTTCTTGCATATTATATTTACCTTTGTTTTAATTGTTAATAGATTTTGGATGGTTACTGAATGTTGGTAGTCTTCCTATTTTCTTCAAAAGAAAACATATGTGCAAAAACTTGTTGTGGACTTTCCATCACCAAGACATTCTTTATAGTTTGCATCTGTGTAAGCGATTATGTTGAAGAATGTGCCTTTGGTGAATAAAAGTCTCCTTACGATGATTTTAGGTACTTGTGTACCATCATAGCTACGTCCCATTGTACTTTGTTTGGCTTGTGTATGATCTGATTTACCTTCCTAACTGCCAATGAAATGTTAGGATGCATTATCGCTAACTATAAAAGCTTCCTAACCAAAGTCCTTAACCGATTCATCAACCGATGTTGCATTGTCATCATAAAGTTGAACCTTTATATCCAAAAGGATATGTGTTGGCTTTGATCCTAATATACTGTAAAAGATCAATAGCATACTTTATCTAGGATAACACTACACCTTGTATGCTGTGGGAAACTTTGATTCTAAGGAAGTACCTAAGTGGACCTAAGTCCTTGATGATAAAGTTCTCGATTGAGTATTTCTTCAAATCACAAATCCCTTAAGTATCATCATTAGCAAGTATGATGTCGTCAACGTATACCAACGTCACTAGTATACCTCTAGATGTCAGTTGTAAAAATAAAGAATAAATGATTGAAGAGCTACAAAAATCAAGAGTTTTTACAACCTTGGATAACTTTTGAAATCGTGTTTTGGGACTTTACTTTAGGCCATAGATCTCTTTGCGATGGTGACATACCATGTGATACTTCCCTTGAGACTCAAAATCTGGTGGTTGCTCACTTCATGTAGGTCACCATAAAGAAATATATTCTTTACATCTAGTTGGTGAAGAGGTTGATCTCATTGGCCTGCCACAAAAATCAAAATCTAAACTGTGGGAAAATCGAGCCACTAGTGAGAAAGTGTCAAAGAAATCTACTCCATATGTCTAAGTGCATCCATTTGCAATATGCTTGTCCTTATATCGTGTAACATATCCATTTGGATTGTATTTCATCGTGAAAATACATTTAGACCCTACCACTTTGGCATTAGTTGGTGGGTCTGTAAGTTCCAAGTACCTCAGGATGCAGGGGCAAACATCTCCTCCATAGCCTGTTTCCATCATGAATTTACTAAAGCCTGATGATAAGATGTAGGAATTGGTGTTGTTGATAGTGCTAGAGAAAATTGCCTAAAAGAGGGTCTCAGACATGTCATAGAGAGATGTACTTCAAAATAGGATGCATGGTGCAAGTATGAAGTGCATTCCGTAAAGCTATCAGCCAGTCACAATCTGCTCTAGCATCATTACTATCATGGGCACTTATCTGCTCATCTATAGCTGAAGTATCTGTCACTTGGGCATTTGAAGTATCATTTACCAATACATTATAGGTGCCATCAAGATTCATATTCTCTTTAGTAGCTAATGCCTGTGTCGACTCAGAAATAGAAGGTGATTACTACTTAGAAGTTTCCTTAGGCTCATGGTACTTAGGGTTAGGAGTAACGGTAATTGGAATTTCTTCCAAAGGGATAGGAAGCATTGGCATAGGCACCATATCAAGAACCATATTCACCCATGACCTTACTGTAGAAAAATAAGGAGTTGACTTAAAGAATGTCATATATGCACTGACATAATGGTGACATTGAAGAGGGTTGTAGCACTGATACCCATTATGTGACTTGGAATATCCCAAGAAGATACTTTATTATTCTAGGGGCCAACTTATCTCTACCAGGGCCATAAAGATGAACAAATGCTAGACATTTGAATACTCGAGGCTGAATTAAGAATAGTTCTCCATCTAGATATAGTAGTTGGATTGGGATCTATTCATCAAGTACAGAGGATGTCATGCAATTAATGGGATAATAGGCTATAAGAATTGCATCTCCCCAATATGTCTGAGGTACACTATCGTGAATCAACTGTCCTGGCAACATCCAAGATGTGACGTGTTTATGGTCAACAGCACCATTCTGCTGAGAAGTATGTGGATAAGTACTTTGATGGATTATCCCCTGCGACTTATAGAAGTCACAAAAAAACATGGTACAAAACTCCAAGATGTTAGAACAAATAGTTTCAATGGTGACCCTAAATTGTGTTCTCATCTCCATAATGAAATTCCTAATGATCATCCTTATATTAAATTTCTTATTTAGCATGAACACTCAAGTTAAATGAGAGTAGTCATCGTCAATCACCGAATAATAATGATATCTTAGTCTATCAGGAACATGATTGGAACCTTAGACATCCATGTGAAAGAGCATGAATAGGAATGTAGATTGCTGAGTCTGACTGGCTAGAAAAGTGCTTTGGTGGTGTTTCCCTTACTGATATGCTTCACACTTGATCTTTGCTTTGGAAGAAATATAAGAAATGACACGACGAAACTTGGGAAGGGGAGATGATCCAAATGTTGGTGCCACTGAAGAGTAGATGTAGGAGATGCGGGAATCGTGGCACAGGCAGCAAATAAGGATTGAAATAACTTGTACACTCCTTTGCAACCTCTATCAATATTTTTCCCGATCAAGATATGTTGGATGACACTCGAAACTGCATTACATATCACTTTTCAATCAAGTTCCTCAGTTATCCTACTAACTGAGAGTAGGTTGATGGGAAAGTCAGGAACTAATAAGGCATCTGTCAGTCTCATATTTGGGAAAATATGAACGTCTTGGTCAGTAATCAACGAGTGCTTCCCATCTGTTACTTGAACTATTTGCCTTCATGCAACAGATCTGAGAGTGGAGAATCTACTTTGATCCCCCACACAAGTGATATGATGCTCTAGAATCCACCAACCAATCAGGATCACACTTAAAGAGTCTGAGAAGATAAAGCAACGAGTATACCTGGTGAAGTGGATTGATATCTATGGCATCCGCGACACATGATCATGATATCTATCTTGAAGATCTCCTACATTTCTCTTACAGTTTGATAGTATATAATCTCATCTCCAATTTGTGGAATAATGCTGTTTAAAATCTAGGTACATACTATAGCATTATCTCTCTTCTAAGTGGCATATGTTGCTCTTCTCCTGAGATCCTATTACTACATAAAATGGCTTGATATCACATGGAGGGAATGGTTAGGGTTGTGAAGGAGCGTGGGGAGAGAGGTGGTGGTGTGTGGGTCTCCGTCAGATGGCCTTGCACGATTGCTTGATACAGATGTAGGATGAGAGGTCATATTCTAAGGTTTTTCTTGATCCCATTGTTGTTTGATTTGCAAAGGTGTTGGGCATTGAAAGGTTTCTTACTCGAGGAGATTGACGCTGCCTCCAAGGTTGCCTCCACCTTTGGTTGATTTGCCATCTCTGGAGAGGGAGGTGCCTTGATCTCCGGTGGTTGGATCTCTTGATTCTGTGCTTTGGTCCTCATTTGTGGGGGATTTTCTTCGGGGAATGACCTTTGTGGAAGAGAATAGAAGGTGCATTTCAGGCTTAAATCCTGTGTTGAAGGAGTGAAGGGTGGCTTCTTTTTTTTCGAATTGGATTTTGTTATTTGGTCTACATTCAAGGGATCTTGTTTGACTAAGATTCATAGAATTGGAGGTCGAAGTACTTGCGATTAGGTGGTCTTCGTTTGACCATGATGGAGCATTGGGGGACAGACCGGAGATATGATTTAGCATTTGGGAAATTCCATTGCGCTTGTGCATTGAGGTTGTTGAAAATGTTTACACCTTTGCAAGGTTAAAGAGATGCTCTAGGTTGGGTCTCATGGAGGGTGACATCTCCTTTGTTGTGGTTGATGGGAGCTTCTTGTGGGTCGTAAGTTGCCTTTTAAAGTAGCTCTCAAGCTTGGTGTTCTTCTTGGCTTATCTCCTTCGAAATGAGTAGGTGGAACAGTTCGTCGCATTGCACCTTCGCTGAGGTGGTGGTTGGCGGTCCTCTTGCAATCGATTTAGCCTCCTGGTTGGAGAGGAAGGTTGTTCGCTGGATTTGGAAGCCTATAATCAAGGAAAAGATTCCAGCCAATTTGATTTTTGAATTGAAGGCTTTGGTTTAGCATTCCATGTTTGACAACAGTGGTTGCGGCAATGTTGATTATTGGAGTGGTTTTCGAGTTGGCGGGTCCTACAAGGAATGATTGTGCTGCAATTGATAGTCTTGAGGTTGATGTTGCTGTCATTGATCATTGTGCAGGCATGGTGGATTTGATTATTGAATGCAGCGATGCGCATGGGGCCTTCGGATCTAAAAATGGATCTGCCGTTGGTGAGTTTTCCAACTATGCACATTTTTGATTAGATCCTTCACGAACCCTCATGCCCATTTTTTGGTTTTGCTTCTTGCCTTGCTGGACCTTGCCTTGCTTATGATTTTCAAGTTGCTCCATTGGGGCCTTCCCCTTTTGGGCCTATTTTTCGGCTAGATGATGACATTTTGATGGCGATGCAATCCCATGTGCTTCCTTCACTGCTCGAGCTTGTTAAAGGTGGTGGTGTTGTTGGTAGGGAAAGTCCTATGGACATGGTTTGCGGGGACTTTATGGTGGTGCCACATGTCGGAGTTGACCATTCGATTGATAGTTAAAACTATGTAGGCCGAACTGTTGATGGGACATTGCCTCACTGGTCCCCGAAGTGAACCTCCTCGACCTATAGGGGTCAGGCTATTGGGGTTAAGGGCTTTTAAACTGGTCCAGGTCAAGTAGGGTCAATTGCTTCAATCGTGTTATGAAAGGAAGATGCTTAAGAAGAAGGTCAATGTTGCTCCTCCTACACACGTAGGGAATCACGGGGCTTTTGCGGTGGATGTGAGGGTGAGGCTAGTCCTGAATGTAAAGGTCGCTCGTAGGGGTGGGGCTGGGGAGGATGCCAGATTTGAGGGTTAGGGTTCTGACTTGGAATGTCAGGGGCCTACAAGATAGGGCACGTAGGTCTATTTTGAGGAGGTATCTGGCTGAGTGTCGGGTTGATTTTACTCTACTGTAGGAGATGCACTTGGAGGCTTTGGACCTTTTTATGAAGAGAAGCGTGTGTAAGGACTGCTTCGCTGAAGTTTTGGAGATCAACTTTGTTGGGAGGTCTGGTGGTCAGTTGTTGATATGGAACGTTTAACTTTCGACTGGTGTCCTTGATTGCTTCCAGAATGACTACGGGATCTTTCACTAAGGTCTCATATGGGTTGACATGGATTGTTTCTTGTGTTTATGGGCCATGTGACGTATCTTCTAGATAGGTGATGTGGGAGGAGTTACAACAGGCGTTGGAACTTGCAGATGGTAGACCTTGGTTGATAGGTGGGGATTTTAATGCCACCTTATCTTTAGTAGATAGGCCTAACGATCGAGTGGATGGACAAACTACTGATTTTCGCCATGCATTGGATGATCTTGAGGTTTTGATCTTTCGATCTCTGGTGCTGTTTACACATGGTGGAATGGTTCTAGGTCGACATCCAAAATTGATCAATTCCTGTGTAATGTGACTTTGGCTTAAGCCTTTCAGGGGGCGTGTGATTTAGCACTTTGGCTGAAGCCTTTCAGGGGGCGTGTGATTTAGCCAAGGAGAGGCCTTTTCCTGATTACACTCCTTTGCTCTAGGACAGTATTGAGGGGGGATCTTTTGCTATCTATTTTAAGTTCTAGAAGTCTTGGCTGTCAAGCTGGGATTTTGGGACTCTGTGCATGAAAAGTGGTTGGAGGTCTCATGTTCTTCATCGGCAAGACGCACACTTGCAGACAAAATTAAGGCGATCAGGATGACGTTGGTTGGTTACAAGCGGGACATTTAGTTTAGGTGTGAGTAGGTGAGGAAGGTGGCTTTAGAGGCTATTGCTGAGGTTTATTGGATGGAGGATGGGGGTTAGTTGGGTCTAGACGGCCTTCAAGAGAGGTGTAGGTTACAAGCCCAAGTGTAAGAGGAGGATTTGAAGAAGGAGATGGATTGGAGGCAGAAGTTGAGGCAACTATGGCTTAAGGAGGGTGATTTCAACACTAGATTTTTCTACATGATGGCAAGCGTCAAAAGGAGGACGAATTTGATTACTTGATTGCTCGTGGGTGATTCCATGGTTGACCAAAGGGTGTAGATTTGTGAAGCCATCTATGTGCATTACTTGAACTTCACCAAGAGGAGGCCTGTATGGGAATGAGGGTTGGGTTCTTTAGATATGATGCTTCTTGATAGTCGGTGAGGTTGGAGTTGGTTGTTGCAATCTTTGAAGAGGAGGTGCTAGTTGTGATGTGTGGCCTGAAGCTAGAGGGATCTCCTGGTTCAAATGGGCTCCAAGTTATGTTTTATAAGGAGATCTGGGATGCTGTTGGGTAGGACTTCATGGATATGATCTACGAGTTTTTTTTTCTTTTGATAATCATGGTTTGGAGAGGTTGAATATATTTTATTTTTTTCCTCATTCTAAAGGGATCTGGTGTGGAAACTATTGGTGACTATAAGCCTATAGCCCTTTCCAACGTCATCTATCTCATCGTCATGAAGGTGCTTGTGAACATATTGTGTGTGGTCCTACCATAATTGATTTCCCCTATTTAGTCGGCCTTTATTGTAGGAAGATCACTATACGATTCCTTTGTTTTGGCAGAAGAAATGATCGCAACTTGGAAGAGAGCTAAGGTGCCTTGTCTCGTCTGGAAGGTGGACTTTTCCAAAGCCTACGATTTTGTCACTTGGGCATTCTTGTGGGAGATGCTGAGAGGAGGGGGCTCCTAGAGATTTGGGTGAAACTTATGAAGAGGTGCATTACGGCACCCTCCTTTGTTCTGGTGAATGGTAGGCCTTGCAGTTTGTGGACTCAGTGACAACGTGGTGTGAGATAGGGATGCCCCTTGGCACCTCATCTTTTCAACATCGTAGTGGATACTTTGGTTGCTTTAGCATTCAAAGTGTGCAGGAGAAGTCTCTTTTATGGGTTTACTTTGTAGTCAGATAGGTCTCTCCTGACATCAGTGTTTCAATACTCTGATGATATTGCATTTTTCATCCAAGGAGGGATTGGATAGGCTGAACATGTGGCATCTATGATCAAATTTTTTGGGAAATCTTTGACTTGT
The DNA here is from genome assembly GCA_037157565.1 of Thalassia testudinum. Lineage (NCBI taxonomy): Eukaryota > Viridiplantae > Streptophyta > Magnoliopsida > Alismatales > Hydrocharitaceae > Thalassia > Thalassia testudinum. The sequence goes on along the minus strand of JAZHRO010000035.1, from coordinate 34,883,310 downwards.
GTATTAATGGGAGGAAATTTGTGTTTGTGTCCTACTTGGAGGGGGTGGAGGAAGGGGCCATTTCTTATATTCTTGACACCCAATGGTCCGATTGCTGATCGTCTATTTGGGTCTTCCCTTGGAAGGGAAACGCTTGGTGGTCGCTGATTAGAATCCGTTTTGTAAAAGGTGACTAAGAGATTGAATTGATGTTGTGGAAGGCTTTTATATAAGGGAGGGAGAGTGGTTTTGGTGACGGCTGTCCTCTCGGCTATGTCAGTTTTCTTCTTTCTATGTTTAGGCTGCCTTTGAAAGTTGTCATGAAGTTGGAGTTGGCATGGAAGCATTTTTTTTGGAAGGGGCTGGATCATGTGGGATGTTTCTTACAACTTGTATCGTGGAAAGAGATTTGCAGGCCAAAGAAAAGAGGTCTTATAATTTTCCCTTTAAAGGATTTCAATGAGGCTTTGCTTATGAAGTGGGCGGTAAAATTTCTCAACAATGGTGATGGGTTTTGTGAAAAGCTATTGAGAGATTCCTATGGCTCTGTGGCTGGTTTGGGTGATGGACATCATGGGGGTACTTTTGCATTTTGGAGGGGCATCATGCCTATCATCCAACATGGGTTTCATGCTTCTTTTTTCTGTCCCACTTTGGGTTTAGGTGATTCCTTCCTATTTTGGAAAGCTGATTTGTCTGGAAATGGAGTGTTTTCCAATCTCTTTCTGCGCCTTTTTGGGTTGGCTATCAATAAGGATGCTTTGGTGTATGATGTGTGGGGTGAAGCATCCTGCTCTTGGTGTCTTGTTTTGCAATTGGGACTGTTTGAGACCAGAATGGTCGAGTTTCAGAACTTGCTGTAGCATTTGGATGCTGTTAGGCCTGTCATGAATATGCTGGACAAATTTGTTTGGAGGGATGGGAATTTTTCGATGGAAAAGCTTACAAGTTGATGACCACGTATGAGGAACCTCCATATGAATTTTGGACAGATTGTTCCTTTATTGGGAAAGTGTCGATCCCACAGAAAGTTAAAGTTTTTCTATGGTTGTTGAGATGGGAAAGCTTGTCACCAAGTTGTTTAGGAGACAGTCCGATGATGAGGATGTTTCATGCCCTTTTTATGGTGCTAAAGACGAGGATATATTGCACTTGTTCTTCTTGTGTCACTTTTCACAGGGTGTTTGGAGGGGGCTTCATGTACGCAGTGCTGATTGTTCTTCTTTGATGGTCTTTGGGCTTCTTTTTAGAGGATGATTCATTGCCAATACAATCGATTGGGTGTTGGTCGTCACTGCCTTGTGGTCTATATGGTTGTAGTGGAATGGCATGGTTGTTAAAGGCAAACAAGTGTGGGTTGATAACGTTGTGAGGGAGGCCCATGCTTCTTCTAATTTATGGTCACAAAATTAGTAAGTTCGTTCCTTTTTTAATGAAAATCTTTGGATGAATACCAACTTTCAGTAATCTTCCTTTCCTTTATTAAAAAAAAAATGGTCCTTATTGTGACCCTTTGTAGCCATAAGAAACATCTACGACCATTGGCCATAGTTGGTTCCATCAAATCTCACCATAGGACGAAAGAATGGGTTCTTATGACCCTCGATTTCAATGACATGCTCTGATGTTACATCTGAACTCTCGAAAAATGCCATATATGCTGTTGGCTAGGCCTTGGAGATCTCAGAGATGAGGAAAAGCTACCATAGAACTTCAAATCATGCAATAGAGCATGCCAAAAACATAGATTGAGGACATGCTTAGTTTTATACATGTTAACGGAGGTTAAAACAACCACCTACATCAAGAGAACAACGTGGGAAACTCGCCTTACTCACTAAAGGAGGCCTGAAACAACCGTAGAAGGGCTCTTTTGGTCTGTTGGTTGCCAGCATTTGGTGGGGGCCGATGACGCTAGGTAGCACCTGGTGATTGTCGGGAAGTCCATTTGGGGTGGTGCTCTGGTCTGCAGCAGCTAGAAAAGCACCCCCTAAGGGCTGCTGTCCTTGCTAGGGTAGGCTAGTAGGGACAATGTGACGATCGATGGGTGGAGGTTGAGCGATGATTCAACAAGGTGGAGGCTGATTGATGTTGTAAACCTAGTTTTGTGCTTTTTAGTGTGAAGAAAAACTAGGGTTTTCAATTTTTTATTTGATGTACAAAAAAGTGGTATGGAAATCAAGAAGGTATCATGCATTGACCTAGGGGTTTGATACTAAATGAGAAGAAATGGCTAGCTTAACTTCATTAAGAAACCTTAATCCTCAATATATAAATTGGAAAAAGTTACAAGTGGATCCTTATAGAAAGCAAAAATAACAAAACAAATGACAAACATAGGAAACAATTCTAAACTCAATAGTTTGAACCATTCCATGCAAACAACTTATCTTGGATGCGTGCCACTTTGTCCAGCTCCTAGACCTAGGCATGTGCTTGGAGCATGCTTGAAGCAAACTCCTTGCTTGGATAAACCTCATGGAGAAGTTGCACCCCACCTTTAATTGCACCTTGGGCAATGACCTTAGTAACATTGGTAATTCTAAACTCAATATATAGAGGATTGGGAAAAGTTACACGTGGATCTTTCTACAAAATTTTTTTGAAAGAAGGGTGGTTATCCAAATGATAATCACCCGAAATTATTCATTAGAAAAGAAAATGGATATAAATAGCCAATTACAAAGAATTCTCCCAAAACACCATCTGAGAAGAAATAGAGTGGCTAAAGTTCTCCACATAAGGATTTTGCCCCCTAAAAACCACTCCATTCCTCCCCAACTAAATACCCCAAAGTGCAGCTAACACCGTGGCCCTCTCTGATTTAGATCTAAGCACATTTGGCCTTCTATGCCTTCGACCTCTCTTAAGGGATGCCCAAAAGCCATGGTAGCTGTCATAGTCAATCCAATCAATCCTTAGCCTTATCCAAATCTGTTTCACAAAACTACACTGAAAAAATAGATGCTCCACATCCTCCTCACCCCTAGCACAAAGTGAGCACGTCCTATCCTTTGACAACACCCATCTCACCCTCCAAACCTTTGCGACAAGTCTTCCTGTTCTGAGTAGCCATGCAAAGATCTTTACCTTCAATGGACACTTCGTTGACCAGATGATCCTACAATCCCATAGAAGGTTCACATCCGTCATCTGTGCGGGTCCTCGTAACTTGGCATAGGCCCTTCTTACAGAGAACTTGCCCTCTTAGTGGAGGCCATCCACCCCATCCTTCAGCTCCCACCCCGGCAAGCGCTGCTGGAGGTCCACCTACTTCGTCAATCGCCGATCAGAGAAAACTCCTTGAAAGGTTGGGCACCACGCTGTCCTAGCAGTCCCTCATTGTCGCGTCCCTGGGGATAGCCCTGGCGTAGAGAGTAGGGAATTTGTCGCATAAAGGGCCAACGCCCATTCAGTCATCCGTCCGGAATTTGAAGACCTCTCCTGTCCCCAGAAGGGGGGAGAAGAAATCGCGCACCAACGGGGCCACATACACCAACCCTTTGAGGTCGCTCAAGACAAAAGGGATCCGTAGCACGTCTGCATAACCTTTCCAAACAAGTCCTGATCCCCTTTCAACAATCTGGCAATCCACTTCGTCGACAGGCTCATATTCATGCACCCCACCTCCCAGACCCCAAGGCCTCCCTCCCTTACCGGACGACACACCTCTTCCCATGCCGCTAACCTGGCACCTTTCCCTGCATCCCCATGATTTGCCCAGAAGAAATCTCGTATCAAACCAGTGACTTGCACTATCTTTGGCATCCTGAAAACTGAGAGAAAGTTGCTCGGAATAGAAGACAACACAGCCTTGACCAACGTCAGCCTTCCCCTTGGATAATAGGCTGGAGGCCCATCTCGCCAACCTTCCCTCCATTCGCTCAAGCAAGGGCAACCAGTCCTGTAGTCTTAAGCGTTCAACCGCTAGAGGGAGGCCCAAGTAAGGCATCGACAGAGTGCCAACCCCCGTTTGAAGCAGCCCATTAGATGCACACGCTTCCTCCTCTGAAAAGAGAAAAGGTACAAAGTTGGACTTTCTATAGTTAATCTGCAACCCAGATGCCTCATCAAATAACTCTAGCAAAGTGTGAAGTCGTGCTGCCTCCCCGAAAGAGCCCACTACCAAAAGGAGGGTGTCATCTACATACTGAAGAATCAAGATCTAAACATCACTGCTTGTCGCAAAGCCTTTGAATGGACCACTCGAACATGCCCGCAACGCGACCCTCGCCAAGGCATCAATTGCTAGAACAAACAACAAAGGAGCAAGTGGACACCCTTACCGAACACCCCTCCTCGGTTGCACCCATCCACCAGCTGGATTCCCATTAATGAGGGATGAGAAAGATGTTGTCGTGACGCATCTCTTTGCCCAATCAATCCACCTTTATGGAAAGCCCCTCTTGGCCAAACTAGCCCACAGAAAAGACCACTGCATCGAGTCATAGGTCTAATTGAAATCTACCTTCCAAAGGAATGCTTGTCTGCCTTCTCTTCCATGCTGCCAGGGCCTCTAATGCCACCACAAAGACGTCAAGAATACCTCTCCTTGGCACAAATGCCGTCTGCACCTCATATACCACATCCCGGAGCACACTCGTCAGCTTGTTTGCTCGGACCTTCGCCGCAATCAGGTTGATTGCATTAGAAGGTGCAATTGGCTTGAAGTTCTCATTGCCTTAGCTCTATCCCTCTTCGGTAGCAAGAAAAGATAAAATTTGTTGAGCCTCTCGAAACCCCTGTTTCCATTAGCAAATTCCCAAATCACCGACATCACCTTCTCCTTGATGAGCGACCAAAATTCTTTATAGAAGTGAATCGAAAATCCATCAGGCCCTGGGCACCCATCTGCATTGAGTCCTCACATCGCCTCCTTAACCTCATCCTCCGAAAAGGCCAAAAATAACAAAACATATGACAAACGTCGGAAATAATTCTAAACTCAATAGCTTGAGCCATTCCATGTAAACAACTTATCTTGGATGTGTGCCTTTCCGTCTAGTTCCTAGACCCAAGCATGCGCTTGGAGCATGTTTGAAGCAAACTCCTTGTTTGGACAAACCTCATGGTGGAGTTGTGCCTTACCTCAAATCGCACCTTAGGCACTCACCTTAGTAACATTGGAACATGCAATATAACAAAAAGACTTCAAAATCATGAACAACATTTCAGTTCTCTTTCAAAAAGCATTTTGGAACTTTGTCATGCATTGAAGGAAATCTAGGAAATCCAAAGTTATGAAGGCATTAGGTGACTACAAGGTGATAAGCTCTTTAATTGCTCGAGGAGGCAAAAAGGTGATTACCTGAGTGAATCAAGGTGTCGAGTCTTTTTTTAAAATATTAAATATGCCTAAATAATTCATATGGCAGCATCAACTTTCATAAGAAACATGTGATAACACTATTTATGTGAAAGAAAAAATAATGATCATTTCATATTTAAGTAACAATAACACATGTATTCAAGTCTGTTTCATTTACATTAATATAATTTTTTGTATGATTACCGATCTCCAGTAATCTTTCTTTTCCTTCTCCGAAAAAAAAAGAACACATATTTATATTATTGTACAATGCGCACACATACATATTTTATGCATGACTACAGGGCTAAAATTGGCAACCAAAACACACATATGTATGCATGTATGTATCCATCAAAACAAGATAGGGACATATATTATATATATTATATGTGTGGGCTTAATAGCATAACTTACACATGTATTGTTATATATCATTAGATACTTAGGGGCTATACACACACACATTCACACACACACACACACACACACAAACTTACAATAGCATATATCAAAGCAAAATTCAAATTTGAGCGTATATCAAAGTTGACAATAACACATATATTATGCATGTATGTATGTATAACAATATATAAAACTATCACATATTTTATATACAACTTAAGGCCTCGTTTGGTGGGGGTTTAAAGTTTAAGATTGGGTGAAATTTAGGAAGTCATAAGGAGGGATAAGTGGATGGGTAAGAGGAGTGTTAGTGGGTGTGGATGTGACAATTGAGTTAATTTGTTATTATTTGTTTTTGTTTTTATTTGTATTGGGAGTGGGTTAGTAGGATAGATGTGATAGGTGGATGTGATGGATAAGAGTGAGTGGGGATAGATATGATTAGTGAGAGGTAGATGTGATAAATGAGGAATAAAACTTTTTCACTATTCATACATTGTTCACTTTATTCTTGACACATAGGATAAAACCTCCATTTAAACCTCTATCAAACGGAACCTAAGAATAAAGAAAAGTCTTACGATCTTACTTAGAGTGAATCAGAAGCAAGGTGATGAGGCGCAAGATGACTTGGGCAACAAAGAAGCAGACTGTGTCCAGATGAAACCCTTCGCTGGGGATAGCTCTAAGGTAACCTTTGGCTTTTCCGCCTGATTGCCAACAATTGATTGGTTCATTTGATCTTGACTTCTCAAAATCAAAGTTTGAGTTCTATTGAGAGAAAATTGCCAACGGCTTACCATTGAAGAGATCATAAATGACTTCAATTCTGCAGAAGAAAGGAGAGTTCTATTAAAGTGGATATCTCGAGCTATTGCTTGCTACCGTGTTAGTTTTGACAAGAGATTCTTGTTTTTTTGTCTTTTGTTTTTGCTTTTGTGTAAAACATCCTTCGTGCAGAATATTTTGAGATTAGAATGCAAAAGTTTCTTCATGCATAGTCTTGTGATTTTTTTTTTTTTTGCCTTTCTTTTTCCTCACTGACTTGTGAATCCCACCTCAATAAAAAAAAGAAGCTTCTTTCTGGCTCTGGTCCCGGAGAGATGGATTGTGTAGTTTTGGGTGGAGTTCCTAGAGATGAAGCTGGGAATAATCACTTGGCAGGAGAATCCATTGGTTTTCAAAAATAAAACACCTGATGTGGAGAACATTATTAGCTATGTTTTTTGTTGGAGAATTCGGACTCCTTTGTGTAGGGCTTACTTTCTTTTCATATGTAACCTTTTGAATTATGAAGATGAAGCTGGATGATCAGTTCTATCAAAGGCAACCTGATAGGTTTATGTTCTTAATTTCGTATATCTGATAAACAATCGATGCAAAAATTCCCAACAACTTGTTACTATTTTGACCATCTCTGAACCTAAGATGTTGCTCAAACATTGATGCCAGATCATTCTCAACAAAGATTAAGTGAGCATAGGTCAATTGACAATTTGTAGAAGTCACTGCAGATGCTGAAGAGTAAAGACAAGGCTCCTGCAGTCTGCATCTACACAGTCTGCGATGAATCAAGGTAGTTCTTACTTCTTAAAGCCCTAGTTTTCTAGTATGGTCCTATTTTTGATTTTTTTTCTTTTCCTTCATATTTGTGTTGTAGGTACTTGATTGTAAGGAATGTGCCGTCCATCAATTGTGGGGAAGAATTATCGAAATTATTTGCATCGTATGGACCTGTGGAAGAATGGTTTGTGCCACTGTCTTGATTCTCCTTTGTGGCAGAGTTTGACCATTTACCTCATATATGAGGAAAGGGGTAATTGGCAGTTACCCTTTTATCTCTGAGGAATGGATAATTTTGCAATTTAGATTCACGCCATTCACATCTGTCAAGGTTCTTGCTCCAAGCTCCTGGAGAGTTGGCACCAGTGCTCCCCATGCTGGTATGGTGACAAAGTCGTCATTACCAGATAAAGGTTCTTCCCATGAGGAAATAATGAAATTGTTTGCAATAGATAGCCTTGACATCTTATCTTATTCAAATACACCACAATGTAAATACACCATCAATGCATCATCCTGATCATGAAATTGAAAAAAGTTAAGGTTTTGTATTTTGGGGGACATGGGACACATTCCATCCTAGAAAAAAAAACCTTTCTTTCTTAACCCCTTTAGGGGGTGGACACACTTGTGTAGATTGTAGGCAATAGTTACAGGAATGGCTGGGAGGTGAACATTACTTGATGACATTCAGAGATGGATGCAGACCTGTCATGTAGGGATAACCATTCCGGTCTTGAGTGAGGTAGCTGTGGAAAAAGATGGGCAAAATAAAATAAGACAAGATATCAAAACATCCCACAAGAAGAATTGGGGTTTATGTGGAAACCCCTCTCACAAGGAGGGGAGAAAATCACGGGAGCCCTAATAGGCCTATCTTCTATTTTTCTTCTCTAAGAAACAAATGAGGTTACAGGGGCCTTTATGTAGGAAATCACGCACTTTCAAATTCTCATGCCCACTATGTGGGAGTAAACCCAACCTACAATATATCTTCCAACACCTCTCCTCAAGTTGAGCATGGAATATTTGAGAATGAAATGCTCAATTTGCAACACATATTCGTATCCATTGTTCTGAATGTGGATGTGATTACGAGAAATCACTTTTCGTCGTAGTAAATGTGTATAAAAGCTTTCGAAATTTGTAAATTGAATCGAACTCGTAAGAATTTTCGAATAAAAATATGGGAGTTTGAGTCGTTCACAGAGGGGTAAATAAATCAAAATCGCTTTCCTAGAACTAGAATCGATTATTAAGCAAGATGACTATTAGAACTAGGCATGCAACTTCTAACTAAATACTAGAAAGCCTACAACTTGAAGATAAGTTGAGAAATAAATACTAGAAGTTTTATTGAATAAGATAATAGTTTGGCACAAGAACTAGTATTACAACTATTGGAATACTTCTACAATTACTACAACTAAAACTAGGCAAGAGAAATGTGAAGGAAAGGCTTTGAAGGCGAAGTTCAGAGCATCGGCATAGACATGGATGCGAAGGAGCACCCACAACCTCCAAGGGGAGAAGGAAGAAGTAGATGACTAGTTCTAGTGGGTGGATCTCCTTGGAAGTGGAAAGGAATGATCCTAAGGGAGGGTGGCTAGGGTGTTTATATAGAGGTCAAGAAGGCTTGTGATTGGTTGATCCAAGTCGCTTTAGATTACCAAAATAAAGGGTTAGGATTAGGAGTCTAGGAATCAAGGGGTAGGACGAAGGAGTAGGTGGATAGAATAGATTAGGAGTTGTTGGAATTGATGGAGGGCTAAGATGGCTTTGAGAGGATGATAAGGAGTTATGATTCTCTCGAATTTTTGGCCTCTTTCTACTTAGAGGATGATGAGGAGTTATGATTCTCTCGAATTTCAAGTTGCACATAAAAGTAAAGTTGTGGCCCTCGAAATAGGCTTTCCAATGCAACTTGAATCACTCAATTTGGATTTGACATGCAAAAGTTATGGCCAAAATATTAAAGGTGTGTCATGCTATCATGAATTTCTAGATTAAGTTTAGGATTATGAATGTGATTTGGTTTTAGGTTTTAAGATAGGGATTTAGTAGTCAATTTAAGACCCTAGGATTTAGATCTAGTGGTGGATAAATTCTAGTGTATTTTGACCCTCCAAAATAGTATTTATTGGAGGATAAAAGGGATGACCAAATAAGGTTTATTAGTTTAGGATATGTTCTAGGTTTTCCTAGGTTTTGTTGGGATTTTTGGGTGGATAGGATTAGGTATCCTAAGTGGTTGACCACCATAGGTTTTAAGACAAGGTTTTGGTTGGTCTTAAGGGTTTCTAGGCTAGGTAATTAGGTTCCTAATTTGGGTTAGGGTCTAAGTGAATTGGGTCTCCAAATAGATCCACCAACTAGGCTAGTACTCTTCCAAATGAGTTCCATTCAGAAAGTCCAATCAAACTTACTTCGATCAACTTGAAATTTTGTATGTACTCGTATAAAATAAACACATCAAGGTACCAAGTACAATTTTGAAAAAAATTGCATAAAAGCCTAAGAGTTTGCATTATTTACAAAATGATCTAAAATGCCTAATCGAGTTAACTAAATGTAATCTAACCTAAATTATCCTTAGATTAACTTTAGTTAGGCATTAATTAACATAAATAAATATGGAAATATCACCTACTCACAGACATACCACACAACGACGATACATCCCAACCTGGACCACTTTCTTTGATGACGATGAGATGTTTTATAGGTCATGTTGATGGGAAGGTTGACAACTGGAGGAATAAGTGCCAGAAAATTGCTGTAGCTGAGTTGAAAACCATTGCTCTAGATTCTACACGAGTTATGTTTAAACATCAGTTGAACTTTGATCACGAACTTGATGTTCACCATGCTACTGCATACATCTTGAGCATCACAAATGACCTCTAACACACAGAAATCCATATGGCAAAAGAACTTGGAATGCCAGTTGGTTCAATCACTTGATAACATGTGGCTCGATAGCAAAATCTTCCACCTCTCAACTTGAGCCACAAAACAATGAAGGTAGAAACAAACTCGAAGCAACAACTCTTGGGATAGTCCCGTTTCTCCCATGTTATGGGATAAGAAATGACACCAATTTTTTTTTAAATCAACCACCTTTTTCCTTTTTCCATCAACACTTTTGTTTTTAGCTCTTTATTTTGCATTCCTCCGATCATTTTTCCTTTTCCCTTTTTTTTTCTACTAAAGATTACCTCTTCTTGCTTCCATCTCTTCCTGATAAAATCATTTAAACCCAAAAGAGCATACCTTGTCTCTTCTTCCTTCTCTCCCCATTCTCCCTTATTTTTTTTCCTTTGTTGGCAAGGCTAACAACCAAAGCAAAATAATAAAAGATGAGAGGGTTGGACAGTAAAAAAAATCCAAAATAAAAAATAAGGCTTGATGGATGTTGGAACCCTCTGCAGAAGATCAATCGTCATTGCCCTCCAATTTGCATAGGCCTAGTGACGAGACTCATCTCGCTTTGTCGATGCCGTTACGCTTAGTGCCGTGACTAGTGTTGGGTACTCCTTCAGCCGTTGTCCCCAACCTCGTCGTGGTTGGTGGCATCATGCTTGCGTTGTCAACTCTTCAACTATTTGTTGCATCCACCATAATCTTGCAATCTTGTGCGAGATCTTTGCCAAGATTTGCAGAGTGGTGCTTGGATGGATTGATAGCAAGATTGACGTGGCCATCGCCAGCCCCAACAGATTTGGTAGGAGCAAGCTGCCCTTTGGGTCTCCATCAATGAGACCTCCATTGTGATTGGTTTAGCATTGCCATGATCGGAGTCACACTTTGATTACAATGGTGATTTTATCACCACCTTCAAGATCTAGTGGAGGTGGTGGACCAAAAAATCTACATGATGATGGTGGAGATAAAAAACTCCATGATGGATCAATATATATACCACAGTGATGGAGAGATGTTGACTACCACAAATAAAAAGTGACTCCAATAAACATGAATAATGCGAAAATCCAAGATCGTTGCTTAAGAACAATAAAAAGATAATATCCTAAGAAAGACTGTACTGGTACCATGTGGAAAAAGATGAGCGGAATAAAGCAAACAAGATATCAAAACATCGCATAAGAACACTTGGGATTTATGTGGAAACTCCTCACACGAGGAGAGAGGAGAAAACTATGGGAGAGCCCTAATAGGCCTATCTTCTATTTTTCTTCTCTAAGAAACAAATGAGGGTACAAGGACCTTTATATAGGCAACCATGCACTCTCAAATTCTTACCCCCACTATGTGAGGCTAAAGCCAACTTACAATATATCTTCCAACGATAGCAACACTAGCCTACTTGAGGGAATCATAGTCATTGAGATTTTGTTCCTTGCAAAGCTCGGTGTTGAAGGCTGATCTTGATGACTATAAGCAAGACAGGGCTGCTTGCTTTCATAGAAAAGGAAGTTGGGGCCCTTTTGATCATGCAAAGTGTGGGGTACTCCTTTACCAACTCCTTTTGTCTTTTCCAAAGCCAATCTCTGCCTTTGTTGATCTGTAAGAAATTTGTTGTCAAAATGCATCAGAGAAGAAAAAAGAAATTGCCTTTATAGGACAGAGGCCTTGCCTTCAGGGCCCCCTTTCATGGTTAATGATGCTTTTACTAGAATTTAGTGCAAAAGACCACTCGGTTCGCATAGGTCATAAAAATGTGACAAGAATAAGGAAAAGTCATTCCCATTGGTTCTAACTTTATGTCCCAGAGGTAAATGGAAATTTTTTCATGAAGATGTGAGTGTGTGTTTTTTTTGATAATTTAAGAATTTGTGGCAGTAGTACTTGTGAATGTATTTAGCCATATGTGGTGATTGTTGGATGAAATATGTAATTTACCCAAGTTTATTTCATATAAAAGAGATTAAGATTTCTTGCTAGAGAATAAAGCATCTCTCTCTCCGTTCACATGATATCATAGTATTGGTCTTAGATCGATGATCTGAAATCTCACCAAATATCCCACCAAGTATCTCCCTCTCTTACGCAACAATCATGGTGTGATCTTCCATAGCACCCAGATTTGGGTTCGTGCCCCAAGGTGTGCAATGCAAAGAATCTGGCACTGCTGCAGATTAGATCGTGTCCTACAAATACAGATCTAGTGCTACTGCTGCATTTGCGCTGCAGGTCTGATCATGCCCCACAAACCCGGATCTGGTGCTGCTGATGCTAGGCGATGTGGAGGTTTGCTGTTGGGCGATGCTGGAGTTGGTGTTGGTGATCTGTTGCTGATCGTGGCTGCTGTGATCACGTGATGGTGTTGGTGATTTGGGTTGGTTGCTAGGCATGATCTGTTAATGTTCTTCAGATCTGTTGGTGGTGTTGATCACGTGGGAGTACCAACAATGGAATCATTGGTGTTTCCCTTTGTGTGCTCGGGATCGTCTCCCTTAGCGTGCTTGGGATTGCCTCCCTTATCTATCCACATTCTACTTGATGATGGTGCTGTTAGGAGGAACATAAATTACGTGCCCATGGCTTCAACGGAGATCGATGCTGCAAGGTGTAGCCCTGGCTGTTGATAGACGAAGAGTTGTACCCAAAATTCAGGCTGGGCAATGGATAATTAATTTTGGAGAACATTCTGATTGGAGATTCTACCCTATTGAAGATGCCCAGCAAGTCAGGACACGTGAAGTTGGTGAAGGTAGCAAACAAGTTTATTTCTGCTATCTCACCATAGTGGGTGATGTAAAGATATCCTCGAGATTGGATTTTTTTGTTGCACATTATGCTTTAGAGTTCTCTGTGAATTTGTTGTTTTTGAGTCTCATTTGCAAAGATCTTTGATGTCGTGTTATATTCGACGATAAGCATTACTACTTCCAAGATAAATAGACAAACGAGATCATTGAGAGTGGGATTGAGAAGGATGGCTTGCACTTCCCTGATATCCCATCTTAGTTTGTAGGTGCAATTTCTATCTTGACGGATCCTCTACTATGGCATCAACAACTTAATCATCCCTCCGTGGGAAAGATGCGTCAGATGTTCCTTGAACTGCCATCGAGTACTGCCTTTGACTGCGAGGCATGTCAGTTAGGGAAACATCACCGTAGTACATTTTCTTGACGTACAGAAGGGATTAGTACCTCTCCCTTTAGTCTGGTGCACTGCGACATCTAGGGGCTTGCACATCACTAGTGTCAAAGGCCACAGGTACTTTGTGTTGTATTTGTCGACGGCTGCAGTAGATCTACTTGGGTCTTCTTGATGAAGAATCGCTCAGAGATTCTCTAGATTGTGCAACGATACTATGCATAGAAACAGACTCAGTATTCCACTACAATACAAGTCTTCAGAAGTGATAATGTGTTGGAATTCAAGTAGACAGATCTTCTGTTCTTTTTCACCAACAAGGGAACCTTGCATCAGATGCCATGTGCCCATGTGTCATAGTTGAATAGATTTGTAGAGTGTAAACTTTGTCACTTAGATATTGCACAAACACTCATGGTGCACATGAAGGTTCCAAAGCAATTTTGGGGTGATGCAGTCTTGATGATAACTTATCAATAGGGTGTTGTCTTCAGTATTTTGAGGTGGGATACCTTCTTAGTTACTGCGTTCTTAGTCAGGTAGCCCATTTGCTTTGCCACTTCGCGTATTTGGCTACACATGTTTTGTTTAGGCCGTTGGAGCTTAGGATAAGTTCTCCTCGTAGGTTGTGAAGTGTGCCTTTCTGGGATGCTTGTGTACTTAGAAAGGATATAGATGTTATAATCCCGTGCACAAGAGGTGTATCGTGATTATAGATGCAACATTCTTTGAGAAAGTTCCTTATTTCTTAGAAGAAGGTGCTAGCATCGATCTTGCCCCTTAAGAGATGCACGTGTATCATAGACGACATGCTCTACCAGCCTCTGCGTCGGAGTCTACAAAGGACCATCTAGTATAGGGATCATCGTGACAGGGTTATTGCACTTAGGAATCTAGTAGATCTTGCACTTTGTATCCCATCTCTTGCTACATGACTACAACACATTTGCAGATTGATGTACAATACTATGCCACGGTTCTTACTAGTACTATACTACCCAAAGACTATGTTGAGGCTTCACAAGATTCACATTAGAGAGCACCCATGGACGAGAAGATGATTGCCTTGATCTCACATGGCACGTGGAAATTAGTTCTGTGTCCTAGTGAGACCCTTGTTGATTGCAAACTGGTCTATACCGTAAAATACCTAGTAGATGGTTCAGTGGATCATTTCAAGGCATGATTGGTGGGCTAGAGGTTTCACGTAGATATATGGGGTTGACTATCTTGAGACCTTTTCCCCAATAGTAGGAGTCTCCTCCATTCATATCCTTTTATTTGTGGTAGTAAACAACCGTTGACCTCTTTATCAGCTAGATATATTTTTTTCAAGAGGGTGGTTATTTGTATGATAACCACCTAGGATTTCAATATGAAAGTAAACACATTACAATGCCAAGGTTACAAAGTGGAACCCCAAAACACCAGCTAGGAGGAAATCGAGGAGATAATATTTTAGACATAGGGTGTCTCCCCTCTAAAAAGAACCCCATTCCTTCCTAGTCATACCCCCTAGAGTACCGTCAAAACCTTTGCCTTCTCCTTGTCCTAAATGTGCTCTTGTTGCCATGGACGTTACCCCTCTGGAACGAGGACCAAAACTCCTCAAGAGAGCTGCACTCAATCCAATCAAAACCCAACTTCCACGAGAAGAGGTGATGGATGTCTTCCTCCGACCTAGCGCAAAACGTGCAGCTAGTATCCTCCATTACGGCCTACCTCTCCTTCAAGGTCTTTGTGAGCACTGTTCCTCTTCTCACCTGCCAGGCGAAAATTGACCTTTAAAGGGTAGTCTGTTGACCAAATCAACCTGCAGCCACGCGGAAGATCGATATCTACCACCAGTGAGCTTCCTCGTAGCCTGTACAAAGCCTTCTTCACGGTAAAACTCCCATCATCCCAACAAAAGGCATCCCTCCCCCCTCCTCGGGCTCCCACTGCTCTAAATCCTGTAACAACAGCTAGAACTCTGCGCACCTCTGTTCTGACAAAGCCCCTTGGAAGGTGGGACACCAAGCACCGTCCCAACAACTACCAATAGTTGCCTCCTTGTTCACAACCCTTGAGAAGAGGTGGGGATATCTGCTAGATATTAAGAATGCTTTCTTGTATGGAGATCTTATTGAGGTGTATATATGGTAACTACTAGGCTATGCGACTAGGGGGGAGTGTGTGTGCAGATTGAAGAAAGTTATCTATGGCTCTTAAGCAAAGCCTCAGAGCATGGTTTGAGAGGTTGAGTATGGAAGTACAGATAATTGGAGTTAGTCGATCCTCCTCTAATCACATTATTTTCATCAAGAGACAGGTTCAGAAGGTAGTTATCTTAGCAGTCTATGTGGATGATATGGTTATGACTAGCAGTGATGAGGAGGTATATGCTAAGCGAAGGAGTTCCTACTCACCACATTCGTGTTGAAGGACCTTAGATACCCAAGGTATTTTCTTGGGATTAAGGTAGTTAGATAAACATCTAGTTTGTTATTGTCCCAGAGAAAGTATACCTTGAAGATTCTGGAGGAGGTGGGACTATTGGAAGCCAAGCCAGCTGGGGTGCCTACTAAGCCACAGAAGAAGGTCATGCTACTTGAGGACACACCATTTGAGGATGTCAGGCATGTAGAAGTATAGTTGGGAAGCATCTTTATTTGATGGTGACTTGCCTGGATATTAGTTTTGTAGTTAGTCGAGTCGGTTAGTACATGGAGAAGCTGACATATAGAAACTAACGTGATGTGCATCTCATATTGAGATCCTTGAAAGAAAGCCTAGAAAAGGACAACATTACAAAGATCATGATTCCCTTGCCGTAGTTGCTTACATAGATGTAGATTATGTTGGGAAGATCAACCATAAGGCATGCAGTCTTCCTTGGTGGGAACCTAGTGTCATGGTAAGCAAGAAGCAACCTGTGGTTCCAATGCGGAGGTACTGTATAAAGCAACGGTACATGCAGCGTGCGAGATTATGTGGGTAGTAGGTTTCCTAAATGATCTTGGGATAGTTATAAAGGCACCAATACCTTTGTATTGCGACAACATATCTACCATGTATATAGCCTCCAATCCTGTTTTCCATGAGCGAACAAAGTATATTGAAGTTGATTGTCACTTTGTGCGGAATACAATTATGGAAGGAAGGATTAGTACACCTCATGTTACCTTTGAGATGTAGCTTGCAAACTTCCTCACCAAGACTCTTGCTAAGAAGAGACATTTTCTTACGTGACAAGTTGGTCTTGAAGATATCTACGTTCTAACTTGAGGCTAAGAAGAGACATTTTCTTACGTGACAAGTTGGTCTTGAAGATATCTACGTTCTAACTTGAGGGGAGTGAATGTATTTAGCCATATGTAGTGAGGTGTCATTTTTATTTCTTTGTTGGTTGAAGTATGTAATTTACCCAAGTCTCTTTCATATAAAAGGGACTAGGGTTTGTTAGCAGAGAGTAGAACATCTCTCTCCATTCACAGTACCTATAAATATTTTATCAAATGCAAAGACTTGAATTTATGTGTAGATAGGATGCCATTTGACTGGGTGATAAGTTGTCAGCTGCAAATTTGTTGAGATCACGTATGGGAGATAAATCACATGCGTGGGAAAGTAAGTCATGGACATAGACTTGTGGAATCACATTGCCAAGTAGAGGATGGTTAGCCTAGGGGATCTTCAATCCTGTGGTTTTGTGACATCTCCATTTTTGATAGCTAAGCGGGACATGGAAAAGCTGTGATAACAATGCCAAATAGATAATGGTTATCCTAGGAGATCTTCAATTTTAAATTTTTGTAGCATTTCCATTTCTGGGTAGGTAATGCAGTACATGGAAAAAGATATTTTGTCAATACCCTAAGGTGATGTGCGGACGGGAATAAGGAAAAACTTGGATGTGGATTCTGTTAAAAGTGTTGATATTTTGTTAATAATGTTTAGTACAATTCTTTTAAAAAAAAGAGTTTGGTACAACACCAATCATTTTAGCATGGTCGTAGCGTTCTACTGGGAGAAAAAATGAAAGAAGAAAAAAAATGATGGGAAGTGGATTAAGAGGTTTGGTAGTGAAGTAGGCATCAAGATGTCTTCATCCTAGAATATGCATCTCAGTTAAGATCCTTCCCCACGGCACGTGCGCACCCCCCCTTCCCCCCCGCCCCCCCAAAAAAAAAAGGCAACAAAAAAAAACATAGAAAACTTAGGGAGGAGGGGGAATGATGATTACACTTCTCAATAGCTATTTCACCTTCCCAAGAGTGCATAATGTTGTATTGAAATTTAGACTATTGATGTTGATTTTTCTATTTGTTGTAGACTTGTTCCTTATATTTATTTTCCCCTTTTAAGACTATACATCTTTGAAATCTCGTTAATTAATGATCCCCTTCCACTCTCCCAGCCCACGCAAAAAAGAAAAAATGATCTCCTCCCTATCACCTGTCATAACTATGATAGTTTCAAAACTCACTCTCCCATTTTCTCTTGTTTGATGTACATCTGTCTAGGGTGTCAAAGTCTATACCTGAGTTGCTTTAACTGCAATCATGTTGGGCACAGAAGAGCAACTTGTCCCAATCCTATCTTTTGCCTTATTTTATCAATGGAGGGTGCCTATAACGAAAAAATGGCCCATAGCCCCACTAGCAAACATCCCTTTGAAGCCCCATTCAGTGGATTCAAGAACTCTCTCAATTGTTTTTTTTTTTTTTATTGCAACCTTATGGGATGCAAGAAAGCATCCAGCACCATTTTCCAAAAAAAAGGCATCTTGCATGAAATTAACATTTTGCTATAATTTCTGAAATATTGGGCTCATTGCTAAGCAGTGCAGACGACGCTACAAGCGACAAAAAGAATTCTACTACTCCTAAGGAGAGGCTATCAATGGCTTGCATTATTTATGGGGATAGAAAAAATCAGGGACAAAACACATTTTAATTGAAAATCAATTTGATTGAGGATTTAGTTGATCTTCTCTGCTTCAAAGGAGTTTTCCTTTTGTAAATGTTCTGATCAAACGAAGGTTGCCCCCTTTTTCAACCTTAAGAATTGGTGTTTAGAAGTACCGGGAGGAGCATCTTGATTCTCCAGAAAACCTCACTCCTCAAGGGGTGAAGAAAACTCTTCAACTCATGACAACAGCAATTTCTTATGCTTCACAAAGCATTGGTTCTCCAATTTCATGACTGTTCTGAAATATTTTTTCAGCCTGGAAGGTAAAATTTTCTTTTGTTTATGTGTGTGACTTTTCCTTTGTCTACCCTCTTTGCGGGCGTCTGGGTTATTTATGAATGCCCTCAGCCTGTCTTCCTGTTAAAAATCTACAATTTGATGATGGAGCTACACAATCTCCAGGAGCAAAACCTTCTGCCATTTCTTCGATTTACATTGATGAAGTCACGTTTTATAACCATTGATATATTTGTGTCGTAAACTCTTTCTCCTTCTGTCCCTGGGAGGCTTGCTGCAAGTTCTGGAGCTTTCGATGTAATTTTGGCTGTTAAAGACTTGTTGGTTAATGACATTGCTCATTTGGGCTTGCTTAAAAAAATACCCACTACTCTAAGATTTTGTGATAGACATCCTTATCACATATGTATCTACTACTTTACATTTAATAAAAGTAAATGGATCAGTGATACAAATGTGAGTAAAATAAATGAATTTTCTTTTTGTAAAAATTAACCACATTGTTCTTTAGTATTCTAAACGTTAGCCATCTTCATTAGAGAGTTTATGTCAAAATATAATATCCAAAAGTGCCTGTATGATTTATTCAGTGATTATGCTGATGAAATATGTCCTACTTCTTGTTGCCTTATTTTTTTGAGAAGGAAGGGGGTTACTGGGGGTTGTTAACCCCCCTAGTTTTCATAAATAGAAAAGGGGGCTAGGTTCACCAAGAGCTGCAAAACTAAAATTGTACAAGCTGCCCTCTACCAAGGTTCTTTCCCTCCTAAAAATAGCCCTGTTGTGCTCCCACCAAATACTTATTTTTGCATTATGTTTGACAGATAACTATGGATATACTAGGTTTTCTTACAGATGGAAAATTATAAGCATTAGAGCCAAGTGGCGGGCTGCCTCCTGCAATTATGTCTCACATGCTTGGCTCATGGAGTACATATATGCTATCTGTTGCACTTGCCACTCATCCAGTGCTAATGATGAGACAAAAAATCCTCGTCCATAGCAACCTTCTTGGGAAATTAAGGTGACTGACTTGTGCTTGGACAGTAATTATAGGCTCTCTTGATGGCTTGTGTCTTAGGCTCTTATGTTTGAGCTATCTTGACTAAAGAATGGTTAAACTTACATACTTATCACATACTTAAAATAATATACTATTTTTTCTTTCTTTTCTTGACATGGTATCATATCTTTCTAAACAAGTATAGCGTTTTGAGGTTTGTTCTCTTTCCCTTTTTGTAGCTGCCGGCAAACAGATGGAGAGCAGTGTGAACCTTTTACAGAAGTTTATAGAGTCAAATTTCAGCATGTTGATAATGCAAGGTCCTTTTCTTCCTTGCCCTCGATTCCTTTATTTTTCTCTCATATAATTTTTTTCCCCCAAAATGAGCGGCGTATCATTTTACAGCCTTATGTAATGCTTGAAGATTTTTGCTCCATTTGCAAGGTTAACAAACTCCTTTCTCCTTTTATGAAAAAAAAAAAAAGGTTTGGTGTTGTTAGGAATCATTATTTGTCTTTCTATTGTTTCTTCACGTGAAGGAACTCTTTTTTTTTTTTTAAATAAAAGGAAGGTTACTTGAGATCAGCAACTCTCCAATTTCATAATTCAGTATAAAAAAATGTACATTGCCTTCTTCAGGCCAAAAGTGCTCAATCAGACATCACAGAATTGAGCCCAAACAAAAACATTTTGCAACAAGGATGTCCTCGAAAACAATCCCATTTCACTTATGCCAAATTGTCCAAAGCACCGCTGATGGCTTTGCTCTCAATCTTAGACTTAAATTGTGCCATGGCTGTTGATTGTTGACCTCGTCACAAAGAAGACCAAAACTCATTAAAAGAATCATGGGTGACCCACTCTAAAGGTAATTCCTTCCACATCTTGGAGAAATGGTATGGGAAGAAGATTCAAATGCTGACGGCATGCCGTCGGTAAGGGCATTTTTGAAAAATGAGCTTGCCGATATGGAAATAATGTCGAAATGCGGGGATGCCAGCGGCATGGTGCCCATTTTGTCAGCATGCCGGTAGATTCTGACAAGTTGGGGTGTAGTTCGATGGGAAGATCTGAAATTGGGAAGGCGGGAAGCTGGGCCTTGGCTAGGCATGCACGCACGCACGCGCGTGTGCACGATTTTTGGGCTCTGATATAAGCTTTTTTAAGTCGTTGAAACCTTGGGTATGGTCATGATGAAATACTTTTATGTTACACAATTAGTATTTTTTGAAATTAATATCATTTTGACTATTTATGTGATTTTTTGTCATCATATTGTCGGCATGCCCTCGGTATTTCCACGGTGTGCCCTCGGCATGCCCATCGAAAAATGGGCATTTCCATGACATCCTTTGGTATGCCTACGAAATGCACACTTAGATTTCATCGACACGACGTCAAAATCAGCATTTCGAATCTTTGATTATTTCATCTTCAATAACTTCGTCACAAAAGTTGCATGATGCAGATGAAGAAGGGTACCATGGCATCCTCTTAGCCTTTGTGATTAAGCATCTTTGATGGATTTCCCAAGCAAAGAATCAAATTTTCAATGGAGCCTTCACTGTCTAGAGAAGCTTGTGATCTTGAACGAAGTCAACATCTTGAACCTCCAAAGGACTCCTAAAAGCATCATAAGCCTTATGCACAGAGAATTCCCCATCTTCCTACTCCCAACCATCCTTGGCACCCTCTTTGAGAGAAGTGTTCTGATTGCCTGTAACAAATGGAAGAGCTCCCCTTCATGCACTTTAGACAAGCCACCCTAAAGGTAGTAGTCCAACCACTACCAGAGCCATCCAAAGGAAGAGACCAGCACTTTAGATGAGATGCCTTAGGAGCATGAGACAAACCAACAAGATGCAAATATGAATCTACCAAAGGACCAAGAGAGTGCTAAGGATCAGTCCAAGGGCCTCACCGAGCTCACACATGGACTAAAGAACTTCACATGAGGGAAAACCTTACCCACACATTCCAAAAAGGTAGCTCCCAATCAGATGTACGTCCTTGATGTTTCCAATCCATAACATCCCCATAATAAAATAGCATGTAACAATCTGATACACAGGTGACGCATCTCCACCCATAACTTTTGAGCACCATTTTGCAAGCAATACTTCATTCATGGTATGTCGAATGCCTAAGCCTCCCTCGTGAAAAGGTCTATGCACATCCTTCCACACTACAAGGTAGCCACTTCGATGCTATCGTGAAACACTTATCCAAAGAAAATGCCTACAAATGCCCTTAAGTCTATATACCACCTTGGCCAGAAGTTAGAAACCTGACATGGAAATTACAGGAAGAGCAATAAGAATGGACTTCAATAAGACCAACTACCCACCTTTGCATAATAAATGGGCCTGCCATGAAGCTAACCTTTCCTCCAACTTCAACAAGACTCCAGAATCTCCCAACCTTGGCATTCCCATTGTTTAAGGTAAGCCAAGGTAAGAGATGGGCAAGCTCGCTCTTGGTGTAGAAAGCATATTGCAAAAAGCTGTAGCTTCAGAATCATCCATTCCAAAGGGAACATAGGAAGACTTACGATAATTAATAGAAAGGCTTGTTGCCACCAAAAACATGTACCAGAGTAGTTACATTTTTAGGCTCTTGTAAAGCACCTTCAATGAAAAAAATCATATTGTTAGGAATAAGGGGTCACGCGGGACAACCATGTGGCAGCCAACAGGCCACGTGGCAGTGTCTCGAGGGTCCAGCAGGGCCAGCGGCTAAAGGTTCCAAGGGACCAATTTTGGGTCTTGCTTTAGAGTCAAGTTTGCTATTTTTAGAAAATAGTTTGGGATTTGGTTTGTTTTTAGAGATAAGTTCTTTCTTATTTTAGAAGATAATGTTTGTTTCCAAGTTAGAGGGATATGTTCTCTTTATAAAAGAGTCTTCCCTTTTGTAATTAATTTGAGTCAATCAATAATATTTCCCAACTTTAAAAGGCTCCTCTCTCTCCTCTTCTCCTACATAGCTGGTCACCCTCCAAGGTAGCCAACCACCTCCAACGTCGGTCCTCTATCACCATCGGCCACCTTCAAGTAGCCAAGGGCTGTTGCTACTGCTGGCCGTCTTCTCCTTGTTCCACAAGTGAACCCCCACGTGGGACCGTTTTTTCTCATGCACAAGGAGCCTCCACGCTCGCACCAAATTCCACATGGTATTGGAGCCTTTGGTCTAGGCTCTTCTTGTGCATGTGGATTGTCTACCACATGCTGGTGATACACGCATCCAGAAAGACCTTGACAAATCCAGTGCCTTACACGAAGAAGGAAGACTAAAGAAGATGGCGGAATCCTCTACGACGGTCGGAGACACTATGCTTGGACTGAGAGAAAGCAACGTGGTTGTCTCTGGGACAACCATTAAGCTTTATGGGATGTCCAACTATGTCTTGTCAGCTTGCACCTTCAAAATATTTGTTGGAGGCCAGGAGAAACTTAACGTTCTCCTCGAGGAGCCACCGGAGTTAAAGGATGATAAGAAGAAAAAGAAGTACGAGGAGAATTATACGGTCATGAACTGGCTCATAAACTCGATGGATCTATCCATTACCTCGAACGTGCTCTACAAAAAGAGTGCGTACAAGATGTGGATGGCTCTCGAGAAAAGGTACGCACGAACCTCAAGTAACGCACATATTACTGACCTCTACACTCGCATATGGGCAGCTAGTCAAGGAGATCTCTCATTGACTAAATATTATGAGAAGATGGAGGCGTTGTTTAAGGAGTTGGACATCTACGAGCCATTATCTTGTGACAAGTAGGGGGAGACACAGGCGGTTTGGCAATTCGTCAAGTTTTTATCAAGGTTGCATCATCGTTATCGAGTTGCTCGTGATCAAATCTTGGCTTCCGATAGGAAGATAGATCTTGAGACCATCTTCTGTCGTCTCATCGAGATGGAGATCACCGAGGATGAAGATATGACGAAAGGCGAGAACTCTGTACTTGCTATTTCAAAAGCAAGTATGGGGCATGGATGAGGATGTGGACGAGGATCTGGCTGCGTTCACCTGTAGTGCCAACATCGTGGATGTAAAGATCATCTATAAGACAAGTGTTGGAAGGAGTTCGGGAGGCCACTACGTGGGGCTACTAGCACCTCACTTGTGGACTCCCTAACTCATGAAGATCTTGAGAAGTTATAGGCTCTATTTTGAAAAGACAAGTCAACGGTGGCTGTTGCGACGATTACTTAAGTTGTCATAGAAGTAACGACTCTGGAGGTCGCAAGAGGCTTACCGTCGACTTGTCAAATGAGAAGATTGAGAGCTTGACTCTCAAAGAAGATGAATGGTGGGGTGTCTAGCCTCTCAAGTGGAAGACCAAGTCGTCGGCCTCCCGCCCTTCGACTTGAGGGAGAGTGTTAGGAATAAGGTGCCATGTGGGACAACCACGTGGTAGCATCTAGAGGGCCTAGCAGGGTCGGCGGCTAAAGGGTGCAAGGGACCAATTTTGGGTCTTGCTTTAGAGTCAAGTTTGTTAATTTTAAAAGAATTATTTTAGGAAATAGTTTGGGATTTGGTTGTTTTTAGAGATAAATTCTTTCTTATTTTAGAAGATAATGTTTGTTTCCAAGTTAGTGGAATATGTTCTCTCTATAAAAGTCTTCCCTTTTGTAATCAATTTGAGTCCGTCAATAATATTTCCCAACTTCCTAAGGCTCCTCTCCTCTCTTCTCTTCTCCCACATAGCCGGTCACCCTCTAAGGCAACCGGCCACCTCCAATGCCGTTTCTCCATCACCACCGGCCACCTTCAAGAAGCCAAGGGCTGTTGCTACTACTGGCTGTCTTTTCCTTGTTCAACAAGTGAATAGCCCCCCACATGGGATTGTTTTTTCTCACGCACAAGAAGTCTCCATGCTCCACCTTGCACCAAATTCCACATATATCATCTGCAAATTGAAGTAAGGGAATCACCTCAACAGATAAGCTTGGACTTCTATTACTAGAGAAAAGGCTAGCCAAGCATGCAACAAAAGAAGACACCAAAGCACTGACATCTAGGACAAACAACAAAGGATTGAGGGGGCACCCATAATGAACACCCCTACTTGGTTGCACTCATCCTCCTGCAGGATTACCATTGAGTAGCATCGAAAAAGAGGTGGTGGTAATACATCGCTTCATTCATTGAATCTAAGTTTTAGGAAAACCATATCGCACCATAGGAAAACCACATGAAGGAACTTTGGTTGCTTGCTTTTTTTGATCTTGGTAGTCTTTGTCACTTCTTAATCTTTGGATTTTACTTATCAAGTAATGCTATAAGTAATTTTTTTTATCTATCTAGAATCTTGTTTGCTAAGCTTGTTTGTTGGAAGAAAAACTTATTTTCAATGAATATTAGGTTTATCAAATATCAAAACTTCTTTTGATCTCTCTCTATATAGTGTATTAGAGGAGACAATGAAGACTTGCTAGCTACATGAGAGCCAAGACAAATGGTGGTTAGAAAGCATCTTAATTTCTTGTCTTAGGACGTTATAATTTATGCACGGATTAGTATCCAATATGGACTTTTAGTTGAAATTTAAATTAAGCGAAAACCGACATTACCAAAATATAAAGAAATCAAGAACATTTAAGTTTACATGGAAACTCCACTCATGAAGGGCGGGAAGAAAATCATGGGAGAGTACCCCTATAGGTGTGTATCTTTGTTATTCTTTCAAAGAAACAAGTGGGAGTGCACATGCTTGTTTATAGGACACCACACACAATACAAAGTCCACATCTCACGATGTGACACTAAACCAACCATACAATTCTCTGAACACTATCGATTATTAGCTAATGTTTCTTTTTGTTTCTAAGAAGTACAAGACTTGAGCCTAGTGGTTGATGCCCAAATACTTTACTATCAGAATATTTAAATGGGCTTGCTTGTCAATGGATTTAGTAGAAATATTTGTAAGAGAACTGCATTGGTTCCAGAAGTTGAGATTCGACCAAGAATTGCTTTTACTGATTTGCATTGGCTTGTTTATGTGTCTTTGATAAAGTATCACTTAGGATTTGATGCTTAAGTTTAAAGGTAATAGTCAAAGAAAAGAACCATTCTTATTATTACCAGGCCGTCCTACACCTCTTTCTATGGAGAGAGGTGAGGGAAAAATAACAACATAAATCCATCAAGAAAAAATAAAATAATAAATAGCCCCTCGACAAGAAGTGTAACTCAATACTCTCTCTCAAGCTGAAGCATATATATTCATTATGCTTAGCTTGTTTTTACACTTCTCAAACTGGGGGTGAGGCAATGGCTTGGTAAACACATCAGCAATCTGGTCGGTGGAAGTAAGATATGTAGTATGAAGTAGATCCTGCTGAATCAAGCTCCTGGTATAGTGACAGTCCACTTCCACATGTTTCGTTCTCTCATGAAACATAAGATTAATAGGAATGTATGTCGCAGCCCGATTGTTATAATGCATCTCCATAAGCTCTTGAATATCAACATGAAGATCTCGTAGCAGAAATCTGACCCATATTATCTCAGCTGCAGTATAAGCCATAGCCTTGTATTCGGACTCAACACTAGAGCGTGAAACAATACTCTGTTTCTTGCTCCTCTAGGTCACTAAGTTTATAGCAACAAATGTACAAAGATCAGTAGTAGGTTGCCTATCTCCAACATCTCTAGCATAATCAGCATCAAAGTAACTATAAACATAAGAGCCTTCTTTTAAAATAGGATGTCTCTTCCTGGACATCCCTTGATGTACCTCAATACCTGCATAGTAGCCTGCCAGTGAACATCAATGAGCTTGTCTAAGAACTGACTTAGCTTACCCACTGCAAGACTGATGTTTGGTCTGGTGATGGTTAGATATAGTAGCTTTCCAACAAGTTTTCGATAGACCTTATCCTTTAGCTTCATTGTGCCCTCAAATAGATGAATTTTGAGATCCATAGGAATGTTAGCTTCCTTGGATCCCATCATTCCTGTCTCCTGAAGAATGTCAAGTGCATACTTCCTATGAGACATCACTATGTCGTGGTTGTTTGTAGCAATCTCAATGCCCAAAAAATATCTCAGCTTCCCAAGGTCCTTCATGATGAACTGGTGAGCCAAATAATCCTTCACCTGAGTAATGCCATCTGCATCATCATCTGTAAGGATAAGGTCATCAACATATACTAATAAAGCAACAGTGCCAGTACTAGTCGTCCTGACAAACAAGAAATGATCAGAAGATCTCTACATCCCAAAAATAGATAGTGCCTTAGACAGACATTGAAACTAGGCTTGGGGGCTTTGCTTAAGGCCATAAATGACCCTAAGAAGCTTACACACACATTCCCTCTTAACCTTAAAACCAAGTGGCTGCTGTATGTAGATCTTCTCCTCCAAATCTCTATATAGAAAGGCATTTTTGACATCTAGCTGATGTAAATGCCATCCATAATGAGCTGCGACAGAGATAAGAATGCTGACAGTGGAGAGCTGTGTCAGTGGAGAGAAAGTGTCAAAGAAATTCACCTCATATGTCTGGGTGAATCTTTTGGCTACAAGGCGAGCCTTATACCAAGAAATAGACCCATTAGGGTTGTATTTCAGGGCAAAGACCCATCAGCCCCATCCAAGTGCGCACCAGACTGTAGAGTAGACAGCTCCCAGGTGCCTTTATCAGTAAGCGCAGAATCTCCTCTTCCATAGCCGCCGTCCATTGTGGATGTAGGAGAGCCTGCTAGTAGGAGGTAGGGATCTCAGTACTAAAGGCTGCTGCTGTGAATGCATGGAACTTGGATCCGAGAGAGCCCGCAAAAACATCGCCAGCAACACGATACTGTGCATAAGATTGCGGAGCCTTCTTGATAGCAATGGGAATATCCTCATCTTTGGGCATAGACAGAGACCTTGAAGACATCAGCAGAAGAATCGTCAGTTCCCTCAACACATACCTTAGTGGAGGACGGTGGTGGCTCAGTAGGAACCGAAGATGGGGGGGGTTGTATCTTCTCTTTGTAAGTAACTGGCAGCTAATATGTAGCACCTTTAAAAGTCTTCTTATTAGGTGGTACAGGTCTGAAGGTGCCCACAATCTGACCTGTTGTAGATACACTACTACTCTAAGAAAAGTCCTCCAAGGCTATAGGAGCAAGCCACCTCCACCTCTCTCAATTGATGACCTGAGGTAGAAAAATAAGGGATAGACTTATAAAAAGTCACATCTGCACTCACATAGTGCCTCTGGTGTATGGGATCAAAACACCTGTATCCCTTTTGTGTGCGCGAGTATCCAAGAAATACTTAACCGCCTTTGATGTCAATTTATCATAATCAGGCCCAAGGAGGTGTACAAAGGCCGCACAACAAAAAATCTTTGGTGGCACAAGAAATAGGTCAACATCAGGATATAAGATACTCCATGGGATCTGCTCATGTAGCACAGAGGAAGGAAGCCTGTTAATAAGATAGCAGGCAGTAAGGATCGCATCTCCCCAGTAACTATGTGGAACACTGTTTTGGGTAAGTAATGCTCTTGTAGTATCCAGAATATGACGGTGCTTTCTCTTAGCAATCACGGATAGGTTGTCTGTGCACAATACCAAGTGATCCATAAAAATCAGCCAGTTTTTTTGTATAAAATTCTAGTGCATTATCTGTTTTAATTTTCTTAATGCACACATCAAATTGATTTTTCACAAATATGACAAATTGCTGAATCAAAGAACCTGCTTTGGATTTATTTCTCATAAAAAATGTCCATGATAAGCATGAAAATCATTAACAAATAGAAGATAATATCTAAAATTCTAGTGGTCTGTCACACGACTAGGACCTTAGACATCATAGTGTAGACAAACAATGCAGTAAAGTTGGCACGGTGATGCTTTCTCTGTTGACAAGCATCACATTGAATCTTAATGGCAGAAGACAAGTGAGGGATGATACGGCATAGCTTGTCTAGTGATGGGTGACCTAGTCGTCTGTGTTACTGCAAAGCACTCCTCACAGTAGTCTAATAGGTTGCAGCAACTAGATTCTGAACCGGCCGGTACACCCACCTCCTTATGGTCATCACCAATCGTCCTCTCCGTCATGCGGTCCTGAAACATGCATCCAACAACATCAAAAATAGCATGACAATTCAACTGCTTAGTAATAGAACTAACAGATAGCAGTTGCATTGTCATGTCAGGTACATAATATACATCAGCAAGATGCATAGAAGGTGTAATAGATGCACCTCCCTTATCATAAATGAAAGCATGTCTACCGTCTGCCAGCTGTACTGAATGATTCTGTGGTGTCTTTTGCAATTCCCCATGGCATTGGGAATTTCTTGTCAAATGATCAGATACACTTGAATTAATTAACCATGACCCACTTGTACCTGAAGCAGATGCATAGGCTACAGTGTTGGAGGACTGAGGTTGCTCATGTGTTAACTGTGCTAGCTGCTGCACAACTGCATCATAGTCGGCCTCTATAACTGATATTGCCTCAGTGATCACACTTGAGATGCTGTAACAAAGGCTTAGTTGGCAACAGTAGGACGGCTAAATTTATTCCAACACTTGGCCTCAACATGTCTAAGTCTACTACAGTAAGTGTAGATATGCTTGCTACGACCAACATCAGTTCGCCCCCTGCCCTTGCCACGAAAGAAGCCACCTCAACCACCATGAGTGCTAATAGCTGCATGAGCTGAAGATGCGTTGGTAACAACACATCATGAGTAGGTTGAATCTGCATCCTACTCAGTCTCCTGTAAATTTTCTCAATAGGAGGAAGCTCGGAGAGAGTCAGAATCTGAGAACGAGCCATAGAATAGTAATCACTCATTCCTACAAGAAACATGTGGGATGCAAACTCTTTCTTGTGATCCTTGTATGTAGAAATATACATCGGCCTACATGCATTATATTTTTCCAATGGCCCCTTCATAGTGGAGTAGTACTGTGACAAACTCATCTCTTTCTTCTTAAGATGGCATAAATCAAAGTGGATTTGGAATACTTGAGTTGAATTCAACTCATGTGAATAGGTAGTCTTCAAAGCATACCACATCTCTTTGGCAGAAGTAATACATAACTTTATCATCAATCCGAGGAATAACGCTATTCAGGATTCAGGCTCTCACCGTAGCATCATCCTGATTCTATGCTGCATATTTTCTTGTTTTCTGCTCTGGTGGTGCTTCCATAAGCACATGTTTTTTCTCATGACCCTCCATAGTGACAAGGAAGGTTTGAGACCAATGGGGGTAATTGGTGTCATCCAACTTAGTAATCTGAGCAACGAAGGGGCTCTTGTACACTCTGCTTTCTGTACTCTATCCTGAAGACACCTCATAACTCTTAGATGTAGCCATGGTAGCTCCAGACACAGAAACAAATCCGGACAACAGATTTGAAATCCTGGATCAAACACCAAAAAACATGGGGAATACACACCCCGTAGTCCACAAGTACTATCTTCAAAACTTCACTGGGGAATACACACCTCACGAATCATGCAATTAGGGGAATACACTCCCCAAAAATCATTAACAAATGGGAATACACACCTTAAATTAGACCACAATAACACAGAGAGTCATATCACACATAGGAAGGTTCTTGATTCAAAACTCTATCTCTACAACACTTAAGAACCTTCCTACAAAGTACTGGTGGCCAGTAGCTTGCTCTTCGGTGGCTTAGGCGGCGGCTGGGAGAGAAGGTGGTTGGTAGAAGGCGGCAACCGGCGAGTTGCTCTACAACAGCGTCAGACGTAGCGGTGGCAGCTTGCTTTGGAGCGGTGGTGGCGGCCTACAGGGTGGTAGCAACCTGCTACCCTCTACAGAGCAGCGGCGACGGGCTACAGATGCGTGGCGGCCAGCTACATATGTGCGGTGGTTGATTGTGGCTGTAGGAGAGGCGACCAACAAGGTCACTGCTGTGGCGGCGACGAGCTGGGGAGGTCACTGCTGTGGTGGTAGCGAGTCGGCATCGACGCTACCGTTGGTGACTGGCGGTAGGGGCCTTGAGGTAGGGTTAGGGTTTGTTGTTTGGTGGAGTCCCCAACCTGGTGCTCTGATACCTAGTTGAAGAAAAGAATCATTCTTAGTATTACCAAGCCGTCCTATACCTCTTTATATATATAGATGTGAGGGAAAAATAACAATATAAGTCCATCAAGGAAAAATAAAATAACAAATAACCTCTCAACAAAAAGCGTAACTCACTAGGAACCACAGACTGCCTGTCTAAATTAACTATCCACTTAAGTATTTCTTTCTTTAGGAAGTCACTAGGTTATTTGCAGAAAAGGTATTTTGTAGCTGTTGCAATGCTTACTTGTATAGCTACTCCAAATAGGAGTAAATACAAAAAATTACATAAAAGCATTTAAGAAAATAGTATTGTTAGAGATATAATTTAGGAAAGTTTGTTAGGAATAAATTTGTTAGAGATTTATTTATTTCTTATTCTAGAAGATCATGTTAAGATTTGAAATAGGAGTGACCCTTTGCATATAAAGGGACCAACTCTTGTTATTTGCTTCTTGAGATCCATTATAATATTTCATATTTCCTCTAAATCTCTACATAGTATTAGAGTGGGAACAGTCCTAGGGAATTCCCTTGGATTGCCAACCCTCGCTTTTGCATGC
The DNA here is from genome assembly GCA_037157565.1 of Thalassia testudinum. Taxonomy (NCBI): domain Eukaryota; kingdom Viridiplantae; phylum Streptophyta; class Magnoliopsida; order Alismatales; family Hydrocharitaceae; genus Thalassia; species Thalassia testudinum. Next base: position 34,852,173 of record JAZHRO010000035.1, on the reverse strand, counting down.
GGTCTTCTCCGTGTGCCTCCTCTCCTTTCATGCTAGATGCATGCCCTGTTGCTTTTGCACGCAACAATGCATCGCTATGCAAACCTTGTGTGCATTGCTCTTCATGCATGCACTCTCGTGCATTGCTGCACCGGTCCCTGTGCACACTTGCGTGCACTACTGCAATGACCTGCATCCACTTGTGAGTGTAACCTACATTAGCCTACACTCACCAATGAGTGAGGCTTCTACTGCATCGTGTGCTACCGCACGTGATGCTTGCCTTGCCATTATGCCACTAGTGTGGGTCTCTGTCTTTGCGTGCCATTGTGTGCCCTCCTGCTCTCGCTACGTGCAAATCGTGCTCTGCTGTTGCTCTCTTTGCACGTGAACCACGCACACCGCTTCTTAGTTTGTGCACACATCTGTATGTGATCTGCCTTGATCTTGCATGCATTATGTGTTCTCTTCACACTTCTCTATCGTGGACTCACGCATTAAACATGTATCTTTATGCCTGCTTGTGCAGGACTGGGCAGTCGACCTAGTGGATTGAGATGTTGAATTCAGGATTGACTTCCACTCCTATTCGACTTCCACTACTATTGAGGCCAACACTTTGGCCTCTATTACTACTAAGGCTGCGATAGACCAGTCTTCTCTTTAGTTTTCTTCCGTAGAACTAGAGCGTCTGTGGTCTTGTTGAGGAGCAAGCCCTCCACTACTGCTGCGATTGCCACAACTGTTGTGGCCTAGACTACTGCTTCTACTCTTGATTGGGTCACTACTAGTGCATTCGATCATACTACTACCCATTACGATGATTATGATGACTGGTTGGAGAATATAACAAGGATTCTCATCTACTTTGCTAAGGAATGTTTCCCTATCTCCTACTACTATTGTTTGCTATCTATTGCTACTATTACTATTACAGACCTACTACTGCTACAACCTTGCTAGTGTCTATTGCTAGTACTATTGTTGCAACCCTACTATTGTTGTGTGTGACTGTTATTTTTGCTATAGTAATCTATATTTTTTGTTGCTACTTTTACCTACCACTGCTACTGCTTTTGCTACTATCTGCTTGGGATCGTCTCCTACTACTTGACTACTATTGCTTTCAATTTATGATGGTTGCTACTTCTGCTACAACCATTCCTGCCCCCCCAATCTACTACTTGCTCCCCTGGAAGCCTATGTGAGGGTGGGCATTCACTTTTGTAACAAGTTGGGTGTTGCACACTCTAGCTTGGGGGAGGGGGAGTGTTAGAGATTTTTTTTTTTGAGAAAGGGTGTTAGAGATATTACTTAGGAAATTTTGCTAAGAATAAATTTATTAGAGATTTGTTTCTTATTCTATAGAATTATGCTAGGATTTGAAATAAGAGTGATTCTCTCTAGATAAAGGGATCAACTCTTTTTGTTTGTTTCTTGAGATCCATAATAATGTTTCCTATTTCCTCTAAATCTTACAAGTAATATGGTACCATAATTTTTGCTGGAAGAAAAGTTTAGTGCAACTGAAGTTTTGAATGAATGCTTTGTTTATTTAATGTTGAAACTTCTCTGATCTTAGTTTTGGAGATGACTAAAGGTAGTAACAAAAGACTTGCTAGTGACGCAAGAGTCAAGGCAAATGGTGGTCAAAACATACCTTGATTGCTTGTCTTATTAATTAGATTGGTAGATGTTACTGGTTATGCTCAGATTGATAACCAAAATGGAAAATCCATCAGTAGTTATGATTTATTTTTCTTTCTGAGATATACTAGGATTGAACCTGGGGGTTTGAAGGCCAATTGCTTAACCATTAGAACTTTTAAGTGGGTTTATTTGCTAATGAATTAAGTATACGTATCTGCAAATGAACATCCTGAACCAATTCATGACATTGAACTTTGACCATGAATTGCTTTTGTCAAAGTACCTTAAGATCTAACGAAATAAGTTGAATGGTAACAAGATGTTACTTCTATGGTAAATTGACTATCCACTTGAATATACATGCTTCTATGAGACACTGGGTTTTCATAGATAAGTCATGTTTGTAGCCATTATGGTGTTTATTTTCCTTGTAGAACGTGGAAACGAATATTATAGATGCCTAACTCATCAACATAAGATTCACTTTTAGATTCTAGGAGGATGATTGGATGGGGGTGGAACTCTTGCTTCTACTTTCCCAAGACTTTATGCACTTTTTGTTGTGAATAATTACCTTGTCTCTCAGGCTTGGGATGGGCCTATGATTCAGGGGTTTGGATCCTAGTTGCCAAGCTTCTTGGGCTCTCTCTTTGATGCTAGAGTTAGTGAATTGTAGAAGATGCTAACTTTGCTAGATCCCTTTTGGCCAAAATAGGGTTCTTATTATCAACTGGACTGGGCATATGAAGCTTTTTTTGTTAAGAAATCTTACAAATTATTTTTTTTATTAGAAAAAGAAAGATTACGGGAGATCGGTAATCATCTAGATATCATTAAAAAATAAAAGTAATGGACTTATAATAAATCAAGCCACAATTTGGATAGCCAACTTACCTCCTGTATGATATTATCAACCTACACCCATTCCTTCTTGAAGACGATAGTATTTCTTTGATGCCAAATAAACCACAAAATGGCCACCGCTTTAACCCAACTTGTTGTATCTGCATGGAACAAGAACCTGAAGGAATCCCACCAGGAATCTGAAGATGTAAGAATGGCCATCTGGACATTAACAATTGATATTTGACAACTGAAGAAGAGATGATTCAACTTCTCATCTGCAGAGCCGCAAAAAGGACACAACAAATCTACATCCGAAACCCATCTAGCTCGTAGCACCTTTGTGACCAACTTCTCCCATCTAAAGAGCTACAAGAAGATCTTAATCTTCAAAGGCACAGACATCTTCCAAAACAAAGAATAACCCTCCCACAACAAGGGCGAAGGTCTCTCCAACGATAGCAACTTAAATGCTTTTGACTAAGAGAATCTCTCTTCCAGTTGAATACATCAAAATAGCGAACATCAGCAAAGAGGACTCAGAATGACCAGACTCCAAAATAGGAGACTAAGCACTTGAAACTACATCCCAAATGTTTGAAATAGTAGTGTCCTTAGTTGCAGTCAAGCCAAACAAGTGTGGAAACAAAACTGAGAAGACTCCACAATCAATCTAATCATCTTTCCAAAATCAAAAAGTGTTACTGTTGTGGATCTTTGGTACAAAAAAATTGGAAGTAGCAACCCTCATCAAAGACGATCCTATCATGCTCTAGAAAGTAGAAAATGTAAACCTTTTGGACCAACTACAAAACACATTAACATGATCACCATAAGAGTCCCTCGATACCAACCACCACTAGTAGAAAGAAATCTTACCACCCACTTTATCAACAGAGCCTCATCAAACCTCTCCAAACTCCTAATTCCAAGTCCCCTTCTCTTCCTCGGCCCGTAAATCTCCCTCCAAGGGACCAACTGAAGAATGCACCAATCATGGTCCGACCCTTTCCAAAAAAATTGCTTCCTAGCAAGTTTCAACTTAGGCAAAATCTTCTTTAAGACCAACCTCCCACCACGTGAAAAAGAAGCTTTCCTCTCCAACTAACCAACCTCGTATTCAACGTATCCTCCAACTTCCAGTCAGTAGCCACTAACTGCTTCCCCTTCAACGGAGGCACCAAATACGTAATCGGCAACAAGACAACCGGTGAATCAATGGCTTTAGGAACTGCAGCCTCCCCCTCACTACTCATATGAAAAGGAACAACGACCGACCTACTACCATTCACAAACGACCTTGACAAATCACCAAACATCCCTACCATTTGCGCCACGTGCTCGACCTGACTCAATCCCCCTTGATGAAGAAAACTATATCATCTGCATATTATAATAGAGGGGTAAGCAATGAACCATCGGACCTTAAAGAAAATCTAGAAAAAGGGCTACCCCCATACACCTTGAAAGCCAAAGATGCCAAAGTATCGACAATAATGATAAACAACATAGATGCCTTGGGGACAGCCTCGGTCCTTGAGGAAGGTGATGCCTTCCGCTTCTGGCTTGATGATTGGCAAGGGGTTGGGGATAGCCTTGGTGACAGGTATCCTCGTTTACTTGGGAGGGCTGTGGATTAGAATATAATGGTTGGTGGTTGTTGGGATGGAGCGTGGTGCCTGTCTTTTTTGGGGAGGGCTCTCTGATCAGAGACTGGTAGAGTTTCAACAGATGTTGCAGGATTTGTAAGGATGGACTCCAGGTGTGGGAGGAGACAAACATGTTTGGGATACCTGTGACTTTTTTGTTGTGAAGGTGTTCTGTCAGCTTGGTCTTACATCGCATAACACAGTTCCCGATCTTGCCAGATTTGTAAACGGACGATGGAGCACCTTTTCTTCCAATGCCCATTTGTAGAACAGATTTGGGGGAGAACGGGCATTGGTTGGATAGATGGTGGAGAGACATAGCCTGTTTCTTGTCATCTTTCCGGAGAGGCAATGTTCATGTGGGTGCGAGCTTGTTCCAGTCCAAGAAGGAGAGAGCCAAAGTGTTGGCTGTGTTATGGGATGTGTGGTTGGCGAGAAATGGTGTGGTGTTTAGGGGTGATAGACCATATGTGGAGAATTTTGTCACATCCATTTCTTCCCTGGTGTCTCTGTGGGGGTCCTCTTTGTAAGCTGGATGGTCTTGTATTGATGCTTTCTTGGAATGAATTTGGGTAGGTATCTCTCGGATAATCGCCCTCTTATTTTTCAAAAAAAAAAAAGCATAGACGCTAGCGGGCAACCTTTTGGCTAACACCTCTCCATGGCTGAATCTCCATGTTGAGTTATGTTTTGTGGGCTCTTATTTTATTATAGTGTGAAAAGGTATTCTTGTAATACCTTCTCTGGTGTCTCTTTATAAAAAGGCACCAGTTCTTTGGAATAAAGTTATCAGAGTAGTGGTTCTAGATCGGGGTTCTAGTATCCCACCAAATCCTAGCCTCCAAACCCTAACCACCACAGCCCTCTCTCTGTCCTATGTTGCCAACCGCCAACAGGGCCAGTAGTGCTGATAGGGGACAGTGCCTACCCCACCGACGTTGCCAGCCACCGTAGGGAGGCCAGTGCTGCCAATTGGCAGTAGGACCTTCACAGCCTGCCATCGGTCTGCCCTCTCCTACGCAGCCATAGAGGTGGTGTAGGGGGCTTTCACCGTGCGCCAACCTCCTTCCCTGGTCTGCTGATCTCCTTGTAGGTAGAGGAGGTTGCTTGCATCAACTAGGATCGGAGTCTTTCGGCCCTTTCTTCGTCTACAAAGCTTCTACAGGAGGTTTCTTGGGTGAAAGGCGTCCGATCTATGCCCTTGCACGTGGAAAGAAAGCATCTTTTTGGTACCTACAAGGTACATGATCTGAAATCAGTGCTCTTTATGGTTTGTATGTGCATTTTGAAGGTAGTACATGTCTGAAATTAGAGTTTTTAGACCTTATGATATGATTTTCAGACCTTATGATCTGATTTTCAGACCTTGAAGCCATTGTTTTTTGTGGATCTTGACTTCGGTTATTATGAGGGATCAAAAGGAATCAGTGAATGATTTAGTGGGGAAGACATCTACCACAAGTGCTTCCCCTCACATGCAATGGACATCTATTAAGTTAAATGGATCCAACTTCCTAGTTTGGTCTACCTCTTTCTCCTGGTTTGTCGAATCACATCCGAAGAAATATATTTTGACAGATGATGTGCTAGCCGTGAAGACATCAGATTGGGAGGCTGACAATGATTGGGTGGCAATATGCCTGCTAAATAGCATGACTCAGACTATCGCCAAGTAGGTCATGGCGTATGCCTCCACGAAGAAAATGTGGGAAATGCTGCGTGAGATTCATTACAACAGGAGCAACATTACTAGGCTGTATCGAATTGTGGAGGACATTCACACTCTTCGGAAAGGCCATGGGATGAGCATGATGTTTATCAGCCTATTTCTACTGATGCAATTGTTATAGCCAAGCAGAGAGGCTATTTGCTCTATCCATCTTCTATCTGGACTTTGCTCTGAGTTCAAGGTGGTGAAAGATTAGTTCATGACCATGGATGAGATTCTCACACCGGCATAGATTTATGCTTGTCTCTTTAGACTTGACACCTCTGATCTCATGCCTACTTCTGATGCCTTTATTATGGCCACCATTGGTCGTGGTAGGGGAACTTCTGGGGACAAAGGTGGTTGGTCTCGTGGTGGTGCACGTGGTTGTGGTCGAAGCCTGGAACTCCTGTGAGTACTGTCATAGAAATGGACATACTGTGGACTGTTGTTGAGTGAAGCACAGATATCCACAGGATATGGATCTACGTGTTCATCAGGCATCTGCAAAGGACACTTCTCAGGCGCAGGAGGATGACAATTAGATTTCAGTCTCCAGAGCAGACTATGAGCGCTTTATGGCTTCTTAGGCATCTACCTCAGCCTTAGTTCAGAGATCTGTAGGTACTGCAGCCGTGTCAGGTAGATCCTAAGCCCTTACTTGGCTTGTGGATTCAGGTGCCTCCCTCACATAACTGGTGATACCACCATATTTTCCTCTTTACGAGATCTTGCTACCCCATTTCAGGTTAAGGTAGTAGATAGTGCATTGTCACCAGTTACTGATCTTGGTAACATCTCTATCTCCTCCACTTTACCTTTGTTAAATGTTATGCATGCTCCCAAGTTTGCTCTTAATTTGATGTCAGTTAGTTAGGTTACGAAGGATTTGAGGTGCTGAGCAGTTTTTCATGACCAATACTTCTTGCAGGACCTTCAGATGATGAGGCAGATTGGTGTAGGACTTGAGTAGAATGGCTTGGCCTCTACTATCTCCATGTTCCACCCATACATAGAGTTGATGTTGTTTGTGTCATTATTGCTCTTCAGTGGTATTTCTGCCTTGGTCATCCTAACCTGCATGTCCTTCGTTGTCAATTTTCTGAGATATCTTTTCTTGAGTTTTTTAGGTGTGAAGCATGCTAATTGGGCAAACATCATAGGTCCTTTTTTTCGTCTCAAAGTAAACAGACTGAGTCTGTATTTGATTTAATTCATGCTGATTTTTGAGGTCCATGTAGGGTCAAGAGTATTCGTGGTTTTCGGTGCTTGCTCTTGTGGATGACCATCTCAAGATGTCTTTGGTGTTTATGATGAAAGAGAAGTCCAAAGTTTTTGATCTTATTAAAAATTTTGTTTAAAAAATAAAGACTTATTTTTCCACAACTATAAAAATTTCCCAAAGTGAATGGTTTGGAGTTTATGAATGCTAAAGTTACACATTTCTTTCAGTCTCTTGGTATTATTCCCTAGACTTCTTACGTTCATACCTCTCAACAAAATGGGGGAGCTGAATGTAAGCTCTGTCATTTGCTTGATGTATCTCGTACTATTATGTTTCATGTGAATGTTCATCTTTTTGGGTTGATGCTGTGTTAACTGCCATATATTTGATGAATCGGGTTTCATCTTTAGTTTTGGGGGGTAAAACCCCACTCTGTCCTGTTTCCTAGCAAGGACATGTTTTCTGTCACTCCGGGTCTTTTTTGTTGTGTTTTGTCTACTTATATAAAGTGGATAAGATTTCTCCTTGCTCCGTGAAATTTTTTTTTCTAAGCTACTCCAGGATCTAGAAAGGGTATAGATGCTATGATCCAATTTCACAGAGATTTTATGTTTCTACTGATGTCATGTTTTCTAAGGAGATTCCTTACAACTAAAAATAGGGGGGGCCATCCACGTCTTTCCATCCTCAGGAGGTCTCTCTTCCTATGCCATCTGAGCCACCACAACCCATTAAGCCACCTATATCTAGGGCCAGTCAACCTGATCCTGATCCTGATCCTTTCCCATGTCGTCCAGAGATTCTTGATACAAATGCCTTTCCTAAGTACTTTCAGCGTAGGTCTTGGGATGTCCCGCAGGTGGAGGAACCGTTGTCTACCATTTCTGCTTAGTCTTCACAATCTGCTGATGACTTGTCTAAGGATCAAGTACCTATTGCCACTAAGGATATTACTTTGGACCTTCCTATCGCACAAAGGAAGGCTCTACGTTCTTGTGCTAAATACTCTGTATCTCAGTTTGTCACTTGACAGTTTGCCTACTATTGGACGACAACTTTCTTTGGCTATTGACAATTTATAGGTACCACGGGAACATCATGAGGCTTTCCAAGATCTGTCTTGGATTCTAGCTATGAAGGAGGAGATGGTAGCCTTGCAGTCTCATGTCATGTGGGATTTTGTTGATCTACCCCTAGGTGCTACTATTGTGGGGTGTAGATGGGTCTTTATCCTTAAATGTCATTTAGATGGCATTGTGTAGAGACATGAGGCATGACTGGTGGCCAAAGGCTATACTTAGACCTTTGGAGTTGACTACTTTTAGACATTTTCCCCAATGGCTCGTCTTAATTCTGTCAGGATATTGCTCTCTCTTGCTATCAACAGGAGTTGGACTGATCATCAGTTAGATATTAAAAATGTGCTTCTCTATTGAGATTTAGAAAAGGAAGTGTATATGCAGTAGCCACCTGGTTTTCTTACTCCGAGGGAGTGTCAAAAGGTATACAAGTTGAAAAAAGTAATTTATGGATTGAAACAAAGTCCTAGAGTTTGGTTTGAGACGTTCGGGTAGTTTAAGAACATGATTTTACCAGATTATCCACTGATCACTTTGTATTTACATTTTATGAGAAGACATGTTCATTCATTTTTATTGTTTATGTTGATGATATACTACTTACGGGTAGTGATAGGAAAGGCATAGAAGAAACAAAGGAGCTACTATAGGCATAATTTACGACAAAGGATCTAGGCCCTATCAACTATTTCCTTGGCATTGAGGTGTAATATACTAGAGGACTTGGGCTATTCTAGCGCAAGTATGTTCTTGATATGTTGAGAGACATTGGCATGTTGGGGTGCAAATTGGCATTTGTGCCTATGGATGCATCCTTGCCTCTTATGGATGATAGCCCCCTACTGTAGGATGTGACTAGATACCGTACAATGGTGGGTAAGTTATTGTATCTGACAGTTACCCGACCTGATATTACCTTTGCAGTTGGAAGGTTGAGCCAGTTCATGTAGTCACCAAGGGAAGTCCATTGGGATGGTGTTTGCTAGGTTCTTAAATACTTGATAGGTGCACCTGGGAAAGGACTTTATTTTAAAAACAATGAGCACTTAGATGTATGTGGCTATTCAGATGCTGACTATGCTGGAGCACATGGGGACCAAAGATCCACTACATGATATTGTACATTTGTTGGGGGTAATCTGGTTACATGAAGTAAGAAGCAGGCGGTTGTCTCTAGGTCAAGTGCTAAATTTGAGTATAGGGCTATGGTTCAGACTACTTGTGTGCTACTCTGAGTCTTATCTATCTTAGAGGATTTTGGAGTATAAGTGTCCGACCCTATTCCTATGCTGTGTGACAACAAGGTTGCCACGTTTATTACTTATAATCTTTTCAGCAAAGAAGATTTTTACACCCTACGTATACACCGAGGATCAACTTATTGACATCTTCACTAAAGCACTTCCCAAGAAACGATTGCATCACGTTAGTTCTAAGCTGAGCATGTTTGATGCTTATGTTCTCGCTTGAGGGGGAGTGTTGAGTTATGTTTTGTGAGCTCTTTTATTTTATTGTAGTGTGAAAGGGTATTCTTGTAATCTCTTCTCTGGTGTCTCTCTATATAAAGGCACTAGGGCCTGTATGGAATAAAACTATTGCATTTCAACCTAACACTCCACATGGCTTTCCATTAACCAACATCGAGAAAGAAGTCGTTATAATACATCTCTTCATTAAACAAACCCAAGGCTCCAAGAAACCCCTCCTCTTGAGAATTTCCCACAAGTAGGCCTAAGCCATTGAATCATAAGCATTAGAGAAATCAACCTTCTACATAAAAGCAGAGGACTTCTATTCCAAGCTGCAACCATTTCTTTAGCTAAAACAAAAGAATCACCAAGTCACCTTTCAGAAATAAAACTAGATTGCATTGGAGAAATCAAACTAGGAAGAACTAGTTGTAATCGATTAGCAAAAAATATTGCTACAATTAGGTAAATGGTCTTTGACAAAGCAATTAGTTTGAAACAATCCAAAGTGTCAGCACCCTCTTTCTTCAGAAGAAGAAAAAGATAGAAGCGATTGAGCCTCTTAAAATCCATATTGTCATGAAAAAAATCATGGATTATTGCCACCACATTAGACCCAACCACTTCCTAGAGTTCCTTATAAAATAAGACCTGGAGGCCATCCGGGTTGGGGGATCCCTTTGCTTTAAGGCCACGCAAAGCAACCAAAATCTCATCCTCAGAAACCTCTGTAAGCAAATTAGCCTGCGTGGTAGTATCCAACCTCATCGTATTCAAGGATCCCAGCCTCCACTCCCCAAGAGTTCTCTTACTAGTAAAAGCATGAATGTGACTCATAACAGCCTGGCAAATCTATTATTTGGTATCTAGTACTTCATCATCCAGTTGCAAAGAGGAAATCACTTTGGTCCTCCATCTAGAGCTGGCTGAGATATGGAAGAACCTATTATTAGAATCACCATCTCTAAGCCACATCTGTTTGGACTATTGTTTCCAATCCATCTCCCTCTTTCTGTCCTCACTGATAACCTTTTGGACATGTATCTTCTCTTGCTAGTCAATATGGTCCAACTAGCCCAAGCCTTCTCATCCAACCTAGCCATAAACTCCAAAGTGGCTCTCTTGGTGCCATTACGTTTCAAAGCAATCTCCTTTTTAAATCTAGTTAAAGCCTGTCTAATCGCAGCATTGTGGGCTACTAGAGTATGTGTAGTTGACATGAAAGCTTACAAATTACATGAGTTGCAGGGCATGATCTTTACTTGGGGCTTGACTGAATTATCATATGGAAACTAAGGTGCCTTCGAAGATTAAAATTTTCTTGTGGCTCCTGAGAAGAAAGAAATTGCCAACTCACGATGTGGTTAGTTAATGGGAGTCAAATGTTCAAAATGTGTGCCCTTTTTGTTGTGAACAAGAAATTGGGGATTTGTTCTCCTATTGTAGCTTGTCAAAAGAGGTCTTCAATAACATGTACATTCCGATCATTGATGACGGGTCTCTTGATAATTTTTGGTATTCTTGGCAGAGGGGGGCCTTGACTGGCCCTGTCGTTTGGATTTCTATCTCTGCAGCTCTTTGGTCTTTGTGGCTGTGGTAGAATTGTTCACTTTTCAAGGGGGAAGGGGTGTATCTAGAAAATCTAGTGAGGGAAGCTCTCACATTTTTTCTTTTTGGACCCATAACTTGTAATTATTAGCCTTGTGCTTTTAATGAATGCTTTGGATGCCTACGGACCTCCAATAGAGATCCTTTGCCCCTTTCAAAAAAAAACTCAACATAGGGGAATAAAATGGAAAGATACATGGCGTGTAAATAAGCAAGTGTCATTCCAATTTTTCAGTTGAAATAGTTTGGGTATATCTTGATGATGGGGAGATGGTGAGAGGGTGGGTGGGAGAGTGGATGAAGTTGGAGAGAAGATGGAAGCAAAGGGGGGTTTATGAGAGGCAAGGGGCATCTACGACCAAGTGTAGAGAGGAGTTGGAAGGATGGGAGAATTCTCTATTGTTGTTATAAGGGCTAGGTTCACATGGCTCATGATTGTCGTAACTCATGATGTCGTTGCTTGGCATGTTGAGGGGTTGGCCATCGGGAAGTTTCTTGCCTAGAAGGATAATAGGGTAATGATGGTTGAGGAGAGATGTAACGAGCTCCCTACAATGTAGCATGGTCACCTTCTTTGATGGAGGTGAACCTCTTTAGGACATGTTGAATAATGAAATAAGATAAACAAAATGAAACAAATCATCCAAATCATTGCAATAACAAGAGTTTATATGAAAATCCTTCTCGTGGTGAAAGCGGTGAAAACCACGAGAGCACCCCTGTAGGCATGATCCTAAATATTTCTTCTCAAGGAATAAATGGAGGTATAAGAGTATTTGTATAGGCTACCACACACCTCTCAAATTTTGATACATACTATGCGAGACTACAACAACAACCAAGCCTTTTCCCACATTAAGTGGGGTCGGCTATATGGATTCTTTACCTCCACACAGATCGATTTTCAGCCATTTTAGGACTTAAATTAAAGTAATTGAGGTCATACTTAATAGTTTCCTTCCAACACTTGTTTGGTCTTCCTCGCCCCCTCTTAGCGGGTTCAGCCTCCAACTTCTCACATCTCCTAACTGGAGCATCTAGTGGCCTTCTTTGTAAATGTCCAAACCATCTTAGACGGGCCTCTCTCATTTTATCCTCTATCGGTGCCACCCTAACCCTGTTTCTAATAAATTCATTTGAAATACGGTTCTTTCTAAATAACATAATTGAATCTCAGGTTCTAATAACCAACAACCCAACATTCATCTCTATTGACACTCCCCTTCAAGTTGAAAAATGGAATGGTTAGCTTGTGCAACACAATTTCTCACTCTTACAAGAAAAACACAACTTTTGACTGGTGCATTCGGTTTATGGCTCCATGGCGAATGACGAATCTACATCATTGTCCTTGCTTGTAGGTGAGTGCATTGATGATGACACATTAGTGCATGTTGGAGTCTTGAAGATGAATTACTGATGCTAAGCTCTCATGTGTCTCATAGAGACCTCAAAGAGTGTTGGCGCCTTTCCATATGGAGATCTCAAGAGTGGGCCTCTCTCCTAAAGACCTTGAGAATGAGCCTCTCTACACAAAACTTGAAGTAGGGCCTCTCCCCTGCTTATCTAAGCCAAGATTGAGCTTCTCTCATGTGGGGACCTCAAAGAGTGAGTTTTCCTCCTATGAGTCTTCAAGTAACTCATCGACACTCTTTTGTCCCATGCATGGTAAAAACACTACATAGAGAGGAAATGAAATAAAGAAGAGTTTGTCCTCTTCTTTTCCACTTCATGTTTTGAATTCCTAATATCTTTATTATTATTATTATTTCAAACTTCTTTTTTCACATTTTTTTATTTTTTCTCTCTTTTTATCTCCCGTTTTTCCTTTTAAACCTTTTTTTATTCCACATTCCCTTTTTACTTTTCTTTGACATATGCTTCCAAAAACGAAGTAACACAACCAATGGGTAAAAAAAGGAGAGGTAGGATAAAGATGCGAAAACCTAAGATATCTTTGCTAGGGTTTGAGGAAACCGTAGAAGCACCAATGTTTCCATTCTTTAGCATTGAGCACCTCTTGTGTGATAGGAAGGGGTCTCCATGCGAGGATGGGCTTCCCACTTGGAGATCATGGAGGGGATCTAGTGCTCCATGGTTTGCTTCAAGTTCCACCTTCAAGATCTCCATATGTGCTGCCGCAGTCGCTCCTTTGTCGATGTCACCTCTACTACGGCTGGTAGAGGGGTTGTGTGCTATCGCGTGATTAGCTTCTAAAGACAATGTCAACAACCTTCGCTCTATGCCGTGCTACCGTTGACCTTTAGAATTTGAGCAACAACAACAATGTTTGATGGCTTGTGTGTAGCACCTTTGCCATGAGATGGCTAGGGGGCACCGCTAATGCTGTCAAGGCTATCGCCTCAGGCTACTAGACTACTAGGCCATGTGAGAAAGCCAAATGTTTCCTTGGAGCTATTCTAGGCTAGGGGCTTCATCCGAGCTATTGTCTAGTTGCCTCCTTTGTTGCTTGGGTTGCCTTGCACCTTCTCACCCTACTTTTAATTCACTTTAGGTAAGACCGTGAGACTTTTACTCAGACTAAAGTTATTTACATATATTGTATATGTTAGTATTATATATTGTTGTATATACATAATACATACATATATGTTATTGATCATTTATACTTTCAATTTGCCGTCTTCTCTTCCTAACTTAGATTATTGTTTGTCTGGTATGACATATATGTACAACTATTGTAAGTCTGTAATGATAATTATGATATTTGGTAGTTTAATGATATATGTATGTAATGGTATAAGTATTTGTTGTGTAAGTCTCTAATGGTATATAACAATATATGTATAAGTTATGGTGTTAAGTCTGTATTGTATTGTCAATATAGTATATTATAATATTTGTTTTGGTAGCTTGTTTTGGCCTATAATTATACGTGTGATATATATGTGTACTTATTGTATGATAATATAAATGTATATTGCTACTTAAATACAATAGGATCATTATTTTTCTTTCACTTAAATAGTATTATCATATGATTCTTGTGAAGGTCGATGCTATCATATGAGTTTATTAGGCATATTCAATATTTAAAGAAAGAAGAGACTTGTTGCCTCAATTCAATGGGGTGATCACCTTCTTGTCACTTCTCGCCTTGGGCGATTAAGGAGGTTGTTGCTTTGCAGTTGCCTGACGCCTTGATAACTTTGGGCACCGCTGTAGTTTGACTTTGTCAATATTGATAGAACTAGTTGAGAAAGGCAAGCACCACACAAGAAAGGAGCAGTGTTAGTGCGGTGGCCAATCCATCTTCTTTTCAATTGCTAATGGGATGGTCCCCCTATGTTGAGGATTTGATCTGATTTGTCTACTTGGCTATGTCCATGTGCATCTTCTTGGTCTCCTTGATGGGTCATCGTGCTATTCTTCTTCTGGAGGCTACCGCCATCCTGGAAGCCCTTTGATTGGATCCTTGATAGGCTTCTCCATTGGGCATCAGGGTGAAAATGTTCACTAAAGGAGGGGTGCATAGTGTGATGAGAAAATAAAATTAACTATAAATAAGCACACAACATTCACCACAAGGAATGAGACATTTATAAGTGAAAAACCCCTCAGGAAAAAATCAACACCTAAGATTTTCCTAACTTAGGATTTCCTGATAAAAAATCATTAGTCATACCACTAGAAAAATGTTAGGACTGATATGGCATCAACTATTATGGAATCCCTTGGGGCCTTTATATAAGAAGCAACCGAAGAGACAAAACATATAACAATTACAAAAGAAGGGCAATGTAACTTCAATTGCAAAACCTCTTTCTTTTCCTTATTGAAGAGATTTTATCTCCCTTTTTGAGTAAGGGAAGGGAATAGATAGGCCGGACACCTAATACAGCAATGCAAAGGAAAAAGAAATAAACCATAAGAATCTTACAGGGCCACAAGATAGATTAAGTTAAATTTAGGTTATTCAGTGTGTGAGAACTTCCCTTTAGATGTAGAATGAGTTGTAGCAGTTAAGCAAGTAGTAGGCCCTCGAAGAGTTGAAGTGTAGCACAACTGAGAGCGTAGGAGCACTTGTGAGTGTTCTTGCAATGTATGCGAATTTGGCATAGGAAGATGTATTGGTTTTTGTTTTTGGTAGGA
Source organism: Thalassia testudinum (assembly GCA_037157565.1). Classification (NCBI taxonomy): domain Eukaryota; kingdom Viridiplantae; phylum Streptophyta; class Magnoliopsida; order Alismatales; family Hydrocharitaceae; genus Thalassia; species Thalassia testudinum. The sequence goes on along the minus strand of JAZHRO010000035.1, from coordinate 34,836,850 downwards.
GTCCTTTAAGGTATTTATGGGCATCATAGGAAGACTTTAGAGGGTCTTAGGAAGGCCATATAGTTCCTGGGGTAAGTTAGGATAAAGTCTTCAATGATAGAATTTTGGAAGACGAAAGTCAGCCTTAGGAGTTGACCAATCAAAGTGTTAGTCGACGCCTGATAAAGGTAGTAGCTGGTGCCTAGTTTTGGTAGTCAACTACCATCTAACAATTGTGTGTCAACCAATGAAATTTATTTGCCCTCCAATACACTAAAGGCTATCTTTTTTTTTAAAAAAAAAACTCAAGTCTGGACTCGGTGAAATGGGGATTTTTGGTCTGAGCGGTGCTTGACACCCATTTCCAGTGGTCAACAGGTTCTTTATCCAATAGTTTACTCCGTGCGAATGGTTTTTTGGCTGAAGTTCTTGTTTCTTCCTAAGAGTGAAATATTTTGCTATAGGGTTGTTCAATGTGTGGGCATCGACTGTTGAGTAAAGGGGTGGCTGACAAGTCCTACTAACAAAGAGAAAAAAATCTAATTAGTCTAAGTGTATGAAAGGTTAATTATAATTTCAAGTATAATTAATGATGTGAACATTGAGGTTTAACATTTGGCTAGTAGTCAATGGGTGGCAATGGTAGACGACCATTTTTGCAATATAAGATGGTGCCTAGACTTAAGCATCAACTCCTCAGTGAAGTAGTGGTTGTCTATGAAGATTGGTGGCTGTCCAATAACTAAAGAAGTGTCTTTGTTTTTTTTGAAAGGAAAGGAAGGTCTAATTAAGGTTTAAGTTGTTGGGAGTTCTCTTTTTCTTATGTTCTTTTACAGGGATCTACTTGCAATTTTTTCATCCTCTATATATTGAGGATTGGGGCCTTTCAATGAAATAGATCTTTTTTTTTTCTTCTAACTAGGTATCAAGGTAGCTGTCTTAAGTTACTTCCTTGTTCTTATTCTTTTTTTTTTTCATAAAAATCCCTAAAAGGAACAGAAAAAAATCTAAAAAAAATAGGGTTTGGAGGCCCTAATAGTTGCCAACTACCTTGGGGTCATCGAATCGGCCATTGGTTGACCAGGCCACATTAGCTAGCAACCACCGACCGATAGGGATGCAAATGGGGTCAGGTTTGGGTCGGGTTTGGCTAAATCTATACTCATACCTATTTACAAAATCCATACCTATACCTTACCCATTTATCTATCGGGTACAAAAATTCAAACCCATACCCATACACATCTACCTATCGGGTACCCATTTATAAATTGATATTGTAATTTAATCGTATCAAATTAGAGTCAAAGAGGAAAAATCTATAACATAAAATTGTTTATTTTTAACAAGCTCTCAACATATTATTACAAAAAGAGCCTTTAAAGGGGAATATATTAAAAATAAAAATACAAAAAATACGAAATATTAAATACAGGTACATTTCAAAAAAAAAATCCCCCTCTCCAAAATAAATGTTTAGTGGAAGCTTCAGAAGCATTTCCAACCTTCAAAATCATGGAGGGAATCATGAAAAAGATTAAGGTTGGGAGAATGAGGGACTTAGGGTGAGACTAATATATATCTTGGGTAAATGGAGATTTTATTCGGGTAGGGTAATCGGGTATTAGATTCATACCCATACCCAAACCCGATCGGGTTTTTTAGATAAAACCCATACCCGAACCCGAACCCAAGCCCGATCGGGTTGTTTAGATAAAACCCATACCCGAACCCGATCGGGTTCGGGTTGAGTCGGGTTCGGGTTGGATTTATGGAAACTTGCATCCCTCCTGACCGAATCAGGCAAAGATCTAGCGATGATAGGGCTGCAGTGGCTTTGTTTAGGTTGCTACAGCCATTGTTGACTCTTACTGGCTGCCACCAGGGTTTGGTAAGGGTGTTGGCTTCTGCCTTGATCGGTCAAGCCTTGCAGGCCTCCAGTGGCTGGCCAAGGTGCTCCTCAGAGGGAGTTTTCGGCCTATTTTGACCTTTTTTTTTGGTCAAATTTGAATTGTTTGACCATTATTGGAGTATGTTTGGACACTGTTGACCCTTATTGATGCCTATGTGATTTCTTGACTATATTTGGTATTGCTTTGATGTACTAGACACTCGTTTTTGCTACCTCAGTTATTTGTGGCTTTGGTTCGAGAGAAAATGGCATCCAATAACTTCTCAGAGGTGGGCATATGGGTTAGATTATGTATGTCTTGTGTAAGTCATTTGAATAATGTAAAATGATTATATTTTATTTGAATAAAGGAATTAGATTAATTTCCAGCACATGAATTGCTTCCCTTTGTATGAATAGGGTAATGTACTTAGCTAGATTGAATAAACCTGATGTGTATTGATTCGAAGATTTAAACAGTTTAAAGGATCCGATAACATATCACTAAACCATCTGATTCGATCACTTATTTTTTGTTTGAGTTGGGATGGTAACCTTCTCGATAGGTCATCACCTGATTGATGTTCCTGAATGAAGATTCAAAACTATCATGCAGGTTGGGTTAAGAAGTTAACCTGATGAAACAGTTGTCAAAGTCCTCCAATGCTGTCATGGAGAAGGTGTTTCCTTTGACTTGAGACGAAAATGTCTCTGTTCATGAATACATACATTGGTGGATTGATAATAGATACACTCATCTTAGTGTTGATATTGGAAAGTTGGTGTATGTGATAAGGGATAGGAGGTACATGGTCTTTCGAAGGGATCATACGAATCTGCTCCATAAGTGTATGTGGCAGATTGAAGGAATGAGCTCATTTCGAGTATATTGGGAAAGACAATTTCACATGTGGTCGTAGTTCTTGATTAGACTCAACAAAGAAAGAGAAGATAGTCTTTTGGGAAAAGAGCTTGTTTCCATTGTCATCCCAATTATATAAAGAGATGCTAGAAATAATACTATCTGAGGAGAAACAACAGCTGTCTAATGAGATTAGACCTTAGGGATAATCTCATCCTTCATGGGTGAAGGATTCACGGTTATTTGGAATACTTGGGGAGGCATAGTGTCATAATTCCTCAAGTCCTAAACTCATCATTATTAGCGTGATGAAATCAAAAATGATTTTCATGGGTTCTTACAAATCAGATACTATTTAAAGAGTTAAATTATATGTGATTTAATAATTAATTGAACCAAATTTGATTAGGTTAGATCCAAAGGGTTTAGACTGTAATTAATTAATGTTTGGATACTAAATTCAAACATCCCATAAGTTAGAGGTTTATCCTGCAAAATTTCTGTAGGATTTAATCCCTTCCCTTGGATCTCCATCCAAGGGATCCCATCATACTAGGATTATCTTTGAAATTCCTATAAATATCTTCCAAGGAAAACTCTGGAACTCTAATCAATCATTTGTTTTTCTCCACCAATAAATCCACTGACCGCAGCTCTTTGTTCTCCCATATAGGATGTCTACGAGTTTGCCCAAATGTCCTTGAGTCAAACTTGCTTGTTTGACGCCCAAATTGTAGCAGCTTGGATCTTCATGATGTGCCTTAGATGTCCAAGTTGAGTGGAAAGAGTTCCCTACGATTGTGGTTGGTGGAGAGTGCGAAGGTCGCATATGGGATTCATGAATTGTTCACTTATTGTGGTAATTGATCGTCCTCGACACGAAGGACTTTATCCACATGTTGAGGAGGATTCTGGGCCATGTCGAGATTTATAGTAGGACCTACCCATGTGGTGTTGTTTTACGTCACCCACAAGGTATAACACCTAACTTATGGGATCTCGGAATGATTAAAAACTAATTGCAATCATGTGGTTCTAGATTTTAGGGCATTTTATTTTATTTCTTGATTAGGTTTTGACATCGATTTGATGATGATTTAAAATTTTTAAACATTCGATTCATGCTTTCGTGATGACACCGTGCGATTCGATTGCACATCAACATATGGGAGTTGTATCTTCAATTCCTTGTTGAGGTTGGATGAGAGCAACAATGCACAATAGTCACAAACCTTCAGGATGATGGTGGAAGGTCAGGACATGGGGCACATTTTGCTCAAACTAGAGCCTACGAAAAAGAGTAGTGAGAATACACAAAGTGAGTTCTATAACCTCAAGGTGTTGTGCATGTAAGAGGAGAGTTCTAGTCATGTTGCTATGTCTGTTCAGATGGATAGTACACATGATTCAGTTGGGTGCATCACATCATTTGTGTAGGATCAACATTGTTTCAATCATTTATAGCATCTTACGGGACAGAAAGTTTAGGTGATAGATGAGACATTTTCCCATCACTGGTTAGGGGGTAGTTATGGTTATCTTGACCTTGCAGTTGTTAGGCATTCTACATGTTCTTGACTCCCATTATCCTACTTTCAGTCAGTAGAATCTTGAAAGAGTTGTACTGTCATGCTATCTTTAATAATTTTTCATATATTTTTCAAGACATCTTAACTAGGAAGATCATTAGTGAGGGTTGTGAGGGAGTGTACTGGCAGCTTCAGTCTTCATTCACTGCTCATGCTGTGGTTCCTACATCGTCAATGGCTACTCTTCAGTGGCATTTGTGATTGGGTCATCTTCCTCTTTGTAAGCTTTGTCGCATCATTCCTCAGATTTCCCCAGATGTAAAGATTGGGTGTAAAGCATGCCAATTAGGGAAAGATCACAAAAGCACGTGTCCATCTAGTCAGACACGGAGAGCAGGATCCTTAGTTGAGCTCCTTCACATAGATGTCTGGGGTCCTAGTGGTGTTCTTGATAGACTAGGGTATCGCTGCTATTTGTGATTTTTGACGATTATTCTTGCTTAGCTTGGGTGTTCTCGTTGAAGTAGAAATCTGATGTTGGGATGATTATCAAGAATTTTGTTTTGGAGACGAACACAATTTGGGGCCATCATTAAAATTGTTTGTTTTGATAATATCTTGAAGTTTTGTACCATGTTTTTTTGTGACATCTACAAGTCAGGGAATAATACACCAAAGTACTTGTTTACATACTTGGTAGCATGGTGTTGTCGAGCGCAATCATTGGTATATCTTGGATGTTGCTAGGACACTGGTGATTCATAACAGTGCCCCTTAAACATATTGGGGAGATGTGATTTTTACAGCATATTATTTTATTAACTGCATGCCTTTTCAGTATTTGATGAATAGATTCCAATATAGCTGTTATATCTAGATGGAGAACTGTTCTCTGCTCATCTCTGTGTGTTTGAGTGCGTGGTGTTTGTTCACCTTTATTGTCTTGGTAGGGACAAGTTGCCACCTAGAGTAGTGAAGTGTGTTTTCTTGGGACACCCTAAGTCACAAAAGGGCTATTAATGTTACGGTCCTTTCCGGCGATGCCATTATGTTAGTGCAAATGCGATATTTTTTAGTTCATTTCATATTTTTCTACTAATTGTGTCTACATGTGGTTCCTATACTAGTGCCTTGTACCTTTTTAAAAGGATTTCAATTATTGTTACTCTAAATCCTGAGTACGAGTCTCAGGAGATTTCTAGTTATCTTCCTTCTACACTTGAGCCTGCTTATCCATCAGCTCTTTAGGATAATATTGGTCTAGATGATTGGATGATGTGGTGGTGGATGATATGTTAGATACCTAGGTGATAGATACTTCATATGCAGATAGGTAGGCAGGTGTTGGTAATAGTCATGAGGATAGAATAGAATGGGATTGGGCTAATAATTCTATAGAAGTGATGTCGTACTTGCACGGTTGCACCATGCATCCCATTTCCAAGTATGAATCTATGGCATGTCTTGGACCCTCGTTTAGGAAGTTCTCTCTGGCACTATTTGCGACATTGATCGCTACATCTCACCATCATGCCTTGTTGGATCCATCATGGAGAAGGCTATGAGATGCCTGGCCTTAAGTTTTGTGGTACATCGGAGCTTATTGAACTACCATTTGATGCCACAGTGGTAGGGTCTAAATGGATCTTTATTGTAAAGTACAATGCAAATGAATCAATTGTGAGATACAAGGTTAGGCTTGTTGTAAAGGGATTCACGTAGATTTTTTGAGTGGATTTCTTAGACACTTTCTCACTAGTGGTTTGACTACTTATTGTCTGGATTTTGATTTTTGTGACAGTTCAACGGGAATAGCTTCTTTGTTGGATTTTGTATGCATTGAGAGAGTCATCCGAATAGTGTAATATGATTACATTTGTATCTGCTATTTTTCAGTAAATGAATTGGGTTGCTTAGTATGAATAGGATGACGTAGTTAGCCAGATCGAATAAACCTAATGTGTGTTGATTTGGGGATCTAAATAATTTATAGGATTCGATAGCATATTAAGAAACCATTTGATTTGATCAATTATTTTCGGTTTGAGTTGGGATGACAATCTTCTTTAAAAGCTATCGCTTGATCTATGTTCTTGAATGGAGATTCAGAACTGTTATGTGGGTCGGGTTAAGGAGTTAACTTGATGAAACATGAGATGGCCAAAGACTTTCTCCAATGTTGTCTTGGAGAAGGCATATCCTTTGACTTGAGATAGATATGTCTCCTTGTTTGCGAGTGGATGAATTTGGTGGACCAATAGTAGATGCACCCACCTTAGTGCTTGCGAAGTTTTGAGAGTAAAGACGATGCCAAGTGATGTGTAGCGTGCGTGTGAGTTGGTGCGTGTGTAGGTGTGTAAAATTATGTGTGTGCATGAGATGAGTGGGTTGTTTGTGATTGTGATAGAGTGGGTGTAGGAAAGTTAAGTCTAAATTATGATTAGTTAGTGATTTGATTGGGTTGTTAATTGACTAGCTTCTCTCTATAAAAGAGATTAATCATTTGGATTTGTTTCTTGAGTGTAACATAATAAAGATTATTTTCTCTAGGACTCCGACTTTATTCTCATTTCATGCCAAATCCTCTCACGTGAACTTCATCTTTCACGCCAACCATCTTTTCTCTTTACGTCGATCTTCTTCATCTTTAGTTGCACTTGTTGCACGGGAGATCACCAAAGCTGCCTTAAATTCTTTACATGGTATTAAAGCAGGCGACCTTGTGTGCCTTCGATCCTGAGGATTCACGTTGGGAGCACTGGTTGTGTGGAACATGAGCAAGTAGCCAAAGCTTTGTCAGGCCCCAAGTTGAAGAAGAGGCCATGTGAAACATCTCTAGCTAGTGGGGTGTCTCCACACACGTACCTGTGAAGGGTTAAGGTGCCCCCTTGACGCTAGGACAATGAAGTGAGTTCATGTGGAACCTCTTTAGTTGGCCTGGGAACAATTGTGGTATCCCCTCGACTTCGAACAAAGTTGTACACACAAGGAGTGTGACTTGAGCCATGGTAGATGTTAAGCCTACGATCACTGTGGAGGCGAAAGTTCAAGGCACCACCATTAAAGTGATATGTTGATTAGGGAGAGTTAAGAATCAAGGTGATAAGTTGTTGGGAGTTATTCTTTAGAGAGAGTTAAGAGTTGTATTGATAAGTTGCATTTTCTCTCCATCGATTGGAAGCTTGCTTCATTTTCTTCATGCTTACTTATATTCAGTTTGATGCTTGTTGATCTTGAGAGACTGATGTAGATGGAGATGGATGTTTGTGAGGGGATGATTCGTTGGAGGCTTCCACCCTTGTATGATGGAGCTCTTGAGGAACGAGCCCCTATGATACTTGTCGTTCAGTTCTCTATTGTCGATATTCCCTTAAGGTTACGGAGCAGGGAGGTAATGGAAGGGGTGTGTGCCTCCTCTACAAAGGTGAGATGTTGCAGAGCAAGGTTTTAAATGTCGATATTGATATTGTATCAACAAGTCGAAAAACTATATGTCGGGGATATATCGGGGAAATCGGTAAATTTTGGGGAAATTTCTCAAAAAGGTCCTAAATGACGTAAAATGTCACAAATTTGTTGAAAATTAACATTTTAATAATACATGTACGAGGAAATGCTTAAAAGATGAAAATTTTAAAATTTAAATGAAAATATAATAGAAACGTACTAAACCATAGTGATTTAGGCCACAAATCATCATTAAATTGGAGATTTATCAAGGATCTTGCCTAAATAATATGTAGACCACATCAATTTATGCATTAATCAAGTGTAACACAAGATTTAACCTCGGTATGAATAGTAACCAATGTTAAATCGAGGTGATTTAGGCTTAATGATGTAAAAAATGGTAAAATTAAGGTGATTAGTTTGTTGAGATATGAACAAGGACTTCAAATCACCTAATAATCAAGGTGAATGGATCGGTGAAATCTCGCATAGGGTAGCTGAAGAAAGCAAAGAAAGAGGAGACTATAGAGCAGCTATAGAGGTATCGTCCGATGTCATAACAGATTACCAATATTTGGGAAAAATTGCACATATATGCTTTAGTTTCGATGATATATCACCAACACACATCGACATGGGTAATATTTCTCCTGACATCCTGGAAAAGACATTTTGGCAATGTTGACACAGGTGTTGTTGGCGATATCGACGTATCGACAATTCATTGCTTGAAAGACGTTTTTATGGGAACCCTATTAACTACATTGATATCCCCCACTATTTACGGATATTGAGGTCAAATATCGCTGATATCATGTAAAAAAGATATTCCTTTGATGTCGATATGAGTCATGTTGGGGATACGGATATATCGTTGATATTGCTGATATATTGAGATATTTGTTTCCATGTTGCAGAGGCATTGGTATTTCGGAAGGTAATATCTCTTTTGTTCTGGTTGGAGAGCTTCTTGATGGTTTTGTCTTGCCACCGAAGGTCATTGTGAGACATGAAGGATGTTCATGGACGGTCATCTTTGAGAAGAGGGTGGTTGTGTCATGTTCATAGCCTTCTTTTGTTGAGAATTGAAACATCAAAGACTCCCCGGTGTTCCCCTCCTTCCACCACTCTTGCACACTAAACCTTGTGCTCATCTCATCCCCCCATAATTGGTGTACTTAGCCTATCAAACCAAGCTTGAGGACCGTTGAGTCCATGTATCACCTTCTTCAACTTGTAGACGTACTCCCCATCAACCTCATAACCAAGAGATTGTTTCATATACATTTCTTCAGTGAGATCACCATACATAAAGGTATTCTTGATGTCTAGTTGAAAGAGAGGCTGGTTCTTGTTGATTGCAACAAATAGAATGATCTGTAAAGATGAGACTCATGTGACAGGAGAGGTCGCAAAATAGTCAATGTCATATGGCTGGGTGAATCCTTTGGCTACAAGCTTGACCTTGAATCTATTAATAGTACCATCTGCTAGATACTTGACAATGTACACCCACTTGTAGTCAACCAGTTTTGCCCCAAAAGGAGAGGACACAAGTTCCCATGTCTCCTTAGAGTCAGGACCTCCATCTCTGTGTCTATAGTAGAGCCTTCCATTGAGGATCTTGTGACACCTCGGAGTAACATGGTATTACTGTATTGAGTAGTGTCTATGGAACACTTGTAAATCTCAATCTAGATGGGCAATGGAGGTATAGTGAGACATAGGATGCAACATGTAGGTTCAGACAGGCTTCCTCAGAGCAATTGGTCTTTCATCAGCATCTTTCTGACTTTGCACTTGTGGTGCCTTCGTAGGGCTACCCTTTGGGGAAGTAACATGCATGGTAGGTAGTGGAAGGAAAGGATGATCTGAATTGCATTTATTGTATGTTTGTTCCTGAGTTATAAGCTCAATACTAGACCCTTCGTCAAAGAAGAATGGAACCTTCTTGAAAAACATAACATTTATAGTGACAATGTATCTCCTGTTAGTTGGATGATAGCATTGCACCCCCAGGTCTGTGAATAGTTAGTGGAGAGAACTTATCATGCACGTATAGAAGGAAAATGAATGATAAAACTCAGGATGCAAGATCTGATAGGGAATGTCTCCCTGTGGAGCAGATGATTGTACCCTGTGAATGAGGTATGTTGTAAGGATTGCATCTCCTCAAAATTGTTTAGGCACTTTCATGAACACCAAAAGTGTTCATGCTATATCCAGGATGTGCATCAGCTTCCTTTTGACCACTCTGTTCTACTGAGAGGTAAACATTCTACACTTTGCAAAGAAGCATTGCATGATATACAAAATCTTTGATCGATCCTTCATAAGGAAAAACCAGGTGGATTGGCTATAGTCGTCCTCAAATACCATGAAATATTGGTGACCTCCAATGCTGCTAAAACAAGAGGGACCTCAAACATCGCAGTGTATCAGGTGAAAAGGAGATGAGCTTCACCCTTAAACATGTTTAGGGAATGGGGATCGATGATACTTGTCTAGCTGATAGGCCTCACAATCGAATTTGATATAGGCAGATCTGGGAATGTTTGAAGCATCTTCCCACGAGAGGGATGACGGTGTAAAAGTAGTGGATCTGCAGAGATAGAAAAGGCTTTGGCAAAGTGAAGTGGTGTATCAAAGATAATAAAGACCATTCTTTTCAACTCCACCAATAATTTCATTGGTCTTCTTATCTTGGAAATAACAATGGCATTCGTTCAAGATATAACTCGACACTTTTGGTCCTTGCACAATCTACTAACTGACAAGGCTTATGGGGAACTCTGGTGCACAGTGAACTTCTAACAACCGTAGTCACAAAGAAAATTGCATTTCTCCAATAGTAGTTATTGGTGAACTACTACCATTAGCCACCTCCATCAAAGTAAATCATTTGGTTGGTTTGGTGTCACAGGAGTTAGCATTCCTTATAAGATGTGTAGAAGCTTATGTTGGAGGAAATGAAATATCTTATTTCAATAAGAAAATCCTAGCCTCTCTTTTATAGAGAAGAGGCATGGACAAATTACATAAAAAATCCAGCAAAAATAGAAAGAGACAAAAAATAAGGCATAAACTCCAACACTTGCCCTCAAGCTGGGGCGTAGATATCGATGAGTCCTAACTTGTCAAGATGTAATCATGGTGTTTTCGTGGGAGCACCTTCTGTAACTTTTGAAAATATGAGGTGTACTGATCTTCCCTTCTAACACAGAATTACGTATGAAGTGACAATCAATCTCAATGTGCCTTTTTCTCTCACAAAAAATTGGATTTGAGGCTATGTAGGTGGCAGATGTGTTATCACGATTCGTTGGAACAAGACTCTTCATTGGTACGTCTGGATCAACCAAGAAAGTTCACATAACTTTACACGTGTCAGCCATGGCTCTATGCTTTCCTTTTGCATTAGATTTTGCTACCACTGCATGTTTCTTACTGTGTCACGAAACTCGATTACTTCCAAGAAAGATTGCAATGTCTGTAGTAGATCGCCTATCCTCTATTGACCTTGCATAGTCAGCATCAGAATATGAAGATAACTCCAAATGTCCATTCTTTTTGTAGAACAATCCTTTACCAGGAGACTCCTTCAAGTATTGTAGAATCAAATATACATCATTCCAAAGACTGTAGTATGGCTTCTTCATATGCTGATGGGCCTTACTCATTGAAAAATTGATATCCTGACCTGTAATGGTAAGGTAGAGTAGCTTCCCAACTACACTCTGATATATGTGCACATCCTCAAAGGAAGCATCCTTTATTAGATTATGCTTCCCTTTTTGCTTAATAGGTATAGCGGATGGCTTGGCCCTAAGAAGTCTTGCCTGCTCCAAAATCTCAAGTGTATACTTTCTTTGTGAGAGTGACAATCCACTTGCCCCTAACAACTTATATGCCTAGAAAATAATGAGATCTCCAAGATCCTTCGTAACGAATAATCTCTTTCACCTCCTGAATGTCATCTAGATCATTTCTAGTCAATATTATATCAACATAAATAGCTAAAATCACTTTGGCACCTACCGTCTTCTTGATGAAGATAGAATGGTTAGATGTAGACCTTTTAAACCCAACTTTCATCACTTGCACACTCAATCGACCAAACCTTGCCTTGGGTCTTTATTTTAGGCCATAAATTGCCTTCTTTAGTTTGCATACATACTCCCTTAACCTCATAGTTTGGAGGTTTACGCATATATACTTATGTAGATCATCATAAAGGATGGTATTTTCAATGTCAAGTTGATACAAGGGTCAATCTAGATTAACTACCATAGAGAGGATCATACAAATAGAGCTGACACGTGCTACGGGAGAGATAGTCTCAAAGAGGTCCATACCATATGTTTGTGTGAACCTCTTTACCATAAGACAAGCCTTGAACCTGTCAATCTGACTATCAGCAAGGTATTTCACTGTGTAGACCCATTTGCGATCCACCACCTTAGCATCACTTGGAGTTGGCACCATATCCCAGGTCTGATGAGAAGTGCCTTCATCTTAATATTTATGGCTGCCACCAACCTGGGATCCTAAGATGCCTTATGGTAATTTTTAGGAATGATAGTACTGCAAAGTGCCTGAGAAAATTGCTGTATAGATAATTCCAATTGGGCAGTAGAAGTAAAATGTGATATAGGGTGCAAAGTACATGATCTCACCACCTTCCTTAAAGCAATAGGCTTGTCATTACCCCCACTGTGGCCCTCTGCTTACGGGGGTAGGAACATCCAGAGCAAGGATTAGTGGAGCTACATCATCAGTGGCACTGGAACTTAGATCGGCACATGGGACAAGAATAGGCATAGGGGCTGATGTATGCGGTAGTGGTGTCTCTTTGCACTGGTAAACCTAAGATCGGAATTGTGCATTCCATCCCTTGGGAGAAAAGTAGGGAATCTGCTCAAAGGTCACATCAATGTGATAACGCTTGTCAACTTGATCATAGCAACGATATCCTTTCTAGGTGTGTAAGTAGTCGAGGAAGACACATTTAGTAGTCTTAGGCAAGGTTTTAAAAAACCCGAGTCGGTAGAAGGTAATTTGCCTTCATTGAGGTGAGGTGTAAGCCTCGAGTTTTGAATAAAAAATAAAAAAATTAGCATAAATATATACTTGTTAAGTACTAATAATAACAAAAAAGTAAAAAACACACGTTCATGTCATTTTTTTCTCTATCACAACATTTAAAGAGTAGAATTAGACAAGAGATGACATTTAAATAAAATGTAAACTTCCATACATTATAGAAAATTAGAAATTAAATTTATTAAAAACTCCAAAATAAGTTAAAGTTCATATAATGAGAATTATCACAAGTAAATCAAATAAACATAATGAATTATATTGACTCTATCCATTATCTATAAAAAAATCCAATTGTCATGATTTAAATTATAAGTAATGAGTCTAATAACTATTCTTATAACTCACAAATCATCGTTCACAAACATAAAAAACCTAAATGAAACCTAAAAAAAATCATTGACAAACATATGATATCATTGACATCCTAGAAAATATCATAAATATATGATATCTCCATTACTCATACTTTGGAGGGATTTATTTGTGGAAAAAGATTATGTGCAAGTCACATAACCATCTAAAAGAACCTTTCAATTGAGGCTATAGCCTCACCTTCGCCTCAACACCTCAGCGCCTTGACACCACCTCGACCAACTAAGGCTCATGCCTCATGGTGCAACCTTGAGGCTATAGCCTCGAGGTGTTTTCCTAGCGCCTCGCCTCGAGGCGTATGCCTCGGGCGCCTTTTAAAGCAATGGTCCTAGGAAAACTTATCAAGACTAGTAACATTGTGAATAAAGCAAATGGAACCAAATATTTGAAGTGGCAAGGGGAAAACATCCCTATCAGGAAATAACAAGTGGAATGGAATATCACCCCCAGAATAGAAGATGACATATGATTTATCAAGTAGCTATAAGAAGAACATCACCCTATAATGTTTTTGGAACCCTCATGGATATAAGAAGCATCCTAGTAATATCAAGAATGTGATGCAGTTTCCTTCTTGCAACCCCATTTTGTTGAGAAGTATAGGGGTAGGAGGTCTGAAGAAGGGTTCCATTTTCTTCAAGAAAAGATCTCAAAGCATACTAAATAAACTCAAGAGCATTATCAAATTTGAAACACTTTATTTGGGTATAAAATGCATTTTGCACCTAGAAAAAGAATTTCAACAAGTTATTCATATCTATCTTTCAATAGAAAAATTCAGGATGTATGACTAAAGTCATCAACAAAAATAGTAAAATATTTATGCCCAGACATGGTAGTGATAGGACATATACCCTATACATCACAATGGACTAGCTCCAACGGGGAGGTACATTGATGACCTATATAAGAAGGAAAGGCACTTCAGTGATGCTTCCTAAGTTGGCATGCCTTGTAGTCAAAAGTGGTAATAGTAGGAATATCTATAGGTGCATTTGCCATAGCTTAGGTAGAGATGTGTAACGACCCGGTTCCCGAGTTCCTACGAGACACGAGAACCGGATCGACTCAACTAATCCCAAGACTTAGTCGTCCAACGAGGAAGTAACTAAAATAAACCACATTCAGCATAAATATAACTAACAGTAAGAAAGTACAGCAGTAAGGAAAGAAACTACCACAGTATGTACCACCACAACAGTAGAACAACATTAATAATATAATTTGAACTGCAGGTAAAGAAAGTACAGCGGAAACAAGAACTACTCACTACAACGTAACAAAAAGAGGTACAAGAGACAGTGGTAACACTACTGGACCCTACTCGGCCCAGCGTCCTCTGCAGCCGCTGACCCTGACTGCTCAACACTTGGTCCTGAAAAAGGTAACGAGTGTAACACGTCAGCAAAACGCTGAGTAGAGTGGTAACTAAACTAAAGACAACAGTAGAGTGTACAGTAGCTGTTATGTTCGATTACTTTATTCACATCTTTCAATTGTCTCACTATTTCATTTATTCCTCAGATCTTTTTCTTGATCTCGAATGTTCCTCATGGGAACGATCTTGATTGCAGTCTTTTCAAAAAAGTAGTAGCACGTGGTGCTCTCCTAGCCGGGAGAGTCCTCCGTGGTGATCCTACCCTCAGTCAACCACCCCAAGGTCACTGACAGACGTAACGGTGATTACGGCACGCGCGATAAATGCATAGGTAGCTAACCCGTACTGGCACGCGGTTAGTCGTTTCCGTTAACGGGTGCGCCCAAAGCACAGCACGGAACCAGTCCAGGGCAGAGCCCTCTCAGTAACAGGGGTCCAACCCCTCCACAGTAACCAAACCGGGGCCTTACCCCTCCACAGTCTGCGCACCCTCGCCTGACTACCCTGGTTTGCTCCAGTGGGCCTAAAAAAGTCGGTGTAGGAGGCTAGCAGAACCCCGGGGCCCGTGGGGTAGCTAGTGCCCTCCTAACACTAGTAGCTCTCCTCGGTACTACGTACGCGAGGGCCAACAAGTCGATACTGAGTGGCCAGTCCTAACCCCGGGTCCCTGGGGCGGCTGGCTCCGCTCTGCACTAAACAGGTACAGGTACTTCCCTTGGTACTACGTACCCAAGAGACAGTACACAACATCTCAGTTCCATTCCTTTCTCTTTCCAGGAGTTCCACTCCTAATTCCCCCGTAGGGTTCCATCCTTTTTACTCAAACATCCAGGTTTCACTTTCCAGTTTCACATTCTTACAATCCATGTTCTCAACCACGTTATTTATTCACAACAGGCAGCTTTATATCGCTTTCCATTTTCCAAGACTGCAGTATTATACATTCCACTAGTTTTCCCATCCTAGGATTCATTCCATATCCTAGGATCTATCATACAATCTAGTTTTCCAGCCCTAGGATTCATGCAATCCAGCCCTAGGAGCTATCATTCCATCTATTTCTCATTCCTAGGATTCATGCAATATCCTAGGTTCTATTTATGGTCCATAATTTAACAGATTTTATTAATAACTTAAAGCCACTCTACCAGGTACAACGGGAGTAATGGGGGCGTGGTCGGGAATCCCGCGTGCCTCTGCGACCCTCGAGACTGCAACGGAACGGGGTCCTATCACAAGGATCAAACATAAGGAGTATCTCAAAACAGTGTATAGCTATTGTAGACGGGTAGAGGAATTAATTTCGAAAAGAACGCAACTTGAATCGCGGAAAACGAAACCCGAACGGGCCCTAAACGGGTCGAAAACGACGACACTGTGCAAAATCAGACGTCTGGAACTTCTTCCAGACATCTTAAAAAGTGGATCAGAGAATTACCTTGTTCTGCATGGTTTCTCAGACGTCCAGAAGCCTGCGGGGACGTCTGGCCTAGTTCGCAGACGTCCGATGGTCACCTAGGACGTCTGGAGGTCGCTCCCGCCGTCTGGTACTACAGCCAGACGTCTGATTCGCATTGGATAGCGAATCACTGAGCCTGCGCACACCCATCTCTCTCCCTCAGTACGGTCAGTTGACAGGAAGGAAGAAGAAGACGGAAAACTCACCTTTCAGACGTCTGGACAGTCTTCCAGACGTCGACCCTGCCGTCTGGCTATCAGCACAGACGTCTGATTCTGGAAATTTTTCCAGAACCAGGGCGCGACTCGCCCTCCTCTCGCTACGCCGCGCCTCGTCGCACCTCGTGCGCCTGCTGCTCGAGCCGCAGCAGGCCTCCCGCGTCGTTTCGCGCCCGCTGCGCTTCCCATCGGCTGGCCCTGGCAGCCCCGACGAGCTCGCCCTCACGGCTGAGCGCCGCTCTCGCACGCAGCACCCCATCTGCGCTCACTGCGGCCGTCGCCGCCGCAGCAACCCCGCACCCGCTCTCGCGCTCGCTCTCGCGCACTGGAAGGAGAAGAGGAAAAGGGTGGAGGCGACGGGAGGGAGCGCGTGGCCTTTTAAGGCCGCGCGAGGAGGAGGGAGAATCGCGGCAGGGCGTCTGCAGCAGCAGAGGGAATAACGAATATGCGGGTCTGCGCGCTCAGGCGCGCAGACGACCCGCGCGTGTCGAAAATAACTGATTTCCAGACGTCTGGATGTGATCCTAGACGTCTGGTCCGACGTCTGGGCCACCTCCCAGATGTCTTAAAAGACGTCTGGGGCACGCGTTCGTAACAAGATGGATGGCTAAGTTTAGAGTGCCGCAAAAGAGTGTTGGAGGTGATAGAAGTAGTGCTAGAAAAAATAGTGCGAATATCCAGGTAAATATAGTATGTAATGCTCATAGCCTCTACCAATCGTCTACTATGTTTGGATGTCATGAAAATAACAATGATTCTCATCAAATATGGTTTGACATTTCAGCTGCATATATATAACAAATTACGAGGAAATTCAAGGGTACAATAAACACCTAAAATATGTAATTAGGGGGAAAACTGAACACTACCAATTGATGCAATAGGAGACATGCTACCATTCATTAGAATAGAAGTAATAGTTATAGAATCTAGTGTAGAAATAAGACTGGTACTCTTACTCATCAAATGAGTAGACACCTGAACCTATAATCCAATCAGATATACCTGAGTAGCTGGCATGCGCTGCAGTACCTGTAGCCAGAGCAATAGTAGAAGAAGAGTTAGGCTTACTCCTCAGGATGTGACGAAGATGGTGCAATTCATCAGCAGTAAATGGAAAACTAGTTGCATGGTTAGGGGTAGTCTTTGTCTCAGTAGTAGGATCGATAGTAGTATAAGTTTGGTTGGCCTAAGCTAGCCTCCTAAACTTCTTCCAGCAATAATCAGAGGAATGATTTGTCTTTTGGAAGTGGACATATGGTGGGTAAGATCTTTGTCCATGACTTCCATTGTGCCTACATCCACGTCCACGTTAGCTAGATTGACCACCCCTCCCCTAGAGGTCGTAAAGGGGGCAGCGTCAGGCAAGGTAGTTGGCACAGAGGTTGAAGAGGTGTTACCTGCTTGTCATAGCAAGCAAGTTGAAACATCAACAACTCTTCAAACAAATCCTCCATAGTGGTAAAACAATCAATGAGACATCACCTTGATTTGTGCTCCATATGCGTCGATAGATATCCACATGACAAGAGCTATTAGTCTGCATCGAATAGTATCGCTTTAGGGCATCCTACATGTCCTTCGCTGTCTTCTTATAAAGTATGTTGGAGGCAATCTTGAGATCGACACTATTCATGAGCCAATTCATCAAGTAATTTTATTTTTCCTACTTTTGTACTTCGCATCCTTCGCATTTAGGGCAACATCAATGAGCACATGTAGATGCTCTTGGTCTGCAATAAATAAAAGTAGAGGCATGAAGCTTGGCCTTTGAGGTAAGGGTTCAGGACTTCAAAGTCTCCATGAGAGCAAGATGCACAAATCAACTCCTTGTGAAAAATCAGATCTTTATCAATCACCAAGCGTCTCCCTATTGTCTGGACCCAAAAGAAAGGACTAAATCAGCTTGTAGATGGCTGATTAACCTTCAAAAAATCAATATGGGAGCAGCAGGATCGACTCTTGCAGCAGTAACAAGAATTCAATAGCTGGTTGATATGCCCTTGCAGGTTGATCGACCCCTGTAGGAGCAATAGGGAGTCGACGTAGCACCTTCAGATGCTGATCGAGTCCTACAATGGTGACAGAAAGCTCCCCAGCAACCTTGCTAAAGGCTGGCAGTGCTCCCCTGGGTAGTGGCGATGGGGAAGGATCCCCCGTTGGGGGATCAAATCCTACATAGGATCTTAGGAATAGAAGTTTGATGATCACCTACACAAGAGAAGAAAAGAGATTTCTTGGTGGTATTTGGTAGGATATCGAAATATTGGTCTAAGATTACTGCTATGATATTATGTTGGAGGAAATGAAATGTCTTATTTCAATAAGAAAACCCTAGCATTTCTTTTATAGAGAAGAGGCATGGGCAAATTACATAAAAAATCCAACACAATAAATCAAGTTACTAATTGGGACATAAAAATAGAAAGAGACAAAAAACAAGGCATAAACTCCAACAGCTCCTGAATGTATCACCCATTGCTCAGGAGCGGTAGATGTTAGGAGTGCTTGAGTGCTTGATATATCTGCATTGCAAGCAGCATGGGAATTGAAAGTATCCTCGTCTGACAGGAAGAAAAACATCTATCTTTAGTAGTAGCAGACAAAGAAAGTCACCAATGTGAGGATAAATATGGGAACATAGACAGGCAGACAGTAGGAGATGATCCCAAGTAATAGTAATAGTAGTGAAGATGGCACGATCATCGTTGAAAAGGAGTTTAAACATTTAAACGATGGTTAGGAGTAGAGAAAAAAAGCATACAGGATCATCAAATGTGTGTGGCTACCTACT
The DNA here is from genome assembly GCA_037157565.1 of Thalassia testudinum. NCBI lineage: Eukaryota > Viridiplantae > Streptophyta > Magnoliopsida > Alismatales > Hydrocharitaceae > Thalassia > Thalassia testudinum. Next base: position 34,817,815 of record JAZHRO010000035.1, on the reverse strand, counting down.
CATTAGGGTACACCATATGCACTAGGATATTTGGGTCCTGGACCCACTATGCAAGATTGACAGTACCTTCAGATAGAAATTGGATACCTCCGGCAGCAACTCTAAGCGAGGAGAACTACTGACGACGGTGTTGGGTGATGCCTGAGGCAATGTCTGTGCTGTTGCCATTGGCACGGTGGTGCCCCCACTGGTTGCACAACAGTGAGGATTTCTGGAGCGAGAATTGAGAAGCAACATATGTTCTAATAGGTGTGATAGAAGGGAGAATTGCCACTTCTCATGTGTCCTTTGAGCTTAAATTTGCAGATATTCTCACAAAGGCGTTGACAAAGAAGCGGTGTTTCTTTGTAATAAGTTGGGCTTAGAGGATATTTATATTCCAACTTGGGGGAGGAGTATTAGAACCTCTTTATTTCTCTATTTGCTATTTTTTGTTATATTTCTTATTTTAATTTGGACTTTTCATGTAATTCTTCTATTTTTAGTTTGAATAAGATGTTTCATTCTCTCACAATTCTATTAGCCGTAGGTGAATACTATAGATCAATTAGATTAAGGAACTATGACACGAATGAAGTATTTTAATTACTTAGTTGACAGAATAATTTAGATTTGGATACATGCTTTGACGTTGGTTCTTGTTTTTCTCCAGATTTGCAAAAAGAAAGGTAGATGAGTTTGCTTTCTATGGGAACCTTCTGCAGGTTTATTATGCACCTCAGTTTGAGACTCTCTTTGATACAAAGGATAAATTGGAGGGAAGGAGAAAGGAAGTTTTATCTCGAATAAGGCGTGAGTTTTTGTGTGGTGTCCAGTAAAAGATTATAGCTTGTTCTGTTAAGGTTGTATTAAAGTTGGGAATGATTCTGAAGCATGTCTTGACCATTTTTGTGATGTGCAGAAGAGAACAATGCATCTTGTCAGCAAATGAATTTGAAGCTAAGGTTTGTTTCGTTATATAGTGAAGCATTTCAAAGATCAAAGCCATACATGTTTATTTGTAATTGACATCTAAGTGCCATGAGGTCCCCTCAAAACTACTAAATCTTAAAACCTATTACCGTAAAATGACCTCTTGTTACAGAGAATCAAATATAACTTGCTACATTCATTCCTCTTGCTTCATGGTCATCTCACAATAAGTCTTTCAGGAAGTATCCTGACTCAGTGGCAAGTAACAATCTTAACAATCATTTCCCGAGCCATATTTCTTCTGACAAGGTGCTCTTCTTGCTTTCTGCAGCTTGTTACGCAGATAAAAAGCCTTTCGCAACTTATGCTGTTGGATATGCTATTAGATTAACTGTATGCTATAAAAAAGTGTGCAAATATTATTTATCCATATAAAATAATCTTGAGAATCTCTTAGTATCAGGCCTAATGAATGTCAACTTGCTTGTTGCAGGACTACTTTTCATCCGCCTCGATGAATAAGACAGTTAGAGCGGTTCGAGAGAAGCTAGATATGGTAGAATGCCAAACTTTTTCTTGTTTTAAGATTTAAAGAATTTGCTCGATCTTTTTAACTGGCATCATGTCTTGTACTTGAACAGATAGCTTCTAGTTGTGAATCTTCTACTGGCCCCGTGCAAAAGAAATCACGCACTGACAACCGTAGAAGAATTTAAGAATCGTCAGTCTTTCAGGAGGTCATAGCCTGCTCGTCAATGGTGGTTATTTCCGCAAACATGTGCTTGGAATTGGTAAAGTCCCCTGAATAGGATGAATACTCCTTTATTTTAAATGCATTCAAAATAAGAAATTTTGAATGCAACCCAAGGCGATTCTCTTACTGGGGAGGTACATCTATGGCAGCCTGTGTAAAATTTTCTTGTCAAGCACAATTTGTCGTGTAGTTTTATGTGCAGGCTATCTTGTTCATCAGGAGGATTTCTATGATAGGCCTTTGGCTCCAAATTGACTTGTAAAAATGCACATCCACCATTGCAGCAAGATATCCCCATGGTTATGGCTTAAATGGAACAAGGACATTCGCCTGTCTTACTGAAGCTCACTGGATTCGTTTCTCATATGAGTTCAACTGGATTATCTGCAATATGTAAAGTTATGTAAATAACAAAAATCAAGTCTGCTGTAAATTTTGTTCTCCAGTCAACTCTTCAGATATCAAGTGCTGAATCAACATACAGTTCATTAGTCTACCAAAAGAGGTTGTTAAGAGGAATTGTGGCCTTAATTCCTCACATAATTCTCTGCAACCCCCACACTCCCATGCAGCTGATATCTCTATAATTAGTAATTCTTTAGCAATCCCTCTTTCAAAGGAAACACGCCATTTCGTGAAATTAATACCCGCTCAATTTCACCAAGCATTTTAACGCACAAAGTGGATTTGAGGAAATTCCACCTTCCACTTACCCCCCGCTAACCCTTTTCTCCTGTTTCTTAACTAATTCCTTCATTCAAATTAATTCCTTCTCTACCCAAGAAAGAAGTTCAAAATTGACATACGGAACTCGTTTTGTTTGGCAAGCGGAACATGTCTTGTCTGAGCCGGTCGATCTCCTTTTCAACAAGCGGCCCTACCATAAAGTTTCAAATTGCCAATATTGTGGACAGGAGATGGTCTCCTTTTACCTTTCTGTTTACTTTTGTTGAGAAGAGGGTTCATGAACCTTCTTGAAAACAATCTATACAACTTTTTGAATTCTAGGTAACACAAGTTTTGGAATTGCGTTACATGATTCTGACCAAGTTTTGTGAAGATGGAAGTGTTAAACATACATATGTATCTATGTACTTTGAATAAAAGGGGAAATCTCCACATAATCAGTACAATCATCATTGACTAATCTCTAAATTGGTCGATATATCATTGATGATAGAAGTGAACTCAAATGCCAACAGATCAAGTGTAGCATCTGGGTGCTGTTCATGTGTTGAATGCTCCACTTTAACTTCTAATTGCCGTTCCCTGTAGACCTATATACTTGTATGTTTAGATTCATTCCCAACTAGCAAAAATGGTGTAGTAAGGTGGCTAAATAAGGCCGGTGTCCAATATACCAATTTCCAAGTTTGAAATGCAAGAAGCATAACACAATTACCATCACGGCTATCATTTTCTGGGGTAGATGATAAGTAATGAGGATTTCATGTACTCAAAGTTGGGATGAACACTTACACCTGTCATGCCATGTTCAACAGCAAAAACTTTGAAACAAATAGTACATCCAAATAACTAATGAAGTGTGGATCATAAAATGTACTTTTGGACATGATTAAAATGACAAAAATCGTAGAGAAATAAAGTTGCATCAGATGATTATAATGAATGAAACGAATGTAGCTAACAGAAAGGAATGGAGATGTTATAGTTGGAGAATGCTTTGTAGAATTTCCTACAACTGATGATATAGGAGAGATGCCTTAATGTTACTAATAATAAATTTCTTTGATAACTAACATATCACAACTCGAACATAAGGCAAGGAAGTTGGAAGATCCAATATCAAATATGAATAACATATCCTTGATATAGAAAGGGAATATGAATATATCAATCAACAGATATGCAGAGTACCCATCTTCAACTATACACAAATTCTGCAACACTATTAAATTAGCCTTCATTACCGACACCCTATTCAATTCTACAAAGAAAGTGCCTGTAAATCTGAAAATGAAATAGGGGGCAACCATGGGAAGCAACTAGAGCAGTGAAGTATGCAACCATTGGTTAAGGTTTGAAGATTTATCTTTTGTAAAATGTTACCTCCCTCTATGCAATGTATTTAGAGACGTTACCTGCATAACCACGGCTGTACATTCAAATTTCAGTGAAACTTAGATTGGTAACAACCATACCCAAAAAAATTGTATAGTTGTATTGAAGGCCATACCTACAGTAAGCATATTGCTCACAGCTTCATTGCAACTTTTTGCAACCTATTGGAAAAACTGCATTCTTTGCCTTCCTCATCAAAGCCAAGGAATGTTCTGCACGTGATCATAGCAGGAATAGGAGAAACTTCCAGATAAATGTCACATGTACAACATTAGTACATATACAACATTCTACATAAATGAAGTTGGTTTTGTTAAATGTTGCACATAGTAGCATACAAACGAAATCAGAGTAGCAACGTGTAATGTGAAGGATACCCAATCAATAGGGAGCTCAAGAAACCCAAAAGTGATGGTTTGATTAGTGCACTTGCCCGATGATACACTATAGAGCTTTCATCCATGCCCATTGAATTCAACCAAAGGCCCCGCACAAAATGAGTCAATATACAAAGAAGTGGAATGTTAAGGATAAAGAGGTGATATTGATCTAGGGCACAAAATATAGTACAAACTACATATGATATTGCATGTCTACAACTACCTAAAACTTCTTACAAAACAGGAAGATAGCCAGTAATACTACGATTTAACAATATCCTTACGATAAGTCCAATACATAGATAATGCATAAAAAAAATGAAAATAAACCTAATTTAGTCCACACTCTAATGAAGCCCCTATAGGAAACATCTTAAATTGCACGAGTTCTTGGCCATAAAGACCTTAATACTACATATTAGAAATGAGGAAATGTCGTAGTGCATCTTGTTTCAATGACAGTTGTATTTTTCCCATAGATTCTGCGCAATTGCTCCTTAACAAACTCTCATCTCAATAGATCTTGGGTCAACCTCCATATCACCAACCTTTCAATTCCTATTGTCTTCATACTCTTCTGTTGCCTCATTAAAGAGTTGATCTTGGAGATTCCAATGACAAATCATGTTGTGTATTATACAAGATGCTATTACCTCAACATTGAATTTTGAAAGTATAGAACAAATAGGTCTCCAAAATCTTGAAGTGCCTTTTCAGCACTTTGAAGGTGCGTTCCACCTCATGTCTTAGTTGTGCATGGTGATGGTTGTATGGCTATTTGTAATTTCTATACCTATAGGAACGACCTTGATGCTGCTGTAGGTGATAGGCAACACCAAAAAATGGAACAAGGTAGCAGCCTCAATACTTAATGGCTAAGGGAAAAATGACCTCCGCAAGGGTCATTGCATTCTCCTTGAAGCTGCTATCGACATAGATGTTGGGCACGTCATCCTTCCGATCCATTCTTGATGTAATGGTTAAATTTGGCAATTCTGCAATATAGGAAATCAAACTCAAGAATTTGGTAAGTAAATATTATGAAAGATAAGGTCCACAAAATAACATAACATGCATATGCCTATGCAACATTAATAGACACCCATATAATAGGAATGAGATAAAAAAAGAGTCCTGCATATTATAGACGATAGTGTTGGTGCAAAATACTAATTAAACTAATTTTGATGTTAACAAAGTAAGATATACTATTTTGATTAGTCTAACCTTGTGATGCAGAGCTATAATTGATATGCAAACAACTGTACATAGATGATGATGCATGAACAAGTAATATGTTGATGGCATAGCTCAATGACAAAAGATGATTAAATTCAAGAGCCATCAAATCAAGCTTCAAGAAGAACTTCAAGGAGCTTTAACGACATCTCATGTAAATTTTATGTTTGTAGAAGCTTATGTTGATACTTGCATATTACACACACAAGACATTTCTCAGGAAAATACTTAGAAAATTATTTTAAATTTTGAATTTATTGATTAAGAACATTTGTAATTCATCTAGAAGGTTAGTTATAAGTTTGAAAATACCCCTCGATGAAAAGACACAATTTTCAAACTTTTCAACATTCACAATGGATAATTAATTGATTAAGCTTAACCGTTAATCAATTAATTTCAACGTTTGAAAAGAACCTTAATCGATTCAAGCTGCAAATTAATCGATTAATAGCCTAACAAGAACTTCGGTCAATCGATTAACTACAATGCATTAATTGACTAATATGAGGGCAATCGATTAATTTCAGTGACCTTTTACCTATTTTGCATCTTTTCAAAATCGTACCTTTTCATTTTGAATTCAAATGTTTTAATTCAAATTTTTGGAGGTTATGAAGCCTCTAATCAAAGTATATAAATACCTTATAAAGGTTGAGAATCAAGATACACATCTCTCTTTCACTTTCTCATAAGTTTCAATATTCTTGAGATTTACTAGTGTTCGTAAAGTGATCAATTTCCATTCCCGCTGATGAAGAGCTTTCGTTCTCTGCTTCCTCCATGCTATACTTCTATATTTCAAAAAAAGGAAGTTTCAAGGATTATTTTTGAAGTCCTAATTGTATTTACTTTCATTACACGTTATTAGCTTTATAGGACTTGTTATTTATTTAATTTCAGATTTTTATGTAAAGTTTGGTGCCTAGGTTGTAGGCTTCTCGTTATTCTTAGAAGAGGAACAAAATCTTTCTTGGGATTGTCCAATAATTGTAGTTATACTTAAGGTACACGACTCTTAGAATTGTGGTGTGGTTAATGATTCTTGCTTGGAAAGTAAGGGCAAAATCATAGGTAGGGGATATCTAGGTAGAGGTTTTCCTGATTTGGGTTTCCTCTAAATACTTGTCTCATTTGTGATTTGAATTTATGATGCGATTTTTAATTTGCTTATTTATTTTTAAAGTACAAATCACCCACCTTTTTGTGCCAATCTCACATAAAGCAATTAATACTACAATAGTAGAAAAGTAAAGATGACTAGGATAGGAATTCAGAAGTTGTAGTCACAACTGACATGCTTCTGATGCCATGCACCAAACTCCGAATCAGAACGCAGGACCTCCTTGAAGACAACCCTTTGCTTGGAATGAGTAAACAAATATGTGAGTATGATTAGATCATCAAGGGAAATACCTAGGATGCACTCCCAAATCTCCTTTGCTTCGGGATCTACCTTGGGAGGTGGAGAGATATTGTGCTCAATGAGGGTCTTCATAAGTGAGATAAACTCACTAGCGCGCGAAGTGTATAACCTTGCAGCAACTAATGTTCCCCTTTATCTATCTTTTCCCCTATTAGAGGTTGAACTAATGGATGCCCACTTAGATGCATTTCCATGAGATGAGACTAATGGGGATACTTGTTCTTGCATTGGCTCTGGACTGCTAGATAATGCAAATGGGGAAGTAGAATTACCAAACAAGGATGGGTCTGTGGAGGGTGTTTAGAGGAAGGTCCAGATGTCATTAGTTAGTGGGATTCCATATTGAAACGATCCAAGTATAACTGATCCAAACTAAAGGAACGCATGTTGATTCAACCTAGGAATAGGTTGTGTAGCTGAAGGGTAGGTTCCTTATAGGACACAACCACATTTTCCTTAACATTTGATGATAGTGCATGCTCCCTGATGGCCATATCCTTTCCAACTATCATGTGAATATCATCCCAATACGAGGACTTGTTCCTCATCTTCTAGAGCTAAGTCTCTGGCTACCATGATGGGATAAAGAAATCAACCAATGTCCAGGTAGAGTAAATAAGAAATGAGTTAATTATAAATCATGTATGTAGACATGTTACCTTGTCCCAAACACCCAGTGATGGTGCAACATGACGGTTGGTGCGTTGGGTTCATACCCCATCCACGGACCAATGTTTCCTCTTAAGTTCCTTCCATCGATTTAGTATCTTATCATGTTCATAGTTTAATTGCCTGGCAGCATTAAATTTTGCATCTATGTTTTCCTACGCAGTCTTAGTGAAGGATCCCTCGTTCCAATGACCAAGGTTATAATGCCTTATCAAAAATTTCAATAGCATATTGCGAGTCTCATAATCCTAGTTCTTGCACCTAATGGGCTTGGAGGCAGCAACTTTTGAGGAAGCCATTCTACACATGAAATAGGTTCCATGTTTGTGGGCTGTAGAAAAAATGGAATACTTACCCTCTTTATTGAATAAAGTTAGTTCATATAAGATTATTTGGTGAGGATTGATATCATTACCTTGTGGAATCCTGAATTTCATAGGTTCATTATAGTAGAGCTCATTCACACAACATTCACTTGAACTTTTAAATTAAAACAGGGAAAATATTTGAGGCAATTCGGTATGTAAAATACTCCACATAAAGGTGCACTGTAGTAAGAATAGTAGAGCTAGAGCTGACACTGAACCTAACATGTGTAGGTTCATCTAGACATACATGGATGGTCACTCAATGTAGGCTAAATCACATATGTATAGGTTAACTCATACAAACATGTAGTTTCGGTTTTATCTGAGATCATTCTCGTAGTTGCCTTTAGTTAGAACATTTAGATTATAATAGGCAACATATTTGAGATAAATTGGCATAGGAATATGTTCGGTATAGGTGTACATTTACTTAGAACATGTAGCTTCAATTTGTTCACATTATATATATAGGTATATGATCAGTTAGAACATGTAGGTTCGGTTTATTCAGATTATAGTAGCCAGAAGATAGAAATATAGAGTCCAACATAGGTATATGTTTAGTAATATAGGCATGTGTATATTACATATGTAGGTTAGAGTCCAACATAGGCAGATGTTTAGAATATGTAGGTTCACTTTATCCTGATTACGACACATAGAAGATAAAAATAAAGGGTGGTAGATAGGTAGATGTTCTGTATAGGCATATCCATACATACATGCTCATCATAGGTATATGTTTAACGTATTTATATGTTTAGTATAGATCTATATTTAGTATAGATATATATTCATAAATATATTGATGTGTTAGTTTCAGTATAAGTTTAGCTAGGGCATGTTAGTTTACAAGTACTAATGTTCTTGATTTTGATGATAACAAAACATATGTATTATGCTGTTCTTGGAGGACTAACATTTTAGGTAAAGAAGAAGAGTTGATTATCTAAGGAAGATGGCTCAATTAAGTAAAAGAAGAGTTAGGCTTCAAGAGAGCAAAAGAAGCTCACGCTTGAAGCAAAGAAGATCAAAGCTCAAGACTCTAGAGATGTCAATTAGTTGAAGTGTTGTATTTTTTGTAATCTTTTATTTCTTTTAGAGATGTTGTTAAAGAGCCCCCTATTAATAAAGCAAGTCACTAAACACTTCACCTAGCTGTTAGAATTAAAGACTTAGAACACTTACTTATAGACCCTTAAGCCTTTAACCAATATTAGTTATTGATTAGACCTAGAGCGACTTGATTTGGAATGGAAGGACAACCACTAAACAATCACATAAACGAAAGATAGTTGCAACCTAGTTCCACCATAGCGGTATACGTTTGGGGGGGGGTGGGATTTAACCCCTAGGTATCCACCATTTTATGTATTGCAGTCTGTCAGGATGCTTAAGGTTCGATACCCCCTTTATAGCGAAAATTCAACCCTTTTTATAGGGCGTTTAGGAATGGTAATTATGGTGGCCATCATTTCCTCGATTGTCGCTTGATGCCTTCATGGTGGTAATCATTCTCATGCTTGTCGCTCAATGCCGAGCTTTTCGCTCGTTGAGAGGCTTCTAACGTCGTTTTGTCTCTCGAGTGATTTTGTGCCTCCTGACTCGTTTAGCCATTTGCTATGTTAAAGAAGGGCGATTTGTTAAGTTATTTTCTAGGTTTCATTGGCTTGACCTTGGCTACGACAACCCCAGGTTGTCTGGCCTAATAGCCATTTGGGTCAGGTTTTCTAACAGCCACCTGGGCTAGAACGCTAGACAAGTATTTGGGTCAGGATCCTTGGTAGGCACTTGATCCTTGATCTCTAGCAGGAATCTTGATTAGGGCCTATGGCGATTACCCAACTTGACCAAACTCGATGTGAAGTAGGTCTACTAGCTTCAAAGTCCTTTTGTAGGCTTATTCTAGGCTTTTCTTCTATGGGCTCGTTATTCTTAGGCTTGCTTTTTTTCTTTTCTCATAAGTTATAATATGACGACACTTAACGAATCGGTTGTCCAAAACTATTTTGATTAGTTGTCCAACACACACATTGGAAGACTAATAGTGGAACGTTCATTAATCAATGTTCATTTGAATTAATTTCTCTTGAAATTGGCTGGTATTAATTGTTCTTTCATTCTAATATCACTTATATTTTTGGATGACCTATACATATGAGTGGAAAACCAATTCTTCGTTAAGTGGTTGACCACGTAAATAGGTTGGGTGACCTTGTACCAACTTTTCACAAGTCCAGGAACATCTAGGGAATTTATTCCCAAAACCCATCATTAGGTAGTTGACCAAAATCTCTGTTAAAGTTGACCAACAAGTGTTATCTTGGTCAACCAACAATTTGATCAATTGACCAATATTTGCCTCCTCCACTATTGTTATTGATCGACCAACACTCTTCCAGTAGAGTACTAATACGTCATCAGGTAGTTGACCAATCATTATGCTGGATGACCGACATGCACTAATTGCTTACTGACCCTTTGGTTTCTTAAGTCTATTCGTTGGACAATATTTATGATTGATCTCTAACAATTATATGACCTGTTCTAACTTATGTAAATGCTTCCTATGGTGCCAATAAATACCATAGATACACCTTGATATAATACTTCCTTTACATTACATAACATAAAAGAGCACTTGCATCATTCTTAAGCAAAATTCTAGACACTCTACTTAGCCTTTGTGCTCAATCTCTCTGCACCCGCAATTCTGAGAGGTTTTTGAATCTTTGCTTTCACATTCAGTCACCATGTAAAGGGAAGTAGTCCAAACCCTGAGAAGATAAATTCACTTAACTATATTTTGTGGCTTTATAGGATATTATATTTTTCTTTGTTCTTTATTTTATTATAAGGGTACTTGATTAGTGGATTCCTATCTCTTCGAGACAATTCTCACCAATTCGGACCGGTAAGGGGTTATATTTGTGGTTACACCTCCCTCGGGTTTAAAGTTGTATGTTAGTGAATTTTGATTGGTTCAATCCATTGAGGAAATCCTAAGTGAAGGAGACCTAGGTGGTGATTTTTACCCAAGAAGTTTTTCACCTAAAAGTATTTATCTAGTGTGGTGATTTTGTGCTTAGTTTATATTTATTTATAATATTTTATCCAACAGGATCCACCACACCCGCCACCTCTAGTACACAATTTAAGAACATGTAGGTTCATTTTGTTTAGATTTCAATACATTGAAGATAGAAATAAAGGGTCAGAGATAGGTAGATGTTTTGTATAGGCATATCCATACATACATGTTTAATATATTAATATGTACACTATAGATCTATGTTCGACATGGATATATGATATGTTAATATGCTCAGTTTAGGTATGTGTTTAGTTAGATCATGTAGGTTGACTTTATTCAAATTAAAACAAGCAAAATATAGACATAAAGGATTGTAGATAGATAGATGTTTAGCATTGGCATATCGATACATACATCTTCAGTACAATATATTATATTGTTCAGAAGAGGTATATTTTCACTATAGGTATTTGTCTAGTATATTAATATGTTTAGATTAATCCATATATTCATAATAGCTCATATTGTATGGGCAAACTTGGACATGTACAGAAAAATTCCTACACATATTCAGTAAATCAGATACCATTCAAACATCGATTGCTTAGAACATTCACTTTAGAGGCAACAAAGGCATTGTATAACCAGGGTACATTCATGTAAAGGGATCATACAACCAATGCGAAATGCATCGCCTATCACGACCTGATAATTCTCCCGACGAATCGGGAGTAGCTCATCGGGCGTTCAGATGCTAAGATTTCAGATACCTAGGGGCTTGGGTTATAATTCATAGTCCCATCAATTAGGTACATCATAGAGATTAAAAATTTTAAATTAATCGTAGGGTCAAAACTTATCAAAATTCGACAGAGATTTCTCTATTTATTCAATGCTTTCCAAAAAACTTATACCTACAACTTGTACTCATGATGGATACCACAAACTATAAAGGTGTGTACACCTAATAATTATATCCTTGTTAGATCTAAGATGCCTACTTTATGTTTAGTTTCTAGAGAAACATTATGCATATAAATTGGATGAAATGACTTAATCCATTATAGCAAATCCTAGGCTATCTTATATAAAATGAGAGATCAAAGGGTTGAAAAATACAGAATTGTCCCTTAGGAGCTAAACACCCATAAGCTCGAATAAGAAAGGAATATAAGAAACACTATATGCCAACACTCCCCTTCAAGCTGGAGCATGAATATCTATCATGCTCAGCTTGGAACAACACGCCTCAAAAGCTAATCTTGCCAGGAGCTTTGTGAAGACATCTACAGCCTACTCCTTAGAAGTGACACTCGTGGTATGTAATGTCCCATGCTGAATAAGATCTCAAGTGTAGTGGCAGTTAATCTCTACATACTTTGTCCTCTCATGAAACATAAAGTTATTGGCAATGTAGGTTGCTGCTCTGTTGCCACACCGCATCTCCATAGAGCTATCCAGAAAAACATGAAGATCTGACAAAACTGACTTGATCCAAACCATCTCAATGGCTATTTGGGACATGGTCCTGTACTCTGACTCCGCACTGGATCTAGATACAAAGGTGCAAAATCCTGTGGTGGATTTTCTGTCCCCAACACAGCCAGCATAATCAGCGTCAGAGTATGCTACAATCCCCATAGGCATTCCCTTACGGAACAATAATCTTCGTCCTAGTACTTTCTTCACATACCCGAGCACCTACATTGCAGCCTCCCAGTGCTGCCTAGTTGGCTTATCAACTGACAAAGACAAGTCTGGATGAGTGATGGTGAGGTAAAAAAGCTTATCCACCAGCTGCCTGCACACCCTACTGTCAACCACCTCATATTTCTCATCATATAAATGGACCTTGGGATCCATGGGAAAATTTGCAGCCTTAGCTGCTAATATGCCAATCTCCTGAAGAAGATCAAGAGCATACTTCCTCTGCGAGAGCACCACTCCATCCCTGTCACGTGCAACCTCAATGCCCAAGAAATACCTCAACTGTCCCAAATCCTTCATAACAAACTTCTCTGATAGGTGCCTCTTGACTTCGTCTATCCCATCTCTGTCATCCCCGATGATAATAAGATCATTAACATATACCAGGAGTGTCACAATCCCCCTGTCAGTCTTCCTGATAAATAAGGAGTGATATGAAGTAGAGTGCCTTAGACCAATCTGGTGGAGCACCTCTGATAGCTTCTGGAACCATGCCCTGAGACTCTTCTTCAATTCATAGATTGCCTTCCTTAATTTGCACACACTCCCCCTGAAACTTGAAACTCGAAACTCGAGAGCTACTGCATGTGAATCTCCTTCTAAAGATCGTCGTAGAGAAAAGCGTTCTTCACATCAAGTTGGTATAACGGCCAGTCTTTGTAAGCAGCAACAAAAATAAGTATCCAGATAGTGGCAAGTCGTGCAACGGAGGAGAAAGTATCAAAGAAGTCCACCTCATATGTCTGAGTGAACCCCTTTGCTACTAGCCTGGCCTTATACCTCAAAATAGATCCATCATGGTTGTATTTCAAGGCAAAGACCCATCGAGAGCCAACCAGTCGTGTGCCAGTAGGAAGTGATGAGATCTCAAGTCCGTCTACTCCAAAGTACTGGCATCTCATCCTTCATGGCTTGACGCCACTTTGGATCAAGCATGGCCTGCTGGTAAATAGATGGAATGTGTGACGCTCTAAGTGCCTAATAGAAGCTGCTAAATTGAGGAGTAACACCATAAGTAGCCAAGCTACCTGTGACTCGATGTCTGGACTCACAGGTGTGCGATGCCCTCCTAATGACAATAGGGAGATTCGAATCATTTGGGAGTCTCGCTAATGTGGTGATCTGCACTGTTTAGGGAGTCAGGTTAGACCAAATTGTCACTAGCATCAAGTACCCTCTCAACTATCTATGAAGCATCAGCTGTTGGTGAGGGAGGAGGCTTCTGAAAAGTAGTGTGATGTCTGTGAAAGGTATGTAATGGCCCTTGCAATCTCTTAAAGTCATCTAGGAAGGAAGAACTCATCTATCTATCAGCTAGAGGTCTAGACTGAAAAGTAGACACCTGAGTCTCTATACATAGAACAGGCATGGGAAGAAAGGTAACATCATCATAAGAGCTCCTCTGTCCAGTGATTGAGAAATATAGTGTATCCTCATGGAAAGATACATCGACGCTAACATAGTGTCTGCTCTACAGAGAATCATAGCAACGATACCCCTTCTGTGTCCTAGAGTACCCTAAAAATACACACTTGACAGCGTGAGGAGCCAGCTTGCCACGACCAAGTGACGGCACATGGACGAATGTAACACATCCAAAGGTCCTAGGAAGCACATGAAATAACTCATCATTTGGATGTAGAAGAAGAACCAATATCTGCTCGTGAAGAACTGAGCTGGGCATCCTGTTGATAAGATAAGTCACTGTCAGAACTGCGTCCCCTTAGTATCTTTACGACACCTTGTTGATGAATCAATAGTGTACGGGCAACATCCAACAAGTGCTTGTGCTTCCGCTCTGCACCCCCATTCTGTTGTGAAGTGTGAGGGCAAGTGGTTTGATGGAAAATCCCACGGGTCTTATAGAACTCCTTAAGTCTGGCAGTGCAAAACTCAAGAGCATTATCAGTTTGCACTATCTTCACTGTAGCTGAATACTGTGTGCTGATCTCCAGAAGAAAAGTTTCCATGCATCCTCCAACCTCTACTTTACTTTTCAACAACACCCACGTGACTCTAAAAAAATCATCTATGACAACCAGGTAGTACCGGTTTCCCATCCGATCTAGGACTCTGCTCGATCCCCATACATTCATATGGAGCAACTGAAATAATGTAGAGGATCCAGGGGAGGTGCTAGCTGAAAAAGAGGATCGATGGTGCTTACCCAATTAACATGCATCACATTGTATGGTAGCAACTGGGGAAATATGTGGTACCACCCTCCTAAGACGATTCAGAGCATCGTTTAAAAAAATGCTCCTCGAGGTGAGGTGCGCCAATTTTGCCTCGAGGCTTAAGCCTCAGCTGCAGTCTACGAGTGTGCATCTCACTTTGCCGAGGCGCTGAGGCGCTGGAGAGGCATCGCTTCGGCTGGTTTGGTTTGTAAAATGATTATGTGCTAGTCACATGACCATTTTTTTGACCTAAGCCTTGGTGTAGCTCATCTAGCCCTAAGCTTAAAATCCAAACCTCAAAAAGTCCTGAGCAAGAGCCATCACCGGCGAGTCAGCAACAGCTCCTGCTCCTCCACCGCATCGCAACCTCAACCGGTGAGCAACACTCCAGCGCCAGTAGAGCGAGCAGCATCAGCAGTGCAAGTAGCAGCAGACTTTAGCACAGGCCCTACCGCAGGCTTCAACACTCCACGAAGGCCCCAGTGCAGGCTTCAGCGTAGCGTAGCTCCAACGCAGGCCCTAGCACAAGCAGCGACAGCTTAGGTCCCAACATAGGCTCCAACGCAGCGTAGGCCCCAACGCAAGCAACGGCAGTGTAGTGCTCCACGCAGGCCCCAGCGCAGCGCAGCTCCAGCGCAGGTCCTAGTGCAAGCAACGGCAGCTCAGGCCCCAACGCAGGCTCCAGCGTAGGCCCCAACGCAAGCAGCGATGGCTCAGGCCCCAGCGCAGGCTCCAGCTCTAGCGACAGTGCTCTACTCTCCAGCGGGACGCATTTGAGGTTGAGGTTAATATGTTGAGGTTGAGCTTAGTATATTGACTATAAGTTTATGTCAACTTTAGTATGAATGACTATATGTTGAGCTTAACTTTAGTACGAGTGTATGACTATATGTTGATGTCAAAGTGAATGACTTCATTCACGATGTATACTAGTTGTCAAAGTGGAACCTTTGTTATTTATTTGATAATTTTATTTATTTTTTAAGTTTAGGTCATTTAGGTTTATTTGATTACCAATCTCTTTTATGCTTTTAGACATGACGCCAAAGGCAAGAAGAGGAGGAAAAGAAGGATCTGCCGCTATGCTACACAGATATGCTGCAGCAGCTAAACCACCTCAAACTGTCGCTGCTAGGCTACACAGGGCCGTCGCGGACCTGCAGATGGCTATCGCCGCCTGCTGCTAGCTATCGCAGACCCCTGCAGTGCTCCTTGAGGTTGCAACGCCGTCGCCTGTTGTCGTAGCAAACCCTTGTGCCATCGAAGTGCCAATGGGTTGGTGCAACAGCCCCCCCCCCCCGCACCGCCGTAGAGCCGTTGCGTGTGCGTGCCTCCGGAGATCTGCCTGGTGCTACTGTTGTCCCCGAGGAGGAGAGAGAGATGATTAGGATTAGGTGTTAGGGTTTAGGCAGCTTTGAGGGGTGGGATACCTAGAGCCACGGTCTAAGATCGGTGCTTTGATACCAAATTGGATGAATTGACTTAATCCATTATAGCAAATCTTAGCCTCTCTTATATAGAGAGAGACCAAAGAGTTGAAAAATACAGAACTACCCCTCAGGAGCTAAACATCCATAAGCCCGAACAAGAAAGGAATATAAGAAACACTATATGCCAACAATATAGGACATAAATACTACATTTTATGCATTTGAGCATAATTAGGCCCTTTTGTATATAATTTGTGCTTACTATGATATTTTGTGAGTGTTGCAGGAGAAGCGAGGTTGGAGATGTTAGCTAAAGGAATAATGAAGATGTTGATAAAGCTCAACTTGGAAATAATGCAATCAAGACTCAAGGAAGGAGTTTAGGAATTGAATAAAGCACCTAAACCAAGGAGGACTCTTATGCCACTTCCAATCCAAACCCAACTAAGCTCAACCCACCTAGCCTAATTATCCCACGCCTAAACACCCCCAACTTACATAATTTCCTAACCAATCCTAACTCTTCACTCAAATTAATCATATCTCAACCATCCACTTGAACACACTACACTTATCCACTTCAGCACCTTGACACGAAAAATATGATATTTTGTAAAAAACGAGTTTTGAGTTGTAACGCGTATAATTCGATCAACTTTTAAATTTATATTCCTAGATAACAAGAGTATCTAGGGTCGTTCAAGAAGGCAACTTTAGTTTTCAAAAGTATTTTCTCTCTTGCAAAACTCAAATCTTTTTTTTTTTTACTTTTATGTTTGACTTTTTTAAGGTTTTGGAAATAATCGGGATTGAGAAGAGAACTATGCAAAGGAAATACCTACGCTTAGGTGACAGAAATGAAAGATCTTCTCTTCCAAGCTCACCCAGGAGAGAAGAGTGTAGTCCACTAAGAGATTAAATGAAAATGCTTGAAATTAAAAACACACAGAATGGAAAACAAGCTAATACAAAAGTAGTGGAAGAATAGATCCTCTAATGGTGCTTGAGAAGGGCTTCACCTCAAGCACGGTTGCTCTCATACTTGAAGAAGAACTTCTCTAGCTCTTCTGCTCTGGATAATAATGATGTGCTCCTTCCTTGAATCTTCTCCTAAGGTGGTAGACATCTACCTTAAGCACCTCCTCTATGCTTGGTCATCCTCCAAAGGTGATGCTCCTTGGCTTTGACACAAGAAGGAAAGAAGAAGGCACCAAGGAGGCAAGGTTTGCCTCCTTAATCTTCTTCTCGCTTCTCCTTTCCTGGTCGAAGTTATGGCGTGTCTAGGTAGTGAATTATGTAAATCAAGGATGATTTTTTTGGTGGTAGAAAGGGGGTTTATATAGGAAGGGAAGAAAGGGGGATTGGTGTGAATATAATAATGGAGGGCTAGGATTAGGTTTTGGGAGGTGGTCGAGGGATCAATGGCTAAGGAGAGATGGCACCAAGTGTAGGCATGTGGAGGTGGTTGGTTAAGGGTGGAAGGGCATATCAAATTGGCGCCAAAGGGGGGGTATTCTAGAAGGTATTTGTTGGTGCCAAAAAGCAAGGGCTAGGATGGCTTAGGAAGGGTATGTGTAGGGTGGAGATGCACCCTTGTTTTGGCACCAACATGGGGGGTAGTTAAAGGTGATGTTGGCACCAAACTAAAGGTGCCTTTTGGTGGTAGTGATGGTGTAAAAAGGTGGGTTTAGGTTGGCGCCAAAAGGGATAAGTAGGTGGTAGCTTAGGTTTGACTTAAGTGATTTTTTTGGTGGAGCTTAGGTGGTAGGGTAGTAGGGTAGTGGATGGCCATAGTAGAGGAGCTAAGTGAAGTTTAGCTAAGATAGCTAAGCTAGCTTAGCTAGTAGGCTAGTAGAAGAGGGAGCTAGGATTTTGCTGGAGTAGAGGATTTGAGTTGCAAGTCTTCCTGGAGCTGAAAATCTACTGAAGATGGCCACACCTGAGCTCAATAGCTAGCTAATTCTTTTATTAGCTACTAAGCTAAGCTAAATTGACCAGGCTTCTGCTGATGTAAGTTAAGGTAAGCTAAATATGATTCTCCCAAAGACTACCTAGCTAGCTGAGCCAGCTAGCTTAGGTCATATAGCTAAGCTCAACTGAGTTGAGCTGAGTTAAGTCTTCGGGAGCTGGAGTTGAGCTTGCCTGAGTTGGTTGAGGACTTCTTCAGCTGACTGGGCTTAGCTAGTTGATGGTAGTAGAGCTGAAATCAAATAGAGCTTCCATGAACTGAATAAAGCTGGAAGGAGCTGAAAGGAGCTGGGTTTAGTTGAGTTGAGCTAGCGTGAGCGGCCATCTAGCTAAGGTGAGTTGAATGGAGCTGAGATGAGCTGGACTTAGCTAGGTTGAGCTAGGATGAGCTGAAATCCAGCTGAGATGAGTTGGATTCAACTGAGATCCAGCTGAATTGGACTTCTCCATCTTTTGCCTTTCTTAATGCCAAGGTTTGTGGGATATTCTAAATCTGTTCATCCTTGACACTGAAATAAAGATGTAAAAGCAACAAAACAATGCAATGCATGTCTATCTTAAGAAATGCTTAAATGTAACCCAAAACCATAATGCAATGTGCAAAACCTAAGAGCTAGATGTGTTTTTAGGTATAATAATGATGATAATCTGGCATTTATCATATCTCAACACCAACCAAAGATTCTATACCCTCCTACCCTAAACCAACACACCATAAACCCTCCACCAATTTTAGTAAACCCAAGCCTCAACCCTCACCTATTAACCTAAGCCAAAAACCCATCCACCTATGCTCACCACCAGTGTGCACACACATAATACACACCAACACCATGGTCGATGGTGCTGTTGTCACACTCGCGTTAAATTAAGCGTACCAATCTAAAAAAATATGCCACTTTGAAAAAATACATAGTACGAGGCAGGTCGGGTTGAGTCCTATGGGAGGGAGTGTAATGTATCAAAATAGGAGTGCTTGTAATTTTTTCGGAATTGTAGAGGATCTTAAGAAAATCTAATGGATTTCAAATTGGCCAATGTGTCTAACCTACTTAGGAATTTTAGGAATTTCATTTAGGAAACTAGGTTTGTCTAGAAAATTGTGGCCACATATTTCACCCAAATCTGAGTTCCATGCAATTTTATAAAATTCATCCAAGGGCAGAATTTAGACTTTAATCGGATCAACATGCTTTCACTTCAAGAATTTTATCTTTTTCTATAGAGGGTTAGACAATGAAATATAAATTGATGGAATCCTCATTTCAAGACCAATATGGTGATCTTTGGTGGCACAAGATCCAATGAAATAAAATTTTAAAGTTATAAATCAGATTTGCCTGGACTGAACTAATAGCTAAAATGCAACTAATATAAAAAACAACCAATGCAGGAGAATGGCATGGGGTTTGGGGTGTTTCCTAGGCATTCTAAGGTGTGTCCTGGATTGTGTGGCCGTTACAATGCACGTCCCCCTACGCTTGGTATGTGTCAACGTACATCCGAGGCATAGCCCGACTCAGAGATCCACTCCTAGGTTCAGGCTATCTCCCAATGAACCGTCACAATCGCCAACTTGGGTTCCCGCACATTACACGCCATTCAACCCAACACATCCCCTAGCCTACTTAGGTCATCTCCTTACTCCCACGCCTATGAAATTAGCCACACATCCCTGTAAAACTCACACACATCAAGTCAGGAAACATAATATCATTCATTGCCAAAAAATTCAACATGTTAATAAAAAATGTAAACAAGATATGTCCAAGAATCCCCCTATGTGGTGATAAAAATCCCAGGAAACGGCAATGGCGACAGCAGAGACGGTGTCCGGAACTCCACCTCTTCGAAGCTCCTCAATCCACGGCTACTCCTCCTCGCCTCGACAATGGGAAGGGCGGATGGAAAGTAGTGATTGGTTTGTGGTGGCTGCGGTATGAAGGTGGGAGGAGTCGGGTGGCTATAAGATCTGGTTGTCGTGGTCTGCGATAGGGAAAGAGGTAGGGGCGTCCCTACCCTGGTGAGGGAGAGGGAAGAAGATGCTGTCGATGGGGGGTAGGGATGTGTGTTGTCGCTGGAGAATGGGGCCTCAAGTGGTTGCTGTGTGCGATGGAGAGCTGGGGGTATCGGGAAGGGGAAGGAGTTAGGAGTTGCGAGCGTTCCCTGTTGCGAGTGGGAATGGCGTGCGAGAGCTGAGGGTAGCGTCTGGTGGTCGGGAATGGTGAGGCATCCTTGTAATTTGGAATGAGGTCACGAGTGTGAAGATGTGGCGAGGGAGGGCAGTGCTGTTGCTGGTGGCTAGGGCGTTGGGGAGCGGTGGTATGAGGAGCTGCTCGTCTCTGGAATGGGGGAAGGAAGCACTCTGTGATGGGAATAGGGATCGGGCATTCTGTGGGTGTGCTGTCGTTGCGTGTGGGATGGGTAACGAGGGATTGAGAGGGGAAGCAGTGAGATATCAGTCGCGGGTGGTAAGGAGCGCTGGAGTGAGGGTCTCCCAGTGGGAATGGGTGTGAACGGCGCCACCCCCGTGGGAGTCGTGAGGTGTAAGAATGGGGTGCGCCGGTGGGTGGGGGGTGCGCTAATGTGCCCTGTGCGTTCTAGTGTGGATGGGTGACTATAATCGTTGGATGTGTGCGCGCGAGAGAGAGAGAGAGTGTGAGGGGTGATGGGCTCAAGTGAGATGGGCCATAGAAAAGAAAGAAGATGGGCTGCTAGCAATTAGGATACGCTTTAGTGGTTGGTGATGGATTTGATGAAAAATTAGTGAGAGAGAGATATATATTAAGTGGGATTTCATGACGGATAGGTAGAAAATTTATTTTGATACGATACATAACGAACTTCTACCTGCGAAATAAGCACACTTCATTATTTATATACATAATCGATTTTGAAATGTATGAAATTATGTATAATCTTAAATTATAATGCATGCAACTAATCTACCATTAATTAAGAATATTAATGCATCCTAAAATGCATATACTAACAAACTTAGACTTAAAAATAGTCCACCAAAGTATCTTTAAAAAAAAAAAAAAGCCTATCAAAGTGGACTTATCAGTTGCCAGTGGTGCTAGGTACACTCCCTCCCTCCACTTGATTTGATTCAAGTGATCTTATTTGAATTCAAATGCCTTATACTAAAAATAGCCTTGCCAACTTTTGTAAAAGAAGAAAACTACGACTAGGCATGGCATTTGATATTTAGCTTTACCTTCACCTACATTAGTGCATGCCAACTACACCTAGCTTCATCTCCCTTCCACCTTCCTCCATGGCCATCCCCTTCACATAGGTCTTCTCCCTTTCCATTCTCTTTACCCATCTCCTTGACCTTCCTTAGAAGTCTTCCTTTATAGCTAACCCTCTCTCCTACTTTCTCCTCCTCCACACCACCTTGGTAGTCCTGCTGTAGCTCCTCTGGTCTTCTCTAGCTTCCTCCCGATGCTTTAGATCTGAGGCTCTTCTAAGAAGCCTTGTACAAGCATCCACACGTAGCACCGCAACTCTTCTCCTTCACTTCTTCACACTCTCTCTCTCTTTTCTTCTCTCTTTATGTTGTGTTGTTGCTATTATTTTTCTTTGTTTTGTTTAGCTTGAACTCCATGATTATGAATATGAATATCACTTGAAGTTCCATTTTGCAATATCTTATCTTCTTGCATTCTCATTTATGATATAAGTAGAAAATTGCAAAAGTTGCATATGAAAAATA
Organism: Thalassia testudinum; assembly: GCA_037157565.1. Taxonomy (NCBI): domain Eukaryota; kingdom Viridiplantae; phylum Streptophyta; class Magnoliopsida; order Alismatales; family Hydrocharitaceae; genus Thalassia; species Thalassia testudinum. The sequence continues at coordinate 34,795,948 of JAZHRO010000035.1, read as the reverse complement.
GTAAAAATATAATAGAAAGAAAGGCTCTTAAACAAGCAACTGCCTCCTTGTGTTTGACTTGGACTCTAAATTAATCTGTTTAGTATAAGCCTTAATTATTTGCTAGGCATTCACATTACAACGATTTCAAAACTAAATCACGTTTGTTTAGCGAATCAATTTGGCACCATTCTTGAGGAGGCACAACCTTATTTTCGTCTCTCTCTACATGTATCATGTGATCTCTAATCTACTTGTCTTGTGTTTTCCGCCATGTGTGGAGGAATGGATCCCTACAAGAAGGCAGAGCTAGGTGGTAGATCAAATATCTTGAGGTAAGTGTTCATATTACATAGCTCATGTTTAGATTTCTTTGGATCTAAAAAAATCACAAAAAAAAAGTAGGTGCTTTGCTTGACTTTTAGGTTAGTGAGGCTATTTGTTAGTTGTTTTTTATATTAAAAAAAATAAGAAAAAAATTGAAAAAAAAATCAATCTTGATTGGAACTTTTGGTGAGCTGCCTATTGAAAAACCCCAATCTCATATTCCAAAATTGGTTTTTAACACTTTAAAAATCAGCTCCTGGTGTTCCCGACCCTTAAAATTTCTTAAAACCCACCCAAACGTAGGTATTGAAGCCAGAAACCACAAATCCAAATTTTAGATCAATCTGAGTTATGAAAAAAATTAAAAATTCTTGTAGTGAACTAGTATCATATCTAATTTTTATTGTTGTTTTGTTCTTGTCCATAATTTTTTATAATTTCTATGCTTATCTGATTGACCTGAAATTGATGGCGTTGGAATCCTTAGGTAACTGAGCATTAAAGAAAAAATCTGCAAAAATTTTGAGCATGTTTGATTTCATTGTAAACTTGATCACTGACTAGGTGTCAAAACAGACTTAAAGACCCCAGTGCACATTTAAATATGAAAAAAAAAAAAATGTGCCTTAAAAATCCTGAAAAATAATTTTCCATGTGCCTTAGTTAGTGGTGGATTTGCACCATTGATTGCTTTGGTTGGGCTGCACCACATCTTTCTCTTTAGACCTAAATCACCATTTAAAGCTATTCGTGCAATAGGGATTTCACCCTAGGGTAGAGCACATTCGCACTTGCATCTTTTAAAAGGAAATCCATCAAACAAATTAGGACATGTGAACCTTCGATTGCTCCACTACAACCTTGATTGAAAACATCTTACCAAGTGAACCTTTAAAATCCACTAATACAAGCATTGAACCCTAAAGGAGACCACATCAATTAAGCTTGCATTGTGAATTTTGTGCACATACACTTTTTTAATCGATCTTTAAAGGGCACCAACCCATTAAACAATGCCACATCACATTCCAAAAGCACTTATATCCTAAGCTTAACAAAATCAATCAGACGTTGGCCCTTAAGGAATCATTTGAGTCCAAGCTTTAGGGATCTAAACTAGGGTGTAAGTGAATTGATTTAACCACTTAAGTAACGTTGGTGTCTATGGTTGTGGGGTCGCACCAAACAACCATGGTTAGGGGGTACAAAGGATCTTGCTACTAAGCTGGGTTGAACCTTCCTCCTAATCCTCTTATATTCAATCTAGCTAAGGTTGCTTAAGATGGTTAGACTAGCTCTCTTGTATTTCTAGTTTAGTTCTTCTAATGTTTTAGGTTAATTAGGATCACACTTTAAGCTAGATCTTAGTTGCTTGCTTACTTAAGTTGGTCCCTTGCTTGATCTTCAACACATATTCTTGTAACTACACACATCCCCAGCATGCTCACTATCCCAATTCAACCTACCATTACCCACCTCCTAATTGGGACAACTCCAAATCTGGATGGGGGTATACCTTGGGACTCCAGTATCCAAGGTTTAACCTTGGATATTAGAATTTCAACTTTTATCCTCTGTAGCATAGGTCATCACCCCTTAGCGACCAACCTAGGATGACCTATCATAAAGGAAGATATCCAGAACCCTCATATTTTGATCCTCAGGGACCAAACCCAAACCCAAGTAACCCTAGGCCAAATTATGAGACTTAGTTAACCTTAGCTCAAGAAAGAGTGTTGGCCTAGATAAGAAAAAATTATCCAAACTTTAGAATCCCAGTTGATGGGTGAGATTTTTTGCGAAAAAATTGTGGTTTTGAAACTCGGTCGTTGCAGTCACAAAAATCCACTTATCAAATAAAATTTATAATGGAAACTCAGGTGAGTCCTAAGTCAAACACGAGGAGGCGAACATTTGATCAGGAAAAATTACGTTTGTTTTTATTTGCTTATGGTGTTTTATGCTTTTTTTTTTTGGTACCTTTTATAAGGTAGAAGATCTTATTGAGAAATTATATCTAACTACTCTAATCTACTTGCAAAATATCAAAGAGACAGAGAGAGAAAGGAAACAATTATTTTATAAGAGTAGAGCAATGTTTATTACAACTAATTGCATAATGTAAATCTACACTAGGAAAGTTGTAAAAAGATAGGGAAGAGAGAAATCCTCCTTGACGGCTGTTTGGAGGACGAGCTGCTCCGATGATGCCCCAGACAAAGGTGGTGAGAGACAAGAGGAAGAAGAACAGAGCTAGATGAAGGGGAACAAGGTAGGATGGCGTCGTAACGGGATCCGCTTTCGGAACGGAGGTGAGAGGACTGCCACGAGTGCTTAATGAATAGGGGTGAGAAGCGGGAAGTAAAAATTATTTCTAGCTCTGGTGGAGCTTCCTGAGCTTGGGACAAGCTCGTAAAGCTTTGGAGGAGTGAGGAGAGACTAGGAAGGGATGAAGACCAAAGGAGGAGGGTCTAAGGGTATTTATAGGGCTTAAGGAGGGCATGCCAAATCATTTGTTGCGTTAAGGCACTAAATGCGGTGTAGGGGACATGGCACGCATCTTGTGCTCCCGGCCATAATGCATGCATCGTGGGCGCAGCACGCGCACTCGTGTTGGCATGCTGTTGGTGTGCACGGACACGTGATGGAGGAATGTCAGCCACCCATTCTTAATCAAACGGCAGCAATCTCTCGCTCATTAAGTGCTGAGATTACGCTCCATCATGATCGCAAGTCGCTGCTCGAACACGTGGTGCGATCCCAGGTGTTAATCATGCACACTTTGCCCGCTCCTTCTTCGTGCCCTGCTGATGTGGCAGTAGCCCTTCATTCATGATCGGGGGGTGGAATTTCAATTTGGTACGAATTGACGAGGAGGCACAGCGGGGACTTGATCGCGCATCTCCTATGTGAGAGCACCACGCCTATCCAATGTGCTATCGCGAGCAATGTTCCATCTTGGCCTTCCATTGCAAATCCAATGGTGGAGATGGTTGGTTATTCACACATTGAGATTATAGAGTGAGACAGGCACTCCATCGTTGGATCAAGATCTAATGATGGAGATGAAGTAGTGTTGAGTCTTCAAAGGTTGTGGGCGGGGTTTAAGGCAACAGTGGGTGGCTCAGATGATGCCACATGGCATCATCATGTCCATCTTCCATTGCTTATAGATGACACCACAAATGTCGAATTGGGCCGATTTTTGTGCCGTTGTGCTGCGATCATCGACCTGAACCCATCCATGTGGTTGGATTTGTCGTTTGAGGATTCGAATCGTGTCACCTTGCCTCTTGGACTTTGTTCTTCTTTGGACTGCATATGATGCTACAGAATTTCGATTAGGGTAATTTCAAAGGCGTTAGACTCCGATCATTGCCCTGATCAGATCCGTATGGTTGGATCTTCAATCTAATGCTCATAAGTGTGTCTCCCTCTCTCTTGGCCATTAAAAGGAGTAAATTAATATACAATTTTTACAATCTACTCTAAATGTGTGATGATACTTATTATGCAATATTATAATGTTGGATGCTTATATGAGCCTAGGGACACATAAATAGGCATTTTATCGCGAATAATTGTGTATCTATGACACCCCCAAGCTTACCTTTTGCTAATCCCTAGCAGAACAAAACTAAATGCATGTATAAACAGAATTAAGATCCGATTACTTAGGCACTTGTTATTTATCAACAATATGAAACTTCAACTAAAGACCTAAATTACAAAGACTCAACAATGCTTGGGTATTTGCTAAAATACAGACCGCCTGAGTCCTTGCCTTATTCCATACAAGAAAGAAAGGAAAATTTTTTTCTTCTTTTCTAATTTTTTTGGAATTTTTGTTTAAGGTTTCGAGGTAGCTTTCTACGGCTGCCCAACCCATCCAAGACTCGAAGGAACTCTAAGTGCTAAGTATCTTATTGTGAAAATGTGATTGACAGATATTGTGAAAATGTGATTGACTTACTAAATGGCCAAACAAAATAGACCTTAGGTTTCTACAAACCCTAGGTGACCCTAAAGAAAAGTTTTGCCTAAAGGTTTATCTTTTCAACCCGCTGCTTTCTCCCTGCTTTTATTTTTATGGGGTCAACACAAGGGTGTACCCAGTGTATATCTCCCCAGGTTATTCTACTTCCCTACTTTTTCCTAAGTGTTAGGAATTATTTGTGCATTTTGTAAGTTGGGCTCTAGACAAATGACAATGGGAGGCTACCCATGGCAACTTACTAGCCATACTCATGTGGTAAAGTGTGGCTTATTCATTTTTTTTCTCCTTTTTCTTTTTTTTTTCATTATTTATTTATTTATTTTTATGTATTTTTCTTTTTTTTTCTTTTTCTGAGTAGGTGGCTTCCTTGATATAAAATTTACCTAAAGGCAATGGTCAAAGAGATTAGGTTGTGTGGCTGGGTTTTGGACACCTGGCTATGAGGGGTTACTCACAGCAATGTGATAGCCATACCACCCTAGTATGTTTATTAGCTACCTAATTTTCATTAAGATCGCCAGAGTAGTAAGTCAGTGCAAAATGTGTATAGATGCTTATACTATAAGTCCCCTCAAATTGGAGAGCGAGTTGATAAGTCGTGTACTTATCACCCTAATTTATTTAACCACTTAAAATAAACTTAAGGTGGTGAGGACTTGAGAAACATGCCCAAATTTTAGTAGAAACCCAGGCTAATTAAGCCCAAAGGCTTGAAGAGTCTACTTGTTCAAGTCCTATTGTATCATTTCCTAATGTTGAAAAACTTCTAATGCCTAAGTTTTCTTTTCCTAATTCAATTTTTTTTATGAATAAAGAGAAAATAAATAAAAGTAATTTACAGAACTGACAAAATAATTCAGATATCAATATCCACCTCCCATGCTTAGATGATGTAATGTTCTCATTGTAAAAATAAAGACATGAAAAGGAGTGGAGTAGATAAGAAACCACCTAAATTTTGTGATGATTTAGTTAGCTCCAATATAAAAATAGACTATGCAAGTGCTAAGTTTAGTGCCTTCATTTAGGCACATTCCTCATATATTAATTATATACATTGAGGCTGCAAGAGTAGAGTTTCTGGGCCCCAAGATATGGGTCCCAGAGGGTGAGATTGGGCTTGCCAAAGAGATGATCAATGAAAGTGGCAAGTTGATGGTGCAAGGAGAGCCCGAATGGTCTCCAATAGGAGTTTTGCTGAATCGGTACAGAAGAGGTTTGGGTGGGTGTAGGATTTGTGTAATGGTTGGGCCAAAAAAGGACTATGAGGTTTTTGTGAGGTGTTAGGGGTTTGTAATATATTCGTGTGTGTATACTCTAGAATGCTTATGTTCATAATTAAACCAAGCTTCCTAAGAGTTTCTCCTCGAATATCAATTTCATCCTTAATATCTGGGTGCTTGTTCAAACCATTCTGATCTTTGTGTTTTCCACCCACAATTTAAACCTCAAACTCTAAAAATTCAAGAGAAGGATCTTGGTGGGTTTTTAATTGATCAGGTGAATCTTCCAACAAGATTTCAGTTTCAAGAATATTTTCCTTGTAAGTAAAATCCTCATCTCGGTGTGCCACAGTTGGTTTATCCTCAATTATTCCTACAACCTCGTGATTTTCTTTCTAAGTTTGGGTTGAGTTAGCCATTAGGGAGCTCTCTAATGTGTGTATGGCCATCACCTCCTTTATTCTGCTAAGCTCCTCAATCAAACCACACTTAATTTTATTCTTCTTCGATGACTCAAAAATATTAAATTGATTCATTTTATTCCCAAAGGCAATCACTATATCTCCCGATTCACAATTAATCTTTGCCATGGCAGTGGCCAAAAAAGGTCTTCCCAAAAACATCAAGGTGTGGTTGAGATGTTTTGGTGCTTCCATGTTAAGGACCATGAAATCAATAAGATAATGCAAATCATTGACCTTTACTAAAACATCTTCCAAAAGACCCCTCGATTTTGTAATTGATCTATCGGTCAATTGTAAGGTTATTGATAGTGAAAACACACATTTTGTAAAAGTAGGTTTCTAGGTCATTGTAACGCATAAAATTGCAATCAACTTTTAATATTTATAAACCTAGATAAAGGTGGTATCTAGAGTCGTCCAAGGAGGCAATATGTTAGTTGATTGCTTGATTCTCTCTCGCTCTCTCAAAACTTCACTTTATATTTTTAGTTTTGCAATTTTTAGAGTTTTTAGGAAATAATCCGGAAATTGGAATATGAAGATGAGAAAAACGCGTAACAGAAACTACACCTACGTGACAATAAGGATCTTCTCTTCTAAGCTCACCCTAAGCAAGTGTGCCTAGAGTAATTAGAAGGGAAGAGTGTGGTGCAGTAAGCTACTGAAAAGAAAGCACTAGAAAATAAAGACACAGGAACAGGAAGGCAAATAGATTTTTTGTATTACTAACGAAATGGAGTATTGGTAGCGGAATGCATGTTACAAAATATCAATTAGCTAATACAAAAGAGAGACTACAAAGATGAAGAAAACTAATCCTCCAAGTAGTGAAGATGTTCTCTCTCCAAGTGTAGCTACTCCCGTCCTATGAAGAGAACTCCTCGTGCTCCTGGTATCCTCCTCATATCTCCTCCTCCAAGGTGGTTGTGCACCACCTTGAACTCTCCTTCGCTTGGCCATCCTCCTTAGGGTTGATCCTTGGCTTGGACCAGGGAATAAGGAAAGAAGAAGAAGGCACCAAGGAGGCAAGGTTTGCCTCCTTAATCTTCTTCTCTCCTCTCCTTTCTTGGTCGAATTTAGGGTGTATCTAGGTAGTGAATTGTGTAAGACAAAGATGGGAAATGATGGTGGTTAATAGGTGCATTTATAGAAGTTGATGGGAGGGTTGGTGCCAACCTTGGTGAGGCTTAAGGTTAAGGTGGCATGGACATATGTGTAGGCTTAGGTTGGTGTTTTGAGTGGCATTTATGAGATGGCGGGCTAAGGTTTATTGACGCCAAGTAGAAGGGTGTAGGGAGGTTGGGTTAGGGTAGTGTGGCGCTAACTTAGTCCGGTTAGGTTGGGGTCTTATTTTCGGTGCCACTTATTTGATGGTGGAGATAGGTTAGGAGGGTAGATGTAGGGTGGATGGAAGGGTTATTTTGGCGCTAATGTGGAATGGTGTAGGTGGTTGGTGCCTCTTGGTTTTGGAGCCAAAAACAAGATGATTAACGGGTGGTTATTTGATGAAGAGATGCTAGGGTTGGTGCCATGTTGAAGAGTTGTGAAGGGGGGTTGGTGGTTGTTAAATGTTGGTGCCAATAAGGAGGGAAGTTGGAGGCTTGGGTGAAGGGGTGATCAGCCATGAGTGGAGCTGTTCACGCGGCTTGATCATGTTTTAACAGTCAGTTACGTCGTAGTATAGGTGACCAAGTGATGTCAACAAATAAAAATTTATTACTCGAAAACCTAAGTATCCGAGGTTGAACACAGGAAGCAAATGGAATTTATTACTAATCTCAAGAATGTAATTGAACATTTAATTACTCAAAACTTAATTTAGAATATATATGATGAGTTTAAAAGTTAATTGTGGCAAAAATAAGGAATTTGGACGTATGATCATGGGATCAGATGTCTTAAAAAGATGTTTTCTCCTATCTGCTTCTTGTTCTTCTTCTGACTTTTGACTTTCCTTTATTCTTCTTTGGCCATGTGCTTCTTCTTCCTTCTTTCTTCTCTGCAGCTCCTTTCTCTGCTCTTGCCCTTCTTCTTCTTGCCTCTGTCTTCTTCCTTGCCTCTCTTCTGCAGTTTCTTTCTCCTTCTTTTCTCTGCGGGTCTTCTTCTTCTTCCTTCCTCAGTTCTGCTTCCCTTGGCTTCAGCTTCCCTTCTTCTTCTACTTCTGCTTGTCTTTCCCTTTCTTTATTTCTTCTTCCTTCTTCAGTTCCTCTTCTCTTTGGCTTCGCCTCTTCCCTCTGCCTTGCCTTTCCTTCTCTTTTTCCTCTGCGAAGCTTTCCTTCTTTAGCCTTCCTTCCTTGTTCTTCCTTTTTCAGCTAAGTGTCAGCTTCACTTCTCCTCCTCCTTCCCTGCACAAACCGAAGAGAGCAAAACCTACCCCTCTACCTGCACCCGTGTCTCTCTCTCTTTGTATATCACTCTTCAGCACGCTCTCCCAAAGCCAGGTAATCGGGTCGGGTCGCGTGCCTGGGTCCAGGCGCACCGGCGTGGGTGTGGTGCGTGAAGAGTGCTCAGGAGGGTAGTCGGGTCGGGTCACCAGGTCCGCGGGATGAAGTCACGGATGAGGCGCGTGTATAGGTGAGGGACCTCACCCCAGTGAATTGGAGGCGACCAGATAGGAGCACAAATTCAATTTAAACTACAAAAACACTTCACGACTTACCGAGGTGGGACTAATGTTCCACCGCTTTTGCTCGCGTGCCCGCAGGCGATCTTCCGTCCAATTGCAGCAGCTGCAGGCCTCGCAGTGCCAATTTCTTGGACAACTGGATGCGCGAGACTTCCCCGAACCTGCTGGGCCTGGGATCCTGAAGCGCTTTAGCCTGGAGCAACCTTGCAACCTCCTTGAGCCGTCGCTAATGGCGGCTAGAGCTCAGACCCTGCACGACACAAAAAGGAGCTTGTAGCTCTATCAGACCACAGGAGGACCTTCGCCGTGTCACGGTGAAGGTGAGGCGGTAGGTGGCATGCCGCAGAGCGGCCTAGGGGTACGTGCCTAGGTCGCTCTGTGGCCGAATTGATGGGTTAGGTTGGGGGGCTGTTGTGGTGGTGTAGGCGACCTGTGGATGAGTGGAGGATGTTCAGTGGAGTGTGGCGGAGGTTGTGAGGTGGGTGGCGAGACGTGTGGGGGTGCAGAGTGATGGAGGCATCTTGCCGGAGGGTGGCCGGAGATGAGGAAGATGGCAGTGGACAGTGACGGTCGAGGGGTGTTGTGTGAAATAGAATGAGGGAAATGAAAGAGAGGATAGAGACGAACAGTTCTAACCCAACTAAGTGGACGAAGGGGGTGAGAGGGTGGCTGGAAGTACCTACTGTCATCGAAGAAGAAGGCATCCAGTGGAGGAAGATGGCGGCGACGACGGGGCTAGGGCTATTCGCTTGGGTGTTGTGCGATGCGAAGGAGGATGGGGAGGACAGCTCTACCACTGGTATTGTGGCAGAGCGACAAGAAAGAGGAGGGGGGCTCGCTGGAGCACTTGGCTGGAGGAGAAGAAGAGGAAATCGAGGTGGAATTCCGGCCAAGTCGAGCTGAGGAGGTGCGGTCGGAATTGGTGGTCAATTTATACGCACTGGCAGGGACTCCTATGCTTGGAAGACAAGCTTCCAAGCACGGGAATCCTCGCCGGAGATGGAAGTCTGTTAGGTACCCAAATCTCTCGTGCGTTCGCACGAGAGATTGGGTGCAAATCATATATCAGGACCACGCTCAGATGGAAGGGAATTCCTCAGAGAATCTCCCTTCCAAATCTGGGAGATCTCTAAGGAATCAGGGAGTATTCCCCCTCCATTCCTCACCGGAGCAGGATTTCTCCCCATTAATGGTGGAGGGACCTGCTTGTAAGAGTGGCAAGGAAGTTAGGGGGGTCTATGCAATGGTTTTCAAAAGATAGGGACTAAAATATAATTGGGTGTACTAATTTGCAAAGTAGGTCAAGATGACCTCCCCTTAGGTCCAAATTTTAGTAAAAACATAATTTGGACCTAAGGAATCCAATGGTGAAGTTGGATTTTAGGTTTGACCATGTTTGACTAGATGTTTTGCATAAAAACCCAAATTAGGTCAATTGATGAGCTAGGACCCCAATCTAAGTCAAACTAGGTTCCAAAGGTTAAATTGAATGTTATAAACCCTAGGGGATATTTTTCCATGAATTTTAAAGGGTTTAATTGATTTTTATCTTGACCAGAACCTTGTTGAATTAAGCGGATCTGTTTTAGGGTTACAAGATGTCATTTAATTCCTGATTTGCACATAAACCCATTTCTGATTAAACCAACCAACTTTTTATCTTATTCAGACCATTTGACTTATGTTCTGCCTCTGAGAAATATCATTTATGTACTGCAATGGTAAAATTACAGTTTTAACATTTATTTCATGTTTTCTTCTCAGAACACTTATTCCTTCAATTAAGCCCTCTTCTAAGTTCTGTAGGAGCTTTTATTCTCTTTCTTGGGTCAAAATGAGCTAGTTATGGCTCATGATGAGGCTCTCATCAGGAGCTTTGCTAAGCTAGCTAGCTAGCTTAGGTAGTAGATGAGTAGAGGATAATGAGTTAGGGTTTTGCTGCAAGGAGGGAGATTGAGTTGCTCTGATTCTACCTAGAGCTGACTGTTGCTGAAGAAGGTTTTCTAGGAGCTCAACTACTCATCTTAGATAGCTAATTCTTTGCTAGCTACTAAGTTGAGTAGGTTGAACTAAGTTGAGCTGGTCTCAATTATTCTAAAGCTGTGGGGGGCTGGTTGAGATCTCCATGAAGACTCCCTAGCTAGCTAAGCTAGCTAGCTTAGGTCAGTTGACAAGCTCAACTAAGTTGAGCTAGGATGAGTCTTCATGAGCTACTATTGAGCTACCTTGAGTTGGTTGTGAACTTCTTAGCTGACTCAGCTTAGCTAGCTAAGGACTAGTAGCTAAGCTAAGTTGATTGGAGCTCCCATGAGTTGAGTAGAAGAGTATTATTGAGCTGGAATCTAGGTCAGGTGAGCTAGAATGAGCTGAGATCTAGCTGGAATGGGATCTATCTTCCTCTTCTGCCTTTTACATTGCCAGGGTTTGGGTGATTTCCATTGTGTGATCATCCCTGACAATGACAGGAAACAAATAAAAGCAAATGGAAAGGGAAAATAATGCAATGCATGCCTAAACTATAGAATTCTCAAATGCAACCCAATACCAAATGTAATTTGGAAAACCTATGAACTAGATGTGATTTTTAGGTTAAGAATGATGATAAACTGGTATTTATCACACCCTCATACTTATCTTTTTGTTAGTTCATTAGCAAAAATTATTTTACAAAATAGTATTAGCAAAAACTAATTTTTTTTAACTTTTGAGGAAGATAATATTATGGGACTTTGGTTGATTGAGAATATGGGAGATACGAGATTTGTTAAGGATAAAATGCCAGGATTCATCTTTAGATCCAAGTGTTAGACTAATTAGGACCAATGTATCCTTCAAGAATTCACTAATTAACCCTTTTTTTAATTCAAATAACCTGAAACTATTTTCGCAGTTAGGACCTCCTTAGCTCATGAACCCGTTCTGCAATTTGTATAACCATGAAGAATCAAGTGTTAGTGCTTGTGATTGGCCAATATTTTGTGGGATAGCATATTTATACGGTCGTGTTTTTGAAACTTTTTCTTCTTTTTCTGATTATTTTTATTTTTTTATTTTTTGCTCCCCCATGCCTAGCCTCAGATCATTCCTAATATAGATGTATCAAGATCATCATTCCCATTACCAGTCCTCGAGGGGGGTTCTGGCACTAGTACTTCGAGATAGTACCGTCCAACACACCTTAGGGGCTCACAACCCCAAAACACAAAGCGATGTAAAGGGGCGCTTTAGGCGAACTCAAGCTCTTGCTCCGATGCTATGGGTAGTGTAGGTTCTAATGGAGGGGGGTGAGATATGCGTGATACAAAATAAAATGCGAAAATAAAATATCAATCACACAAAATGAGCAATCTCACAATCACACAAGTATTTTTAGGTGGAAATCTAAACCTGGGTAAAAACCACCACCTAAGCCTCTTGACTTAGGATTTTTCGATCGACCTAGTCGATCAAATCCACTAACTGAACTACTTAAAATGAGGGTAGTTCAACCTTAATACAGTCGACGCTACTTTGAACCAGAGGGTAGCATACCTCAAAACCCCTCCTCTTCACAAGGAGTATTTTGTCTTGCAAGGGAGATGGAAATTCACAAAACGAATACCCAATCAAAGACAATTACAAATATACCCTATAGAGCCACAAAGTATGTATTTAAACTAGCTACTATAGGAAAAGGAAACTTCCCTTTGATGGAAGTACGTTGGGTAGTAATGTGGGGTGAGTGAACCATGCAAGGGCATGACGATGCTCTCGTATTTGTAGGTGGGAGAGCAGGTGTGCAGCGAAGATGGTGCTCTTTAGTGTTGAATAGAAGATCTTAGAGAGCAACAACACTTCTCTACTTGATAATCTCTTCTTTGACACAAATGTGGTGGAAAGTAGTATTACTTAGTGTGTCAAGCTTAGAAAGGGTGTTCCTCTATTTATAGAGGTCCTAAGAAGGGTCTAGAAGGCCTTGGAAGGCATCTATAGCGGTTGGGAATAAATCACAAGAGATCAAGTCAAAAACCAAATGAAATCAGGATCATTTATGATTCTGATGGAGTTATCAGATGTCTGGATCTAGTATCAGACGTCTGGGTCGTCATCTGATTTGAAGGTCGGACGTCTACTTTAGAAGGGTGAAAGATCTGAACTGAGTTGGATCAAGACGAACGTCTGAGAATTACTTATAAAATGTTTGGGATGCTAATTAGACGTCTAATCCTAAGATGATTTCCTTCCTATTTTCACAAGATTGAAATAGGGTTCTAGTGTTAAGTTGCATAAACGATAGGTCGGACATCTAGCAATAAGTTTGCACGTCTGGAAATAGGATTCTCTACGGGAATTGATTTCCCAAGGCTAAAAGACTATTAGGTCTGAAAAAAGGTGATTTCGGTCAGATCTTAGCCTAACATCTATTTATTAGATGTTTGGAATGCTCTACGGACGTCAGAAAGTAGATGTAAATGAGATTAAGGGTTAATCCTCAAAGATTAAGTCTGATAAGCTAACGGTCCTCTAGTTGGATGTTTGACAAAGTCCTTAAACATCTTCTAAGACATCTGGACTATGGGCTAGACGTCTGAAGGAGACAGACAGAGAGTGGGTTTCCAGCCTAAGTGTTTTGGACGTTTGGTTAAACAATCAGACGTCTTAAAGTCCAAGATCAGACGTCTGATTTCCACATTGGATGTCTGATCTGGCTGTCTGATGCCTATATTAATTTTCTGAGTTTTCTAAGTGTTTGTCTAAGAGTCCTAGTAAGGTGTAGGGTTTCCTAGGACTAAGGTAGGGTACTTTGGGCTCTTTACATGAATCTAAAGAATAAAAGAGTAAAGTACAACACAAATAAAAAAAAGAATATGAACTACACGAAAGAATATTTCTAACCTATTCTTCATCTCCTTCCTTCTTCAAGTTCTCTCTCCAAGCAAAGCTCCTTCTCCTCCATCAAGCTCCTCCAATCCTCCATGGATGCGAGCTTGAGCTCCTCCTCCACACTTGTAATCATTTGCATTTATCCGAAAACCTTAAACTCAATGCAAATGTTGAAATGTAAGTATCTTGTTATCATCAAAATTAACGATCGTGGTGCCCTTGCACCAATAGGTAGAACATCATTCAAGACACTTGAGTTGTAAAATTGATCGTCGACAATCGATTTGCAATAAAAATAGTGTTTAATGTGTCGTTGTAGTATAGGTGTCATAAATGCAAAAGATGTCGCATTAATTTTATTTATTTACAATTTTTACTGGTTTATTTTCAAGTCGTTCATTGGGAGGCAGTTATTGATTTACATCACTCTCCAAGTCCAAAAAAATTCTTTTATTCAAAAAATGTTAATTTTATTTACAAAATGAATGAATGAATCAATAAATGAAAGATTTGGTTAATTATTTACAAAAGAATCATTTAATATGTCTAAAATAAATATACAATAAACAGGCATAAAAAACTAGCTACTACTACACTATGTTAATCATACACAACTACTTTAAGTAATCCTACTTATAGGTACAAAAATAGCTACTAATATCTGCTATACTAAATTATATTAACATATTAATATCTATAGTAACATATATTACATATACAGTAACATAAATAAGCATTGTTGTAGCCTTAGTAAAATATATACATAACATAAGGCAAAAGTAGTTATCTATATAAGTATATTTATAGCGACATATATATACATTATTAAAACCTTAGTAACATATTTACATAACCTAAAGTAAAAACTGCTACTTACACTAACGTATATACATATATACAGTGACATATATATCTATCACTAAAGCTCTTAGTTATTTATATACATATATAAGAGCTCAAACAATACTTATACTATTCTACTATAATTATACTTTATATTCATTATATACGTATACATATTTACTTAATTTATTTATTTAGATTACTATATACATATACTTTTATACTGTATACTTATAGATTATACATATATATATACACATATGCATACACATAACGCAGGAAACATTTAGCGAATTTGACTAACTCACCTCTTCTCCATTCTAACACTTAGTCGGATTCGGATTCTCTCCTCTTGCACAGGCGCACATGCACTGTACACTTAAGCAAAAATTATGTTTTTTTAATGGGCAGGCTGGCCATTTCGAGGGATACACAACGCCACAAAGGCGGGACCAAACCTCTACTCTAGGTTAGCCCTAGTTTTTATTGACATGTATTTTAGTGCATTATTTCGACCCAAACCAGGCTCAGTAGAACCTGGCCCAAGCACTGTACAGATCCAGGCTCCAAGCCCACACAAATTCTCATATATGCTCATGTATGTATGCTCGCAAGGGGGGTAATGGGTAATGTGCGCCCGACGCTTGTCGACTACGCTGCCTACCAAAAGAATTCCATTTATAATGCACAAAGCAGCTTTCCACTTCCGATGTGGTGCAATTCACAACGCCAAATTGAGTGCTACCAACACTCGACTGTGTACTGAAGGCTTGGTTTTGGCCCTTGATTCGAGGGCCATAAATTATTTTAATTTAAAATTAAAATAGGGTTACAAAGCCCTTATATATGGCTACCTAATTATATAATTTTTTTACATAAATAAGTTATTTAATTATATAATAAAATTAGCTAGAGTTGACTGTTTATGCATGTTAATTTAGAGGTTAATCTATTAATTAAAGTATAAATTAGTTAATTAATCATACAATTGACCTTATACAGTATTAATATACATAATAAATTATTTATTATACATTTTTAATATATTTTAGGAACTTTATTTTAATTTATTTGTAATTAAATACATGCTTTAGATAGTTTTACATATAACTAATTTATAAATACTATAATACAGCATAAATACAATATAAATAGGATGAAAATACTTAATATATTCTTATACAAGTGTACATTATAACTTATCTCAGTATTAACTTAAATTACTAATTTATTTATTTTAAGTTAATAAGTTACTTAGTTAACTTAATAACTTAATTATTTATTGTATAATTAAATTAAATTACAGGTATTATACAGTACATAATACATAGTTAAATATGTATGTATAGTATTAGGTACAATTATGTACATTTACATAGGTTTATATAATTACTTAGTTTAGTATACATTTTAGTTATATAAATTAATAGATAATTATTTAAGAAGGTTATATATACAATAAGTTATTCTAAATACTTAATTTAATATGTAGAATACATATATGAGTTATTTATAGATATTTGTATATATTGTATACTATATACATATAGCTTAGGTTTAATTTATATATACAAGTATAAACATAGTATATAGGGTTTTTCTAATTTTTATGATTTTTATATGTATAAATGAGATAGGGGATGAGAGACAAAGAGTGAGATGAGAGAGGAAGAATTGTTTCTGGTGTTTTTCATATTAGGTCTTTTATTAAATTCTAAGATATACTTAATCGTCGGTTGGTATGTTCTACCAAGTCGGGGGTTCATATTGCATTGAAACTTTGCACACATCTAAAGAAATACCTGATCTTACTCAAGACATGTTTATTTTATTTTTTTAGATTTTTTTTTATTTTTATTTATATACAAAGCAACTTAACTTTAGGCCTTTAAGGATGTTTAACTAAAGAATCTAAGGCACTAAAATCAGTTTGAGTGGTTGGGATATCAGTTTAAACACTTCACTATGCTTAGCACATCATATGAAAGGTTTTGAGACATTTAAACCTGATTTTCACTCAATTTCATTCAAATACAAAGATATAACAGTTAAACTACATGAATATGCTGACAATAGATTCAAATCAGATGTACAGGCAATTCTAAATTGAATTTAAATTAATTTCAAATACATGAATGCTTGCACATTATGTTCTTCATTCCTAACAAGATATACAACAAATCAACTCTCCATTAAACTTCAAATTCACTTGAAATCCGAACTCAGATCAACCAAAGCAGTGGCTATTATCAAGTGGCAGCAATAGCTACTGCTATTTCATCCAAAATCAGATGCTTCTCCTGCTACCCTAACATCTTAAATTCCAGATGCAGCCACTAATGCTATTTTAGCAGCTACTAAACCAAGAAGACAGCAGCTGGAAGTACCCAGCAGTAGCTCTGATCAAATCACACAGATCTGATCTGAGCTTAATGTTGGACTGATAAACTCAGATAAGTCATTTTACTTTATTTCTCCTTAAAGCTTAATCTGAGAAACCAAAACAAAATAGGATATGAAATTATGAGGTTGAAAATAAAACACCTTTGAATGCCAATCAAGCCATGGAAATATACCTCCTTATCCTCACAAATAAACATCAGGGTGTTTAACAATCAGTTTGAATTCAGATCACATCAAAAACCCAAATTCCAATTTCACCCAATCCCTATATTAGATCATCCTCACAATGATCCACCACATTCAAACCTTCAAATCTCAAATTAAAACAAGTTGATAGTGAAATCAAGTTGCTCAAGTGGCTGTCAATTTAGGTTCGCTAAGATGATCTGACCATCTATTCTTTTTGCACACCGTTAATTGGTGTTTAGAGAGAGTAAGTGATCCTCTAAAAACTCTTAGGTCAACGTGAGGACCTCAAATTCATGCAATGGATTTTCCTTGGTCCTTACTACCCAGAAAATAGTAAGTATCATTATAATCATGCAAAAACTCATCTGAGGAAGAAAGTCACATAAAATTAGCTTAGAATCATCGCAATCAACCCAATTGACTCAAAACAAACTCAATTTGCTCGATTAAATCCATTTAAGGTTAGATTGATCAAAATCTTACGATTATGCATGAAATCCAAAATTGAGTCAATGAAGCAAATTAGTTCAATTCAAAATCAGATCAGGGGTCCTTGTGATAATTTGAAATGGATGAAAAGATCCTTAGATGATTGTGAGCACTATCTAGATCACGAATTCGAAGAATTCTAGATCTAGACATTCTCGGGCAAATGAGGTGGATTATGGATTAAAATGCAAGGAAATGGGTGAAATTGGTTTTTGAGGCATAGGGGAAGATTAGTGAATCGAGATGATTGCGTGAAAAACTCCTCTCTGATCTGAATTGATCAGAGAGGGCGAGTTGGATCTATTCTACTCTACTCCTAACCTATACTAAACCATTCATCAATCCATCATTTAAACTACTCTTACATGATCTACAATACTCTATTTACTAATCTAATCTAATCTAGAAAGCTGAAAATCCTATCTAACAGGAGGAATGGGGTTGCCTGGATGCAAAGCCGGTGGCTAAGGAGGAAGAAAGGGGGAGATCTCCAGCATGTGAAGAGTTTTCTAGTGGAGCTCTAGGGTCATCCTTAGGCCTACGTCAACCCTAGCGGTGAGGAGTAATTGAGGTTGAAAAACCACGCCCCTATCACAGGTGTGGCGAGTAAAGGGTTTAGGAGTGCTGGAGAGGGAGGAAAGGATCGCCTTAAGAAAGTAGGAGGGGAGGTCGATAGTGTGCGCACAACCCCAAGGAGGTCTTTAAGTAGGTGTGCTAGTGAATCACATCACCGTGGGGTGAGATTAACTAGAGTTAGGGTGGACGGTGGATGGGAGGTCGAGAGGAGCGTGGGATTTTACAATCCAAAATCACATTGTTGGTGGTTTTGTGAAGAGGCCATTAAGGTGTGAAACGGTAGAAAAATTGCTCAGAAACCCATAATTGGAGAGAAGGTTGGCAGCGTGGTCCCTGGATGTTACAAAAAGGCCCTTGGCAGCTTTCAAATGAATCCTTGGAGATTTTAAACGTGAAGAAAATGTTATGACTTGAGGACCTAGATGTAAAACTCTAAATGCAACCACATTTTTAGTGAAGCTTAATTGAACATTTGGGAAGTTGATTTCAGTTTTGATTTATACTTTTGAACTCCAAATCTGTGTTTAATTTACAATTGGATCATCAAATCACATTTTTCAATAGAATATCTCAATTTATGACCTAATTATGCATTTTTAACACAAATTTGCTGTTTTAGGTCATCTCTGTTATTTCCCACACTTGACCCATTTCTTGTGTTAATTGTATAGTGTTTAACCTAGTTTCTAGCTTAACTTGGGCATTTTAGCTATGATGAGTCACACCTTATCATACTCCCATGCTTAGGTTTTGCTAGTCTCTTAGCAAACAACTCATTAAGTGCAAAGCATTTAAGTATCAGCTAGGTAAGTGTGATGAGATATCTATTTTTCTTTTCTCAAATTGTTAAATGTTTAGAGATGATCTTTAAGCTAAAAGATGTTTTTTTTTCAATAAGCCAACTGTGTTTATGTTTGGACATTCTGAGAACTTGTCACTCAAGAATACTGACCAGAACTTAAGATTGATATGGCATAGACCATCTCTCGACCAATAAGGATTCTTGATATTTAAACCTTAAGTATGATTTCCAGGACTCAGGGGGTTTTACAAAGCTCAGAAGCTAAGTGGTTATGGCTGTGCTTAGTGATAGGTTAGGACTAACTAGGTGAGCTTCAAAACTCAATTTCGGGGTTTCACTTCTTTTTAAGTCCAGATTGGTCCTAGCTTCAACTCATGTTTTTGGATTGACTCTAAAAAATGAGGAAGACTCAAACCCAATTCTTATTGCGTTGTGGCTCAAAGAATATTTGGTGGAAACATGTTATTTGTAATGCACCCTGAAAGTATTTTTGGTGGAAAGGTATTTACAGGACTTGGAGAACATACTTGAATTATTCTAAAAAATGTCTTTTTCTAAAAATTCTCTTTTTTTTTTTTGACAAATAAATGTCAGTATGTCTCCGACAGCTTTATTTGGTAGAGTACACTTATTTGGTGGGTGAATACTTTGGTGGAAAGAGCTTCTCCTAAACACAAGACCAAAGATTAGGACAAAGAGCCTACTTGCACACACAGGTAATGACTCCACCTTCCCTAATGAACACTAGGGTTGAATTTCAAATTCACAAGATCTTTCTCAACACTGTGTAGTGTAAACTAATATTACTTAGACTCTTAAGCGAAAGTAAACTAGTGAATCTTGTACAGGTGACTCAGGTACAAGAATACATCCTAAGTTAGGAGAGATTCTGGTCTATCTTATTAAAGCTTAAAGTGTATTAAGCCAAATCCTGAGTGAATCAAGCTACAGTGGCCCGGAAAGTCTAACCAGCAAAGGTTGAATCTTCATAAACACTTATTCTATTTTTGTTTTTAGCTAGAAGATCATAATTAAACGCTTATACATCTTTTCAATGCTTTTCTCCCTCCTCATTTTTGATGTTGGAGTTCTCCCTCAACAATAAGTATAGTAGGTCCCTATTGTATTTTTGGAATTTTTTTTGTTTGACATTTTTTTACATTTTTGACTTTGTAATGTATATATATTTTTTCAAATTTTTTGGTATTTTTAATAATACTATACTATATACACTACATGTGTGTCTATGATTGCATTTTAGTAAATGATTCACCATTTACCCCCCCATGTTTAAATGATGCAATATCTGAAATTGCACTAGAGAGGGGGTGAATAGTGAATTTCGAAAATATTGCAAGACAAAAATACAATCACAAAAAGAGGCACAAGATTTTTAGGTGAAAACCTAAACCAGGTGAAAACCACCACCTAAGCCAATCCCTTAACTTAAGATTTTCGATCATAAAGTGATCAATCCACTAACCACACTACTTAAACGAGAGTAGTATATCTCAATTACAAATCCCACCTTTGATCCCTAAATAGAGGTTTCTCCCTTCATAATGAAGAGACGGGGACCCGACAGGCTGGATACCCAAACTACAATAATAGAATAAAAATGAAACAACACCTATAGAACACCGCAAAATATTAATGACTTCCTTATCTATTAAGCATAAAAGAACTCCCTAAGAATTGGTAGAATGAAATGCGTCGGGAGTGTTGATTTGCCCTTTAATCAGAGTGTTGGCATAACACAAGGGCAATAGGAAGCAAAGAGTAGTGAGTAAGTGATTTTCTAAGGAAATTGAATCTTAGGAGGTGTGTTTTGCCTAAGAGGGGTTGTAGTCTATTTATAGGCAAGTTTGGAACCTTCAAGAAGGTTTGGGAGAGGTCTCCTAGCCATTGGAGGCAAGTCCTAATAGATTGGGACGAAATCCAACACAAATCAAAGTAATCATGAATCTGACAGCAATATCAGATGTCTAATTTTTGGTTGAGACGTCTTGTAAGACATCTGAGTACAATTATGGACGTTTGATTCTATTGGTCAGACTTACTATTTTTATTGGATCGAAATAAGGACGTTTGATATATTCATATAAGATGTTTGAGAAAAATTTTAGACGTCTAATTATAAGCGGATTCATTCCTGTTTTGACCAAATACAAACAGGATTCTAGATTTTAATGAACAGACGTCAGTATGGACATCTGTCAGATTTCCTAGATGTCTGGAAAAATAATATGGACACGCCTCGATAATCTAAGGTTGAACTTTGGTTTCTAATAAGATTGCACAAAAATAAATGGGCAACAGTCCATTGATAGATGTTTAGTGATATGTCCAGGCGTCTAAAAGTGTATTTGCTCGTTATAACAGAGAGAAAATGAACACTTGAGTCTAATGGTTGGTTTAAGGACGTCCAGGCTATGTGTTCGACATCCGGATAAGGCTATGGACGTCTGATAGAAGGTTGCTTCAACAGATGCCTAAGAGGTCAGTATGTAAAAGCAATGATATATGCAATTAGACGTCTGAAATAATGATCAGACGTCTTAAAGTTGAAAATCAGACATCTGACAGTTGTTATAGATGTTTGATTTGTGTCTTAGTGTTAGGTTTTTGTTTCTAATTTATCTTAGTGTAGAGATCCTAAGTTAGCTATTTATAAGTTATGTTTGTGGGCTCTTTACAACATCTTTAAACTCAAATAAAATAAAGATTACAACTTTTGAAAGTTTACATAAAAAGCTTATGACCTATGACAACACTTACACTAATCTAGTCTTCACTCTTTTAATCCTCCGACTTGGAAAACTCCATGAAACCTGCAATTGTATTATTACAAAGAAAACTATGCTATGCTTATGTTTTATCTCTTTTTCTTTATTTTGTAAAATCATCAAAATATTATTTATGAGGGGTTGAACTAATAATCTCTCCCTTTTTGATGATTTTCAAAATATATCTCTAGGTTCTTATTTTCTCCCCTTGAAAGTTGTACTTAGTAATCTACACCAATTTTGAAAAGATTTTTCGTAACTTTTCATGTCATTTCCTAAGTTCTTCCCTAAGTTCTTCTCCCCCTTTTTGAATATCATCATGAAGGGTTTTGAAAGGGGTTGAATCTTAAACTACAAGTGTTATATAATGACATTTATAAAGCAAAGATCATTAATAAAATTTGCATGCAGAAGTATAATAAAAATGGCAGAGCATTAAAGTGAGCTAACTTGGAAAAGAATGTATGTGCCCTAAGTACAAACTAGCTATTGTCCCCAAAAAAAAAAACATATAAGTATGGTGTCAAAGCCCCTTAATACAAGTCAACATGGAAAGACAGAAAGAAAGAAAATAAAAGAACTAAACTAGTCTTCTTGATCGTGGCGGCGGCGACAGTGAATAGGTCCTTGACCCATCTGCAGATTGTGAACGTCGGTATGAAGTTCATCGATGTCGGGGCACATACCTCCCGTATAAGTGTACATCTCATCGGTTCATCGCAACAAGAGAGAGATGCCCGAGGAGATGGAATCTGTGGTGGGGTCCCACGTCTCATCAAAGCTCGATTGAGGAGCTTCTATTTGAAAAGGACGTTCTTCATGGAGATCTGAAAAGGGTGGAAGGGGTTCTTCTTTAGCGGGCTCTTCGGTTGGCTCAAGATGCTCTCTAAGAATGTGCATCTTGGCGGCTGTGGCCCGGTTGTAGAGCTCAATTTTTTTATCTACCGCCTGGTCATTGATGGAAATCTGATGACTTGCAAAAATCTTGGATAAAATGGACCCAAATGGTAGAGATGCCCCATGGTCCCCATTCATAACACTAACAATGAGGTGGCAATAGTTGAAGGGAATGTGATGTACAACGGCAAAAAGTAGCACCTTGTGTTGGAGCGAGATATAGTCAAAACCTCTTGATTTATTTAGAAGGTCCCACCCAAAAATGTGAGAGTAATTGGGGAAGAGGTTTGAGGTTCTTGCATGGTAGGGTACCAAGATTTTCTACATATCTTTCATGTAGGACTAATTCTTGATTGATGACTTTTGAGTCATATTGCCTCAGAATGTCATTGAAATCATTTCCCTCATTAGGGATGGCAAGAAGGGTGGAAATAGAATCAGAGGTGATACAAATTTCATGCCCAAATAAATGGGTATGTAACTCAAGTTCATCATTGCTGTAGTCTTCAATGATGTTGGTGTGGAAAAGTTGGACAAGATCAGGAAACACACCAATAGTTCCAACGCCAGAGTGGAACTGTTGGTCAAAATAGTGGAAGAGATGAAGGGTTTCAAAATGTTCCCAAAGGTTTAGATGGGAAAAATCATTCCATACAATGAATCAAGGACACTTGACTTTGGCATTTGTGAAGTGACGAAATCGTTGTCTAACGATGTCGCCACGCAGTTGATTAGCCAAATAGGTGGAAGAGGAGGTGGAAGAGCCCTTAGCTTGCTTCCGACGGGGTGGCATTGTGGGTAGGTTGGGTAGGTTGGTTTTGGAGGGTGGGGTTCGGTGTTTTAGGATAGGACACCTGCAAACACAATGCCACAACAGTCATTCAACCAAATTTTCATACATAAGGCAATATAGTGCCATACATGCACACAACAGAAAACAACGGAAAAAATTTGTGTGGCAGTATGCCTTGAGGCAATACAACTTGCCATAATGTTGTGGTAATATACCTTTGAACTCAAGCCACTAAGACGATGGCTTGAATCACTTGAGGTAATATCCTTGCCATTGAAAACAAGTTCCAAGCTCTAGGTTTTGTTCTAGGGTTTTAGCACCTAGGGCAAAAGAAGCACGACAGAAGAGGAAAGCTTATATGAGTTGTAAATCAAAGAGAGAAAAAGAAAACAAGTTGAGGGCTTTAAAAGGACTTGATCAAAGCCTGTGGAAGGAGATACCCTAAGGGTTTAAGAGGTTATACCCATGGAGGAGGGTCTCCAGACGCGAGGAGGAAGAGTAGGGCACACGCATAGGAGAGCAGCTGCACTGCTAGTCGTCGGGGAGGCGGAGCGGTTGTCTGACGGCGAGATGGGCAGCACCAACTTGTAGCGATGGTCAGGCGGAAGATGGATTTGAGGTTTTAGGGATTTTGAGCGTGGGGGAAGTGGGACCTCAACGGGTGGATTTTTATAGCCTAAGGGGTTGAGCAAGTCTCCCCTTGAAGTTGGGGATAATTTCATTGTAAAACCATCTAGAGATCAGACACGAAATGGCAGATTTTGCCTAGATTAAACATCTGCTAATGTCGTCAGACGTTGGGATTGGCCATTTGGGATTTTAACCTTTTTCATCGCATCGTCTGAGTTTAATATTAGATGACTAATCTGACGTCTAATTAATAATTTAGACGTCTGATTTCTGCAGACATACCTTCCTGGAGAATGGTTTATGCTCCAAGTTGTTGCCCGATTTCTGTATTAGACGACCAAATTGACATCTAAAATGAAAATTAGATGTCTGATCTCTGAAATCAGTCCTTCTTGGATCTCACCCCAAAGCTACAAGTTGTCATCTGATTTTTTCATCAGACGACTTACAAGACATCTGAATAAATCAGCAGGCGTCTGAATCCAGGCTTCCCGATCCAAATCCTGATGCTAAATAGACGTCTGTCAACACACCTGGACGACCATTCAGGAGTCTGTGGATGATAACGGATGTCTGGAATAGAACTTTTCTCAGCTCTACTTAGATATGACCAAATAAAATAGATGTCTGTTCCACATTTCCTGACGTTGAATTTTTAAGTATAAGATGTCTGTGGTATTAATTAGACATCTGATATCGCACAGAATGTGCATTTTGATGTTTGAACTGTGTTTGAAGGTTCTTAACTTGATAAAGTCAAGGCTCCTTCTATGTTCATGACAAACAAAATTTTACTAAGTCAATAAATTCTTCAAATATCACTTAGCTTACATATGCGTAGTTTCATACATATGTAATTAAATGATCATAATTCAAAGGTTTAGTGAAAATGCCAGCTAATTGCAATTCGGTACAAATAAATTCAACCTCGATTTCTCCCTTAAGTACATTATCCCTCAAAAAATGATGTCAAACAATAATATGCTTTGTACGGGAGTGATGTAGGGGATTTTTCGAGGGGTTGATAGCACTAGTATTATCACATAATATTTTTATCTTATTAAGTATCAAATTAAAATCCTGCAAAATATTTTTCATCCATAGAGCGATAGCTATGTATTCAACCTTCGTGGTAGATAAGGCTACACTAGATTGTTTCTTTTAGAACCAAGAGACTAGTGATTCGCCCAAGAATTGACACGTCCCACTAGTACTCTTCCTATCGGTGCTGCTACCTGCGTAGTCCGCATTGCTATATGTGACTAAGTTGAATTGTGGACTCCTAGGGTAGAATAAGCTATAATCAGATATGTCAACTAGATATCTAAATATTTGTTTTACAGCATTTAAGTGTGATTATTTAGGGTTTGATTGAAACCTAGCACATAAGCAAGTACTAAATAAAATGTCAAGTCTACTGGAAGTTAAATACAGTAAAGATCCAATCATGCTACGATAGAGATTTTGATCTATGGGCATACCTGATTCGTCCAAGTCTAGGGAAGTTGTGACACTCATAGGAGTGTTCTTCCCTTTACTTTTTGCCATTTCAGATCTTTTCAGCATCTCCTTTGTGTATTTTGATTGACATACAAATGTCTCGAATTCGAGTTGAGTAATTTGTAAACCCAAGAAGAACTTGAGTTTACCCATCAAACTCATTTCGAATTCTTCCTGTATAATCTTTGAGAGATTTCTACACATAGATTCATTAGTAGCACTAAAGATAATATCATCTACATATATTTGAACTAATAAAATATCTTTTCCTTTTCTTTTAATGAATAATGTGGAATCAGCTTCCCCTATAGAAAAGTTTGCATTTAGTAAATAGTCTTTGAGTCTCTCATATCAAGCTCTAGGAGCTTGCTTTAGACCATATAGTGCCTTGTTTAATTTATAGACGAAATAAGGCTTACCATGAGACTCAAAATCAAGAGGTTGTTTTACAAAAACTTCCTCCTTAATGAATCCGTTAAGAAACATGCTCTTAACGTCCATTTGAAAAAGTTTAAAGCCAAGGAAGGCAACATAAGTAAGAAGCATGCGAATTGATTCGAGTCGAGCTACGGGAGCGTAGGTCTCATCAAAATCAATTCCTTCTTCTTGGTTGTACCCTTGTGCTACCAAACGAGCCTTATTCTAAATGACTATACCGGATTCATTCAACTTGTTCCGGAATACCCATTTGGTTCTTATTACCATTTGCCCTTTAGGCTTAGGTACTAGATCCCAAACTTTATTCCTTTGGAATTGGTTGAGTTCCTCCTGCATGGCCATCATCCATGGTTCTTCGGAGCATGCTTCCTCGACACTCTTCGGTTCAACTTGAGATACAAAAGTGGAGAGACTGAAAGAGCAACTAAAACAAGATCGGGTTTTAACGCCATTGAAAACACTTCCAATGACTTGACTTTCGTGATGATCCCTTTGATATATCCAATCTTTTGGAAGATTATGGATATTGGAGTTTTGGATGTTAGACACATCAATAGAAGAATCATCTTCATCTTCCATATTGACTCGGTTAATAGAGGAAGAGTGAGGAGATTCATCAAAGGAAACATGAAGGGTTTCCTCCACTATTAATGTGGTCTTGTTAAAGACTCGATATGTCTTACTACGTGAAGAATAACCAATAAAGATGACTTCTTCACCTTTGGCATCAAATTTATCTAAATTAGAGCGGGTATTCAAAACGAAGCATCGGCATCCAAAAACTTTAAAATAACTAATTTTGGGTATTTTCCCATAATATAATTCAAAACAAGTTTTTCGCAACCTGGATCGAATTAAGGTGCAATTTAACATGTAACATGCTATGTTAACTGCCTTGGCCCAAAAGTACTTCGGTAACTCGGAGTCTATGAGCAATGTTCGAGCACACTCTTAAAGAGTACGGTTCTTTCTCTCAACTACCCCATTTTGTTGAGGTGTTCGAAGGAGAGAAAACTCATGAGTAGTACCATGCTCTTGACAAAAATCATCAAATAAGGAATTTTCAAACTCGCCCTCATGATCACTACAAATATTAGCGATTTGGTAGCCTTTTTCAGTTTGAACCTTCCTACAAAAAATAGAAAAGATGAAAAATACTCCTTTGGATCTCAAGAAGGAGACCCATGAAAACCTTGAAAAATCGTCTACAATCACAAGGCAATATTTGCATCCACTAAGGCTCTCATATTTTGTTGGTCCAAACAGATCCAGGTGAAGTAGTTTTAATGGTCTTGATGTGGATATAACTTCTTTGTTTTTAAAACTAGATTTCATAATTTTACCTAATTTACATGAATTACAGATAAGCTCATTTAAAAATTTTCCTTTAGGAAGTCCTCGAACTAGTTCATGTTTGGCTAGTTTTTGAACTAGCTTCATATGAACATGTCATAGTCTTCTATGCCATATACTTAACTCATTATTTGCTACATGACATTCATAAGTGTTATCTTTATCAAATTCTACAATATAAATGTTTTTAAATCTAGTTCCCTTAAAAAGGGTTTCATTGGTTGATGCATGCATAATTTCAAATATTTTTGAAGTAAATACTACCTTAAATCCCTTATCACAAATTTGACTAATACTTAAAAGATTATGTTTTAGTCCTTTTACTAGAGAGACATTTGAGATAGGAGAGAGCGGGTTACCTATTTTACCAAGCCAATAATATGGCCATTGTGGTTGTTACCAAATGTGACTGTTTCTCCATCCGTAGGTTGGAGGTCCAAAAATAGGTGCTTGTCTCCCATTGATGGGTCGACCGTATAGGTTGTTAATATGGAGATTTTATCGTTGAAATGTGTATAGTGGTTAACCTAATTCGGACCTAACCATCTCTTTACAAAATTTTTAACCTGACCTACTTGATTTTATCTTGTCACTTTTAGGCCTAGTGTCGAACTCAGGGAAGTGGGGTTCAAGTCAAGTTTCTACACTTTTCCTAAAATGCGTCTCTTCCATTCGTTTATTATGTTTTTGGTGTTTTTCTTATTTATATTTTTTTCTGGTAATGCTTGTCCTTGAGGCACACCCTCAAAATTGTGTCCTTGGCTTTTAGCCAAAACAGAGTTCCAAAGCGAGTCTTGCTATTCGTAAGACAGGATACCTGCAAGTCAAAAATTGTCTTTTCTCTTTTATATATATTTTTTTATCTTTTTACTAATAGAAAAGAAAACAGAAATAAAGTAAATATAGTATGTATATATATATGTATATATTATATATATATATAAAGGAGTGGGGGTGGAGGTGGCGATGGAGTGTAGCACTGTGTCAAGTTGGTCGTCGTCTAGAGAGACGCAACCAACATGACTAGGTGCCGCGTGGAGTGTGGATGGATGATGGATGATGTATGGATCCACGCTTTTTGTATGCGTGTATCGAGGAATATCAGCAACTGGTGCAGATATTCTCTCAATACAGCGAATGGCAAATAATGTGAAAATATCTATATATGTATGTATATATGTATATAGCTATATTTGTATATGTATATAAGTATCTATATATATATATGTATGTATATATATAGTTATAGATATATATATATGTATAGATGTATGTATATATATATATATATGTATGTATATAGGTATATGTATCTAGATATATATATATAAGTATATATATATATATATATATATATATATATATATATATATATATATATATATATATATATATATATATGTTACTATATATATGTATACGTATCTATATATACATATACATACATATATCTATATATATACATATATATAGTAACATATATACATACATATAGTAACATATATATAGTAACATATATATACATATATACATATACATACATACATACATATATATATATATATATATATATATATATATATATATATATATATATATATATATATATATATATATATATATATATATATATATATATATACTAGTGTTTATGTGTGTGTGGGTGTGTGTAAGTGTCGGTGAAGATGTGTGTGTGCGTTGGTGTAGTGTGCTGTGAGTGAGTGAGTGAGTGAGCGAGAGAGAGAGAGAGAGAGCGGGAGAGAGAACGCAGAAGAGAGTGCGCCGAAGAGAGCGAGAGAGAGCGGGCGCGAGAGGACGTGAGGCTTCTGCAGGCCGGCGCGAGGGCGGAGAGCGGGCGGTGGCACGGGGAAGCGAACGCGGAGGAGGTCTGCAGGTGGTCGCGGAGGGGCGCGGGGGTTGGCAGGGGACGGTGAGAGGGCCTGGCTGGCCACTGCAGTGAGTGCAGCGGCCGGTTGCGGGTGCACGGCGGAGGTGACAGAACGGAGAACGGAGCGAAGGAGGCCCTGCAGGCGCGCGCGGAGGGCTGAGCGCCTATGGGGAAGGTCGCGGAGGAGGCGGGGGCTGCTGCGACCACCGCTGGGCTACTGCTGCTACTGCTTCAAGCTTCGGAGCTTGGAGAGGCAGTAATGGCGTGGAGATGAAAACGAAAAGAAAAGAAAACACCACGCCCACCGGCTCGTTGAAGAGCTGGGCGGTGGTGCTCCCACTGTGGTGGTGTGCACCACAGTGGGCTCTCTTGCTCGCCGGGTGTCTCCTCGAAGGAGGGCCGGCATATGGGAGGGGAGAACGGTGGAGAGGAAGGTGGTGGAGCTCGCGGGTTCTTGCTTGGTGCAGCAGCCTCTGTGTCGCGAGGAAGAGGCTGCGGGTTGGCATTCTGCAGCAGCCTGTTTTCGCGAGGAAGAAGCTGCAGCTTCTTATAGAGGAGGAGAGCATGGCGGGGAGTGCATGGCCGCAGCAGGGAGAGGGCGCGGGAATGGCAGCTGCAGGGAGTGGCGTTGGCAGGGAATGGCATTGCATGCATCCGCGGGAAGAGAAGTGCAGAGAGGTGCATGCAGCCATGAGGAGAGAAGAAAAAGAAATAGAAATCAAGTGGAAAAATAAAAAAGAGGTGGATTTTGCAAGGAGGCACTTGAAGAAAAGTATAAATATGCAAGCCATTTTTTTATTCTCTTCTCTCAATTAAATGCATGGATGCAAGTGTTTTTACAAATGCAACTACAGAATCATAATATGCATAGTTAATGCTAGAAAATAGCACAAGAAGTCATTATTACAGGCGTGTTTTGAGGTACAAACATATACCCCCATGCCTATCTTTTGCTAGTCCCTAGCAAAACCGTGTTTAGAAATGTTCTTAAGCTGAAGATTTTCTTCTAAGGTGATATAGGTGTGTTTATTATCGGATATTGTGAGAACCAATTGTAGAAAAGATTACCAGTACTTTAAGTCTTACATGACAAAGATCATCTCTCAACTAACCAGGACTCTTGATATTTAAACCTTAAGTACGATTTCCATGACCCAGGAGGTTTTGCCGTACTCGAGAGCTCAAGAGGTTATGGTTTGTGCATAGTGAAGGCTCAAGGCTGACCAGATGAACATTAAGACTCAATCTCAGGGTTTCACGAATTTTTAAGTACAGGTTGGTCCCAGTTTCAGCTCATGTCTTCAGATTGACCCTTAAGATGATGACGGAAACTCAACTCCCATTTTCTGATTTTTTGTGGCTCACAGAAAAACAAAGGATACAGACATTTATGAGATATACGGACTCTTTTGCAACATCTCTCTCTTTTTTTTTCTTTTGAAACACGTGTCAGTATATCTCTTACAACACATTTTGAAAGAGCACACTTTTTTTTCTTTTTGGTGGGAGAGTTCCTTTTTGGTGGAAAGAGTCGCTCCTAAACACAAGACTAAAACCTGGGATAAAAAGTCTACCTGCGCACACAGGTAAGGACTCCACCTTCCCTAATGAACACTAGGGTTGGATCTTATGTTCACCTGGTCTTTCCTGATATGTGTAGTGTGAACCAAGTTTACTTACGCTCTCAAGTAAAAGTAAACCAACGGATCTTGTACTGGTGTCTCAGGTACAAGAATACGTCCTTAGTTAGGAGAGATCTTGATCTATTTTGTCAATGCCTTAAGTGAATTAAGCCGAGCCTGAGCGAATCAAGCTTTTGTGGCCTGGAAATTCTTCAAAACAGAGGTTAAATATCCATAAACACTTATTATATTTTTGTTTCAGCTTTTAGATCATTACTAAACACCATTTTCTCTCTCTCTCTCTGTTTTTTTTTTATATAGAAATTGCATGATACCCTAAAATACCCAGATCCTAAGGATGCCTATCCACCCCCCCATGCCAAACAATGCTATGTCCTCATATGCATGCAGGGAAGGGTAGAGAAAGGACGATAGATCGGGTAATGGGAGCTGAAGTGCAGGGTATACAGCAGGGCAGTAGGGTGGGTGGATGGTGGGTGAAGTGAAAAGTGAAGTGATCGTGGGGTGGTGAGTGTTGTTAGGGTGCCTCCCAACGAGCACTGAATTTAACATCCCCAGCTAGACTCAGGATGAGGCAAAGAATTAGTTACCCTTCAGCAGGGCAACGGTTTCTCCAACGGGGGCAGGTTCATGAGTCAGAAAGGGTTTCAAACGCTGCCCGTTGACGGTAAATTTACGTCCAGATTTGGTCTCTTCAATATCGACGGCCCCGTTGGGGAATGGTCTTGAAACCAGAAAGGGACCAGTCCATTTGGACTTCAATTTCCCAGGAAAGAATTTGAATCGGGCATTATAGAGCCAAACTTGCTGAGATGGCTCAAATTCCTTCCGCCGAATATGGCTGTCGTGAAAAGCCTTAGTGCGTTGTTTAAAGGTAAGAGCAGAATCATAAGCTTCACGACGGAGCTCTTCCGGCTCTTGGAGTTGGAGTTTCCTTTCTCGACCACACAGGTCTGGGTCGAGGTTACATTGGCGAACCGCCCAATAAGCGCAGTGCTCCAACTCCACAGGCAAATGACAAGGCTTCCCGTAAATGATTCTATAAGGAGACATACTAAGGGGAGCCTTGAAGGCGGTTCGATACGCCCAAAGTGCGTCAGTCAGCTTGTGGGACCAATCCTTACGGTCAGGCCGAACCGTTTTCTGGAGAATCTGCTTGATTTGTCGGTTCGACACTTCTGCCTGGCCGTTCGTCTGAGGATGATACGAGGATGCGATACGATGGTGGACTCCGTACCTCCTCAGAAGTGCCCAAAAAGAAGCATGGGTAAAGTGGCTTCCTCCATCCGAGATAATGGCTCGAGGGATCCCAAAGCGCGCAAAGATGTGGTCCTTGACGAATCGGGTGGAGATAACATGTTCAGCATGGCACGCGGGAATAACCTCGATCCATTTCAAAACATAGTCAACAACCACGAGGATGAATTCGAAGCCGTTGGATGGAGGAAAGGGACCCATGAAGTCAATTCCCCAGATGTCGAAGATTTCCGCAGCTAGGATGGGTTGCAAGGGCATCATGTCACGGCGTGCCATTGACCCTAACGACTGGCACCTAGTGCAATGCTTGGCATAACGTGTGCATCCTGGTGAAGGGAGGGCCAAAAGAAACCTCATTGCAACACCTTGGCTGCAGTTTTCCTCCCAGAGAAATGGCCTCCGCAGGCCTGATCGTGGCAAAAGGATAGCACACTAGGGAACTCGCTGTCAGGAATACAGCGACAGATGATTTGATCAGCACCTATCTGAAAAAGAAGTGGATTATCCCAGAAATAATACTTTGCTTCTGCCATGAGACTCTCGCATTGGTTTTTAGGCCAGCCACGTGGAAGAGATCCAGAAGCAAGGTAATTGGCAATGTCGGCATACCACGGTCCACTTGCCACATTTATTGCCAATAGGTACTCATCAGGAAAAATTTCATTGATCGGCAGAGTAAGTCCAATATGGTCAGGGTCCAGTCTGGAATGGTGATCAGCCACAACATTCTGGGCTCCAGCCTTATCGCGAATCTCAATGTCAAATTCCTGGAGCAGAAGGATCCAACGAATCAGTCTAGGCTTGGCATCCTTCTTATGCATGAGATTGCGAATGGCCGCGTGATCATTGAAAACAATAACGTGAGAGCCCAGAAGGTAAGAGCGAAATTTCTCCAGCCCAAAGACGACCGCCAATAGTTCCTCTTCAGTGGTAGTATAATTACGCTGGGCCTCGTCCAACGTCTTACTGGTGTAGTACACCACGAAGGGGTGTCTATCGCGTCTTTGTCCCAGGATGGCTCCGACTGCAAGGTCTGAAGCGTCACACATAAGTTCAAAGTCGAGGGACCAATCAGGCGGCTGGAGAACAGGGGCCTTGGTGACAGCATTACGTAGCTGCGTGAATGCTTGTATACAGTTGGGGCCCATGTCGAAGGGTACGTCGGTTGATAGGAGATGAGTTAAGGGTCGAGAAATTTTGGAGAAGTCTTTGATGAATCTCCTATAGAAACCGACGTGTCCCAAGAAGGAGCGGATTTGTTTGATAGAACCAGGCACAGGTAAATCAGCAATGACGTTGAGCTTAGCTCTGTCAACCTCGATATCCCTATTGGAGATGATATGTTCGAGAACAATTCCCTCGTGCACTATAAAATGACTTTTTTCCTAGGAAAGCACGAGGTTTACATCAATACATCTCCTAAGGTTGTGAGTCAGGTTGGCAAGACATTCGTCGAAAGATGGTCCAAAGACTGAAAAGTCATCCATGAAGACCTCGAGAAAGTCACCCGCCATGTCATGGAATATCGCCAGCATGCATCTCTGGAAAGTTGCTGGTGCATTACAAAGTCCGAATGGCATCCTTCTAAAGGCGAAGGTGCCGAAAGGGCAGGTAAAAGTGGTTTTCTCTTGGTCTCAGGGATCAATTGCCACCTGGTTATATCCTGAGAATCCATCCAGGAAACAGAAAAATTTATTTCCCGCTAACCTCTCCAGGATTTGGTCAGTAAATGGTAGCAGGAAGTGATCTTTCTTGGTTGCAGCATTGAGTTTCCTATAATCTACACACACTCTCGAAGATGTAGGAGTGCGTGTAGGGATGGATTCGCCCCTGTTATTGACACGGATGGTGAGTCCTGCCTGTTTTGGCACAACGTGAATCGGACTCATCCAGGGGCTATCGCTGATCGGGTAGATTATACCCGCATCCAGCCACTTAATGATTTCTTTCTTAACGACCTCCCGCATGTTAGGGTTGAGACGTCACTGCATCTCGCGGGAAGGTCGAGCCTCCTCCTCCTTATATATACGGTGAGTGCAGTATGAGGGGCTAATGCCGGATAAGTTTGATAGAGACCATCCAATAGCTGCCTTATGTTCTAGGAGGACCTTAGTTAGTTTGCACTCCTGCTCCCTGGTCAATTTTGAACTGATGATTACAGGGAGCGTTTCATTTGGTCCCAGGAAAACATACTTAAGTGTGTTAGGCAGCTCTTTCAGTTCGGGAGTGGATGGCGAAGGATCTGGCATTTCTTGGGACGAGAGTGTCCCAGACGGGTAGGAGAACAAGTCAGGAGGAAGAAATTGGCCTTCAGATTGCCCAAGAAGAGGGGCTTCTTGGATAGATGGACCCAAAAATGAATAGCCCCAGTGAGAAGTATATGGGCTCAAGGTCCCAGTGTGGATTTGCAAATCCGCCTGATTTGGCGGGGAAGAAAGGGCAATTCGGTCTTCATGAGTGTGGACCGACGGTGAGTAGCCCGGATATGACTCAAACCACGTGGTATGGGAAGCGGAGAAAACCTCGTCAGAAGTCTGGCCAGGAGAAGGTACGAGACAAGGGAGGGATTGGGGAAAGTCACAGTATGTGTTGGTTAGGCAGTCATCAGTGTTTATAGGTAATCCGCAGCAGTCCGAATAGGTCCCAATAAGTCCGATACACGTGCTGACGGCCATGTCCTCGTCAGATGTGTCATCCTCGATGCAATCGCAATCAAAGTTCTTGGCTTCCTTGAATATGTTAAGCTTGAGCTTCTCAGATCCAACGGCAATCTCAATACAGCCCGACTCACAGTCGATATGGACACGGGCTGTGGCCAAGAAAGGTCGACCGAGGATGATCGGACAATCAGAAAGTGAACTAGGAGCTTCCATATCTAAAATAAGAAAGTCAACAGGAAAACAGAGACTGTTGACCCTAACCACCACGTCTTCCACCACACCCTTCGGGATTTTGACAGAACGGTCTGCCAACTGTAACGTGACAAGGGTGGGTTTCAGATTTCCCAAGGAAAATTTTTCGAGCATGATGGTCGGTATGAGATTGATGGAAGATCCTAGATCAAGCAGGGCACGGTTAAAACTGCAGCCTTGGATGCTACAGGAAATCAGCGGTGTGCCTGGATCTTTCTGCTTCGGTGGTAGGTTTGACAGTATAGCACAACTCACATGAGGCGAGAGAACCACCGGATTCTTAGTCTTCTTTGACTGTCGCCTGGGTATTGTGTAGTCTTTGAAAAATCGGGCGACAGTAGGTATGTGGTCGATTGCCTTGAGCAGGGGTACCTTGATTTCTACATCCCTGAACAAATTACGCAGGCTGTCAAAGGCCTGCGTATTTTTCTTTTTGCCTTTTGGCTCCCTTAGTAGAGCCTCAGGGAATGGGACTGATTCTGGCACAAGTTTTGGTGCATCGTCCTCTCACGAATGCGGTATGCATCCCGAATGAGAGGGTGAAGAAGAAGACGGGCCAGGATCAGGTCGAGGTGGATCGACAGTCAGCTTACCGCTCCTTGTAGTGATAGCATTGGACGATGCGGGTCCAGTGGGATCATACGGCGGAGGAGGGTTCGCAATGGGGACATAAGAGTGCGGTGCTGCAGTGGGATTAACCTGAAATCCCAGCGGAATGCTCGGAGCTTGCAGAACTTGATTAACCTGTCCCTGAGAAGGTCGTACCTGTGGTTGAGGACCACGGGGTACGAAATTTCGCGGGTTTGGAATAGGTTGGGTGGGAAGAGTGCCCTTAGATCGAGTCGCCATACGTAGTTGACTGATCTCAGCGTTCTGCTGTGCCAATTGGTGCTGAAGAGAGGTCATGTTCTCTTCATGGGGCTTTGACATTTCCGTCATCATTCGCATCAATCGTCAAGAGGGCTTGATGCGTGTTCAGTTTGTGGTACACAAGGGCCTGATGGCGGATTTGCCATAGGATTAGACTGGGCCCTTGGGATGACGGGTGTAGACGATCGCATCGGTCCACCAGCGGGGTTTTGGCGCTGCAGGTTGTTGGACCATGCAAAATTCGGATGATTGCACCACCCTGGGTTATACGTGGCAGAAAATGGGTTGTTCCCAAGGGTGTAGGCATCTTCTATTCCAGAAGACGTGTCCGCATATGTGTCCGAGCACACGGAGGCTTGGTCCTCCGTGTTGAAATACTGGCTTGCAGAAGCCAGTTCCACATGACTTACCGAGTCGCTTAGCGCGACATTCAATATGGAAGGTCATGCAGGGTTTCTCGGGATAAGCCTGGTGTTGAAAGAATTGGAATTGTGACGAAGCGGTGAGGTGGGGGTGTGTGCCATGTTTGTGGAGGAGGAGGACGATTCGGCTTTTTTTCTAAATTTAGCAGTCAATTCAAACAGTTCAGGATTTGTGACCTCCTCCCAAAC
Source organism: Thalassia testudinum (assembly GCA_037157565.1). Classification (NCBI taxonomy): domain Eukaryota; kingdom Viridiplantae; phylum Streptophyta; class Magnoliopsida; order Alismatales; family Hydrocharitaceae; genus Thalassia; species Thalassia testudinum. The sequence continues at coordinate 34,759,589 of JAZHRO010000035.1, read as the reverse complement.
ATGAACTACGCAGGAAGAATTGGGGAGATGAGAAGGGAAGAGAGAGATGAGAGAAATGACGCCGCAAAGGTACACTTGATTACAAATCAATACAGTCAAGTTCCTAACCTCTACAGTGTGCCCTTAGACCTAAAGATCTAAGCTACCAACTATCACGAACTACGGAACCGAATGCGAGCACCGCGGAACCACTGGGCTAGATTGAAAGGCCGTTTGCCCCAGTATTAGACACCCGATAGCATGTGGGAACTCCCTCCAGCACGTAGTCGTTACACGCAGGTAGTTAGACCTCCAATCCTTAGTAAGGGTCAAGTTACTACCAATTTTATTTAGAGGCTTAGGATCAAGTGCTTCTGGAATGTGAAGGGTGTTGTTTACGGGTAATGCCCAAGTATTTGATTTTCAGAGTGTGTAAAAACAAGCATGTAACGGGGAAATCTCCCCGAATTGAAGTTTTATTGGTGAATGGTTTTTTAGAGTTCAGCCTTAAGTAGTATGAATTTTGGGATTTTGCTGAATTACCAATTCAACCAATCTCCGGGTTTTTGCAAAAATACAAGTTTTCTTTCTAAGTCCAAGAAACCCTTCTTCAATATCAGTTGGTTAATGCATGCTAAAGTGCAATGGGCTACCTTAAATGGAGATTTTTATGTGTGGATGCACGAATCAGTTTTATATCAATGTGAAGGGAGCCAAAGCACTTCAGTTGAAGTACTCCCAATCACCAGAAATGATTTCCACACACAAGGCTTCAACCAAAAGATAAAGAAAATCAAATTGTTGGGGTTGAAGTATTCAGGATCGAATCTCAGGCAAGTTGAAAAGTCGTGGCGGGGTTGGAATCAACTCAATTTCAAGTCTTCCCACAAAAAATGTGATCCTGAATTAAAGATAAGTGAGGCAAAAGAGGGATGCAAACAATCTTTTTATTTGTCTCAAAGAATACTTCTCACGGCGAAGAATCTAAGAATCAAGATTCTCAGATTTTCGCCATGCGAAGTGTGGCGGGAAATCCCGGGATAGTGGGAGTGAAGACAACCAATCAAACAAGTGAATTTTAATCCACTTGCCCCAAGAAATCCCAAGAAGTTTTTCTAGTTTTTTTATTTTATTTTATTGAGGTGGAAAGTTAATCCTAGTTTGCTAAGAAAAGAAAACCTACTTGTTCGGCAACGTGTGCGAAGCTCCAATGCGGTGTCGGCGTCTTCACGCTCTCATTCTCGCCTTGGATCTGCCCTCGTTCCCAAGTTCATTTGCATTCCTTCTCCTTCCACCAAGTTCACCTGCACACCAAAATCAAAAATACTCGTGAAGAGAAGAGAAAAATTAAAAGGAATTGAATAGAAACTTACTTGAAGGCACGCTTCCCCGACAACGGCGCCAGAAAAGGTGATGGGTCGACCGTATAGGTTGTTAATATGGGATTTTATCGTTGAAATGTGTATAGTGGTTAACCTAATTCGGACCTAACCATCTCTTTACAAAATTTTTAACCTGGCCTACTTGATTTTATCTTGTCACTTTTAGGTGCCAGAAATGTGTATAGTGCTAGAGCACCACGATCATTTGTTTTGATGATAACAAAACACGTGTTATTTAACATTTGCAATTTGAGTCCTAGATTTCAGGTCAATTACAAATGTGGACGTGTTTAGACGGAACTCGAGCTCGCATCCAGGATGGATTGGAGGAGCTTAATGGAAAACAGAGGAGGTTCGCATGGAGCGACAGATTGAAGATAGAAGACAAGAAGAATAGGATAGATTCTTTTTAATCATTTCTTGTATCTCTTGTCTTTATTTTCTTGCTCTTTTTATTTTCCTTAGAATATTTTGTTAAAGAGCCTCAAAGTACCCTAACAGTAGTCCTAGGAACACCGGCACAACCCTAGGATACTAAGGTTTTCTGTAGAATACTTAGAAAACCAATATAGGGTTCAAACAGCACTTCCAGACATCTAATTCCAAAATCAGACGTCTGATAAAGTATTTTAAGACGTCTGACTGTTGTTTCAGACGCCTGATATCTGTTAGGCTGGACATAACTAGTTCTATCTGATGAAATCAGACGTCCAGACCTTATACCAGACGTCTTAGGAGACATCTGATGGACTTGCCAGACGTCCAGATAGTGGACCGTTGGCTAGCTTAGCAGGCACTCAAGAATATGATCGTTAGAGCCTTATCAGACGTCCATAGGACTTTCCAGACGTCTGATAAATGACCGTTTTGCCTCGGCTGACCCAAAATCTCTTCTCAGAGATTTTCTAGCCGTTGCAACGTTTGAAAATAAATTCCCACAGTAAAAGTAGGTTTCCAGACGTCCTGTATGTCGTCTGATGGACTTGCACAAAAACCATGTTTAGATCTGATCCAAGTCAGGGAGAGACCCGCATAGGATCAGACGTCTGACCTTGAAATCAGACGTCTTAAAGTGGCCTTCCAGACGTCTGATGCCAGAATTAGATGTCTGATCACCCTGTCAAATGTAATCATTGTCCTGATTTCGGCTTGATTCTCTTGGGCTTTGCACCCAACGGCTATAGAACCCTTCCTAAGCCTTCCTAAGGCCTCTATAAATAGAGGGGAACCTTTGCAACACAAACACACACTTAGAGACACAAGATACACACTAAGAGTAACAAGAGACACACCTAAGCAACTTAGTTCCACTCTTTTGTGTCCAAGAGAAGCCCTTGCTCTCCAAGCTCTAGTTCCTTTCTCTAGAGAGCATCAAGCTTCGCGCACCCGCTCTCCTGCCGTTGTTTACGAGAGCGACGTTGCGCCATCGCGTGGCACACGCACCACGTCACCAAGTCGACGCACTCCTTGCAAAGGGGAGTTTCCTTATTCCTATAGAAGCTAGGTTCATAATTTCTTTGTTGGCTCTATAGGACTTCTTGTTTTATTTTATCTTTGTCTTTTGGTTGGGTATTCGCTTTGCGAATTCCCGTCTCCTTCGTGGGACAAAATCCTTCTCGTGGAGAGAAGGGGTTGAGGAACGCTACCCTCGTACTTGTAGCGTGGTTGTACTGAGGTTGAATCACCCTCATTTTAAAGTGATTCGGTTAGTGGATTTGATCAACTAGGTTGATCGGAAAATCCTAGCTCGAGAGGGTTAGGTGGTGGTTTTCACCCGGTTTGGGTTTCCACCTAAAAACATTTGTGATATTGTGTGATTGGTTTTCTTTGGTGAGATTGCTTTATATTTTATTTCCGCAATTATTTCGTCACCCCTCCTGGTAGGGCCCGAAAACCTTCAATTGGTATCAGAGTAGGTTCTTGCAAGATCGGAGTAACACCCGGCAAGAAGATCATGGAGGGAAGCATAGCCGCAATCGGAATCTCCGAAGGGCAGTCCACCGTCCGACCACCCTATTTCGACGGGAGGGACTTCGGATATTGGAAGTTAAGGATGAAGACGTGGATCCATGCCACTGAATTCGAGATATGGGGATGTTGCGAAACCCCATACGAGATCCCGAAGCGACCCCAAGGAGGCTACTCGCAGCTGCAGATTCGAGAGCTTTCACTCAACGCAAAGGCAATGAATGCCTTGTATTGCAGGTTGAGTCTGAAGGAGTTCGAGAAAATCCAAGAGTGCACCACCGCCCACGAGATATGGAGGAGGTTGGAAGGCACTCATGAGGAGACAACCTCGGAAGAAGATCACGAGAAGGAGGAAGCCGCTTGCTTTGGTTTCATGGCCAGAGGAAGCAATAGCGACAGCGAAAGCGGAAGCGACTCCGACAACGAGGTAAATTTTGATTTACAAGAAGCTTTTAATGAACTATTTGAGATTAGTAAATCACTTAAGATAGAAAATAAAAGCAGTAAGAAGAACCTTAGTTTTCTTAAAAATGAAAATGATAGGTTAGAAAAACAACTTAAGGACATAGAAGCTAGTCCTAAAAATGATAACCTATTATTAGAAAATCAAGACCTCATCAATGAAAATAATAAATTGATTGAGGAAAATGTTAGTCTAAAAATAGAAATTTCTGATTTAAAGACTAAGATGAATACTATAGAAAAAGAAATTGCATGTCTTAGGGAAAACTCTAACAAATTAATTAATAAAGTAGATAATTTTTATAGCCCTAAGGTTGAGAAAGGATCTCCATCAAGGAGACCCGCTAACAGATCCGGATCCAAGCTCACTTGGATACCGAAGAAAAAATTAGAATCTTGTTTTGTAGGGTTCAGGGATAATTACAACACAAAGGACTGGACCTACAAACTCAAGGCTGGTCAACTCAAGTTGGGAGAACCAAGGAGTAGACCAAGGAGGAGAACAAGAAGACCGACGAGACGGCGAACAAGCAACGAACCCGCCGCACGTCGACCACCAGACTGGAGATCGACGCCGATGCCCAGGCCTCCAAGCTACGGATGGGAGCCCCATCCAATGTGGCATCCACCACCACCATTTGGGCCATTTTATTGGCCATGGTAGGTGAGGTAAAACCCTTTACCCTATCCTTTTATCATAAGCATTTAGATAGGGGGAGTTAAAATTAATGAGCTAATTGTCAATTTTTAAGGGGGAGATATAAGGTAGCTAAATTTCCTGTAGTAAGGGGGAGAAAAATAATAGCTATCTCATTGTTACAAAAAGGGGGAGAACATTACCTTTGTCAAAAGAAACTCATAGAAGAGCATGTTTTAAGGGGGAGTTATAGGAAATGTAAAATCAATTAAACCTTTTTGATAATGTCAAAAAGGGGGAGGATTTTTTGCATTATTATTTATGGTTTTGTCATCATCAAAAAGGGGGAGATTGTTGGTGCTAGAGCACCACGATCATTTGTTTTGATGATAACAAAACACGTGTTATTTAACATTTGCAATTTGAGTCCTAGATTTCAGGTCAATTGCAAATGTGGACGTGTTTAGACGGAACTCGAGCTCGCATCCAGGATGGATTGGAGGAGCTTAATGGAAAACAGAGGAGGTTCGCGTGGAGCGACAGATTGAAGATAGAAGACAAGAAGAATAGGATAGATTCTTTTTAATCCTTTCTTGTATCTCTTGTCTTTATTTTCTTGCTCTTTTTATTTTCCTTAGAATATTTTGTTAAAGAGCCTCAAAGTACCCTAACAGTAGTCTTAGGAACACCGGCACAACCCTAGGATACTAAGGTTTTCTGTAGAATACTTAGAAAACCAATATAGGGTTCAAACAGCACTTCCAGACGTCTAATTCCAAAATCAGACATCTGATAAAGTATTTTAAGACGTCTGACTGTTGTTTCAGACGCCTGATATCTGTTAGGCTGGACATAACTAGTTCTGTCTGATGAAATCAGACGTCCAGACCTTATACCAGACGTCTTAGGAGACATCTGATGGACTTGCCAGACGTCCAAATAGTGGACCGTTGGCTAGCTTAGCAGGCACTCAAGAATATGATCGTTAGAGCCTTATCAGACGTCCATAGGACTTTCCAGACGTCTGATAAATGACCGTTTTGCCTCGGCTGACCCAAAATCTCTTCTCAGAGATTTTCTAGCCGTTGCAACGTTTGGAAATCAATTCCCACAGTAAAAGTAGGTTTCCAGACGTCCAGACATAGTTCCAGACGTCCTGTATGTCGTCTGATGGACTTGCACAAAAACCATGTTTAGATCTGATCCAAGTCAGGGAGAGACCCGCATAGGATCAGACGTCTGACCTTGAAATCAGACGTCTTAAAGTGGCCTTCCAGATGTCTGATGCCAGAATTAGATGTCTGATCACCCTGTCAAATGTAATCATTGTCCTGATTTCGGCCTGATTCTCTTGGGCTTTGCACCCAACGGCTATAGAACCCTTCCTAAGCCTTCCAAAGCCTTCCTAAGGCCTCTATAAATAGAGGGGAACCTTTGCAACACAAACACACACTTAGAGACACAAGATACACACTAAGAGTAACAAGAGACACACCTAAGCAACTTAGTTCCACTCTTTTGTGTCCAAGAGAAGCCCTTGCTCTCCAAGCTCTAGTTCCTTTCTCTAGAGAGCATCAAGCTTCGCGCACCCGCTCTCCCGCCGTTGTTTACGAGAGCGACGTTGCGCCATCGCGTGGCACACGCACCGCGTCACCAACTCGACGCACTCCTTGCAAAGGGGAGTTTCCTTATTCCTATAGAAGCTAGGTTCATAATTTCTTTGTTGGCTCTATAGGACTTCTTGTTTTATTTTATCTTTGTCTTTTGGTTGGGTATTCGCTTTGCGAATTCCCGTCTCCTTCGTGGGACAAAATCCTTCTCGTGGGGAGAAGGGGTTGAGGAACGCTACCCTCATACTTGTAGCGTGGTTGTACTGAGGTTGAATCACCCTCATTTTAAAGTGATTCGGTTAGTGGATTTGATCAACTAGGTTGATGGGAAAATCCTAACTCGAGAGGGTTAGGTGGTGGTTTTCACCCGGTTTGGGTTTCCACCTAAAAACATTTGTGTATATTGTGTGATTGGTTTTCTTTGGTGAGATTGCTTTATATTTTATTTCCGCATTTTATCACGTCACCCCTCCTGGTAGTAGGGTCGGAACCTAAAAATCTTTGTGTACTTATGCGATTGATTTTTTGTGAGATTGTTTATTTCATTTCCGCAATTATTTCGTCACCCCTCCTGGTAGGGCCCGAAAACCTTCAAAAAGGTGATGGGTCGACCGTATAGGTTGTTAATATGGGATTTTATCGTTGAAATGTGTATAGTGGTTAACCTAATTCGGACCTAACCATCTCTTTACAAAATTTTTAACCTGGCCTACTTGATTTTATCTTGTTACTTTTAGGCCCAGTGTCGAACTCAGGGAAGTGGGGTTCAAGTTAAGTTTTTACGCTTTTCCTAAAACGCGTCTCTTCCGTTCGTTTATTATGTTTTTGGTGTTTTTCTTATTTAGATTTTTTTCTGGTAATCCTTGTCCTTGAGGCACACCCTCATAATTGTGTCCTTGGCTTTTAGCCAAAACAGAGTTCCAAAGCGAGTCTTGCTATTCGCAAGACAGGATACCTGCAAGTCAAAAATTATCTTCTCTTTTATGTATCTTTTTTTTATCTTTTTACTAACAGAAAAGCAAACAGAAATAAGGTAAATATAGTATGTATATATATGTATATATTATATATATATAAAGGAGTGGGGGTGGAGGCGACGATGGAGTATAGCACTGTGTCGAGTTGGTCGTCGTCTAGAGAGACGCAACCAACACGACTAGGTGCCGCGTAGGGTGTGGATGGATGATGTATGGATCCATGCTTTTTGTATGCATGTATCGAGGAATATCAGCAACTGGTGCAGATATTCCTGCAATACAACATATAGCAAATAATGTAAAAATATCTATATATGTATGTATATATGTATATAGCTATATATGTATATGTATATAAGTATCTATATATATATATGTATGTATATATATAGTTATATATATATATATAGATATATATGTATATAGGTATATGTATCTAGATATATATATATATATATATGTATATATATATGTATATAGATATGTATATATATATATATGTATATAAGTATATATGTATATATATATATAAGTATATGTATAAGTATATAGATATATATAAGTATATGTATATATATTTATATATATATATATATATATACACTAGTGTTTATGTGTGTGTGGGTGTGTGTAAGTGTCGGTGAAGATGTGTGTGTGCGTTGGTGTAGTGTGCTGTGAGTGAGTGAAAAAGAGACAAAGAGAGAGAGCGGGAGAGAGAGCGCAGAAGAGAGTGCGCCGAAGAGAGCGAGAGAGAGCGGGCGCGAGAGGACGCAAGGCTTCTGCAGGCCGGCGTGAGGGCAGAGAGCGAGCGATGGTGCGGGGAAGCGAACGCGGAGGAGGTCTGCAGGTGGTCGTGGAGGGGCGCGGGGGCTGGCAGGGGACGGCGAGAGGGCCTGGCCGGCCGCTGCAGTGAGTGCAGCGGCCGGTTGCGGGTGCACGGCGGAGGTGACAGAACGGAGAACGGAGCGGAGGAGGCCTTGCAGGCGCGTGCGGAGGGCTGAGCGCCTGTGGGGAAGGTCGCGGAGGAGGCGGGGGCTGCTGCGACCACCGCTGGGCTGCTGTTACTGCTGCTTCAAGCTTCGGAGCTTGGAGCGGCAGCAATGGCGTGGAGATGAAAATGAAAAGAAAAGAGAACACCACGCCCACCGGCTCGTTGAAGAGCTGGGCGGTGGTGCTCCCACTGTGGTGGTGTGCACCACAGTGGGCTCTCCTGCTCGCTGGGTGTCTCCTCGAAGGAGGGCCGGCGTATGGGAGGGGAGAACGGTGGAGAGGAAGGTGGTGGAGCTCGCAGGTTCTTGCTTGGTGCAGCAGCCTCCGTGTCGCGAGGAAGAGGCTGCGGGTTGGCATTCTGCAGCAGCCTATTTTCGCGAGTTAGAAGCTGCAGCTTCTTATAGAGGAGGAGAGCATGGCGGGGAGTGCATGGCCGCAGCAGGGAGAGGGTGTGGGAATGGCAGCTGCAGGGAGTGGCGTTGGCAGGGAATGGCATTGCATGCAGCCGCGGGAAGAGGAGTGTAGAGAGGTCCATGCAGCTGTGAGGAGAGAAGAAAAAGAAATAGAAATCAAGTGGAAAAATAAAAAAGAGGTGGATTTTGCAAGGAGGCACTTGAAGAAAAGTGTAAATATGCAAGCCATTGTTTTATTCTCTTCTCTCAATTAAATGCATGGATGCAAGTGTTTTTACAAATGCAACTATAGAATCATAATATACTTAGTTAATGCTAGAAAATAGCACAAGAAGGCATTATTACAGGCGTGTTTTGAGGTACAAACACCCATCATGTGTTTGGAACACCCAGAGTCCATCACCCATCGGCCTCCTTGATGGCGGTGGTCTTGTTGTCTTCTTTCTTGTAGACCCCTTTTCTCATACAAAAGATCTCCTTTGGTGACTTGATGTTTCTTTAGGTCTTTCTAATTTGAGTCGTCCATCCTTCATTTTGTATATCCAATTTTTGACATTATAATGTCCTTTGAACCCTACAAAACAAAGTGAAAGTTATCTTTTCGGTATCTATTGTAATGTGGCTCCGTATTTGTTAATGGTCCCCTTTGGAGGAGGATCCTTTTACGGCACACTTTGACTAGGTTCATAAAAGCCTAGTCCAAATTTACTCGAGGAAGGTTTTTGATGGGCAATGAGCTTGTTCAAGTTATCTTTCCCCTTTGTAAATTTAGCTAAGTCCTCAAGAAGTTGATTTGATTTTTCTTTACGGTGATTTATCTCTATTTTCATTATGTCTAATTTATCTTCTAGTCCTCTAATCTCCACTCCAAGTAAGCTATTCTCATCCTTTTTAAAGGAGTTTGAAATTTCAAGCACATGGATTTTGTCGAGTAATTCTTTTCTATCTAAAAATTTTTGTTCACTCATTGCCGTATACAAATCATTTGTTAATGACTCTCTTTCAATCATTAGGCTTCCTATTTGCATGTTCAAGGCAGTGGTTTCTTTAGTAAGAATTAGATTCTTCTCTTCAAGATCATTGATTAATTTCTTACTCTCTAAGTTTTCTTCTTTTAGGGCTTTGCTTTTAGTCTTTGTTTCCTTAAGATCTAGATATAGTGAATCAAAAGCATCTTGTAGTTCATCTAGAGAATAGGAGTTTACCTCAGGCTCCTCAAATTCAGATTCAGAAGCATCTTTCGTTGCCATTAGTCCCAAGCATGTCGTTTCGTCATTTATTTCCTCCTCCTCTTCTTCTTTGGAGGTGGAGTCATCTCAAGTTGCTTAGAATGCCTTCTTCTTGAGTCCCTTAGGCTTGGAGAACTTCTTGTAGTCGGAAGGTTTCTTGAATTTCTTCTCATCATCCTTTTTGAGTAAAGGACAATCCTTCCTTATGTGATCTCTCTTCTTGCAATTATAGCAAACTAGAGGTTCTTCCTCCCTTTTCTTTCCCTTGATCTCTTTTCTATTTATGAGAAACTTTTAAACTTTTTAGCTAATAAAATAAATTATTCGTCATCGGTACTTACCTCATCGTCTGACGTAACTTTGAAGGCTAAAGTCTTCTTCTTTGGCTCCAGTGTGATAGATTTCTTCTTTTCCTCTATTTTTTATTCATAGGCCATAAGATTCTCAAGTAGATTTTCCAGGTCTAGATCCTCTACTTGGTTGGCTTCTTCTATTGCTGTGACTTTTTGCTCCCACTCGGGTCCAAGGGAAAGGAGTTTGCCTTGAAGCTCCCCCTTTATAAATGTCTTTCCTAGAGACTTGAGGTTATTCACGATTAACATGAATCGAGTGTACCTGTCCCCAAGTCTCTCATTTTCCTTCATAGAGAAGGCTTCGAATTCCTACGATAACACGTTAATCTTAGAGGATTTAACTCTAGAAGTACCTTCGTGAGCTACCTCTAAGGTTCTCCATATCTCGTGGGTGGTTATGCATTGGCTAATGTGGTTGAACTCCTCTGAGATGAGTGAGCAGTAGAGTGAGTTCATCACCTTAGCATTCAGTCCAAGGTGATGAATATGCTCCACCGTGCATCCCGTTTCTGGTTTCTCGGAAATGACGTATGCGGATTCGCATTTCTCCCAAACGGAGAAATTGTTGGCTTGAAGTCACATCTTCATTCTCAGCTTCCAATAGGTGTAATTTGTCCCTTTGAAGAGTGGTGGTCGGGTGGTGGATTGCCCCTCAGATCTGCCAATGGAAATGACTCTCCCCTTCATGTGATCTTCCCACGGATGTTACTCTTAAAAGCGGAAAACCTGCTATGATACCAAATGAAATTGAATTAGAGGGGGGTGAATAGTGAATTTAGAAAATATTGCAAGACAAAAATACAATCACAAAAAGAGGCACAAGATTTTTAGGTGGAAACCTAAACTGGGTGAAAACCACCACCTAAGCAATCCCTTGACTTAGGATTTTCAATCACAAAGTGATCAATCCACTAACCACACTACTTAAATGATGGTAGTGTACCTCAATTATAAATCCTATCTCTGATCCCTAAACAGAGGTTTCTCCCTTCACAATGAAGAGACGGGGACTCGATAGGCCAGATACCCAAGCTACAATAATAGAATAAGAATGAAACAACACCTATAGAACACCCCAAAATATTAATGATTTTCTTATCTATTAAGCATAAAAAGAACTCCCTGAGAGTCAGCAGAATGAAGTACACCAAGAGTGTTGATTTTCCCTTTAATCAGAGTGTTGGCACAACACAAGGGCAATAGGAAGCAAAGAGTAGTGAGCAAGTGATTTTCTAAGGAAATTGAATCTCAAGAGGTGTGTCTTGCCTAAGAAGGGTTGTAGTCTATTTATAGGCAAGTTTTGAACCTTTAAGAAGGATTTGGAGAGGTCTCCTAGCCGTTGGAGGCAAGTCCCAAGAGATTAGGATGAAATCCAACACAAATAAAATCAATCATGAATCTGACAACAATATCAGACGCCTAATTTTTGGTTCAGATGTCCTGTAAGACGTCTGAGTACAATTATGGACATCTGATTCTATTAGTCAGGCTTGCTGTTTTCATTGGATTGAAATAGGGACATCTGATATATTCATTTAAGACGTCTGATAAAAATATTGGACGTCTAATTATAAGCAAATTCGTTCCTATTTTGAGCAGATCCAAATAGGGTTCTAGATTTTAAGGAATACATGTCAGTATGGACGCCTATTGGATTTCCTAGATGTCTGGAAAAATAATAAGGACATGCCTCAGTAATCTAAGAGTTGAACTTTGGTTTCTAATAAGATTGCACAAAAATAAATGGGCAACGGTCCATTAATAGACATCTGGTGATATGTCCAGACGTCTAAAAGTGTATTTGCCTGTTATAACAGAGAGAAAATGAGCACTTGAGTCTAACGATTGGTTTAATGACGTCCAGGCTATGTGTTTGACATTTGGATAAGGCTATGGACATCTGATAGAAAGTTTCTTCGACTGATGCCTAAGAGGTTAGTTTGTAAAGTTAATGCTATAGGAAATTAGATGTCTGAAACAATGATCAGACATCTTAAAGTTGAAAATCTGATGTCTAACAGTTGTTATGGACGTCTGATTTGTGTCTTAGTGTTAGGTTTTTATTTCTAATTTATCCTAAGTGTAGAGATCCTAAGTTAGCTATTTATAAGTTATGTTTGGGAGCACTTTACAACATCTTTAGACTCAAATAAAATAAAGATTACAACCTTTGAAAGTGTACATAAAAGCCTATGACCTATGACAACACTTATGCTAATCTAGTCTTCACGCTTTTAATCCTCCGACTTGGAAAACTCCATGAAACCTGCAATTGTGTTATTACAGAGAAAAATATGCTATGCTTATGTTTATCTCTTTTTCTTTATTTTGTAAAATTATCAAAATATTATTTATGAGGCATTGAACTAACAATATCCTCATTGTATGAATAGGGTGGATGCAAATGCATGCTTTGCTTTTCACTAACTTAGACTAGGTGATGGAATGAAGTTGGAATAAGGAGATAAAAATCCCTGTGCGGACGATTTCAAGTCTGATACGAAATCAGAGTGGAAAGTTGGCCTAAGTAGTGAAATGCATGACATATGTGATAGTGAATGTATGCTAAAAATGCAAGGATAGACACCTAACAAAAGAAATGAAAAACAAGAAAGGTGAAAATTGCTATATATAAAGGATAGGTTTGCTAAGTTTAACTCCTTCAGCTAGGTACAAACCCAGTAGAAGTGGCAAGAATGTAGGAGCCAAAAGGATGGGTGAGAATTGATAAGTCAATGAAACTCAATGAAAGGTATAGATCATGATGAATAGTATGGAAGTTTGTCAATCTCAAAGGTGAAGAATAGCTCCATAGTCAATTTGAGTTAGAATAAGAAGACTTGGTACAAGGCCCAAGTAAAGAATAGGTATCAAATTAAAGATACTTGACTCAAGGTCCAACTAGAGAAATATGATCTACAATCTCCACCTCTTTAATCAATGAATGTAGAGTCAAGATGAAGAAGATGAATTTGGGTTGGGAAGAAGAGGTTATTGCTGATCTGAGTAAAGTGTAGAAGGATCAGAATTGTGCAAGGCTTGTGATATGACATGTGCTTGGCCTTGGGGAGGATTAGGTTGGACATACCTCTGTGTAGGTATGTTCCTAGGATTGGGTTGTGTTTGGGATGGGGGTGAATGTGGTTGATGGGATTCTGTCAAGTGCGATTGTTGGGCTCTCATCTTAGCTAAAGCCGCGTCCTGTCTCTGCTGCATAGAAATATTCTGCTATTGCATGTTAGTAAGACCTTTCATGATATTCCCTAATTGATAATCTCGTGTAGGCCCAGGTTGAGAGTATTGGGCGGGCCTGGGTTGGAGTTGCTGGTAGGCATGCGGTGGATACCTATGTTGTTGTGGAGGTGGTGCTTGGATCGGGTTGTGAAGTGGTGGTGCAGAAGGTTGTTGAAAGGTAGATCTCTGTGAATTCCCGACCACGAGAAATTTGGATGATTCCTCCATCTAGGGTTGTAGGTTTGTGAATATGGATCATTGTGAATGGCGTGGAGCTCCTTCGAAGCTCTAGAAGGTTCAGGGAAGTTAGTGTAAGGAGGAACAAAGGTTCCTCCAACTGGTGAAGGGTATGGAAATGAATAGTCCGGTAGTGCAGGTTGTGTCACAGATAGGTTGTTCACAGTTTCCCTCCATGAGGGAAACTAAGAAGTGTGAGGTGTAGGTGATTGAGAAGAAGATGATGAAGGTTTAGATAGGAATTTTCATACTTCCTCTACTTTCTTCTCTATTAAGCCCACCTTATCCAGCTGACTAGCCACAATTTCTAAGCCTCTTGTGCTGGATTGGGCTTCATATACCCCCGTGTGTGAATGAGAATGAGAGGACTTTCTATTAAAAACACCCATTGAAGAATTATTAATAGAAATTTCTACCATACCTTCAAAGAGCTCAAAAGCTGAGTCCTCGTCCCGACACAAAAAATTGCCTCTACAAGTAGCATCAGCAAGATTCCTTGTGTCATCATGGAGCCCATGATAGAAGATCTAGACCTATTGCCTGCTCGGGACACCATAGTGGGGACATTTTCTAAGAAGTTCGTGGAATCTCTCCTAAGCCTCATGCATCTATTCTCCTGAATTTTGTGTAAATGTTGCGATGGCACGCCTCAACGTGTTTGTGCAGCCTATTGGAAAATGCTTCTTAAGGAACTCATGTTCCAAAGAAGCCCATGTTTCTATGGGTGTAGTTGTGCTGATGTTATAAACTAGAAGGCGGCTTTATCCTTAAGTGAAAAGGAGAACATTTTCATTAGTAGCGTGTGCTGATCATGACCTTGCGGACCCAAGGTTTGAGCAAGATTTTTCAGCTCTTCTAGATGCTGAAATGGGTCCTCAGAAGCATGACCATGTGTTCGGCACGTAATTTGCATTTTAAAAGTTGTTTAGTTGTAGTATAGCGCGAAAATACGTTGACAAATAAATTTATAAAACTCCGGTGAGTACTGGGTCGTTTGCAGGAAGGCAATCTCGATTTTAACGGAAGCTTTTCAGAAAACTAGTTCTAACAGGTATTTATATATATATATATATATATATATATATATATATATATAAAGAGCAGATGTCAAGCATTCAGAATATTAGAATTTTATTGCATTCATAAACAATTTTCAAAGTAGAAAGTACTATGCTAAAGAGAGAGAGAGAGTAGATAGATAGAAGGAGAGGGAGATAGAGAGATAGAAAGTGCAGAGAAACGACACCACTTATGGGATGCTTGTGCGAGATGCGACAGCACCTCAGATCGAAAGTGTCGGGACGAAGTTGTAGAGGGATGGAGAATTGCAAAGAAGACGGTAGAAGGGATCTGGAGTTGATGGGAGAGAGAGATTGTAAGTTGATGCCTTCAACTGGGGGGCCCTGGGCCTTCTTTTATAGTTTTAATGGAGGGTAGAAAGGATATTTTAACCCTTGATCTTGTGCAACAACCCTTTGGCTAATCAGATTCGTCGATCGGGAGATCAACGACTCTGATTTGCCCTTAAAACAGCCTTCAGAAAACCTTCTACGCTTGGATTTGCTCTGGTGGTGACACGTGGCAGCCGCTGGAGCATTGGATTGAAGATCGCACGGCCTCGCTTCCTCCTCGTGTTGCCTTCATCTTTTCCTTCTTGCCGCTCAAGCCTTAATCCCGCCTTAATGTTGTTAGCCATCCGATCGTAATGAGAGTCATTGCCTTAGCGTTGAAGCAACCACGTGAGATCACACGTACCCGCTACGCGCTTTGATCACGCCACGTCGCTGTGCTTCAGCTCGTACACTCGCACGCAATTGCACTCGCACATGCTCGCTTCAATTTCACGTAGTGCAGGGCTCGAACCCTTACCCCGCACATGCACGTGCGCGCGCGAGCCACTGCGCTACGCAAAGCATTTGTTATATATACTTGTTTATTTGTATTTATCCTTATCCAGTTTGGGTGGGCGAAGTGGCGCACTCGTGGCTGTTGGATGAAGATCCAACAGCCCATGGCGTGCGGTGCGACTTTCCTAAATGGGGCGGTGGTGAGGGAGCAGCTGTGATGGTGCCATGTGGTGCCATCATGGCCGTCCATCTTCTTTTCTTTATATCTGGTGCTGTAGACCTCCGATTAAGTTGATTTTTGTGCCGTTGGACTGCGATCGCCGATCTAGATTCATCTGTGTGGTTGGATTCTTCATCTGACTCTCAAATCTTTGTCCCTTGGCTTCATCATCTCCATTCTTCTATGGATTGCACACAATGCTCTGGTTGTCTGATCGGGACAATTTCGGAAGCGTTGGACTTCTGTTGTCGTTCTGATCAAATCTGTTTGGTCTGATCTGACATCTGTAGCTTCGAATCATCTGCGATTAAAATCATCTCTCTTTTAGGTCATAAAATGATGATATTATCTACATGACTAATAAACTAACTAATATGCAAATTATGATGCTTATGCATGCATTGACTCGAAGTTATGCTAGAATTTAGCTCAATTCAGGTGTTTTTGGTTGCATGATTGATGTGCAATCACACCCCCATGCCTAAATCTTGCTAGTCCATAGCACATGCAAGACTAAATGCAAAGTGGTCCTACATGATAGATTTCTATCAAGAGTTTGACTAGAGATTTATGTCTTTTGTTTTCATCCAATATTTTAGTAATCTAGAGAATCGTGAATGTGTTCTGTTGTAGTCTATGCAATGGATCCAAGTGAAAAGTAAATCCACATCTAAAGCTCGTACTTGACCCTTAGTAAAAATCTATTGGGATAGGCAAACTTCTCCCCTCGGGGTTATAAGGTAACCTGTATATTCAGCCCCAGCTTTTGGGTTAGGTAGAAGATTTTTTCTTTGAGTCAAGTGGATTTACTTTTGGTGGCTCACACTCATCTGGTGCTACATATAGACTAGTACTTTAGAACCTAAATTTCCAGATTATTAAATAATTCAACTTAGAGAGAGGCGAGAAACTGTGCTCTCTTTAATTCCTTTGTACTCGTTCTCTCTCTTTCTTTCTCTTCCTTTTTCTTTTTCTTTTTCTTTTCTTTCTTTTTAAGCTCACAATCTTACCAGATTTATTAGTATATTTGGTGGTCTCTCCTGGCACTAACACTTTGATTAGGTTCTGATAACTCTACGACTAAGTCAGCATTCCTCAGCCTGTATTCAGGTGACCAGAAATATAGAAAAGTAGGTCAAGGCTGTATTTGGTGGATCATGAGGGTGATGGGTGTTGTTGCCTCAATACACTTGAAATAAACTCTAAAAACACTTATGAACTTTTTTTTTCTTTTTCTTTTTCTTTCTTTCTTTTCTACTCCTCTCTTTTTTTTTGTATATGTATATTTTTTCTATATGTATAGACATATATACCTTTTTTTTTTCTTTTTAGACATCTACTAACGCAACACAGTAACACATACAACTTTTATTCACGAGGCATTATTCGGGATTGTAGGTGTTCAAGAGGATATCGAGTGGCTTGTTTGGTGGAAGTGCCTATTCTCGACACCGAGAAAGGAATGGATAGGACAATGTATTTTTGACCTTGACATTAATACCCTCCTTTAGCCGAGGTTTCCGTAAATGATGGTTTTGACCATCCACCTTAGTCATAGTTTTATCAAAATTCTCTCTCTGCGTATTTTGCCTTATTTGGTGGCTCTTAAAAGATGTTCGCACTATGAACTTGTAGGCAGAAACTGAGAACGAAAACTATGACTAACTCCAAATATCATTATCTCATTATCCAGAGTTTAAGATTCTTCATACTAGCCTTAGAGCACTAGTAGACTTTTTACTCTCACCTCACACTTGTTTGGTGGATCTATTAGAAGATAGTTTGCCTGGCTCCCTAATTATTGTCCAAGGGTTTAGGAGAAGAAGCATTGCTTCTTCTCGATAAACTAAAGATGTTTATCGATCTTCACAGAGGATCCATTGTAAATTCTACATGTAAGCGTGAAAGTATACTGGATTCTAAACTCAGGAATCAACTTAAGAATAAATCCCTAATAAAACCTTAATAAATATTCTTTATCCCTAAATGCATTTTTTTTTTCAGACATAAAGATAAGACATGCAATGTCGACCCCCCATGCCTATTCATTACAATGTCCTCATTGAAATGTATGCATGAAAATCAAAATATAATAAGCAAGAGGAGGGGATATCACCTGACTATGTTTGTTAATCCAGGTTAGCGTGGATGCAGAAGATGCAGAGCTACCTGTAATGAATACTGGGTTGCCTCCCAACTAGCGCTAAGTTTAACGTCATTTGCCGGACTTAAACCCAAAAATATGTAGTTTAATACTGTGGGTTAAGAGAAAAAGTAATAACAGTTGCAGGGGAATTCAAGATTAGTAGAAAGATATGATCATTTGGTCCCAGAATCAGTGATCCACAAATGCGGACCAGTTGATGATGCAGCCCTATTCCAAAGGGTCTTTCTGATTTAGAATATGAAATAGAGTCAGGTGGATGAGGTTGAAGATGCAGAGCCTTTTCATTAATCCAGTTCCATAGATCAAAAAGAGGTGGTAGAGGGTCTGGATCAAGATAAGGATCTTCATAATGGTAGTTGATATCGAAAATCATGAGTTCTCCAGGCTCTGGGTCATATGAAGATAGTGGTAGAGTTGTGTGGAATTCATCAAAATCTTCATCAGAAATTTCCTCTTCCTCATCCGAATTCACTTCTTCTGAGTCAAGTCCTCCATTTGAACCAGTTGGCTTATAAATTCTTCCTCAGTCCATTATGTGTTGAACTTTTTCTTTTGGGGTTACTTCCTGGTTCATGTCCTTAGATTGCCCATTTTCTTGAACTCCCTCAGAATTCAAAAGTTCTTGAATTTCAGGGTGGATGTATTGATTATTCTTTATATTATCATCTAATTCATCATAAGTTACTCCCAAAAGTTTCTCAATCTCACTAATGTCATGTTCAATTTGAGTTTCCATGGGAGATGGTACATCCCCTTCTTTCCCTTCGTGCTGGTCCTGAGCTTTGGCAGGATTTGAATCATCTTTAGTATGGATTGCCAACACTTGTTCAATTGTTCCTACAACCTCAATGGAACTAAAATTCACCTTATTCTTTTGGGAAGTTTTAAAGATATTGAGTTGACAATTTTTCCTTCTAGAGGTGATGTGCATAATCCCCATCTCACAGTTGATTAGGGCCTTGGCCGTGGCCAAGAAAGGTCTCCTTAAGATTATCGGGGTGTGGTTCAGGTTTTTTGATGCCTCCAAATCTAGAACAAGGAAGTCCACAGGGTACTCAAAATCCCTCACTTTTCTAATCACATTCTGTAAAAGGCCCTTCGGAATTTTGGTTGACCTATCAGCTAGCTGAAGGGTCACATCAGTGTGTTGCAAGGGGCCTAAATTCAATTCTTCATATAATTCTGTGGGGATTAAGTTGATGGAGGCACCAAGGTCCAATAAGGCTCGATCTAGGATAAATCCATCTATTTCACATGAAATTAAGGGGGTCCCTGGATCTTTCCTTTTAGGAGGGAGCTTGTTTAGGATGATGGCATTGGCTTGTTTAGAAATCACTACCCTTTTTGATGATTTGGCCTGGCGTTTCGGTGTGCATATTTTCTTCAGAAATTTCCCACAGGCTGGGATGTTCTCAATAGCCTCAAGGAGTGGTATATTTACCTGGACTTGCTTTAGAATCTCAAGCCACTCCTTGGATTGATCAGTTTTATTTTCCCTGGATTTTATCAAGGCTTTAGGAAAAGGTGCTTGAGAAAAATCATGAGTATTCAAATCCTAAGTCTTGTTTTCTAAATTAGTTTGGTTTCCCAGGTCAGATTTAGGCTCCTCAAGATCTTGGA
This sequence comes from Thalassia testudinum, assembly GCA_037157565.1. Lineage (NCBI taxonomy): Eukaryota > Viridiplantae > Streptophyta > Magnoliopsida > Alismatales > Hydrocharitaceae > Thalassia > Thalassia testudinum. The sequence continues at coordinate 34,740,264 of JAZHRO010000035.1, read as the reverse complement.
AAGATTTTGATGTAGAAGGATCTTGGATTTGTTTCCCACTTCTCAAAGTGACAGCATAGGTATGTGCATTAGGGTTAGAAGGGTAAGGTGGGTTTTGTAAAATGGGTTGAGCCTGGGCTGGGTTAGGGTTAACAAAACCTGGTGGGTGCTGGGGAGCAGCCTGAATTAGGTGTGCTTGTTGCTCCTGTGTGTTGTGCTAATTAACCCTATTGAAGTTTCTTGGGTTTGGGACAAGTTGGGATGAAACATTCCGTGTTGTCTAGCATCTACTAGCTGGTCCAGTCGTCCCATCAATTCTGTCCTCAATTGATTCATTTCTTCTTTATGTCTCAAATTCATCTCTCATTTCTTTGAGGACCAGATTCAAATTAGAGGGCTAGTTTTCTTAAGTAGGTTGTGGTTGATATGTGCGTGGTTGTGTATACCTACTAGGTTGCCCATGAGTGTTTGGCTTAGTCAAGTTAGGACCCTAGGCATGTTTCTGACTTGACCAAGTAAAGTTAGGATGGTTGCGCCATCCAGGGTTGCAAGTGTTTGAATAAGGCTCATTTCTAGTGTAACCCTGGAGTACATTCACATCCTCAGGATAACTAGGCATTGGGCTGCCTAGTTTAGAATTTGAGGGCATCAAGGTCCCTCCTTGGTACCCAGAAAGAGATGGGTCCAAGCACAGTTGGCTCATAGGTGGAGCCATTGTTAGGTCATTAATGTTGTGCACTGAGTCCTGACCTGGTGGGTTGGGGAATTGGTTGTGGGTTGATATAGGCACTCCTTGGGTAGGCATAGGATTTAATTTGGATTGTTTACGTAAGGAATTCCCGCCTTTTAGAAGGTTATCCAAATTCTCCACATTCTTTCCCACGAGTTCCACCTTATCTAATTGTTGTGTAATTAGCTCTAAATCAACCAAGTTTGAATTGTTGTTAACTTCATAAACTCCGCTTCTTGGTTGATTAGCTCTGTTAAAGGTGGACATTGAGGCATTGTTGAGGGAATTTTCACTCATATTCTCAAACAATTGAAAGGCTCCCTCAGCATCTTGACTCAAGAAATTGCCCCCACATGTCGCATCAACAAAATTCTTTAGATTATCACTCAGCCCATAATAGAAAATATGAGCCAAGTGCCACTTCGGAATCTCATGATGAGGGCATTTCCTAGCTAAATCATTAAACCTCTCCCAGGCCTCATGTAGTTGTTCCCCAGGGTTCTGCTTAAAGGTTGTTATGGCACATCTAAGGGCATTAGTTTTTCCTACGGGGAAGAATTTCTTTAGGAATGTGCTTCTCATGTCTTCCCAAGTTAGGATTGGTCTACCAATTGTCCTCAACCAATGTGCAGCTCTATCTTTCAAGGAGAATGGGAACATTTTCATCATTAGGGTGCCTTCATTCATGTTCCTAGCGCCAAAAGTTCTTCCTATGTGTAGGAGCTCTTCAAGGTGGTGGAAGGGGTCATCTGACTCACGGCCATGGAAGTGGGGAATCAAGTTAATGATCTGAGGTTTGAGTTCAAAATCTTCCCCATCCTGAGGTACCCTAACAAAGGGTTCAGGTTGGGCATTAGGAGGGTTATAAAAGTCACGAAGGGGCCTGTCTGCTCTTCCGTTTTGGAGTCGAGTGATGGCCTGCATTATGACTTCCATCTGTCTGTCATGATGCTAGCCCTGCTTAGTGATTTGCCTTTGTAAGAGAGTCATAGGATCCAGATTTTGTCCATCGATCTCTTTTTCCTTGTGATGACTAGCCACTGCAGAGGGTTTAGATTCAGATCCTGGATAAATATGTCTTCTCCTAGAATTTCTTTCTAATGGTGGTAGCAAATCAGGATTTTGAGATCTACCTTGCATGCACCAGAAGAATTCTGTAGATGAGAGAGAAGATAGATGAGAGAAACCCCGCCAGCTCAATGCAAGCAATCAAACTAGTCCTTAGAGTGTCAACCCTAATTAGACCTGATCTTGGCTCCCTAAAATACGACTGGGTTAGATCAACCCTTGAATTATTTGGTTGGTCAGAAGGGTGGGACCCCTTAGGACACCCCACACGGCGAGACACCACTAAAGGTTAACGCGGTTCCTGCACTGACCTTTCTTGACACCAGTGGATCCAAGTAGACAAGGCCTTGACCTTAGCCCAATTTAGTTTCAAGTCCCCAAGTCTATTAGTCCTGCCTAGGACACGTCTACTTAATTTTAGGCTTGGGTTTGATGTGCTTTTGGAATATGATGGGCGTTAGAGGGGTGTTTGCCCTTAAAGTTGATTTTAGAGATGTGAAGTGTGCAGGCAAAGGGTTTACAAGCAAATTTTTATGATGAAGTAGCTTTTAAGATTCAAATGCTTGTGTTAGCATGTTTTAGGGTTCACTTGATTAAATATTTTCAACCAAGGTTCTGATGAGACACATAAAAGTTTTGCAAATCCCAATTTGTTTGATAGATTTCCTTTAAGTATGGAAATGCAAGTGTGCTTTATCCTTAGCGTGAAACCCTAAGCACAGATTGTTATAAATGATTCTTTTAGGTCCAAAATGCTGAGTGGTGCGACCCAAGAAATGCAATCAATTAGTTTTCTTGCACCACTAACTAGGCACTCATAAAATATTTTTTTCAAGAATTTTAATGCACGTTTTCTATTTTGTTCATATTAAACTATACTGGGGTTTGCAGTCTGTTTTGACCCCCAGTTCGTGATTAGATAATTTGTGTAATTAAACGAGCAAAAAATATTTTTATCAGATTTTTTTAAAATTCTTGACTTTCTCAAAAATTCAGTGCCATAAATTTCACTTCAATCGGAGTTATATAAAAATTCCTATGATATTTTGAACTTCGAAAAATTAGGAACAAAATCCGTATTGATAATAGATCAGTATGCAAATTTTTTAAATTTTTTTATATCTTTGATTACCGTGAAATTTGGATATGTTATTCCTGACTTTAAAATCTACGTCCAGTAAAAATTTGAGAATTTTCTGACTTGCGGATCTTTGGAAATTGAATTTTTTAGATAAAGTTTTATTTCAGCCCGAAATCAATAGAAATATTTTTTTTCTTTTTTTTTGTTTTTAATAAGCAAACAAATTATAACTAATCCTAGGGTTGAAGCAAATCTTAAATCTAACTAATCTAAACTACGGGTACTTATTTTAGACTAAAATCTGCGCTTTCTCTGTTGTTGTGTTTGGTTCAGATTTCTTCGTTTCCTGCACACACGAAATCAACGAAAAATGTAGCGAGTTAGAAATCTCAAATATGCACCAAAAAGCTTCAAAAATTTTCGTTGCCTCACCGTCAATGGTGCCAACTTGTTCGGCACGTAATTCACATTTTAAAAGTTGTTTAGTTATAGTAGAGCGCAAAAACACGTCGACAAATAAATTTATGAAACTCCGATGAGTACCAGGTCATTCGTAGGGAGGCAATCTTGATTTTTAAGGGAAGCTTTTCAAAAAACTAGTTCTAACAGGTATTTATATATGTATATATATATAAAGAGCAGATATCAAGTATTCAGAATATCAGAATTTTATTGCATTTATAAATAGTTTTCAAAGTAGAAAGTACTATGCTAAAGAGAGAGAGAGAGTAGATAGATAGAAGGAGAGGGAGATAGAGAGATAGAGAGATGGGAAGTGCAGAGAAACGACGTCGCTTGTGGGCTGCTTGTGCAATATGTGGCAGCACCTCAGATTCAGAGCATTGGGACGAAGTTGCAGAGGGACGGAGAATTGCAGAGAAGACGGTAGAAGGGATCTGGAGTTGATGGGAGAGAGAGATTGTAAGTTGATGCCTTCAACTGGGGGCCCTAGGCCTTCTTTTATAGTTTTGATGGAGGGTAGAAAGGGTATTTTAACTTTTAATCTTGTGCAATAAACCCTTTGGCTAATCAGATCCGCCGATCGGGAGATCAACGGCTTTGATCGGCCTCAAAATAGCCTTCAAAAAACCTTCTATGCTTGGATTTGCTCTGGTGGCGACATGTGGCAGCCGTTGGAGCGATGGATCGAAGATCGCTTGGCCTCGCTTCCTCCTTGCGTGCCCTTCGTCTTTTCCTTCTCGTTGCTCAAGCCTTAATCCTGCCTTAATGTCAGCAGTCCGATCGTAATGAGCGTTGTTGCCTTAGCGTCGAAGCAACTGCATGAGATCACACATACTCGCTACGTGCTCTGATCGTGCCACGTCGTTGCACTTCAACGTGTACACTCGCGTGCAATTGTGCCTGCACGCTCGCTTCAATTTTGCGTAGCACAGGGCTCGAACCCGCACCCCGCGCATGCACGCGCGCACGCGAGCCATTGCACTATGCAAAGCCTTTGTTATATATACTTGTTTATTTGTATTTATCTTTATCCAATCTTGGCGGGCGACGTGGGGTGCTCGTGGCCATTGGATGAAGATCCAACGGCCCACAGCGTGCGGTGCGGCCTTCCTAGATGGGGTGGTGGTGAGGGAGTGGTTGTGATGGCGCCAAGTGGCGCCATCATGGCCATCCATCTTCTTTTCTTTGTATCTGGTGCTGTAGACCTCCGATTGAGTTGATTTTTGTGCCATTGGATTGCGATTGTCGATCCGGATTCATCCGTACAGTTGGATTCTTCATCTGAGGCTTAGATCTTTGTCCTTTGACTCCATCATCTCCGTTCTTCTATGGACTGCATACGATGCTCTGGTTATCTGATCAAGATGATTTCGAAGAGTTGGACTTCTCGTCGTCGTTCTGATCAGATCTGTCTGGTCTTATCTGACATCCGCGGCTTCAAATCATCTACTATTAAAATCATCTCTCGTTTATGTCATAAAATGATGATATTATCTACATAACTAATAAACTAACTAGTATGCGAATTACGATGCTTATGCATGCATTGACTTGAAGTTATGCTAGAATCTGGCTCAATTCAGGTGTTTTAGGTTTCATGATTGATGTGCAATCACCATGGAAGTAAGGTATAAGTGCAATTAGGTTTGGCATCAATTCAACATCACGACCCCTAGCAGGATAGCATACCATAGGCATAGGAGGTGCAACTGTGGAATTATAGTAATCTTGTAGTTGATGTCTACAAGGTTGAGATGCCTGGGGAGCTCTAGGTTATGGTTGGGGGTTTGCTAAAAGATTCACAGCTTGAGTAACCTGTTGCACCTGTTGGGTAAGGGTATTCATTTGTAGTTGTGTTTCAAATAGGTGTTGCACACTAGGTTGTGGACCTCTCTCCGGCGGTGGTTGATTAGGAAAGTTAGGGTATGGAGGAGGTTGGAACCTATGGTTTGGTGGTGGTGGTGGTGGAGGATGTGCAAAAAGATGTGGAGGAAGTTCTTTGAAATCCTTGAATTGCGCAGAATCAATGTCATCCTCTGGATGAATAGGATGATGAATGGGAGTTTAAGGCCTAGGAGGTAGAGGATTGGATGTGGAAGGCATTGAAGTGGAAGTAGAAGCTTGGGCATCAACACCTAAGGGAGGTACTAATTCGGGATTTTGGGATCTCCTACCTTCTATTGAGTCGATTTTTGAAAAGCGAATTTTTTGAATCAGTCACAACTCAAAAGAGGTAAACACTCTCAATCAATCTCAAATCACAAAATCAGAAATCCCAATCTCAATCTTAGAATAATCAAAAGACCAATCAATCAGCAAGCGAGACAAATTAAATTTTTCTTAAGGTCTGCTATGTAAAGATAGTAGTACGCAAACAAATTATTTTAGTACAATTGTACTCATCCTACAGAAGACCTAGCGAAGTGCAGACCTCTAAAGTCCACTTGGAATCTGGATAAGACTGGTGTATGAATCTAGATCCTGTGGTTGTTCAAGGAGATGAGGTAGAAACCTGTGTATTTGTGAATCTTAAGTAACAACAAAGGATATCGATGAAAACTCAGAAAGAGTTTCAAACAATTTTTATGCCTCCTTTTGAATTTGATGCAAGTATTCAGAAGATGCTTTCTATGTAGCTCGTCTCACTTTTTAATCTATTCAAACACAAGATGGTATCTTTTGGTTTAAGTCAAATGCAAAGATGGCAGGAGCTAAGGATAGAAGTGCATACTTAACTCTAGCAATTCTATAGTATGCAATTTGACTGTATTGAAATCTAGTAGGAAGAATGCAACCTAAATATGGATGCCTAGTATACGCTGCTACTAGATAAGGGATGAGATATTTTTGGTATTTTATACTTTTTTGGATTTTCTAAATGCAACAAAAAAAACAAATAAAAAAGAAATAGTTACGGAAAAATCGCATATGGAAAAATCAAGTCGATGAGAGATGAGTAGAGAGGTACAGAGAGATAGAGTCCAAGTTATACAAATGGTGTGTGAGAACAGACTCTTACAGCTTATGCCTAACAAATATAATCCTTCTAATATACCTAAGTCTAAACTACCAATCTACTAATCTAAGAAAGCAAGAAATGCAGCTTCATCTAGAAAAACTCCTCCGGGAAGTCAAGTTTGAACCGCAGCGGATCCACCAGGAAGAAGACTCCACCTAGAAGAAGACAGTACTCCTACTCCTCCTTAAGTGGTGCATAAACAACAAATGATTAATAAGGCAATTATATACAAAACAAATCAAAGAATATAATGAATAAAAGAATCTATATACAATAAATAATGTGAATGAAAGAATTGTTGTATACAAACAAATCAAGAATATGTACAAATGAAGAATCAAAAAAGAGTTTTGGCATATAGAGTTGCCTTCTCGGCAACGACGCCAAAAATATGATCGTCGACGACCGATTTGCAATAAAAATGGTGTTTAATGTGTCGTTGTTGTAGTATAGGTGTCGAAAAATGCAAAACGATGTCGCGTCAATTTTATTTATTTACAATTTTTACTGGTTTATTTCCAAGTCGTTCACTGGGAGACAGTTATTGATATACATCACTCTCTAAGTCCAAAAATGTTCTTTTATTCCAAAAATGTTAATTTTATTTACAAAATGAATGAATGAATCAATAAATGAAAGAATTGGTTAATTATTTACAAAAGAATCACTTAATATGCCTGAAACAAATGTACAATAAACACGCATCAAAAACTAGCTATTACATTATATTAATTATATACAACTACTCTAAGTGATATCTAATTATAGATACGAAAATAGCTACTAATATCTACTATGCTAAATTATATTAGCATACTAATATTTATAGTAACATAGATTACATATACAGTAACATAAATAAGCGTTGCTGTAGCCTTAGTAAAATATATACATAACATAAGGCAAAAGTAGTTATCTATACTAACATATAAGTATATTTACAATGACATATATATACATTACTAAAACCTTAGTTACATATTTACATAACCAAAGACAAAAATTGCTACTGATACTAATGTATATACATATATACAGTGACATATATATCTGTCACTAAAGCTCTTAGTTATTTATATCCATATATAAGAGCTCAAACAGTACTTATACTATTCTACTATACTTATACTTTATATTCATTATATATGTATACATATTTACTTAATTTATTTATTTACATTACTATATACATATACTTTTATATTGTATACTTATGGATTATACATATATATATACACATATGCATACACATAACACAAGCAACACTTAGTGAATTTGACTAACTCTCCTATTCTCCCTTCTAACACTTAGCCAAATTGGGATTCTCTCCTCTCACACAGATGCACATGCCCTGTACGCTTAAGCAAAAATTGTGTTCTTTTAATGGGCAGGCTGGCCATTTCGAGGGATACACAGCGTCACAAGGGTGAGACCAAACCTCTACTCTAGGCCAGCCCTAGTTTTTATTGAGGTGTATTTTAGTGCATTATTTTGGCCTAGGCCCAACTCAGTAGAACCAGGCCGAAGCACTGTATAGATTCGGGCTCCCAGCCCACATAAATTCTCATATATGATCATGTATGTATGCTCGCAAGGGGGGTAATGGGTAATGTGCGCCCGATGCATGTTGACTGCACTGCCTACCAGAAGAATTCCATTTATACCGCACAAAGCGGCTTTCCACTTTCGATGTGGTGCAATTCACAGTGCCAAATTGAGCGCTGCCAGCACTCGGCTGCGAGTTGAAGGCTTGGTTTTGGCCCTTGATTCGAGGGCCATAAATTATTTTAATTTAAAATTAAAATATAGGGTTACAAAGCCCTTATGTAGGGCTACCAAAATGTATGATTATTTTACATAAATAAGTTATTTAATTATATAATAAAATTATCTCAAGTTGACTGTTTATACATGTTAATTTAGAGGTTAATCTGTTAATGAAAGTATAAATTAATTAATCATATAATTGACCTATGAAATATTAATATACATAATAAATTATTTATTATACATTTTTAATATATTTTAGGAACTTTATTTTAATTTATTTGCAATTAAATACTTGATTTAGATAGTGTTACATATAAATAATTTATAAATACTATAATACAGTATAAATACATATAAATAGGATGAAAATACTTAATATATTCCTTTACATGTGTACATTATAACTTATCTCAGTATTAACTTAAATTACTAATTTATTTTATTTTAATTTAATAAATTACTTAGTTAACTTAATAACTTAATTATTTACTGTAAATATATAATTAAATTAAATTATAGGTATTATACAGTAAATAATACATAGTTAAATATGTATGTACAGTATTAGGTACAATTATGTACATTTAGATAAGTTTATATAATTACTTAGTTTAGTATACATTTAAGTTATATAAATTAAAAGATAATTATTTAATAAGGTTATATATACAATAAGTTATTCTAAATACTTAATTTAATGTGTAGAATACATATATGAGTTATTTATAGATATTTTGTACATATTGTATACTATATACATATAGCTTAGGTTTAATTTATATATACAAGTATAAACATAGTATATAGGGTATTTTTGGGATTTTTCTGATTTTTATGGTTTTTATATGTATAAGAGAGATAGGGGATGAGAGAAAAAGAGTGAGATGAGAGAGGAAGAATTGTTTTTGGTGTTTCTCATATTAGGTCATTTATTGATTTCTAAGATATACTTAATCGTCGGCTAGTATGTTGGCAAACGGTGGCAGCAACTAGCTTTTCCTAAGTCGTTGTAGTACAGATAGTTATTGCCATCATTTACTAATATTTTTTACTCAGAAAATATAGTTCTCCCGAGGTCGAACTCAGGGAGCAAGTCGTATTCTAGAGATATACATGTTCTATTACAAAAATAAAGAGAGAGAGAGAGAGATGAAAGTTTGGCTTCTTCTTCTTCTCTTCTTTCTTCCTCTTTGTCTTCTCTCCTCTTTGGCTTTTGTTCTTCGTGTTCTTCCTCTATTTCTTGGTTGGATGATCCTGTCTTTTTCTTCTTTTTATTTTCTTTGTTTCTTCTTTTCTTGCTTCAGATCTTCCTGCCGTGCTCTTCTTCTTCTTTTCTTCTTGCTTCTTGCTTCTCTTCTTCTTCTTCTGCTTTCTGTTTCTTCACTTGGCTGCTCCTTCTTTCTTCTTCTTCTTTGTCTTCTGATTTCTGCAGAGTCTTCACTTGGCCTCTCTGTGTTCCTCTCTTTCCTCTGCCTCGCCTTCCTTCTTCTTCTTTGCCTTCAGGACATCGTCTGATTGGAAAATCAGACGACTTAAACCGCTTGTTGCTACAGTGTCTCCCTTAGCTTCCTTCTTCACCTGTGCCTGCACGCTCAAGAGTTCAGAGTCAAGAGGGCAAAACCTACTCTACCCCCCCCCCCCCCCCCGCGCGTCTCTTTCTCTCTCATAATTCGCTCTTAGGACAGCTCTCCCAGAGCAACCGGGTAATCGGGTACGAGTCGCACCCGGGTCCAAGCCCACCGGCGTGCGGTGGTGGGCGAGGAGTGCCAGTCAAGTCGGGTCGGGTCGGCCGGATCCGCGTGATGAGCTCGCGGACGGGCCGGGTGAAGCGGTGTGAGAGGGACCTCACCCCGTGTGCTGAGGCGATAATCCTACAGCACTTTTTCAACTTATATCAGTGCTCCTCTTCGAAGCCTTCCGAGGTGGGACTAAATGTCCCACCCCAATGTGAGCGCCTGCGCGGAGGGAGCAGCGGCAGTGAGAACTTTGCGTGAGGGCTTCGGGCGAGGGCTTTGCCTGAACTGCAGCCTGACACTTCGCGAAGCTACCCCGCGAAGCCTGGGAGTCTGACCTGGGCGTGGTGTTGCCTGGAGCAGCAGGTCGAAGGAGCTTCGCTGCTCAGCAATGGCGATGGCGGGCGCAACACCTGTTCACAGAAGCACGGCCTCTCGGCCTAATCAGATATGCGGAGAACCTTCGCCGTGGCACGGCGAAGGTGGTCGGAGGGTCTGCAGTGGGCGTGGTGGAGCAAAAGGGTCGCCTTAGGTCAAACTACGGGCAGAGAAGTGGGTGTGTTCGGTGGATCTGCAGAGGACGTTTGGTGGGAAGTGGAGGGGCGGAAGAGGATCAGGGTGAGGAGGCGGAGGTTATGCACAGGTCGGCGAGCCGTATGGGGTGCTGGAGCGATGGGAGCGGTTCGCCGGAGTTTGGCCGGAGGTGGAGAAGGTGAGGGTGATCGGTGGCGACAGTAAGGGTTTTCAGTATGGAAAAGAACGAGGGGAGGAAGAAGAGAAGTTATACCTACTAAGCTGGACGAGGAGGGGTTGGAGCAGGCGACAGTCGTATCGACTGTCGCCGGAGAAGAAACTGCCCAGAGGAAGGGGCGGCGGCGAGGAGAGGGCCGGAGAGGCGCCAGCTGGGTGTGGCGTGACGCGGAAAGATCGAGGGAAGGTAACCCTGCTGCTGGTAGTGCGGCAGGGCGACGAGGAGGAGGAGGAGAGGACGTCGGAGCAAGGGGGCGTCTGTCGGAGTGGGAAGGGAGGAATTGAGGGGGTGTCTCCGTCAGATCTGAGCTGGGAAGAACGGCGGAGCGACGGGGGTATTTATAGGGGCTGAATCAGAGAGGAGGGCGGAGGGAGACGACGTGTCTCCCTCGCCGGAGGACGCCGGAGGAAGGATACCCATACCGTCCGTGCGTTCGCACGGGCGGTATGGGCGGTCGCAGCACTCAGGGGGGTGTCCCTGTGGTGGCTGACGATGCAGGGTACCCCCCATTGACTTGCCAAGGCCCCTCCCTTACCCTACGCGGCGCCATGCTCCGCGCAAGGTCGCCGGAGCATGGCGCTGCGCAGGTTTTGCAGGAGGGACCTAAATGCAAAGAACGAAGGAGAGTTAGGGGCCAAAATGTGAGGGTTCAAAAGTTAAGGGCCAAAAAGTAAATATATGAGGACCAAAGTGTAAAGTTGGTCAAGAAGGTTTCTTCTTAGGCCCAAGTTTTTATACATGACTAATTAGGACCTAAGGATTCTAATGGTGAATTTTATTTCTAGATTAAACCTTGTTTGACCGGTCAATTTACGCAAAAACCCAAATTAAGTTGTTAATTGGGCATGGTTCTCAATGTAGGTCAAAATGGATTCCTAAGGCCAAATTGAAAGTCCTACACCATAGAGATTATTTTTATATGAATTTTAGAGGGTTTAGTTGATTTTTACCTTACCTTGAACCACGTGAATTGAAGTGGGTTTATTTTTAGGGTTACAGGATGCCATTTAATTCCTTGGAGTTGCTGTAGCCCTTATTGCGTCATCTCATCCCACTTTTCTTCTTATTAAGTTGTTTTGACCTATGTTTGGACCCTGAGTTACCCTATTTTCAGATCGGATTGGTGAAATTGCATTTTTACCCCTCAGTTTATGTTTTCTTTGCAAACTCAGAATCTCTCTGAGCCAAGCCTTTCTAAGGTTATGTAGGAGCTTTTATTCTCTGTATTAGGTCAAAATGAGCTAGTTATGGCTCATGATGAGGTTCTTATCATATGTTCTACCAAGTTGGGGGTTCAGATTACCTTGAAAATTTGCACACATCTAAATAAATACCTGATCTTACTCAAGACAGGTTTATTTTATTTTTTTTGTATTTTTTTAATATTTTATTTATATGCAAAGCAACTCAACATTAGGCCTTTAAGGATGTTTCACTAAAGAACCTACGGCACTAAAATCAGTTTGAGTGACTGGGATATCAGTTTAAACACTTCATTATGCTCAACACATCACATGGAGGGTTTTGAAACATTAAACCTGATTTTCACTCAAATTCATTCAAATTCAAAGATATAACAGTTAAATTACATGAATATGCTGATAATAGATTCAAATCAAATGTACAAGCAATTCTAAATTGAATTTAAATCAATTTCCAATACATGAATGTTTGCATATTATGTTCTACATTCCTCACAAGATATACAACAAATAAACTCTCCATTAAACTTCAAATTCAGTTGAAATCCCAACTCAAATCAGCCAAAACAATGGTTGCTGTTAAGTGGTAGCAACAGCTACTACTATTTCAGCAGCTACTCAACTGAAAAGTCAACAGCTGGAAGCACCTAGCAGCAACTCTGATTAGATCACACAGAACTGATCTATGCTCAATGTTGGACGGATAATCTCAGATCGGTCCTTTTAATCTATTTCTCTTTAAAGCTTAATCTAAGAAACCAAAACAAAATAAGATATGAAATTATGAGGTTGAAAATAAAACACCTTTGAATGCTAATCAAGCCATGGAAATATACCTCCTTATCCTCACAAATAAACATCAGGGTGTTTAACAATCAGTTTGAATTCAGATCACATCAAAAACCCAAATTCCAATTTCACCCAATCCCTATATTAGATCATCCTCACAATGATCCACCACATTCAAACCTTCAAATCTCAAATTAAAACAAGTTGATAGTGAAATCAAGTTGTTGCTCAAGTGGCTGTCAATTTAGGTTTGCTAAGATGATCTGACCATCTATTCTTTTTGCACACCGTTAATTGGTGTTTAGAGAGAGTAAGTGATCCTCTAAAAACTCTTAGGTCAACGTGAGGACCTAAAATTCATGCAATGGATTTTCCTTGGTCCTTACTACCAAGAAAATAGTAAGTATCATTATAATCATGCAAAAACTCATCTGAGAAAGAAAGTCACATAAAATTAGCTCAGAATCATCGCAATCAACCCAATTGACTCAAAACAAACTCAATTTGCTCGATTAAATCCATTTAAGGTTAGATTGATCAAAATCTTACGATTATGCGTGAAATCCAAAATTGAGTCAATGAAGAAAATTAGTTCAATTCAAAATCAGATCAGGGGTCCTTGTGATAATTTGAAATGTGTGAAAAGACCCTTAGATGATTGTGAGCGCTATCTAGATCACGAATTCGAAGAATTCTAGATCTGGACATTCTCGGGCAAATGAGGTGGATTATGGATTAAAATGCAAGGAAATGGGTGAAATTGGTTTATGAGGCATAGGGGAAGATTAGTGAATCGAGATGATTGCGTGAAAAACTCCTCTCTGATCTGAATTGATCAGAGAGGGCGAGTTGGATCTATTCTACTCTACTCCTAACCTATACTAAACCATTCATCAATCCATCATTTAAACTACTCTTACATGATCTACAATACTCTAATTACTAATCTAATCTAATCTAGAAAGCTGAAAATCCTATCTAACAAGAGGAATGGGGTTGCTTGGATGCAAATCCTGTGGCTAAGGAGGAAGAAAGGGGGAGATCTCTAATGTGTGAAGAGTTTTCTAGTGGAGCTCCAGGGTCGACCTTAGGCCTGCGTCAACCCTAGCGGTGAGGAGTAATTGAGGTTGAAAAACCACACCCCTGACACAGGCGTGGCGAGTGAAGGGGTTAGGAGTGCTGGAGAGGGAGGAAAGGATCGCCTTAAGAAAGTAGGAGGGGAGGTCGATAGTGTACGCACAACCCCAAGGAGGTCTTTAAGTAGGTGTGCTAGTGAATCACATCACCGTGAGGTGAGATTAACTAGAGTTAGGGTGGACGGTGGATGGATGGTCGAGGGGACCGTAGGATTTTACAATCCAAAATCACATTGTTGGATGAGATCTGAGAGGAGCAGTGAAGCTATGCGCAAAGGCGCACGAATATAGGATCAGGATCGGCCATACGATGGGTGCCTCACGAAGTCAATGGCAGCGTGAGTTCATCGCGGCTACAGTGTGCGTTTGGGAGGAGGTGTGTTGATGGTTTTGTGAAGAGGCCCTTAATGTGTGAAATGGTAGAAAAATTGGTCAGAAATCGATAAGTGGAGAGAAGGTTGGTGGTGCGGTCCCTAGATGTTACAAAAAGGCCCTTGGCGACTTTCAAATGAATCCCTGGAGATTTTAAACATGAAGAAAATGTTATGACCTGAGGAGCTAGATGTAAAACTCTAAATGCAAGGTCCTAGTGATGTTCAAATGCAACCAAGTTTTTATTGAAGCTTAATTGAACATTTAGGAAGTTGATTTCACTTTTGATCTGTACTTTTGAACTCCAATTCTGTGCTCAATTTGCAATTGGATCATCAAATCACATTTTTGAATAGAATATCTCAATTTATGACCTAATTATGCATTTTTAACATAAATTTGTTGTTTTAGGTCACTTCTGTTATTTCCCACACTCAACCCATGTCTTGTGTTAATTGTCTAGTGCTTAACCTAGTTTCTAGGTTAACTTGGACATTTTAGCTATGATAAGCCACACCTCATCAAAAATGAGCCTTATGCTCCATCTAAAGATATGGAATATAGATAAAGAGCAACACTGAGGCGGTAACATGTTGATATTGCTCCTCAAAGGACGTATTTTCCTTTATCTTGGCGGTGAGAGCTCACACCAATCATCTGCCTTAGACTTTCACTAAGGCCAAAACAGGGGGCATTTTTAAATATTTGAATATTTTTTGGGCATGGGTTGTGTTTGTTTTGTGTGTGAAGTGTTTGACATAAGATCTTCAAAAGAGATGCAAGCTTTTGGATCAAGAGCTAAGCCAATACTATCTAGGTCGCTAAATAAAATCATGTTACCTGGATTATCAAGTGTTCAGGAGGAAATTTTCTAAGGATACCTGATCTAGTCTAAGTTTGATAGAACTGAAAATTTTAACAAACGGATCTGCATCTTTATCCCTAGTTTGTTAAAGATTAAATCCCAAAGTGTACCTTTTTGAAATGTAGTTTCAACCTTAGTCTCGAGTTTTCAAAATTTTCTCAAAAAGTGTTTTATTATTTTTCTGATTTTTATGAAAATGCATGCAAAAAGAAATTTTTGTTTGTTTTTGGGTTTTGGAAATCCTGAAAGGACTGTCAAAATTTAAAATACCCCCCCATGCTTAAGGTATGCAATGTTCGCATGCATAAAGAAAGGAAAAGATGTCACCTGGGTGAAAAGGTTGGGATCAGGATGGTCAAAACCTGGGAAAAGGAAGAAAAAAAATAAGAAAGTAGTGGGTTACTTCCCACCCAGGGCTGTCTTTTATGCCTTTTCAGTTGGGCGTAATGCGGTGCATGGAAGATGGAAGATCATGAAGGAAATTAGACACTTGAATGCCCTCATGAATGAGATCTTCCTCTTAGTCTCCTAAAAGATAAGTGGTAGAGGTAAGTGGTCTAAAATAAGATGGAAAATGAGAGAGAGAACTCGAGTTTGGCCAAGGTTGTATGTCAGGATACAAACTAGATTTGAAATAAAGAAGGTGCAGGTCTAGAGGTGGGTGAAGGTTAGAGGGGTTAGGGGAAATCAGGGGGGGTGGATATGAAGTTAGATCAAGAAGAGGGGTTGATGGAAGGCAAGAGTCCACGATGTTGATGTCATTGACCCCAGATTCAGAATTGGAATCATCAAAGAAATTGTGGTTGGGATAAGATTCCACAAGCATAGTTTCTTCCACTAATTCAGTAATTTCTGTATTTGAGTCCTTGAAAAATTCATCATCATGGGATCTCTTGGAAGCTTTAAAAATATCAAGAGTAATAGTTTATCCATCGCAAGTGATATCAATTTTTCCAGCATGGCAATTAATATTTGCTTTTAGAGTGGCCAAAAAGGGTCTTCTAAGAATAATGGGGGCATTCTTCAGTGTTTCAGGTACCTCAATGTCAAGGACCAGAAAATCGACAGGAAATGCATAATTCTGGACCTTAACAAGAACATCCTTGACTATCCCCTTGGGTTTTATTGTAGATCGGTCGACTAATTGAAGGGTAACCTTGACGGGTTTTAATTCATCGATCTTAAACTCCTCAAATAAAGCCATGGGGATGATATTAATAGAGGCACCTAAGTCGAGTAGGGTGCGATCAAAACTGGTGTCATTGATGACAATCGATATTAGGGGAGCACCTAGATCTTTCATTTTCAAAGGCAGCTTGCTTTGAATGACAGAGTTTACTGTCTCCGATAAATGAACACTTCCTAGATTTTTCGTCTGCTTTTTTGGGGTACAAAGATCTTTAAGAAATTTAGCATAGGTAGGGATGTATTTAATGGCATCTAGGAGAGGGATATTGATGTAAACTTGCCCAAATAAATCCATGAATTCTTCAGTTGTGGGCTCATGTTTCTTTCTTTTAGGGTTGGTGGAGTGTAAGGCTTGAGGTCAAGGAATGAGAGTCATTCCTTGAAAATCAATTTGATCTTTTTGGGTTTCTTCCTGAAGGGTGGGAGAAGAGTCAACTTGCATTTTGTTAGGGTGGGTTTCAGGTGAAGAAGTGGAAGGCCCAGGGTCTTGTGTGGTTTTCTCGCTCCTCAGACTGATTGCATTAGCAATATGATTATTGTTAGGAGGAGGGCGGGGGGCTAGGTTTTGATGGAATCCCAGGGGTGCTGTGGAGCTGGCTGAATAGGAGGCTAGTAAGAGTGATGGGGATTTCCTCCTTGGTAATGGTTCCTTTGATTGATAGGGTTGGCCATGGATTGAGATGGTAAATTGCCTGTAGGTCTTTGATTAGGTGTGACCCTAATTTGATTTTGCAAATTAGTAACAAGGCAGGTCACTTCAGTCATTTGGTTCTGCATACCTTGCAGGGTTTTCATAACCTGGGTATTAATATCATCTTGTGGAATTCCAAGTTGGTATTGATTTTGTCCATGAACCCAAGGTTGGTAAGGTCTTTGGTAAGGAACCTGATTAGGAGTTTTCCAGGGGAAGTTCATGTTATTCCTCCAATTTGCATTGGGGGGATTTCTAAAGTACTCTTGGAGGGCGGAAATGTTTTCAGTAGTCGGGCTAGGTGTGTGATATTGTTCATAAGCAAATGTCTCAGTCCAGTCAGGTGTAGCCTAAGAAAAATGATTATACTTAGCCGGGATAGCATCAATATGATGCAAGTGATCTCTTTTTAGAAGGTTAGGGATGGGTGAGGGTGGAGTTAGCTTTTGGTAATTAATTCTTTCTTCTATTTTCTTTTGGTGAATCTGCATTTGGTCAAGTTGTTGGGCAATCATTTGAAGATCATCTTGAGTGATAGGAATTATTTGGCTGTGGGTGCCTATCTCATGAATACCTAATTGTGGGTTGGTATGTCTACCAAAAGTATTCATGGAAGAGTGATTGAATGAGTTTCACTCATTTCTTCAAAGAGTTAATAGGCACTCTTAGCATCCTTGTTTAAGAAGTTGCCACCACATGAGGCATCCACAATTTGTCTCAATTGATCTTCTAACCCATGATAGAAGATTTGCACTAGCTGCCATAATGGAGCCTCATGGTGTGGACAACTCGTAAGTACTTCCTAAAATCTCTCCCAGGAATCGTGAAGTTATTAACCGTGTTTTTGTTGGAAGGTCGTAATAGATCTTCTTAGGGAATTTGTATGACTAATAGGAAAGAATTTTTTAAGAATTCACTTTTTAATTGAGGCCAAGTGTTGATGGGTCTATTGACTATCCAGAACCAATAGGTGGCCTTGTCTTTGAGAGAAAGAGGGAATAGCTGCATTAGCCATAAGTCCTCTCGTACATTACGAGAATGGGTGGTTTGTGCAAGGACAGTCAGCTCCTCTAAATGGCTAAATGGGTCTTCCTTTGGAAGGCCATGAAAGTGTTTAATAATATTTAGGATAGCTAGCTTGATTTTAAAGTCCCCTTCAGGCATGACCACCCTTGGTCTTTCCTCGTAATTAGAAGGATCATAGAAATCCTTCAAAGGAATGACAGGCTGCTGAGGGGGTGGCAGATTTTGCCCTTGGTTGGCTAGATTTGTGATAGTCGTAGTCAACTGTTGTTGGTTGTCTTGAAGTTGAGCCAATTGCTCAACAATAAAAAATAAGGGGTTGGGCGGGGGGCCTTGATCTTGTTCATTTGGCAAATCAGGATTTTGATGCATTTCTAGGTGGGGGAAGTTAGGGATGGGGATGTCAGATTATGGATTATTAATGGGTGGGTTAGAGGTGGGTTGTTGGTGGGAAACGAAAGCAGTATTGGACCTATTTTGATTGTTTTCCATTTTATGAAAAGAAGAATGAAAAAGTGATCGTCTAGTGCATGGGGTAGAATAAAATGATCCCTTCATGTGTGGGTTTTGGGACTGTCGCCCGTGCATACACTTATAGAAAGAACAGGAGGAGAATAGAATGGAAAAGGAGAGAGAAAATGTGTGCAATCTAAATAATCAAAAGCTAAGCCTAACTTAAGGTTGACTACTTATGAAAAACCAAAGACTTGGGAACCTGAAATCTAAGAAACCAATAATTGAACCTGCTTCTCAAAATTAACCTAGCTAGACTAGAGAGGTGGCTTAGCATGTCCTGGGAAAATCACCATGGACTTGTATAAACCTATACCCGTCATTTGACTTCCCTCCTAGTTTGACACCACGTTTGATTAAGGGAATTAGGAACAATTAGGGATAACTTAAATTCTGGATATCAAGCCTAAGAATGGATGAAATCCTTAGGGGTTAAGTTGTTACAAAATTTTAATTAGGCTTAGAAACTTAAATGTGCACCGGGAATGAAGGGCGTTAGTTGGGTAGTGGTCGATTATTTCATTTTTTGTGTGTGTGAATTGGATGGGTGATGGGAACACCATCATGAGTCCTAACTAGCTCATTTTGACCCAATGAAGAGAATAAAAGCTCCTACATAACCAGCTGAAGGTCCTAATTCACTGCATAACCTTTCTGAGAGTGAAATAATAAACTAGGGGTAAAACTATAATTTTACCAATGAAGTACAGCAAAGAATTTTCTCAAGGACTAAACAAAGGTCAAAGGGTCATAATAAGATAATAAGTGGGTTGGATCAAACAGAAAAGGGTTTGTGTGAGTTCTGTGAATTAAATGACTTTTTGAAACCCTAGAACATACTCACTTGATTAACCAAAGTTCTGGTTAGGATAAAATTCACTTAAACCCTCTAAAAATCATATAAAAATATTCTCTAGGATTCAAAACATTCAATTTGGCCATTGGAAACCATCTTGACCTAGAATGGGATCTCAGACAGATATTTACCCTAAATTAGGTTTTTACATAAATTTTCTAGTCAAATGTGGTCAAACCCAAAATCCAACTTCACCATTGGATTCCTTAGGTCCAAATTAGGTTTGTATCAAAATTTGGACCCAAGATGAATTTGCCTTGACCTAGTTTGCAAAAAGGTCCAGCTTGATTACATTCCTACCCCTATCTTTCAAAAACCCTTACAAATAGCCCCCTATCTTCTTCATCATTTTCGCAATTAGGCCCTTCCGCCATTATAGCGGAGGAATCCTACTCCAGCGAGCTTTGGAAGGAGAGTTATCCTTGATTGTTTAGAAAATCTCTTCCAAAATTGGAAGGGAGATTCTCTGAGAAATTCTCTCTCATCTGAACCCTCATTTGAGATCTGATTCCCTCCCAATCTCTCATGAGAATGCATGAGAGATATGGGTATCTCAACGTCTTCCTTCTCCGGCGAGCTTTCCTTGCTTGGGAAGCTTGCTTCCCAAGCCCTAACTAACATTCAGAGCTCTATTTAAAGGAGCCCAGACCTCTTTGATCTCCTCATACTCGAATTCGGCCATGAACACCCTTGACTCCTCTCTTCTCCTCATGGTCGCAGGTTCCTCGACGTCTAGCGACCTCCCTCTCTCCTCGTCGTCGTCTAACTGCCATACCTACGGCAGATTCCTCCTCCTTGACTTCATCCGTGCCTCGCCGTACCCGCAGGCATCTCCCTCTCTTCATCCTCGCCAATCTCCACTCACTAGAGCCACTCTTCGTCTCCGGCGTCGGCCACACCAAACCTGACGCCTCCGCTCGCCCCCGTCGTCTCTTCACCTCCCAGATAAGCTCCTTCTCCCCTCTACATTCTTCTCCAGCTGTTATTCTTCAAAAACGACCACTGCCAACCTCCATCACCTCCATCCCTTCCATCTCTGACCATCTACTCCAGCGAGGCTGCTCCACCTCCACAGGCCATCCCAACCCTCGCCGACAAGCCCATAAGCTTTCCCTCACTCCACGCATTGCGCCAATCGTTCACGCACCTCACCAAACGCACCCACACCTTCGCACACAGTGTGCCCTAGGCACGCTCGCACAGGCACCCCCACGCTACGCCAACCACCCCAGCATCTTCGCTGTGCTCCGGTGACCCTTTCTAAAAATT
The DNA here is from genome assembly GCA_037157565.1 of Thalassia testudinum. Taxonomy (NCBI): domain Eukaryota; kingdom Viridiplantae; phylum Streptophyta; class Magnoliopsida; order Alismatales; family Hydrocharitaceae; genus Thalassia; species Thalassia testudinum. Next base: position 34,719,767 of record JAZHRO010000035.1, on the reverse strand, counting down.
TTGACGTGGCTGCGAGGCCAATCTTGTGTTTTTAGGTTCGCCACTCCTCCGCCATTGACTGGCGAGCTTGCTGCAGCTCCAGGTACTCCAAGCCCAGGTGCAGCTGTCCCAGGTGTGCAGAAGCCCCTCGCGCATGCACTCAGGCCCTCAATTGGAGTCGAAGACCTCTGTTACTGTTGCAATCACGAAGGCCCTCTTTGCAGGCACATGCGAGAAACGGGTGGGGCATTTAGTCCCACCTCGGAAGTGAAGGCACGCCTGCACCTGCATAAGAGGAAAAAGTGACATAGCTTTGTCACCTCAGATCCACGGGGTGAGGTCCCACTCACTCGACCCGGTCTTGTTCGCGCTCATGCCCCGTGGACCTGGCCTTACCCGACCCGATTGCACACCTCACCCACTACCGCACGCTGGTGGGCCTGGTCTCGGGTACGCACCCGACCTGATTACTCGATTGTCTGTGTGGCTCTGGGAGAGCGTATCCTAAGAGACAAAAGAGAGGAGAGTTACGCGTAGATAGGGGTAGGTTTTGCTATAGGTTCTACAGGTCAACACTTAGCCGCGACCAGAAGGAAGAAGGTTGAAGAAGAAGGAGAAGCCAAGGCAGACGAAAGGCAAAGACAAGAGCTAAAGAAGAGGAGGCCAGAAGAAGAAGAAGGAAGAAGAAGGAGAAGCTAAGGCAGAAAGAAGGCAAAGGCAGAAAGAGATAGAGAAGAGAAAGAGAAGGATCAGAATTCATATAGAAGCCAAAGAAGAAGAAGAAGGAAGGAGAAGATAGAGAAAAGAAAGAGAAAAAGAGCTCAGACATTTAAGTCGTCTGATTAAGGAATCAGACGATAGATTCTAGGCTCCATTGCATATTTACATTGAATCATTTGGTGATATTGTAGGAATATTTGACGATCTACATCATCATTTTACTCTCATATTTTTGCACTCTGATACTGTTATTATTGCAATTTCTTTCAAGTTTAAATTGTGATCTTGATTTCTAAATACCAATTTGCTCCCTGTGTTCGACCTTGGAAATCTTTTCGAGTAATAAAATTATATTTGTTTTGACCTCTATTTCGGCTGTACTACAACGCAATACTCTTAAATACTGATTCAGCGCTACGAACAATGGGAAATGTAATGCCCAAGCCAAAATAGATAGGGTTTGCAAACAAGGATTAAGTTGAAGGATTTTAGGGTTTGATAAAGGGTTTAGTGAATTTTAAGATTATCTCTTGTTAAGTATTCAAACAAGTTGAAAAGTGATTCACACAATAAAACAATCAAGTTGTGAGTTGGTGAAAGCCAATTCCTTTGATTGTAGTGTCACTGAGAGAAAATTAAAAACCCTAAAGTTGAGAATCCTAGTTATGCAATTCCTGAAATGAATCTCTTTTTATAAAATCTTTTTAGGTAGTGGTCTAAACAGACAAGTAACACCACCACCTGATAGGAAATCAAACAAGGAATCCAAAAATGATTTTTAAAATATTTTTCAAATATTTTTGATATTTTTTTGTAATTTTTTTCTATATTGGTGTCAAAAATCAGAATAGATAGATTTGGAGAATTGATACTGCAGAAACCTCAAAAAATCTTTGACATTTTTGGAAATTTTGTACGTGATAGTGATTTTCTCAAGGATTCCAGCAATATAAATTTCGTCCAATTCTGATAAGCATAAAAATTTGGAAACTTTGTAGACAATAAGAAAATAGTAAGGAATTCGGGTTTGACACCTCTTCAGTCCATGAATTTTGAAATTTTTTCTAGTTATCTAAAACTTCTGAAATTTGGAGGCAAGGTTGTTGGCTCAAAGGGTCTTCCTTGAATAAAGTTTACAGATTTTAGAAAGCCTCTATCTGCCCAAACCTGATTTTTGAAAATCAAGACAAAAGTCTAGATTTTCAAAAAATCAGACACCAATAAGAAAGGAGTGGTGGAAAAATGAGTTAAAAAAATAACAAAGTTGATTTTAGGGTTCCGCTGATGAGACACTCATCATGATCTCTAATTACCCCTAATTAACTAGTCTTCCTAGTTAATTAGCTAAGGTTATGAACATATAAGGGTTAATTATAGAATAAGGGATATTTAGTAAAGGACCTTAAAATAAGTTAAAAATGAAATTTTATCACTCAATTAACATTATTCATAATATAGTTAATAATTGGACTCGAAATCCTATTAATCATTCCCTTAATTAATAAGATAAGTAACTTAAACTTAATGTAAACCTAAGTATATAATAACTTAAGTGATTTTTACTTAATCTAATAAATTAATCTAAAAAGGTCAAAAATGTAAATTCAAGGTGAAAACATAATATTTACTTTATTTACTGACATATATAAAAAGTTGAAAAAGATCTAAGTTAAAATAGACCTTCAAAACCTGGGTTTACATTGTGGTCCTTAAAATTCATTACAGTCAGGTCTTTATTTATCACACAGGTCCTTAGGTTTTATTTCATTTAAGTCCCTCTTCTTCTTCTTCTTCAGCCGAATGAACGGCTGGCGGCAGAGAGTCACTCCACCGTGCGATTACCGCCCCGCCGACATCATCCTTCTTTGTCCAAGCTCTTGCAGCTTGCGCTCACCACCTCCACTTCATCCACTGGTCTGGATTAACTGGAAATCCTATTTTTCAGTGGGAGATAACCTCACCGTCGTCGGAGATGACGATGGAGGTTAAGCTCCTCGAGCTCCTTCTTCGGCCAGACCCCGCCACTCTCTTTGCCACCAACTACTATAAATACCCCCTCACACCTCTGATTTTATTCAAGTTGGCTCCCTTCCCTCTTCTAACACTGTAGTCGACTTTGATAGGCTATTTATCCAAAACTTTGGCAACTTCCCATTCCAATTTCTGACTTCCTCCATCCATCTTAATCAGCCGAGGAGATCCACCGTGGTCTTCCACGTCTCTGACACAGGCGCCGACCTATGGAATCCTCTACTCCACCTCAAATTCGCCCACCGGAGATCTTTCTTCCACCCTCTAATTTCGTCGTCCGCTATGAACCTTCGGCGGAACCCTATTGACCCCTTCGTCTAGGTAACAATAGATTAGGAGTAGGAGTAGGCTAGCTTAGTTAGTTAGTTTAGGTAGTTAGATTAGAGTAATTTTAGATTTTAGTTTCATCTTCTCCGACTCTGGCGAGTTCCTTGAGCTCGCCAGAGACTTAATTTCATCTTTTTAATTCATTGTACACCTTCCCTTATCTTCCATGACCATTTCTAAATCACTTAATCGTTTAATTGAATCACCTAATCGCCTAATTCATATTCCACCTTCACCGAGTACTGACACTGTCTATCGTGATAGTAATCGACCTAATTCCACCTTCATGGGTTCTTCATCAACTATCCACCACTTATGAACCCTAATCGACACTATAATACATATTATTACCACATATAAATTAAATGCCCAAATCTTAATTAAGTTCCTGAGCTTGCTGTCCATGGTGGCTCAGGAACAGTTCAAATCTTAAATTAAATATATATTTATGAATATAAACATCTGTTGACTTGTTTTAACCTCTCAATTGAGTGGTTAAACAAGTCCTGAGCTTTAACCACTCAGATCCTTTAAGAAAATGATTTCACTGTCAAATCTTAACTCTAATGAAATAATGAGTAATTAAATGTGATATTGAGGTTCCTTGCAACCTCAGGATCTTTTCTAAATAAAAAATGGTAAGTTTAATCAATCTGTACATACTTTTCATATTTTCTGGACTCACCAGAGCTCTAGCGAGCTCTGGCGAGCCAAATTTGTATTTCAGCCTCTAGAACTTGTTGTGAAGCTCCAGAATGACAATGTGGATCACTGATTGTTTTAAGAATGTTTATTTGAGGATTTAACCACTGGAGCTGTAGATATGAACTTCATCTTCCCCAACTCCGGTGGAGTTGGAGAAGTCTATTAGGAAAGATCTGAAGAGTATTAAAGGAACTCAGAAGCTTCAATGCAATGCATTGAAGCTGTTTAAACCTTTAAAACACTGTAACAACCTCTGAATGGCTCCGACGAACACACATGTTTTCAAGTTCAGGCGGCGAGCCTGTAACCCTAGGAAACAAGGTTAGAACACCTATCTGAAGATCTGAATAAGTTCTGGATGTTGAGGAGATTATAATTGAGGCTTTGATTTCCTGTGGAGAAGCTTTGAATAGAAAGTCAACTTTTTGTGCTTCTACAGTCAAACATGAGTCTGTTAATGGAGATCTGAGCTCGAATTGAGATATTGAGGAGATTAAATTGTTTCTGGGAATTTGTTTGATGTTTTTAGAGAGAATTAAGTGAGCTCAGGTGAATGAATGTTTGAGAATTTAGTTCCTGCCAATTTGGGTTACTTTCGAACCCAAACTAACAGGACAAACATTTTGTTGAAATAGAAAATTGAATCCTGCCCATATGAGTTAATTATAACCCTTAGAATTAGTTTAAATTGATTAGAAGCATTCTTAAGTGTCTGTTGCACATAATGAAGTTTGAAATATGAACTCTGAAGCTTTCAGAGAAGTGAAGAGCTTCTCTGCTGGTCCTGAAGGTCTTAAGAGCTTAAAATCTACTCTAACAGATGCAGAATTAATTGTAAAACATGTACAAACCTTTAAATAAAAGAGAAAAGTCCATCTGAGGACTCTGTAGATTTAATTTCACTTCCAGGCTAGTAATAACCCGTAGGAACCCCTGATTTCATCTTTCAAATTGAAGAGGAAAACATCCTCTAATCCTTAAATTGACCCTACAATTGTGTAGATATATCTTAGAGCTTTCTAACAAACTTGAAATCACTCAATTTGGAGCTCTGGGTAGAAAGTTAAGATCATTTGAAGTTGGGTCTGGAAGGGGTAGGATAGTCCCACATCGCTAGTTCACGAACGCGTGCCTGAGGATAAAATGAATTCGTTGCATGCCCTCTTTAGTCGTCAGGTTAGCGATCTAAACTGAGCATGTGCATGTGTGTGTGTGTGCGGGCTTGTGCCTGCGGGTGTGCGCCCTTGGGGGCATGAGAGAGTATGTGCCCTGGGAGGTCTAGAGGCCTGGGAGGCTAGGTTGAGTCGAATTGGCTCGAGACTGTGAATCGATATGAAATAAACCGAGAACAAACCTAATTGAGATTAGGCGAGGATCGAGTAGGGTCTGGTCCCACCCTGGTCTCAGGGTGCTGTGTATCCTTGAAAGGACCTCGCCGCAAATAAAATAAATTTTAGTTAAAAAAGTAAAAAAACCTGGTTCAACTAAAGGACTTAAGGAAAAGAAGAGCTGATGGTTAAAATGCTAAGTGTTGAGCAAAGGCTAAGGAACAAAGGAGCACAGGCACTAAGGAAGGACAAGACTAAGGAACAAAAGGAGAAGACTAAGGGAAGAAAAGAAGGCAGGAGAAGGCAGGAACAGAACAGAAGAAAGGTAAGAAAAGAGTTCGAGAGAGAGAAGAAAATAAAAGAAAGAAAGAAGAAGATGAGAGGCTGAAGAAAATCTTTTCTTGCATCATTTTTAATTACTTTTTGTTCTTAATTGTAAAAAGGAATGTTTTAATAGAATAACTTTTAATTGCCTTAATTTCTTTGGAATGAAATTGAATTAGAAAACTAACGTGTTTACTTGTTAATAAAGTAGATAATTTTGAGTAAATATGTTCTCTTATGGGATTTTGCATGTTACTCCATTTTAATTAATATTTTGGCAAAATTCATGTTTTAAAAATCAACTTAGTTATACCTCCTAAACTTATAGGGAAATAAAAGAAATGTGGTGAATTTGGAGAAAATTATTATACCTCCCAGTGAACGACCTAGACTCAACTAGTAAAAATTTCTAAAATGTTAGGTTAATTCGACCTCATACTACACATCTGACACAACTTTGAGTTAACCTAAGCGATTTCTTCTACTCTTAATTAAGTGAAATTAACTTAATTACTGAGTTGAGTAAACTACACGATCATCTACCACCCTAAAATTTTCCTACTTTGATATTTTTAAGATTTTTGTCATAAATTTTTTTTTTTGGATTGGGGTACTTACCTGGAGTACGCAAGAAGAAAAGAAAACCTGAAGCTTCCACTTTGAATAACTCCTAATCCCGCTCTTGCTCCTGATTCGCACCTGTATTAACAACAAAATAAAACTAGTAAAGATCTAAATAGAGCAAGAGAGATATGAAATTAACTAAGCCGTTCCTCCTCAGCAATGATGCCAAAAAGTGATAGCGAAAACACGTGTTTTGTAAAAGTGGGTTTTTAGGTTGTTGTAATACGTAAAATCACAATCAACTTTTAATATTTATAAACCTAGATAGTGGTGGTATCTAGGGTTGTCCAAGGAGGCAATATATTAGTTGATTACTTGATTCTCTCTCGCACTCTCTCAAAACTTCACTTTATATTTTTGATTTTGCAATTTTTATAGTTTTTAGGAAATAATTGGGAAATTAGAATATGAAGATAAGAAAAACTCATAATAGAAACTACGCCTATGTGACAATAAAGATCTTCTCTTCTAAGCTCACCCTAGGCAAGTGCACCTAGAGTAATTAAAAGGGAAGAGTGTGGTGCAGTAAGCTACTGAAAAGAAAGCACTAGAAAATAAAGACACAGAAACAGGAAGGCAAATAGAATTTTTGTATTGCTAACGAAATAGAGTATTGATGAGGTGTGGCTCATCATAGTTAAAATGCCCAACTTAAACTAGAATCTCGGTTAAACACTATCATATTAACATGAGAAATAGGTTAAGTGTGGGAATTAAGAACAATGACCTAAAACACTCAATTTATCGTAAAAATGCATAATTAGGTCAATTTTGAGAGATTATCTATTAATTAAGTAAATGGATGATCCAAATGTCAATTGAACACCAATTTGAGCTTGAAAGTACAAATCAATGGTTGAATTATGTTCAAATATGTTCAATTAACATATCATAAAAATCTCATGGCACTTGAACATCATTTAGACCTTGGATTACATGCATTACACTTAGGTCCTCATGACTTCACATTTCTTCACATAAAAAGTCATCCGGGATTCATCTGCAAGCATTTAGGGACTTGTTTCTTATGTTTCTTCACCACTTATGGGTTTTCCTGTAAATGTTCTACCACTTCACATTGCAGGCTCTTTGCGCAATTTTCCCAACACACCTGTAGCACCTTCCTCTCCTCCTATTCTTCGTATGAAGAACACAAGCATTAGCAGCCATCCATTCTTGGCACATCTAATCAACGGTGGATCTTCCACTGAAGCTCCACCGCTGGTGTGAGCATGGTCGTTTCTTACCTCGACTCAGTTAATTAAGTTAATTTTATTTAATTAAGAGTAGAGAAAAGGCACTTAGGTTAACTCGAAATTGTGTCGATTAGTAATATAGGGTCGAATTAACCTAACATTTTAGAAATTTTTACTGGTTGAGTCCAGGTCGTTCGCTAGGAGGTATAATTTATTCTATATTCACTAGTTAACTTTATTTTTTTCTTTATAAGTATATGAGGTATATTTAAATTAATTATGGAAGCATGAATTTTGCTAAAAATTGGTTAAAATGGAATAACAAGCAAAATCCCATATGAATTCTCATTTTCAACATTAAAAACATGTAAATTCTCTATTATTTCAAATGATTTAAGGCAAAGAAGAATTTCTTTAGTCAACATATGCCTTAATACAACATTTAAGAGCAAAAAGAAATTAAAATATAACAAGAAAAATTAATTCTTTTCCTTATTCTTCAGCCTCTCTTCTTTCTCTTCTTCTCTTTATCTTTTTTTTTCTTTTAGTTCGTTAATCCTTTATTCTTTCTTTCTTAACCTTTCTATTTTTCTCTTATTCTCTTTTTCTCTCGATCTCTTCCTTTCTTTTCTTATGCTTATGTTCCTGCCCCTCTCTTCTTTTTCTTCTTAAGTATTTCCTTATGCTTGCCTTCTTTCTTCTTCTCTTTTCCTTAGCGAGTTCTTCCTCTTTCTCCTCAGCCTTCCTTCTTCAGCCCTTACTGTTTTTCCTTCGACACTTAGCCATCAGAGCCTTCAGCAATTTTCTCCTCTTTCTTTCTTAACCTTTTGTTGAACTGGGTTAAATTTCTTTCTCAACCAAAAATTTATTTTTAATTTATGGCGAGGTCCTTTCGAGGATACACAGCACCCTAAGATCAGGGTGGGACCAGGCCCTACTCGGTCCTTGCCTAATTTCATTAGGGTTTATTTTCGATTCTTTTCTCTTGAGCTAAACCAGCCCTCTCTTGAGCCGAACCGGCTCAACACTTCCCAGGCCTTGCCCTCCCAGGGCCAATCACACACCACACCCGCAGGTGCACTCGCCTACACACACAATGCTCAAATGTAACCGGTATCCGTGCACCAAGCGCTGACGACTGAAGGGCGTAGTTAACAAATACCTTTTATACTAAGGCACCCGCTCAAGAATTTCCGATATGGGACTATATTTTCCCCCTCCAGACCCAACTTCAAACGTCAAATTTCTCCCTACTCAAAGCTCCAAATCAAGTGAGATAAAGCTTGATGGAGAGCTCTAAGATAGCTCTACAAGATTGTGCAATTTTAGGTTAAGGGAATGTTTTCCTCTTCGATTTGATAGGTGAAATTAGGGGGTTCCTACGGGTTAAATAATGCCTGGAAAGTGAAATTAGCTCTATTGTGTCTTATAGGATAGCTTTCCAGCTTATCTAAGGTCTGAACAGGTTATACAGGTGATTCCGCAGCTGTTGTATGGATTTCCAAGCTCTTGAAGCTTCAGGAAGCACAGGGAAGCTCAAAGCTTCACTGAAAGCTTCGGAGATAGGAATTCCGACTTGAAAAAGGTGTAACAGACACTAACGATCATTCTTAATCAATTGAAATAAACTTTAAGGAACGTTATCAACACATCTGGGTAGAAGTTGCAATCAAATCTCATCCAAAATCCACTGCCAACAGTTTGGGTTCTAAAACAACCCAAACTGGCAGTAATTGAAATCTAATCATATTAACCATCAAAGCTTATCCAATTCACCTTAAAATCATTCAATTAAATCTCAGAATCAATTCAAGCTCATCAAATAGTCTGATTGATCTAAAAATCAAAGCATTAGACTCAATTTTGACTAGAAAGCTTCTAGATTTGACTTTCTGCTTTAATTCTTTTCTCAAAGAATTAAAGCCTCAAATAGCATCCTCTAAATCATAGGAACATTCTCAAACCCTTTAATAGGTATTTAAACTTAGGATTCTAGGTTTCAGGCTCATCGCTTGAACTCTAAAAGGGGTTTGTTCGGCAGAGGAATTGGAACGTTACTACACTGATATGAAGACATGAATAGCTTCAGTGCACTGCACTGAAGCTTCTAGACTTCCTAAATGTGGTTCGTAAGCTTCTGTACAGTCTTCTCCAACTCCGCTGGAGTTGGAGAAGATGAAATCCTATCTCAAGCTCCAGACACTTAAATCTCAAAGTAAATACCTCAGAATAATCATTGATCATCAATTCGTCAATCTGGAGCTTCACACCAAGTTTAACAAGCTGAAGAACAGATTTGACTCGCCGGAGCTTTGGTGAGTCCAAAAAAAGTCAAAAGTGTATACAGAATGAAAAAGTGTGCCATTTTCGATCTAAAAATGATCCTAAGGTTGCAAGGAACCTCATTACTCATTAAATTCTTTAATTTATCATTAAATGAAAGATTAAGCAATGAAATCAGTTTGAATGAATTTTAAGTGGATTGAAGCACAGGACTTGCTCTCCCACTCAGAAGAGTGGTTGAGACAAGTCAAAGAGAATTGCTATCATAATTATATAATTAATTAAGAGTTTCAACTACTCCTGAGCCACCATTGATAGCGAGCTCATGAGCTTAATTAGATTTGAGCGTTTACATTATAGGTGGTAATTATACAAATTAAAGTATAGAATAGGGCCCTTAGGTTGTGAATAGGTGGTGAAGGACCTTTTGGAGGTGGATCTAAGCTCAGTTACTATTGCCATGGACAGTGACAATAACTGTGAAGGTGAAGGTGAATTAGGCGAATAGTGATCAATTTAGTGTTTTAATGGATTAGAAATGGTCATGAGGGTTAAAGGAAGGTGATCAGTGACTTTAAAAGACAAAACAAGAGCTCTAGCAAGCTCAAGGAGCTCACCAGAGTCGAAGAAGATGAACATTAAACTCTGAAATTATGACTAAACTATCTAACTAACTACCTACCTAAACTACTTCTACTCCTACTCCTACTCCTACCTACTATTACTTGGATGAAGGGGTTAAAGGAAACTCTGTCGAAGGCTCATGATGGCTGAGTGAAATCAGAGAGGAATAAGGAAGATCTCCGACGGGCGAATGTGGATGAAGCAGAGGCACTCCTTGGTCGGCGCCTGTGTCCAAAGACGCGACAGCCCTCGATGGAGTTCCTCAGCTAATCAGGATGGATGGAGGAAGTCGAAAGAAGTAATGGGGAGTTGCTGGAGATGCAGAGAGAATAGCTTATCGAAGTTGGCTATAGTGAAGAAGAGGGAAGGGAGCCAACTTAAAAGAAATCGAAGGGGTGAGGGGGTATTTATAGTGAATGGCGACGAAGAAGGTGGCAAGGTCTGGATGAAGAAGAAGCTTGGGGAGCTTAACCTTCAGCATCGTCTCCGATGACGGTGAGGTTAACTCCCACTAGAAATTAGGATTTCAGACTAATCCAGACCAATGATGAAGATGGGGTAGTGAGCGCAAGCTCTATGATCTTGGAGAAGGAAGAATGATGTTGGCAGGGTGGTGATCGCACGGTGGAGTCACTCTCTGTCGTCAGCCGTTCAATTGGCTGAAGAAGAAGAAGAAGAAAGGGACCTAAGTGCAGTGAAACTTAAGGACCTATATGAAGATTAAGGATCCGGTTGCAATGAGTTTTAAGGACCAAAATGTAAACCCAGGTTTTAAAGGTTTATTTAACTTAGATCTTTTTCAACTTTTTATATATGTTAATAAATAAGATAATTATTATGTTTGCACCTTGAATTTACATTTTTGACCTTTCTAAGTTAATTTATTAAATTAAGTAAAGTTACTTAAGTTATTATATACTTACGTACATATTATGTTTAAGTTACTTAACTTATTAATTAAGGAAATGATTAATAAGATCTCGAGTCCAATTATTAATTAGATTGTTAATAATGTTAATCGAATGATAAAATATCATATTAAGCTTATTTTAAGGTCCTTTACTAAATATCCCTTATTTTATAATTAACCCTTATATGTTCATATCCTTAGCTAATTAACTAGGAAGACTAGTTAATTAGGGGTAATTAGAGATCATGATGAGTCTCTCATCAGAGCACCTTCGTGCCAATATCTAGATTTGATCCAATGGTCACACTTCATTCCAAAACCTTCCCACGCATCTCCAAACCCATCCTAGCCGTTGAGACCCAACGTACCTTGGCCTACATACCCGGTCACCTGATCCCTCTAACACCTATTTCGGGAGTTCCCCTACAACATTAGCTCCTTGATCAGCTCCCTCCTACACACCTCGAGTTGATCATTCATCCTCTTCAGTTTCTTCTTCCATTTCACTCGTGCCACCAATGATAAAGGTGGCATAGCTCTGCCACAATTCCTACTCGCTGCTAGGGATGATGTTTGCCTGAGGACGACCCTGATGCTTCACTAGTAAGCTTTTCCCTCGTTGGAGATCCTCCCCTTTCGTCCTCTTCAGCTGCTAGCTGTAGATCCCAGAGAGTGCCCTTCCTCTATTAGATTAGATTTAAATGCTTTCATAGATTAATTTTACTACTTTCTAGATAGATTTTATTGCTTTCTAGGTTGGATAGGAGTAGTGTTAGATAGTACATTCACTGAATGATTGTTAGATTAGGAGTAGATTAGATTAGTGTTAGTCTCCCTTGATCCACCCTCTCTGATCAATTCCGATCAGAGAGGAAGAATTCACCCTATCATTTTAATCCATAAATCTCCCTCTTCACCTCACGATCACTGTCACTCACTTCTCTCATAGTTTTAACTCGTCAGTTCACCCATCCATTAGGCAATAATTAGATCTGAAGCTCAATAGCTTTCAGATCTATTGGTGCGCCAAATTCAATTGATGGCCTCCTTATACACTTCATTTGATCACAAAGGCCCTCTTAGTGCATTGAATTTGATTTGATTTAGTTAATTGAATTGGATTTAACTTTCATGAATGATTAAGAAATTTTTAGAGCAATTGAGTTCCAATTTGTTTTAATTGACCAAATTGACTTATATTTGTTGAATTGAAGTAATTGTAATGGGTATGAACTATAGTGAATGGATTTTGATCGAGAATTGTGTTTATATCCAATTTCATTGATTGATACTATTTTTCTAGGTAGCTTGAACTAATGAAAATCCAATGTTCGGATTTGAAGCCCATGCGATGACCTAATCGGTTCTAAAGAATCGTGAGGGGTTCTTGCACACCAATTAATGGTGTGCAGGAATCCTAGTTGATCATATCACTTGGACGATCATACATCAAACACCCAGGTGGGTGAAATGGAGTTTGGATTTCAAAGAGTTTTTAATCCACCCATCAGAGTTTGAACGAGGTTCAGGACATCATGATGATGATTTAAGGTTGGATTTTAGGTGAGTTTAATGCCTATTTTGATCTTTTCCTTCATGTTGTCGATGGCATAAGGATGAGAATCAATTTGGGTTTTTAGGGCTTCTCGATCACCGAACTGATGTTCATTGAGTTCCAATTCTTTGATTGAATGTTTGCGATGCCTAAGTTTGAGCATTAACTGGTTTAAACATATCTGGGGTCTTTGAGCTTTAAAACTCAGATTCCAGGTTGACCCTGACACCTGAGCTTTGAAGTTGAATTTCAGTAACTTCGTCAAGTTTATAAGAGGGATTTCATTGTTTAGAAAATTTATTTGATTGAATTCTATATTTAATTTGAGACAGTTTGTTGATTCAATAGTTGGTTTTGTTTTATTTGAATGAAGTTCCTGAAGGAGGTTTTAATTGATGAACTCAAACAAATTTTGAATGAGTTAGAATTGGAATGGATTTTCTGTAGTGGGATGTGCATAAGGGTTGGTTTTCAGATGATAGAAAAAGAGTTAGAATGCATGTGCTCATTTCCAGATTGATCAGAAGATGTTTAGATAGTACCAACTACATTGAAGATTGACAGAACTCATGGAAGAAGAATTTAGAGAGATCTTAATCATGTTTAGAGTTAAGTGAGTCTTCTGAACTAATATGAGGTAGAATAGGGTCTGAATTCATGTACTTTTATTCTACTTTAGATTGAATTGAAACACTTATACATGAATTTAGAAATTGTTGTCAGCATATACATCATATGTTATCTATACAAAGTGGACAATTATATGATTTTAGTGATAAATCCAAGATTTTGAAGTTGAAGTTGAATTTATATGAAGTCTGGATGCTTATACTGTTAGATCTCTTCTTTCCAGCAATTTTGAATAATTGATATGGCTTTGAAATCAATTCTAGATCATACTATAACCATGCCGTCAGCAACTAAATTGTCATAAACTATTTAAACTGAGTAATTACATGGGTTTAATGTTTAAATCATGTTTTATTGCTTGAATCTAACCTCTTAAGTTTGCTGAAAGTATTTCATGTTGAATCATCTCTGTCCAGCACATTCCAGACCTTTTGACTGGTTTTTATGGCTTGGGTTCATTTCTTTACATTCATTTAAGCCATATTCTGTCCAAATTGTAAATACCAAAAAAATAAAAAAATAATTGTAAAAAAATAAAATAAATGTGTCTTGTGTGAGAATAAGTTTAGTTTTAAGTGTATGTGAGTTTAGGTTAGGTTTTGAGTCTTCTAAATAGTAGAACATACTAGTAGACGCTTAGATCTCCTCTGGTTCAGAAATAAAGAAAAATATATAAAAACACCAAAAAGAGTCCTCTTCTTCTCTTCTCTCCTTTCTTTTCTCTTCCCCTATCTCTATAAAACATAACAATAAAATAAAAATATGAAAAATATAAAAAATCCATAAAATACCCATGTACATAGTATTTATACTTGTATTTAATACTCAATTACGTGTATATAATAACTTATACGTATATAAAGTATGTAAGTAACTCATATACCTATTCTATTTACTTAAGTAAGTATTTATGTTAAGTTATAATGTAATGGTATATTTATTTATTTATAATATATGTACGTATTCCTAAGTATTTATAAGTAACTATGTATATACTTATAATTATAACTGTAGATATAACTTACAACAATTATATTATATAGTAATTTAACTTTGTATTTATTTATCTATCTATATATTGTATATAATTATATACATAAGTTAATTAGGTAAATTAGTAAGTTAAAATAATTTAAATTAGTAAATTAATGAATTATTGAAATAAATTATTTTGTATACTTGTATAATGTAATTTAAAATAATTTCAATATATTTATAACTTATTTATATAGTAAAATAGTATTTAATCTGTGTATATATGTACTTATATGTAAATCATATATTTAAATGTGCATAATTAGAAATAAATCACTAAAAATAAATTAAAAATCTGTAATAATAAATTAATAATGTACATTAACTAATTTATAAATCAATTGTACCATTAATTTATCAATTTGTACTTTACCTAATGAATTAAATAATAAGTCAACATGTATTTTTTCCTGATTTCAACAAATTTTTAAATATATTTATATATTTAATTAGTGTAAATAAACTATACCAATAGAAAGTCCTATGTATAGGCTTCATGTATATATAATTTATTTGTAAATTAATTAAAAAATTAATATCTAAATTAGGTCCTAAAGATAGCAAAAAACCACGCTGAGTGCGCTGAATTTAGGCACTAGGAATAGTGCCACATCGTTAACTTTGGAACTGCTTAAGTGGTATAAAAGCAATCCCACTCGTAAGCTACTTGTCCCAGGATTAGGGGTTGGATCCCGTAGAGATTAGTAAACCCGATTACATATAGCCCCGGCATGGGCATGGGTGTGGTCATGGGCTGAGAACCATGCTTGTTGGCTTGTATGGGCCTAAAATTATACAAAAATTCACTAATAAATCAACTAGGACCCATTTTAGTAGTGGCATAGATTCAACCTATAGTGAGCTGTTGATCCTGTGAACCACTAGGCCCGCCAATCCAAAATTTTTAGGTTAGAAACTAATTGTGGTTAAGTTAACTATTAGTAAAATGGCTAAGTGTAAGGGGCGTGCTATGTGTAGTGTTATGTGTTAAGTGTAGAGTATAAATATATAATAGTATATATGTATATAGTTAGTATATATATAGATAGTATAGTATATAGAGTACAAATTCATTTTGCTTTATTTTGTATATAAGTGTTTGTACGACTCTTTAATGACATTGATAAGCATCAGTGTACATAATAGTTGATGTGCATACATCTGATTAACCTAAAATGTTTATTAATGCATGTTCTTAGTGTCATATTAACATCATACATCGTAAATATTGCATAACATGCATAATCATGCATTTAGGTTAGTCTGTATAAAATGTAGGTTAATTGTCTCCTTTTATGGCCAGGGACATGGCAACTTGTTAATCGGGGCCTCGGATCAAAGATCCAACCGTACAGATTTGATCAGGGCAATGATTGGAGTTCAACGACTCCAAGATCGCCCTGATTGGACATTCGTAGCACCAGATAGAGACCGAGGAACCCTAAATATCAAGGGCCAAGATGGTGTTAATCCACACCTCAGATGACAAATCCGATCGCACGGATGGGTTCAGATTGACGATCGCAACCTAAAGGCGTGAAAATCGATCCAATTTGACACCCGTGGCATCGTCTACAACACTCAGAAGATGGACGGCCAAGATGGCACCATGTGGCGCCATCTCAGCCGTCCAACCGACCCCAAGGACTCACCTCTGCTCTTCTTCCTCACTCGCGCGATGGATTTGGGCCGTTGGATCAGCATCCAACGGCTACTATTGCTTGCACACTAAATCATCCACTCGCCTCAAGAGGAAGCGTAGCATAGCGGTCGAGCGCCCCTTTGCAAATGAAGGGTGTGCGTTCGAGCCGTGCCAAGCACTTCAAATCAGACAGGCATGAGCACGGGTGCAATTGGGCCATCAGATCAAGATCGGGAGGCCGAGTGGAGGAGGCGTGGCACGCAGGGAATCATTGATCGCATACGCACGTGATGATGTGCGTCTGCATGCCTCATCGCACGTAGGCGCTTGGTAGAGGCGCTGAAGAGGAGCAGGTGCACGCATTTTAGGTCGTCCGATCTCTTGATCGGACGACTGGGAGCCTTTGATTGTGTGTGGGCGTTGAGGTAGCCGAAGGTGAGGAGGCATGCGCGGCGCGCGCACATCGGCCACGTTCAGGCCTTTAGTGATGGATAAATTCATCACTAAAGGTCCTGAATTAATGTTTTTGAAATTAAAATGTCCAAAATGCCCCCACTCCTTGCAACTATAAAAGGAGACCCCTACCCTATGAATTTCTCATCCCTTCTCTTCTCTCACCCCTTCCAAAGCTCTAAGAGCTTGTCCCACACCCGGGATGCTCCTCTAGAGTAGAAATCATAATTTTTCCACCGTCGTCCCCCTTCATGAAGCATCCTGCAGTTGTCCTCTCTCTGCATTCAGGAAGCGGATCCCGCGAAGACGATAATGTGCTGCTTCGTTCCTGTTCCTCCCGCTTCGTCCTCCTTCTTCCTGCCCTGTTCCCCGTCTTGCAGGCGTCGTCTCGTCCGGTTCGTCTTCTAAGCGATCGTCGAGGAGGATACTTCTCTCTCCATTCTTTTTACTGCTTTCGAGAGTAGATTTTCCACTTTTTAGTATAGATTTCCCGCTTTCTAGTCGTAATGAGTAGTGTAATGAACAACTTCTTATAACGAAATCCATGTTTATTCTACATCCCTTTTGCTTTTATTTGTAATATTCTCTCTCCCTCTTCTATTTATTATTTGTTAAATAGATAGCTAGTTTTCAACCAGCTAATCTATTTCGTGACAAACAAATAAAATGCGTATTTTAAATCAAACGTTTGCTTCCCTGTGTTCGACCCAAAACTTCTTTACGAATTTTTCGGTATAAATTTTATCTGTTGAATGGATTTCTTCATGACTCGAACTACAACGACAAGTTTTCAAATCCAACTTCGAACGCATAGTTTTCCGCATTCAACATTTTGGCATCGTTGCTGGGGAGGCGACGCTCTTTTATTCTTCACGTTTTCTGACTTATTGTGATTGCAAACTTGGTCAAGATGGACTCTGGCCCAAATTTTGGTACCAACCTAATTTGGACCTAAGGAATCTAATGGTGAACTTGGATTTGAGTTTTGACCATGTTTAACTCGGAAATTTGCACAGAAGCCCAAATTAGGGTAAAATCTCATCTGAAACTCTATTCTAGGTCAAAATAGGTTCAAATGGTCAAACCAAGGGTACCAAACCTCTTAGAATATTTTTATATGAATTTTAGGAGGTTTGGATGAATTTTATCCTAACCAAAACCTCTTTAATTTAAGTGGGTTGATGATTAGGGTTGATAATTTAATCTTTATATGTCAGTGTTGGCCCACTTTTTGGACTTTTGAGCTCATTTGACTTTCATTTAACCCATGAGTGATCCCATGGTTAATTTGTGTTTATGATGTATTGTTAAATTACAGAATTAACCTTGATTCTCAATTCTTCTCTCGAATCAGAATGATGCGAAGTTGTGACCCTTAGATGATGAGAAGTCACATCAAGTTTAGTGATGCACACCAGGTTTTAAAAGCATAGGTGTATGTATATTCCTTTAAAAATAAAAAAGAATATGGAGTGCCTGGTTCAACCCTAAAAATTGAACCCAAAGAGGCAATCTACTGAATCTATTTTATTTTTAATGGTGTAACCCAAATAGGTCAAACACTCAGCTTATTGCACCACTTTAATTAAGGCACACAAAATTAATCAACCTATTCTAATTTCTACTTAATTATGTGTGTGTGTGTACTGGTTCCAAAGGTCGGAATCCCGGTTGAGTAACAAAATTAGAGAGGTTGTGTGCCTCAAGTGTGTGGGTGTATATAGTGTGTATGTTCAGTTATGTCCCACAATTAGAGAATTTTTTTTGTATATATATATTTTTTAGCGAGTGGGTGGGTGGGTGGAGGTGACAAATAAACAACCAGATCTAACCTAACATTTACAAAAGCGCTTAGGTCAATTTGGGTTTGAGTTATTAATGGTAAAATGAATCTCATGGGTGGGAAAGTGGGGGGTATGTTGAGGCAAGTTAGCTAGGAGTTTAGATATACTTCGTTGTAGTAAAATCTCCTAAATAGCTCTTTCAATACATACAATTTATAACTCATATTCTAGAAATGAAGTTCGTGGTCGAACATAGGGAGCAAGTGTTGCAATTCATGTGCTAATCAAAATGAATGGATATATGAGCATAAGAAATCAAACCAAATACAAGATATTCAATGAATGAAAACCTGTCACATTAACAATTCAATGAAATCCAATGTATCTCAAGAAGATGAGGACAAAAAGAAGAGAGGATAAGAAACAATGGTGATTTGAATCACCACTTATATCCTCCTTAAGTTAAGCATGCATCCAACTATCAATAATATCAAATAAACCAACAGTAGCTTGAATGCTACAGTAATCAGACGTCTCTCTGGCAAGTCAGACGACTTAAATGTCGCTTGCTACAGTACTCCTTAGAGAGCCTTCTTGTAACGACCTGTTTCCCGAGTCCCTACGAGACACGAGAACCGGACCGACTCGACTAATCCCAAGACCCAGTCGTCCAACGAGGAAGTAACCAAAAGACAGTAAAATAAACCACATTCAGCATGAATATAACTAACAGTAAGAAAGTACAGCAGTAAGGAAAGAAACTACTACGGTAGGTACCACCACAACAGTAAAACAGCATTTATCATATAACAGGAACTGCAGGTAAAGAAGGTACAGCGGAAACAAAAACTACTCACTAGAACAGAAACAAAAGGGGTACAAAGCTGTGGTAACTCTACTGGACCCTACTCGGCCCAGCGTCCTCTGCAGCCGCCGACCCTGGCTGCTCAACACCTGGTCCTGAAAAAGGTAACGAGTGTAACACGTCAGCAAAACGCTGAGTAGAGTGGCAAACTAACTAAAGGCAACAGTAGAGTGTACAGTAGCTGTTATGTTCTATTACTTCCTTTATTCACATCTTTCAATTTTTCTTACTATTTCATTTATTTCTCAGATCCTTTACTTGATCTCGAATGTCCTCGTGGGAACGATCTTGATTGCAGTCTTTTCCAAAAGTAGAAGTAGCACGTGGTGCTCTCCTGGCCGGGAGAGTCCCCCGTGGTGATCCTACCCTCAGTCAACCACCCCAAGGTCACTGACAGACGTAACGGTGACTACGGCACGCGCGATAAACGCACAGGTAGCTAGCCCGCACTGGCACGCGGTCAGTCGTTTCCGTTAACGGGTGCGCCCAAAGCACAGCACGGAACCAGGGCAGAGCCCTCTCAGTAACAGGGGTCCAACCCCTCCACAGTAACCAAACCGGGGCCTTGCCCCTTCACAGTCCGCGCACCCTCGCCTGACTACCCTGGTTTGCCCTAATGGGCCTAACAAGTCGGTGAAGGAGGCTAGCAGAACCCCGGGGCCCGTGGGGTAGCTAGTACTCTCCTAACACTACTAGCTCTCCTCGGTACTACGTACACGAGGGCCAACAAGTCGGTATAGAGCGGCCAATCCTAACCCCGGGTCCCTGGGGCGGCTGGCCCCACTCTGCACTAAACAGGTACAGGTACTTCCCTTGGTACTGCATACCCAAGAGACAGTACAAACTACATCTCAGTTCCATTCCTTTTTCTTTCCAGGAGTTCCACTCCTAATTCCCCGTAGGGTTCCATCTCTTTATCTCAGAACATCATATGTTTCACTTTCCAGATTCACATTCTCAAAATCCATGATCTCAAACATGTTTCTTTATTCATAACAGGCAGCTGTTAATTAAATTTACAGGCAGCTTTATATATTCCTTTCCAATTTTCCAAGACTGCAGTAATATACATTCCACTAGTTTTTCCACCCTAGGATTCATGCCATATCCTAGGATCTATCATACAATCTAGTTTTCCGGCCCTAGGATTCATGCAACACCTAGGAGCTATCATTCCATATATTTCTCATTCCTAGGATTCATGCAATGCCCTAGGTTCTAGTTATGGTCCCATACTTTAACAGATTTTATTAATACTTAAAGCCACTCTACCAGGTACAACGGGAGTAGTGGGGGCGTGATCGGGAATCCCGCGTGCCTCCGCAACTCTCAAGACTGCAACCGAACGAGGTCCTATCACAAGGATCAAACACAAGGAGTGTCTCAGAACAGTGTATAGCTACTGTAGGCAGGTAGAGGAATTAATTCTGAAACGAACGCAACTCGAATCGCGGAAAACGGAGCCCAAACGGGCCCTAAACGGGTCGAGAAAGACAATACTGTGTAAAATCAGACGTCTGGAACTCCTTCCAGACGTCTTAAACGGTGGATCAGAGAATTACCTGTTCAGCTTGGTTCCCCGGACATCCAGAAGTCTGCGGGGACGTCTGTCCTATACCCCAGACGTCCGATGGTCCACACGGACGTCTGTAGATCACTCCCGCCATCTGGTACAACTTCCAGACATCTGATTCGCAAAGGATGGCGAATCAGCGAACCTGCGCACAGCCAACCCCCCTCCCTCAGTACGGTCAGTCGACAAGAAGGAAGAAGAAAGCGGAGACTCACCTTTCAGACGTCTGTATGATCTTACAGACGTCGACCTTGCCGTCTGGCTATCAACCCAGACGTCTGATTCTGGAAATTTTTCCAGAATCAGAAAACTGCTCGGCCTCCGCTCGCGACGCCGCCCGCGTCGCACCTCGCGCGTCTGCTGCTCAGCCCGTAGCAGGTCCCTCTCCGCGTCGCTCCGCGCCCCCTGCGCCCTCCGCCGGCCGGCCAAGCCGCTCTGGCGAGCTCGCCCTCATGGCAGAGCCCCGCCCTCGCACGCCGCACCTCCTCCGCGCTCACTGCGGCTGCCGCTGCCGCTGCGCCCTCGCGTTCGCTCGCTCTCGCGCACAAGCAGGAGAAGAAGGAAGAAGACGGTGGAGACGGGAGGGGAGGCACGCCCTTTTAAGGCCGCGCGAGGAGGAGAGAGAAGGTGGTCGCAGCCGCCTGCAGCCGCAGAGAAAAGAGGGAAGAATCGCAGGTCTGCGCGCACAGGCGCGCAGACGAATCTCCCGTGCGAACATAACTGTTCTCCAGACGTCTGTAAACTATCCCGGACGTCTGGTCAGACGTCTGGATGTGATCCCAGACGTCTTGTCTGACGTCTGGGCCACCTCCCAGACGTCTAAAAAGGCGTCTGGGGCACGCGCTCGTTACAATATAACAAACTCAAAGGAAGTTTCGTCCCCGAAACTTGCGCCAACTAGGGTGCGGGAAAAAGATGTCCAAATAACCATAACAAACTCAAAGAGGACCGAAGCCGGTCCGAAAGGACGTACCCGCGAAAAGCTCTGGGTACCGCTCCCGCATTGCCGCCTCAGGCTCCCAGGTAGCCTCCTCGTACCGCTGGCTCCTCCACAAAACCTTTACCAGGGGTACTTGCTTTCGTCTCAACCTGCGGACGGCTCGGTCTAGGATCTGCACTGGCTGCTCGGGGTAGGTCAGGTCGTCGCTCACCTCGACGCTCTCGTGACTCAATACGTGGCTGGGATCGGCTACGTACTTCCTGAGGTTGGACACGTGGAACACGTTGTGCACACCAGAAAGCTGCGGGGGAAGGGCAAGTCTGTAAGCAACGGGTCCAACCCGCTCCAGGACCTCAAAGGGCCCCACGAACCTCGGCGCGAGCTTCCCTCTCACCCCAAACCGCTGTAAGCCCTTCATGGGCGAAACACGAAGGAAGACGTGGTCCCCAACCTCGAACTGCACCTCTCTGCGTCTGCGATCTGCGTAGCTCTTCTGTCTGCTCCTGACAGTGCGGAGTCGTCTGTGGATCTGCTCAACCACCTCCTGACTCTGCCGGATCAACCTGGGGCCAACCTCCCACTTGGTCCCCACCTCAACCCAACTCAAGGGTGCCGTGCATTTCCGTCCGTACAGAGCCTCGTAGGGAGCCATGCCGATGCTTGAGTGATAACTGTTGTTGTATGCAAACTCCGCCAGGGGTAGGTGCTCCTCCCAAGAGCCCCTCCAGTCTAGTACACAGGCACGCAAAAGGTCCTCAAGTGTCTGTATCGTGCGTTCCGACTGTCCGTCCGTCTGGGGGTGGTAAGCCGTGCTAAACCTCAACCTCGTCCCCAAAGCCTGCTGAAACTCAGCCCAAAACTGGGACGTAAAGCGGGTATCCCGGTCGGATACGATCTCCCGCGGAACTCCGTGTAGTCGCACCACATCACAGATATACCTCTCTGCCAACTGTGCTGGTCCCAAAGTGACTCGGATCGGCAAGAATCGTGCCGTCTTCGTCAATCTATCCACTATTACCCAGACTGCGTCGTGTCCACGCTGGGTAACAGGTAAGCCCACCACCAAGTCCATGGTGATGCTCTCCCACTTCCACTCTGGCACTGGAAGCGGCTGAAGTGGCCCTGCAGGCCTCTGATGCTCGGCTTTCACCTGCTGGCACACTAAGCACTGCTGCACGAACTCACCCACATCCCGCTTCATCCCTCTCCACCAGAACTCGCATCTCAAGTCATGGTACATTTTCGTGTTTCCGGGATGTATGGTGAATCTGGAACCGTGTGCCTCAGTCAGGAGCTCTCTCAACAGCTCCTCGTCTCTGGGGACGCACAACCGTCCCCTCAAGCGTAACACCTGGTCTGTGAAAGAGAAGTCCCCTGGGTCCCCTGATAGTACTCTGTCGCGCAAAGACTGCAAGTACGGATCGGCCATCTGTCCCGTGATGATGCGGTCTATCAACTCTGGCCTGGTCTGCCGTGTCACCGTCACTGCCCCACAGTACCCTCGTAACTCTAGAGGTCGCCAACTGCCCACCTCCTCCAAAAGGCTCCAACTCTGTAACTGTAGACTGGCCAAGCGTGCGGGCGCCTTACGGCTCAAGGCGTCAGCCACCACATTGGCCTTTCCCGGGTGGTAGGAGATGTTGCAGTCGTAGTCCTTCAGGAGCTCCAACCAACGTCTCTGTCTCATGTTGAGCTCCTTCTGGTCAAAAAGATATCTGAGGCTCTTGTGATCTGTAAAAATCTCGAAGGTCTCACCGTACAAGTAGTGCCTCCATGTCCTCAGCGCGAAGACAACAGCTGCCAACTCTAGATCGTGGGTAGGGTAGGTATGCTCATGGGGCTTCAGTTGCCGCGAAGCGTAAGCGACCACGTGACCCCTCTGCATGAGCACACCTCCTAACCCCTGCAAGGAAGCGTTCGTGTACACAACGAACCCGCCACTACTGTCAGGGATGGTGAGCACGGGAGCCGAGGTCAACCTCTCCTTCAGCTCCAGAAAACATGCCTCACAGGCGCCTGTCCAAGCGAAAGGCACATCCTTCCGGGTCAACTGTGTCATAGGACGTGCAATCTGCGAAAACCCTCTGATGAACCGTCTGTAGTAACCTGCCAGTCCCAGGAAACTGCGAATCTCAGTGACTGAACGCGGTCTCTCCCACCTGAGCACTGCCTCGACCTTGGCGGGATCCACCGCCAGGCCGTCTCCAGAGATCACATGACCCAAAAAGGTCACCTCCCTCAACCAGAACTCGCACTTGCTGTATTTGGTGTACAGCCTGCGTCGTCTCAGAGTGTCCAGAACCATCCGCAAGTGCTGTCCGTGCTGCGTCCGATCTCTAGAATAGATGAGTACATCATCTATGAAAACCGCCACAAACTGGTCCAAGTACGGTCTAAACACCCGGTTTATCAGGTCCATGAAAGCAGCGGGGGCATTGGTCAGCCCAAACGGCATGACCAAAAACTCGTAGTGTCCGTACCGGGTGCGGAAAGCTGTCTTGGAGACGTCGGTCTCCCTGATCCTCAACTGGTGGTATCCAGACCTCAAGTCGATCTTGGAAAACACCGTGGCACCTCGCAACTGGTCAAACAAATCGTCGATCCTCGGCAGCGGATATCTGTTCTTGATGGTGACCCTATTCAGCTGTCGGTAGTCCACACAAAGGCGTAGGGTCCCATCCTTCTTCTTCACAAACAGTACCGGGGCTCCCCAGGGAGACGCACTGGGCCTCACGAAACCCTTCTCCAAAAGGTCCTGCAACTGAGACTTGAGCTCTCGCAGCTCAAGCGGTGCCATTTTGTATGGCGTGGTGGAGATGGGGCTGGTCCCTGGTACTAGTGAGATCTCAAACTCGATCTCACGCTCGGGCGGTAGTCCTGGTAACTCGTCTGGAAACACGTCGGGGTACTCTCTGACCACCGGGATGCTCTGGAAGTCCGCCACGGGGCTGTGCTCTGCCACCACACAAGCTAGGAAGCCCTCACACCCCTGGCCCAAAAGTCTCGCCGCCCGAAGTGCCGAAATGCACCTGAAACCTCCGTCCACTGGCTGCCCGTGAAACTCGAAAGGAGGCAACTCCGGAATGGAGAAGACAATCTTCCTCTCAAAACAGTCTACCAAGGCGTGGTAAGTGGACAGCCAATCCATCCCCAGAATCACTCCAAAGTCCTCCATCTGTATCATAATCAGGTCAGCTGGCAGGCTATGTCCCCCGATGCTGACCCCGCAACCCGTGTACACCTCCTCAGCTACAAACAGCTGACCACTCGGACCTCTGATTACGAACGGATTCTCTAACAGTGTATAATCCTGGTCCAAACTAACTGCGAAACTGGCTGCGACAAACGAGTGCGTAGCGCCGGAATCGAAAAGCGTGTAAACGAGTCTGCCAGAAACTGAAACCATAACTGCTACCATGGATCCCGATGCTCTGGCGTCCCTGTGTGTTAGGGCGTTGATACGCCCCTCAGCTCTAGGTGCGGACGAAGCAGCCACACTCTGCGTCGGACGGGTAGGTGCTGGCCGGTACCCTCCTCGCGACTGCTGTCCTCCTCCTCGTGCCTGGGAACCGCGGCCTCCTGCACGCCCTCCAGTGCTCTGCACGGGAAGTATCTGCTGACCTCCTGCCCTAGATGGACAGTCCCTCCTGACGTGGCCCGGCTGGCCACACTGGTAGCAGACGGGAACCCGACTCCCGCCCTCAGTGAGTCCCTGCTGTCGGCTAGGCGGGGGTCCGGTGCCGGCGACTGGCCCCTGTCGAGGGCCCCCAAAGGCCACTGATGGCCCTGCACAACGTGACGGCTCTCCTGCGGACGCCACGTGTCTCCGTTCTCGCCGGCCCTGTGAGAAGTCTGGCTGAAAGGGCCTCTTCCGCCCGCCGTCGGTCTCTCGCGCGGACGGGTTGGTCTCCTCGTAAGTCATAGCTGCCTCTACCACCCTCGAAAACGTCGGCAGCTTCAGGGGTTTGACATACCCCCGGATCGCAGGCCGGAGCCCCTCGGTGAACCTCCAAAGGCGCTCCTCCTCAGTGGCTACCGCTGTCGCTGCAAAGCGGGACAGCTCCAAGAAACGCGTGCGGTACGTGCTCACGGTCATCGTCCCTTGGCGGAGAGTGTGGAACTCCTGCCTCCTCTGGTCCTGCCACGTCTGGGGAAAGTACTGCTCGCAGAAGAGGGTGACGAACTGGTCCCACGTCGGCTCGTCCCTCTCCTGACCCCGGACCGCCCTCCACCACCGGTGTGCCGCACTCTCTAGCTGGTACGTGGCAAAGGCCACGCGGCACTCCACCGGGGGGCGAAGGGTGTCAAAGATCTTCTCCAGCTGCTCAAGCCAGTCCTCTACCTCGGTCGGGTCCTCATCCCCCTTGAAGGAGGGGGGCTTCAGCTTCCGGAACTGTCCGAAAAGCTCGAAGTGGTGCTGTAGGGGAGGTGCTGGTGCACCTCCAGGCGAAGGTGCCTCGTGTACAGAAGTGTCGGAGGAAGGTGGGGGCGGCAGGGGCCCATCCCCTCCCTCGTGTCCAGCGCCGCGTCTGTCGCGTGGTCCCACAGAGGACTCCCCCTCTGCAACCCCAGGAGGAGGTGCTCGGGGCGGTGGGTGGAGCTCCTCTCGTACAATATCCCGTATCAGTCTGGCGAGGTCCTGGGCCTGGATGCCAAGGAGTGGTGGCTGGTCCACCGAGACGTCAACGACAGCACGACCACCTCGCCGACCTCGCCCTCGGCCGCGCCCGCGGCCAGTCTCGCCAGTCCCACGACGAGGCATCTCCTGCAAGGAGACGCGAAACAAAACGGAAACGTCAAAACAAACGGTACCTAACAAGACTTCTAAGAGCTCATGTCAAGAGATATGTTGTGGTGGCTACTCTAGCTATAAACATGTGAATTGGTTATTTTCCAGTCAGTTGATTCACTTCTCGGGACGACCTTGCTCTGATACCATCTTGTAACGACCCGTTTCCCGAGTCCCTACGAGACACGAGAACCGGACCGACTCGACTAATCCCAAGACCCAGTCGTCCAACGAGGAAGTAACCAAAAGACAGTAAAATAAACCACATTCAGCATGAATATAACTAACAGTAAGAAAGTACAGCAGTAAGGAAAGAAACTACTACGGTAGGTACCACCACAACAGTAAAACAGCATTTATCATATAACAGGAACTGCAGGTAAAGAAGGTACAGCGGAAACAAAAACTACTCACTAGAACAGAAACAAAAGGGGTACAAAGCTGTGGTAACTCTACTGGACCCTACTCGGCCCAGCGTCCTCTGCAGCCGCCGACCCTGGCTGCTCAACACCTGGTCCTGAAAAAGGTAACGAGTGTAACACGTCAGCAAAACGCTGAGTAGAGTGGCAAACTAACTAAAGGCAACAGTAGAGTGTACAGTAGCTGTTATGTTCTATTACTTCCTTTATTCACATCTTTCAATTTTTCTTACTATTTCATTTATTTCTCAGATCCTTTACTTGATCTCGAATGTCCTCGTGGGAACGATCTTGATTGCAGTCTTTTCCAAAAGTAGAAGTAGCACGTGGTGCTCTCCTGGCCGGGAGAGTCCCCCGTGGTGACCCTACCCTCAGTCAACCACCCCAAGGTCACTGACAGACGTAACGATGACTACGGCACGCGCGATAAACGCACAGGTAGCTAGCCCGCACTGGCACGCGGTCAGTCGTTTCCGTTAACGGGTGCGCCCAAAGCACAGCACGGAACCAGGGCAGAGCCCTCTCAGTAACAGGGGTCCAACCCCTCAACAGTAACCAAACCGGGGCCTTGCCCCTCCACAGTCCGCGCACCCTCGCCTGACTACCCTGGTTTGCCCTAATGGGCCTAACAAGTCGGTGAAGGAGGCTAGCAGAACCCCGGGGCCCGTGGGGTAGCTAGTACTCTCCTAACACTACTAGCTCTCCTCGGTAGTACGTACACGAGGGCCAACAAGTCGGTACAGAGTGGCCAATCCTAACCCCGAGTCCCTGGGGCGGCTGGCCCCACTCTGCACTAAACAGGTACAGGTACTTCCCTTGGTACTGCGTACCCAAGAGACAGTAAAAACTACATCTCAGTTCCATTCCTTTTTCTTTCCAGGAGTTCCACTCCTAATTCCCCGTAGGGTTCCAGCTCTTTATCTCAGAACATCATATGTTTCACTTTCCAGATTCACATTCTCAAAATCCATGATCTCAAACATGTTTCTTTATTCATAACAGGCAGCTGTTAATTAAATTTACAGGCAGCTTTATATATTCCTTTCCAATTTTCCAAGACTGCTGTAATATACATTCCACTAGTTTTTCCACCCTAGGATCTATCATACAATCTAGTTTTCCGGTCCTAGGATTCATGCAACACCTAGGAGCTATCATTCCATATATTTCTCATTCCTAGGATTCATGCAATGCCCTAGGTTCTAGTTATGGTCCCATACTTTAACAGATTTTATTAATACTTAAAGCCACTCTACCAGGTACAACGGGAGTAGTGGGGGCGTGATCGGGAATCCCGCGTGCCTCCGCGACTCTCAAGACTGCAACCGAACGAGGTCCTATCACAAGGATCAAACACAAGGAGTGTCTCAGAACAGTGTATAGCTACTGTAGGCGGGTAGAGGAATTAATTCTGAAACGAACGCAACTCGAATCACGGAAAACGGAGCCCAAACGGGCCCTAAACGGGTCGAGAAAGACAATACTATGTAAAATCAGACGTCTGGAACTCCTTCCAGACGTCTTAAACGGTGGATCAGAGAATTACCTGTTCAGCTTGGTTCCCCGGACGTCCAGAAGTCTGCGGGGACGTCTGTCCTATACCCCAGACGTCCGATGGTCCACACGGATGTCTGTAGATCACTCCCGCCGTCTGGTACAACTTCCAGATGTCTGATTCGCAAAGGATGGCGAATCAGCGAACCTGCGCACAGCCAACCCCCCTCCCTCAGTACGGTCAGTCGACAAGAAGGAAGAAGAAAGCGGAGACTCACCTTTCAGACGTCTGTATGATCTTACAGACGTCGACCTTGCCGTCTGGCTATCAACCCAGACGTCTGATTCTGGAAATTTTTCCAGAATCAGAACCCTGCTCGGCCTCCGCTCGCGACGCCGCCCGCGTCGCACCTCGCGCGTCTGCTGCTCAGCCCGCAGCAGGTCCCTCTCCGCGTCGCTCCGCGCCCCCTGCGCCCTCCGCCGGCCGGCCAAGCCGCTCCGGCGAGCTCGCCCTCACGGCAGAGCCCCGCCCTCGCACGCCGCACCTCCTCCGCGCTCACTGCGGCTGCCGCTGCCGCTGCGCCCTCGCGTTCGCTTGCTCTCGCGCACAGGCAGGAGAAGAAGGAAGAAGACGGTGGAGACGGGAGGGGAGGCGCGCCCTTTTAAGGCCGCGCGAGGAGGAGAGAGAAGGTGGTCGCAGCCGCCTGCAGCCGCCGAGAAAAGAGGGAAGAATCGCAGGTCTGCGCGCACAGGCGCACAGACGAATCTCCCGTGCGAACATAACTATTCTCCAGACGTCTGTAAACTATCCCGGACGTCTGGTCAGACGTCTGGATGTGATCCCAGACGTCTTGTCCGACGTCTGGGCCACCTCCCAGACGTCTAAAAAGGCGTCTGGGGCACGCGCTCATTACACTTCTTCTTGTTCTTCCTTTTTGCTTCGCTTCCTTTCTTCTTCTTTCTTCCTTCAGGTCTTCTTCTTTCAGAGCCTTCACTTTCTTCTTCTTCTTTCCTTCTTTGTTTCTGCCCTTCTCCTCTTCTGAGTCCTTCTCTTCACAACACACAAGGGAACAATTCACTCGCAACTAAGTGTTGAGCATCTGCACAAAGGAGAAAAACCCTCCCCTCCCCCATTCTCTCTCTTTCTCCTCTTTCCTTTCCTCTTCCTCTCTCAAAGATGTTCTATCTAATCAGGCATTCGGATCATGCACAGTAACTGGGTCCAGGGTTGCGTGCGTGGTGTCGCAATCGAGGAGTGAACAGGCATAGGAGGGTCAGGTGTGTGAGTGAAGGGGACCTCACCCCTGTGTCTGGAGCCGATAAGGCACAATCACAAAATCAATTTATGCCACAGCCGTACCTCTTATTCTCACAATGTGGAACTAATGAGTCCCCCTTCCTTCGTGTGCATGCAGCTGTGGTAGATCTCCCAATTGACATAGCATCTATGGTTAAAGTCCTCGATTGAGGACCTGGAGAGGGTCATGGAATGAAGTCGCGACTCCTAGACGTAGAACCAGGTTGTCTCAATGTCATAGGATTGAAGATGAGACCAAAGATGATGGCGGCAGCAATGGTGGATGGTGAGACCTGAAAATCACACAAACAGCCTCACAGCCACATTAAAATAGCTCATGAGCTTCGCCAGAGGGTGTGGAGTGTGATGGCGGTGTCCTCGTGATGTGGGAGTGAGTGTGGTGGCCAGAAGGTGGCAGGAAAGGTTGTGCGAAGGTGGGTTGTTCGGTGGTGGTTGTGGGAGCGTGGATGGTGAAATAAAGAAAGGGGTTTTTTGCATGGTGGAATGGCAGAGGTGTAGGGAGCGTTGGCGAGGTATGCAGTGCGGTGGAGTGATGGGAGTGCCTTGCTAGAGATGCAGCAGGAGAGAAGGAAGATGATGGTGTTGGCGACGTCGGGGGGTTGTTTTTGGGTTTTAATAAAGGTAATTAACCTAATAATCTAAGGGAACCTAACTAACCTAAATTAATGGTCGAAAGGGGTAGGATGATGTCGGTTATGGTATGGCTGACGTCAGAGAAGGGCATACCTTCGATGAGGGAGAAGCGACGAGGAAGATGAGGAAGAAGACCCTCGCTGGTATTGCGAGCGGTGGAGGAATGTAGGGAGGAAGATCCAACCGACTATGGTCTGTGGCGGCTGGGGAAGAGGGTAGGACAAGGAGGTCGCGGAGCTTTCGGCCGGAGAGGAGAGAAGGTGGAGAAACTAGCCAAAATGAGCTGAGGTAAGGAAGTTGGGGCGAAGCTTATATAGAGCTCGAGACCTGCTGCAAATAAGTGAGGGGAAGAAATCCCTAAAATTTTGAAGGTTTGTAACAGCTTTTGGCTTTGATTTCAGGTCTAAGAAGTCACTCAGATGATCGGGAATTATCTAAGGAACACTCCTTCCACTTTTGGAGATTGATTGAAGGATCAGAGAGCTTTCCTTAATTGAAGGTAGGCTACTCGGTGGGTTTAAGACTTCTTCTCACTCGAAGGCAGCAGGGACTTGTTGGTGAAGAAGATGATGAAGTTAGGGGGGTATTTGCAATATATTTTGAAAGCTAGGGGTTTAAGTGAGAGAAGAAGAATCAGACTAGACCAAAATGCAATCTAGGTCAAGATGACCTCTGATTGGGCCCAAATTTTGGTACAAACCTAATTTGGACCCAAGGAATTTGATGGTGAAGTTGGATTTAGGTTTTAACCAAGTTTGATCAGGTAATTTGTGTAGAAACTCAAATTAGGGCAACTGTATGTTTAAGACTCTATTTTAGATTAAGATGGGTTCCAATGGTCAAATCAAAGGTACCAAACCTTATAGAATATTTTTATATGATTTGTATAAGGTTTAGGTAAATTTTATCATAACCAGAACCTTAGTTAATTAAGTGGGCCTGAAATTAGGTTTTCAGATGTCCATTAATTCTTGAAATGCGTGAAAACTATTTTCTTTCTGCACGGACCCTCTTATTAGACATTTATGACCATTTGACCTTCAATTAACCCCTGGGAACTCCTGTGATTGCTCTGCATTTTGGATATTCTGTCAAAATTACAGATTTACCCCTGATTTAATGTTAATATCTTAGAAAGGATATGCAATGAATTATGGTCTTCTAGCGGTTATGTAGGAGCATTTATCTGTTGATTGTGACTAATTAAAGCTAGATATGGCTGGTGATGACGTTATCATCAGGGTACACTTACATAACCCTTATCAGCAGTTTGCTCCAATCTAACTACTGTGGCCTACCTTAGAAGAGTACTTGTTATCACAGCAAGAAAGGAGAAAAGTGAGATAAGAGTTAAGTAAGGTGAACAACATGGGAAAAATCAAAGACTGTTGCCTCCCTGACAGCAATGCCAAAATGATGGGAGAGATTTTGTGCAGAAAATTGTGGTTTTGAAACATAATCGTCATCATCGCGAAAATCCATTTATCGAATAAAATTTATAACTGAAACTCACATGAGGCTTAAGTTGAACAAGGGGAGGTGAATGTTTGATCAGGAAAAATCGCGTTTGTTTTTATTTGTTTTTGGGACAAAAGGGAGAGGTTAGAAAAATGCGTAAGGTGGGAAACATGGAAGAATCAAAATACGTTGCCTCCCTGGCAATGGTGCCAAAATGATGGGCGAGATTTTACACGAAAAAATTGTGGTTTTGAAACTCGGTCGTCGCAGTTGCGAAAATTCGCTTATCAAATAAATTTATAATCGAAACTCTAGTGAGTCTTGGGTCGAATGCAGGGAGGCGAACATTTGATCAGGAAAAATCGAGTTTGTTTTTATTTGGTTTTGGTGTTTTATGCTTTTCTATTTTTTTGATATTTTTTATAACGCAGAAGATCAAGTTGGCAAATTATATCTAACTACTCTAATCTACTTACAGAATATCAGAGAGAGAGAGAGGAAATAACTATTTTAGAAGAGCAGAGCAATGTTTATTACAAATAATCACATAATATAAATCTATGATAGGAAAGTTGTAAAAAGATAGGGAAGAGAGAAATCCTCCTTGACGGTTGCTTGGAGGACAAGTCGCTTCGGCGACACCTCAAACGAAGGTGGTGAGAGATTGGATAAAGAATGGAGCTAGACAAAGGGGAACAAGGCAGGATGGCATCGCAACTTGATCCACTTCCGAATGGAGGTGAGAGGACGACCATGGTCACTCCACGAATGGGGGTTAGAAGCGGGAAGTAAATATTATTTTCTAGCTCTAGTGGAGCATCTCTAGCTTGGGACAAGCTTGTAGAGATTTAGAAGGGGTGAGGAGAGACTAGGAAGGGATGAAGAGGAAGGGAGGAGAGTGTAGGGGTATTTATAAGGCTTAAGGAGGGCATGCTAAATCATTTGGTGCGTCAAAGCACTAAATGCAGCGCAGGGGACACGGCATGTGCATGGTGCTCTTGGCCACAATGCATACATCACGTGCGCGGTGCGCACGCTTGTACTGGCATGCTGCTGGTGTGTGCGGGCGTGTGATGGAGCAATGTTAGCCGTCCATTCTTGATTAAATGGTAGTGACTGCTCATTCGTCAAGTGCTAAGATCGCACTCCAACATGATTGCACGATGTTGCTCGAACACGTGGTGTGATCCTAGGCGTTAATCGCACGCACTTCACCCGCTCCTTCTCTGGTCCCCGTCGACGTGGTTGTATCACAACCCTTCATTTGTGATTGGGCGATGGAATTTCAATCTGGCGCGCGCTGATGAGGAGGTGTAGTGGGGACTCGATTGTGCATCTCTTGTGTGAGAGCACCATGCCCATCCACTATGCTATCATGAGCAGCATTCCATCTTGGTCGTCCATTACAAATCCAATGGTGGAGATGGCGTGCTATTCACATGTTGAGATTATGAAGGCGTGAAATAGGCGCTCCACCATTGGATCAAGATCCAACGGTGGAGATGAAGTAGTGTTGAGTCTTCAGAGGCTGTAGGTGGGGTGAGAGGCAATAGTAGGTCGCTCGATGATACCACGTGGCATCGTCACAGCTGTCCATCTTCCATTGCTTATAGATGACACCACAAATGTTGGATTGGTTTGATTTTTGCGCCATTAGTCTGCAATCGTCTACTTGAACCCATTCGTGTGGTTGGATTTGTTATTTAAGGCTTTGAATTGCATCACCTTGCCCCTTGGCCTTGGTTCTTTAGGCTACATATGATGCTATGGAAGTCTGATCTGGGTAATTTCAGAGGCATTTGACTCCGATCGTTGCCCTAATTAGATCTATATGGTTAGATCTTCAATCCAAGGCTCATAAGTGTGTCTCCCTCTCTCTTAGCCATTAAAAGGAGTAAATTAATATACAATTCATACAATGTATTCTAAATGAGTGATGATGCATGTTATGCAATATTTATAATGTTGGATGCTTCTATGAGCCTAGGGACATGCAAAAATAGGCATTTTGTTGCGAATAATTGTGTATCTATCACCAGTCAACACCTATAAGTGATCAATTGACGCAAATGATAAAATTATTAGAGGAAATGAAGGGCATACTATCAGAATGGCTCCAAGATGTTGACAATGATGCTACCAAGGGTCAAGCTGAGGGTTATTGAAGAGAATATCAATTTTAAGGAGAAACTTTTTAGCTGCTCCAGCCCAAATTTAGGAAGAACCTTAAATTGATAGTCCTGCCAATGACCCTCTATCAGGGAAATAATAGAGGAATAGCTTAAGGAGTTGAACCTATTAGTGATGAAGTCTTAATGTACAGGTTTGATTCAAAGGATATAGAGTATAAAAATGAAATTGTGGAAGAAATGGGTCCTTCACACAGGATCATTGATCCAAAGAATGATGAGGGAAATGTCTCCGATGAGAAATGTGTTACATTTGATTTTGAAACATATATATGTATGGACCATAAATTTTTTGATTCAAATAATAAGGGATCCATAATCAAAGATGTATTATTAGGAACTGAGGAATTTAGGGAAAATCTTGGGGAGACATCTGTAGATGAAAATGAGTCATCTAGTGAAATTATTTTAAGAAGTTCTAAATTGATTGAAGACTTTTTATTGGATGATTGCGATTTAGATGAGGCTACGATAGAGGTGCCAAATGTCGAAGTTTATGAGAACCCTATTAGTAGCCTTACTCCCCAAGTAGACCCTGAAGAACTTCATGATGAACCACATAAGCCTAACTTAGATATACTTGAGTTAGAACTGATTGAGCATGTCTCTATGGACTTGGACATTTCAAATGGGGTCTATGACATCCAAGTGATCTCGAGGACAAAATCAATGAATTTGGAGGAAAGAGAGAAGGAACGAATACCTTGGGAACATAATTTCAGGAGAGAGTAGACTATAGATGTAAGGGTCACTGTCTTCCACCAACCTTATTCAAGGACCCTTATGATATTTTAACTTAGACTTTGGGGCAGATATAGAACCCAAGTAGAAATGATCAAGGAACCACCTTTTTGAGCTGAATGACCGATGGATGAATGCCTATTATGATAAACATTTATCTTGTGTTAGAAATTATAGACTTGGGTTGCATTCTTCCAAATTGGGGATTGGGCCCCATGCCCACATGTTGAAAGAAAAGAGGATGTGGGCAATCTTGATTATTCACCCCAAGAGCATCCAACTCAGGGGTATGGAGCTTCACCACCAACTGGTCCACATCTGTGGACCTTTATTTCTGAGCTTACATGACTATTTCTTTACTCTCTTGTTGATCCCAACACTTCAATTGGTTGTCTCTTCTCTAGTAGGGTCCATGTCCTGCTAATGACGTAAAACTTAACACTTGTTGGGAGGAAACTTAGTATTTTATACAGGTGTAAATATATTTTCATCTCTAATTCTGAGCTGATTGGGACATGATAGAGACTAGTCAGGTGATATCTCCTTCTCTTGCTTATCACATTTTTATTTTCTATTAAATTTAGTTTAATGAGGACATTGTAAGGGATAGGCATGAGGGGTGGACATTGCATGTCTTAATTATATTTTTGTTAGCTGCATGATTTCTTTCCTTTTTATCATTTAAAAAAATAAAAAGTGAAAGGAAGAAAAAATTGCAAAAAGAAAATAAAAATTGGTATTTTGAGCTAGGAAAGACTGGAAATTTTGATACTAGCAATTTACTAGTCTTAAGAAAAGTATAGTCAAAATCCTTTTGCTTAGACTTTTTAGGTTGTCTTTGACTTAATTATCTAGAGTATTTACATAAATAAGGATTTGTTTCCCGAATCCTTGAAGGGGGTTTTAAAAGTTGATGATCCTATAAAAATCCTTTGGGTCATTGTTTTGCCTCGAATTAGTACAATCGATTCTCCTTGGCCAAAACTACTCAAAATGCAATCGAATTGGGCTTATGCTCATCCACACATTCAAAACTGAATCCAAAACCTTGGATTCATTGCATTACACCCAATTAAACAAATCTGAACTCAAATCACTCAATTAAAATCATTTAAAACCAATTTGACTTTGAATCGCGAGATCAGGTGTGAAAACCAAATCTAAGAGAATCGAGCAAATCAAGTCAATCAAATCAAATCGAGGGGTATTTGTGAATTTATGGAGTGAATGGGAGACCCCCCAGGTGGATTTTAGGTGCTAATTTCAGATCTAGGAACCAAGATTCCCAGATTTGAATTAGGCCCTGATGAAGGGGTGATTAATGAATAAAAATGCGAGGAAATCAGAAACGAATCGTGATGCGTAGGGAAAGCTATATGAGTCAAAATGGAGGTGGAAAAACACCTCTTTAATCTGAATTGATCAGAGAGGGCGGAGTGGAGCTAAGCTATTCTACTCCTACTCTACACTAAACCATCACTGAATTTGATTTCTATCCTACTCCTACTGACCTAAATTACAGTAATTACTAATCTAACCTACTTTAAAAAGCAGGAAATCCTATCTAACAAGAGGAATGGGGTTGCCTAGATCCAAAGTTGGCGGCTAAGGAGGAAGAATGAGGGGAAGATCTCCAACGAGTGAAAAGCCCACAAGAGGAGCTCCAGGGTTGTCCTCAGGTGTACGTCATCCTGAGTGGTGAGGAGGAATTGGAGGTGAAAAACCACTCCCTTGTCACAGGTGCGGCGAATGAAGGGGTTAGGAGAGCTGAAGAGGGAGGAAAGGATCGGCTCAAGAGGTGTAGTGGGGAGTCGATGGCACCCATAGGGATCTGGGGAGGTGCTTAAGTGGGTTGATCACTAGATCTGGGCACCGTAGTGGTAGGATTAGGCGATTATGTCTTAGGCGATGGAGATGGAATCGAGGAGTATGCAAGCGTTCAAATCAAAATGCCACCATTTGATGAGATCTAGATGGGAAGGTGAACACACATGACGAAGTGCACGAAGCTTTGATTGGAGCTAGCCCCTTGGATCGAGAGATCAAGCAATCAACAACCACGATTGAAGGTGTTCTTGAGTTGCTATAGTAGACTCGTAGCTGTAGCTCTTTTGGTGAAATTGAGCTGAGGTCTTAAATGGAGAAGGGGTAGAACATTTGCACAGAAGCCCATAAGTGATGAAGAATGATAGTAGATCTGTCCTCAGGTCCTGCATAGAAGCCCTTGGCAGTTATCAAATTGGTCGCTGGAGGTTTTAATGTGAATAAATGCTTATGAACTAAGGACCTAAATGTAAAGCTCTAAATGCAAGGTCCTAGTAATGTCCAAATGCAACCAATTTTTTATTAAAGCTCAATTAAACATTCAAAAAGTTGATTTCACTTTTAATTTGAAGTTTTGAACTTAATTGTGTGTTCAATTTGCAATTGGATCAATAATTTACATTAATAAATAGAATATCTCATTTTATGACTTAATTTTACATTTTTAACACAAATTGGATGTTTTATGTCATTTCTATTATTTTCCACACTTAACTCTTTTCATGTGTTAATTATATAGTGTTTAACCTAGTTTGTAGCTCAACTTGGGCATTTTAGCTATGATGAGCCACACCTCATCAACGACCCTTTGAGCGACCAAGTCTGCCACATTGTCGGGACTTGTCGGGGTAGGGAGCTCCAGGGGAACACCACCACGTAGGATGCAGCGTGATCCAAGCATCTCCGCCTAAAAGCCATCGGCATGTTAGAATACAAGTAGGCCCAGCCAAGGTAAATGGAGGCCAAGAACAAGTCTCATGAGCTTACCATACGTATACAATAGAAGAACACCTGGTTGCAGTCTATGCCTTGAGGCCCAGAAGTGGCCCAAGACATGACTTCATTTAAGTGTGTTAACAGCTGCCTCTCCAAGTCAGGGTTGATGAGGTGTGGTTCATCATAGCTAAAATGGCCAAGTAAAGCTAGAAACTATGTTAAACACTACTATGTTAAACACTACTGAATTAACACATGAAATGGGTTAAGTGTGGGAAATAACTGAAACGATCTAAAACATCAATTTTGTGTTAAAAATGCTAAATCAGGTCATAAAATGAGATATTCTATTCATTAATATAAATTGATGATCCATTTGCAAAATGAACAAACATTTGAGTCCAAAAGTTCAAATCAAAAGTGATAACAACCTCTTGAATGTTCAATTATGCTTCAATAAAAACTTGGTTGTATTTGGACATCAATAAGACCTCGCATTCATTAGATTACAAATAGGTCCTTAGTACATAACATTCCTTCACATAAAAACTTGCCAAGGACTTCATTGCAAGTCGTCAAGGGTCTTTTTGCAATATTTAGGGACCGCTCTACATGAGTTTTTCACCACTTATGGGCTTCTGTGCTACTTTCCTACTGTTTCGCCCATAAGGATCTCTCTACAATTTCTCCAACTCACTTGCAGTAGGCAGGTGCACTGTAGTCGCAAGAAGACATGAGATCTTAGCCATCGATTGCTTGCTCTCTTGATCTGATGGCCCAACTCCAATCGAAGCTTCGCACGATTCGATGCGTGCAATCACCCCTTGCCCCAGATCTTATCTTACGGTCACAATTTGGATTAGACTTTCGCGTGCCCTCGTAAGCCCATCCCACCGTTGGTGACCGAAGTGTTTGATCTCACCTCGGTGGTGATTTGACTCACTCCCCTGCCTGCTTAAGTCCCTCCTTAGCTCGGGCGCACGATCATCAGCTCCCTTCTACTCTCTCGAGCCGAGCAATTTCGTCCTCTCTAGTTTCTTCTCCCCATACACCTTTATTCCTACGCTTGTGCAATGGAATTCCAACTCCTGTGACCACTCCTCGCCGCTAAGGACCATGTAGCACCAGAGGGTGACACTGAGTCCTACTAGTGGACTTTCAATCCACTGGAGATCCTTCCCTCTTCGTTGCTGCAGCCACCAGCTACAGATCTTCTCAACAGGTCCCATTCTTATGTTAGATTAAGATTTCCTCATTTCTAGATTAATTATAGTGTTAGTTAGAGTAATTTAGGAGTAGATTAGATGTTAGAATTCATTGGTTTGATGGATTAGTGTAGTTTAGGAGTATATTAGCATAGATTCGATCTCTCCCTCTCTGATCAATTTAGATCAGAGAGGTGTTCTTCCACCTCCATTTCGAAGCATATAGGTTCCCTACGCATTGCAATTCATTTCTGATTTTCCCTAGCATTCTTTTCATCATCAACCCATCCATCAAAATCAAATTCAGATCTTAAGCCTTGGCTTCTAGATCTCAATTTGCGCCTGAAATCCACTTGGGGGGGATTCCCACCCACTCCATAAATCCACAAAGACCTCTCGATCTGGTTTTAATTGAACCAATTCACTCGAGTCTTTCAGAATTGATTTTCATGCCCAATTTTGCAATTGGAGTCAATTTTCCTTAAATGGATTCATTCGAGCGATTTGGGTTTTTGTTGAGTTTATTTCAGTGTTCAGATTAGTATTTACCTAATTTGAGTTTCAAATTGGGTAGTTTAGCCAAGGAAAATCAATGGTATTGATTTGAGGCTAAACAATGACCCAATTGGTTTCTTCTAAGATTAACTAAGATCCTGAGTACTACGCTCTAGTACTTAGGAATCTCTGGTGGTCAGATCATCTAATTAAATCCTAAAGCAAATGCCTAAATAAGGCTACATGACTCCCACTCCAATTCGATTTAATTTTGATCTTTCTGAAAATCAAAAGATGTTTCCAAGGTTTTAATGGAGAATTGGAGTTTTGAGTCGATTTCAAAATCTAGTGTGATCTTGTTCTTGACATTGTCCATAATGTAAAGTGGAGATCATATTAGAGTCCTTTGAGAATTTTTTTTAAAGAATGGAAGTGGTTGCATGAATTTCAAATTTTAAGAACTTGATTTCAAAGGATTTTAGGTAGGTTTGGTTTCATGATCAGGCAGTTGCTGCCCTAACATATGATTTTTGATGGCAACAACAGTAGTTGCAGCTGCAAAATTTTAGAGCTGTTGTTATGCAACAGTTCAGCCACTGTTTTGGCTGGAAAAGGGGTTTGAACTGGGATTTCTAGCTGGGAATTGGAGTTGTAAAGAGTTGACCTATTATGTAGTGTTAGAACTTATTGAGGACAATTATTCATCTACTTTAAATTGATTGGAATCCCATTAGAATGGCTTGTAATTTAGATTTAAAGTCTTCTGTCAGCTGTTTGAATTGAATTAATTGTCTAAATCTAAATTTTAGTGAAATTTGAGATAAAAATTTGGTTTAATTGCTCATACATGTTTTTTGTATTGTACTGAATGTTTTTAGATGCTTAGATATCAATTTCAGATCCTTAGCATTGATTGAAGGCCTTAGGTTCCCCTTAGAAACACCTTTCAAGGCTTAAAATTGAACTTTGTATATAAATAAAAATCATAGAAAAAAAAAATCTATCTTGAGTAGGATTAGGTATTTTTCTAAGTGTATACAAAATTTCAAGGCATTCTGAACCCTCGACTTGGTAGAACATACCAGCCGATGACTCAGTATACCTTGAAACTTAATAAAAGAACTTAACTTGAAAAACAACAAAAAGAACCCTTCTCTCTCACCTCACTCTTTCTCTCTCATCCCCTACCTCCTCTAAACCTATAAAACCCATAAAAATAAGAAAATACCTAAAAACTCTCAAAAATACCATGTATACTATGTATATACTTGTATAGATTAATTAAATCTAAGCTATATGTAAATATTGTGTAATATGTATAAAATGTATATAAATAAATTATATATGTATTTTATGTATTAAATTAAGTGTTTAGAATAACTTATTGTATACAGAACTTTATTATATTGTTATATATCAATTTATATAACTTAAATGTATACTAAACTAAGCAATTATATAAACCTATTTATATGTATATATTTGTATCTCATACTGTATATACATATTTATATATGTATTATGTACCATATTATACCTTTAATTTAATTTAAGTATATATTTACAGTAAATAATTAGGTTATTAAGTTAACTAGGTAATTTTTTAATTTAAAATAAAATAAAATAGTAATTTAATGTAATATTGAAGTAAGTCATATTGTATATCTGCATAATGATATATTAAATACTTTTATCATTTTTAAACTATTTTTATACTGTATTATAGTATTTATAGTTTATTTATATGTAAAATCATTTAAAACATGTATTTAATTGTAAATAAATAAAAATAAAGTTTATAAAATGTAATAAAAATATGGAATAAATAATTTATTATGTATATTAATATTGTATTAAGTCAATTTTATAATTAATTAACTAATTTATACTTTAATTAACGAATTAAATCTAATTTAATGTGTATAAACAACAAAATTTACCTAATTTAATTATATAATAAACTAACTTATTTTTGTAAACTACTTATATAATTATGTAGCCCTATATAAGGGCTTTACAAAGCTATAATTTAATTTAGAACGAACCAGCGTGTAGCTGCAATGCTCAATTGAGCGCTTCTTTTGTCCCACATCGGTAGCGTAGGAGTGGTCGTAGCGCTTTATAAGGTTTTTCTGATTGTGGCCCTTCAGTCGTCACGGTGCCGGCCACCAATAAACCTTTACACCATCTCCTCTCTCGATACTCTGGCATATGATAGTATGTGCGGTGCATGGTTTGGGGGCCATGCATTGTGCGTGGGCTTAAATTGGGCCCATTAACGAGCTTAAACCGGAAATAATGCACCTAATTAAGAAAACTGGGGTGGCTCTAGTAGAGGTCTGGTCTCACCCAGTAATGGGTGCTGCATATCCCTCGAAAAGGCCACCCGCCCATTAAACCAAATTTTTGGATTGGGTTGAATCGAACCGATCTGAGAGAGAGTGAGCTTTGAGCTGGCTAAGTGTTGAGTAGCTGCAGCGACTAAGTGTTAGCCCCCCTATGCCTTTTTGTGTGTTGTGTATGTGTTGTCTGTGTGTATATATATGTATTTGTATATGTATAATATATGTAAAGTATAAATTTATAATATATATGTATATAAATAATGTAATATAATGTAAATAAATAAGTATACTGTAATAGTATAGTATAGACGTGTAGTATGTATAGGTAGTAAGCTGTTTGAGCTCTTATATGTATATATATAACATTAGAGCTTTAGTGACAGATTCATCTGTTATTGTACAAGCCTATATATATTAGTGTAGATAGTTTACCTTTTGTTATGTATATAATTTTACTAAGGTTTTAGTGACACCTATATATGTTACTGTATAAATAATATATTACTATAGATATTAGTATGTTATAATGATTTAGGATAGTAGATATTATTAATTAATTTGTACCTATACTCAGGTATTATCTATATTAGTTGTAAATAATTTATATAGAATAATTATACATAATTTTTGACGCTTGTTTGTGTATATATTTTTTTCAAGCATTGTAATGTGTTTTAATTCTTTTGTACATAATTATCTATATGTAATGACATCAGTTTGTATTTGTGATATATACTACAACAACAACATTTTAAAATCCCTTTTTAATGCAAATCAGTCATCGATGATCATATTTTTAGTACCGTTGCCAGGGAGGCAACTCTCTATTTGCCAAAAATCTTCTTTTGTTCTTTTACTTGTAAATATTTTTGATTTGTTTGTAAATATATATTCTTTCATTCATATTCTTTGTTGTATATAGATTCTTTTATTCATTATATTCTTTGATTTGTTTTGTATATAATTGCCTTACTAATCATTTGTTGTTTTTGCAGCACTTGAGGAGTAGTGAACTTTTCTGGGTGGACTTCTTCCTGATGGGTTCGCTGCACTTTAGACTTGACTTTCCAGATGGAGCTAAATTTCCTGCTTTTTCTAGATTATATTAGTTGGTAGTATAGACTTAGGTATATTCATACGATATTTGTGTTAGGCATAAGTTGTGAGAGCTTGTTCTCACACATATTTGCATAACTTGGACTCTTTGCACTCTCTATATCACTCTACTCATCTCTTATCGACATGGTTTTTTCGTATCGCATCTTTCCGGATTGATTTCTTTTTGATTTGTTTTTGTTTGTTGCATTTCAAAAATCCAAAAAAAAATTATAAAATAAAAAATACAAAAATATCTCATCCCTTATCTAGCAGCATATTCTAGGCATCCATACTCATGATTGCACATGTTTTGCTAGATTTTATTTCAAGTCAAATTGCATACTGTAGAATTGCTGGAGTCAGGTATGCATCTTCTATCCTTTCTGAGCTCCTGCCATCCTTGCATTTAACTTAAACTTAACAAGACCATCTTTTCCTTGAAAAGAACTAAAAAGTGAGACGAGTTGCATAGAATACACTTCTTAAATATCTAAATCAAATTCAAACGGAGAGACTAAAAATTGTTTGAACGCCTGACTTAGCTTTTCATCGCTATCTATTGATTGCTATCGTATACACACTACACGATCACATCAAGTTCACAAATACACGGGTTTCTATCTCATCTCCTTGAGCAACCATAGGATTTGGATTTGCATGCCAGTCTTATCCAAATTCCTGGTGGATTTTAGAGGTCTACACTTTGATAGATTATCTTTAGAATACGTACAATTGTTTTGAGACATATGTTTGCGTACTACTACTATTTTTCAGATTTCTTGCTTGACTTGTTTGATTGGTCTTTTAAT
The DNA here is from genome assembly GCA_037157565.1 of Thalassia testudinum. Taxonomy (NCBI): domain Eukaryota; kingdom Viridiplantae; phylum Streptophyta; class Magnoliopsida; order Alismatales; family Hydrocharitaceae; genus Thalassia; species Thalassia testudinum. Next base: position 34,676,486 of record JAZHRO010000035.1, on the reverse strand, counting down.
TATTGAGATTTATTGGGATGTCTGATTTTGTGATTGAGATTGAGTTTGTTTATCTTTCCTTTTGAGTTGTGACTATTTCAAAAACTCGTTTTCAAAAATCGACTCAATGGAAGGTAGGAGATCCTAAAACCTTGAGTTAGTACTTCCCTTGGGTACTGATGCCCAAGCTTCCACTTCAATGCCTTCCACATCAAATTCTCTACCTTCTAGGCCTCAAACTCTCATCCACCGCTCCATTCATCCTGATGATGACAATGATTCTGCACAATTCGAGGATTTCGAAGAACTTCCTCCACATCTCTCTACACATCATCCTCCACCACCACCACCAAACCATAGGTTCCAACCTCCTCCATACCCTAACTTCCCTAACCAACCACCACCGAAGAGGGGTCCTATGCCTCATTTGCAACATCTGTTTGAAACACAACTTCAAATGAACACCCTTACCCTACAGGTGCAACAACTTGCACAAGTATCGACTTTCTACGACATTCATCAAATAATCACAATAAAGTGCTATTGATGAGTTTTTTCTCGGCAACGATGCCAAAAATTTGATCATTGACAACTGGTTTACACTAAAAGAAGGGGTTTTAAAATGTCGTTGTTGTAGTATATGTTACAAATACAAACCGTTGTCGTGTCAATTTTATTTATATACTTAATTTTTACTAGTTTATTTCAGGTCATTCACTGGGAGACAGTTATTGATATACATCACTCTCTAAGTCAAAAAAATTCTTTTATTCCAAAAATGTTGATTTTATTTACAAAAATGAATGAATGAATCAATGAATAAAAGAATCTGGTTAATTATATACAAAAGAATGAATTAAAATACATTACAATGCTTGGAAACAAACGTACACAAAAAAGCATAAAAAATTATGTATAACTACTCTATGTTAATTATTTACAACTAATATAGTTAATATCTGAATATGGTATAGAAATACTTAATAATACTTACTATGCTAACTCATTATAACAAACTAATATCGATAGTAACATAAATAAATGTTGCTAAAACCTTAGTAAAATTATATACATAACATCAGGTGAAACACTGTCTATACTAACATATATAGGAATGTACAGTGATGGATGAATCTGTCACTAAAGCCCTTGTTTGATATATTTACATAAGAGCTCAAACATTCTACACTATACGCTTATATATGCTATACTATATTATTTACAATATACATTATTTATTTACATTACATTATATTATTTTTATAAATATACTTATTATACACCATATATATACACACAATACACACATACACAGACATATGCAACTGACGCACTCAACACACACAACACATATAACTCACACACACACACAAGGCACAGGGGCTTTAACATTTAGCTGCTAATCTTCTCACTCTCCTCTCTTAGCTGATTCAAATTGGTTCTTCTCTTCTCAACTGGTTCAAAAATTGGTTTAGTGGGCAGGCAACCTTTTCAAGGGATACGGAGCACCCATTTCTAGGTGGGAGCAGACCTCTACTAGGGACACCCTAGTCGTTAATTAGGTGTTTTAATTTCGGTTCAATGCTCATTAATGGGCCCACACAGGCCCACGCACAGTGCACGACCCCCAGCCCAATGCACTGCACATCATATATTCATGCCATATTCGTATCAAAGAGAGAGCAATGTGTGTATGAGGGCTCCCGGTGCCTGATGACCGGTAAGGCAAGATGAGAAAAACAATAAAAGGTGCTACGCTCGTTCAGCAATACACGATGTGGGACTTTCAAGTGCCTCCTCATGCGCTACAGCAACGCGCGAATGCTGTTCTAATTTAGTGAATTTGGCCCTCGATTTGAGGGCCCAAATTAAATCCAATTTCAAAATAAATTATAGGGTTATAAAGCCCTTGCATAGGACTACATAATTATGTAGTTACTTTACAAAAATAAGTTAGTTTATTATATAATTAAATTAGCTAAAGTTTACCATATATACAAGTTAAATTAGAGTTTAATTCATTAATTAAAGTATAAATTAGTTAATTAATTGTCAAATTGACTTACTACAGTATTAATATACATAATAAATTATTTATTACAGATTTTTATTATATTTTAGAAGCTTTATTTTAATTTATATGTAATTAAATACAAGTTTTAGGTTTTTTTATCTAAATAAACTCTAAATACTATAATACAATATAAGTATGATATTAATAAGTTGAAAATACTTAGTATAATATGTTACAACTATACATTATAAATTATCTCAGTATTAATTTAATTTACTAACTTATTTTATTTTAATTTAATAAATTACCTATTAACTTAATAACCTAATTAGTTACTGTATATATATAATTAAATTAAGTTACATGCATTATAATATTTATATTATATAGATAACTACATATGTATAGTATGAAGTACAAATATGCACATATAAACATGTTTGTATATTTACTTAGTTATTATACATTTAAGTTATATAAATTAATATATAACAATATAATAAGCTTATATATATAATAAGTTATTCTAAATACTTAATTTAAGATGTATAATACATATATAAGTTATTTATACTCATTATGTACATATTGTATACTACATACAAATAGTTTAGATTTAAATTAATATATATACAAGTTTTTACATAGTATCATGGTATTTTTAGGAGTTTTTAGGTATTTTCTGATTTTTATGGGTTAAATAGGTATAGTAGAGATAAGGGATAAGAGAGAAAGACATAGATGAGAGATAGAGAGCTTTTTTTATATTTTTGATGTTTGGTTCTTTTATTAAATTTTAAGATATACCGAACTGTTGATTGGTATGCTCTACCAAGTTGGGGGTTCAGAATTCCTTGAAACTTGGCACACACCTAAAAATATACCTAATCTTAACCAAGACAGGTTTATTTTATTTTTTGAATTTTTTAAAGATTTTTATTTATTTACAAACCAACCCAAGTTTAGGCCTTGAAGAGGGTTTTCAAAGAGAACCTAAGGCCTTGAAAATAGTTCTAGTGGTTAGAAAGATGATTTAAACACATCAAAACACTCAACACACTACATGAAAGGTGTATGGGTTGTTAATCATGATTTTTGCTGAGATTTCATTAAAATTCTCCTTTGGACAGTTCTACACAAGAAACAATAGTTGACAAAAGAATTTAAACAAGATTACAAGCAATTCAAGTTAAATTAAAATCCAAATTCAGTACATGAATGCTTGTACAAATAATTCCTACACTATAAAACAAGTCAGCTCAATTTCATTCCCAAGTTCATCCCAAAATCCACATGAATACTAACTCAGCAGCTACAGATAGCCATAGTAGCAACTACTGCTGCTACTACTATAAATCAGCAGCTCAATGCCACTGTTGTGGTTGCTCAAATGCAGCAGAAGTTGGGGTAGCTACTCAGTTGACTTAAACACTCAAAATTGCAGCTACTGCTACCATCTTCAGCAGCTGCTTAGAACCTGGAACTAGCAGCTAGGAGCTACTACTATGTTACTGCCCAAAACTCAAGCATGAAATCCAAAAGATCTTCATGTTTAAAATCATCATAAAAGCAAGTCAAGAAGGTCATCCGCAGGTCTAATAAATCAGATCTAAGGATCAATAAAGCTCAGCAAATCATTCCATCTCCAAATCATTTGAAATCAGAGTTAAAATTCTCCAAAGAAACTTGTTCAATAGACAAAGCAAAGCAACCATTAGCTGCTATTCAGATATGATAATCCCTACTAGAAATCCATCTTTCAACCACTCAAAAATTCTATTAAAAACTTCAAAAATCTCAGTTGACCTATAAATGTCAGATTTAAAGCTTTTTCCAGGAAATAATGTTGCCCAAACTGGGCTGTTGCTTTGGCTCTACCAAAATGATTTGATCATCTGAAATATCTGCACACCATTAATTATTGTGCATGTGTTCTAGGTGATCCTTTAAAACCAATTGGATCATTGCTCAAGCCTCAAATCAGGACATTTGATTCTCACGGGCTTGAGCTACCAAACAAAGCCAGAAATCAGGGATTAAATTTAAAATTGGGCATAAGCACATATAATGATCAAAATCATGTTAAAATAGCTTAAGCCCATTGTAATCAAGCCAATCAAACATAAGAAAGCTCAATTTGATAATTTAAATCCGATCAACACATGATTACTTCAGAAAATCTTCATTCAACTCAAGTATTCAAATCATTTCCAAATGACCAAATAAGCATAAATCAAACTGTATTGAGGGTGCTTGTGACTAATGGAATGAATGAATTTACCCTCAGATGGAATTGAATGCACTGTGGATCTAGAAGCTATTGAGGTTTAGATCCATAGTGATTCTCATGAATGAGGTGAATCATGAAATAACTCGTCGAGGAAAATCAATGAATGTGATAGTGATATGGAAAGGGAGATTAAATGAACATGATGAATAGATGAATTCATCTCCTCTGATCGGAATTGATCAGAGGAGGTGGGTGAGTGGCATACTACCTAATTTAATCTACTCGTAACTCACTACTGAATCAATCAATCAGTTTACTAACTAATTCTATGAACTAATGCACTAATTCTACTCTACTAAAACTAAATTACACTAGCAACTATTCTAAACTACTCTAAAAAGCAGGGAAATCCTAATCTAAAGGAGGAATGGGATACCTAGGCTGTAGCTGGTCACTGCAGCGATGAAGGAGGATGAAGAGGACTCCAGCGAAGAATGGGATCCCTGGGTTGCAGCTGGTCACTACAACGATGAATTTGAGGAGGGAGAGTCGCCCTTGTCACTGGCGGCCCTAATGAAGGAGGAAGGAGAACTAGAGGGTGAATGAAAGGATCGACTCAGAGGGAGGGAGCTGATCGCATGTGCAGGGAGCTGGGGAGGGACTTAAGTAGACGAGGTACTGATTCAGAGCACCATAGTGGTGAGATTAAACACCTAGGGCTTGGGCGATGGGGATGAGCTAGCGAGGACGCATGAGATTTCAAATCAAATCACGGCCATTGGATGAGATCTATGGCAAGAGGTGATCACATGCGCCGAAGCACACGAAGCTTTGAATTGGTGATGGCCATCAGATCATGGATCAAGGAAGTGACGGCTGCGATCTCATGTGTTCTTGTGGTTACAGTGGACTCATAGTGCAGCAGGTGTAAAGGTGGAATTGCGCTGAGGTCTTTATGGGTGAAGGGGTAGAGGTTTTGTGGTGAAGCCCATAAGTGGTGAAGAAGCAATTTAGAGCAGTCCCTAGAATTTGCAAAGAGGCCCCTACGACTTTCAAAATGGTCCCTGGATGGTTTTTAAATAAATAAAATGTATGTGACTTGAGAACCTATATGTACTCTAATAAATACAAGGTCCTGATGATGTCCAAGTGCAAGCAAGTTTTTATTCAAGTATGATTGAACATTAAGGAAGTTAATTTTACTTTTGATTTGAACTTTTGGACTCAAATGTTTGTTTAATTTGCAATTGGATCATCAATTTATAATAATGAATAGAATACCTCATTTAATAACCTAATTTCACATTTTTAACACAGATTTGATATTTTCGGTCTTTTTCATTATTTCCCACACTTAACCCTTTTCATGTTTTAATTCAGTGGTGTTTAACCTAGTTTCTAGCTTAATTTAGGTATTTTAGTTATGATGAGCCACACCTCATCAACAAGCTGTTAATTTTCTAACAAACCCCCAACCTCAACCTTGTAGACGTTAACTACGGGATTACTATAATCCTATAGTTGTACAACCTATGCCTATGGTACGTTTTCTCGATGGGGTCATGTTGCTGAATTGAAGCTGAACATCATAGCACTTATACTTTACTTCCATGGTCTTACTTTTGAGGACCCTTTTCAGCATTTAGAGGAGTTGAAAAATCTTGCTCAAACCTTGGGTCTGCAAGGTCATGATCAGCACGCACTTTTGATGAAAATGACATCCTTTTCATTAAAAGGTAAGGCAGCCTTCTGGTTTAGAACACTTGCATGGACTACACCAATAGAAACTTGGGCTTCTTTGGAACATAAGTTCCTTAAGAAGTACTTTCCTGTAGGCCACACAAACCCTTTGAGGCATGCCATCACTACCTTTACACAAATTTAGGAGAGCAGATGCACGAGGCTTGGGAGAGATTCCATGAGCTTCTTAGAAAGTGTCCCCACCATGGTGTCTCTCTTTCTTCTTAGAAAGAGAGAGAACGAGTACAAAGGAATTAAAGAGAGCACAGTTTCTCGTCTCTCTCTTAGTTGAATTATTTAATAATATGGAAATCTACGTTCTAAAGTACTAGTCTATATGTAGCACCATATGAGTGTGAGCCACCAAAAATAAATCCACTTGACTCAAAGAAAAAGTCTTCTACCTAACCCAAAAGCCGAGGCTGAATATACAGGTTACCTTATAACCCCGAGGGGAGAAGTTTACCTATCCCAATAGATTTTTACTAAGGGTCACGTACGAGCTTTAAATGTGGATTGAATTTTCACTTAGATCCGTTGCATAGACTACAACAAAACACATTCATGATTATCTGGATTACTAAAGTATTTGATTAAAAGAAAAGACATAAATCTCTAGTCAAACTCTTGATAGAAATCTGTCATGTAGGACTACTTTGCATTTAGTCTTGCATTTGCTAGGGACTAGCAAGATTTAGGCATGGGGGTGTGATTGCACATCAATCATGCAACCTAAAACACCTAAATTGAGCTAGATTCTAGCATAACTTCGAGTCAATGCATGCATAAGCATCGTAATTCGCATACTAGTTAGTTTATTAATCATGTAGATAATATCATCATTTTATGACCTAAAAGCGAGATGATTTTAATCTCAGATGATTCGAAGCTGCAGATGTTAGATCAGACTAGATAGATCTGATCAAAACGACGACGGAAGTCCAATGCTTCCGAAATCGTCCCGATCAGACAACCAGAGCATCGTGTGCAATCCATAGAAGAATGGAGATGATGGAGCCAAAGGACAAAGATCTAATCCTCAGATGAAGAATCTAACCACATGGATGAATCCGGATCAACGATCGCAGTCCAACGACGCAAAAATCAACTCGATCGGAGGTCTACAGCACCAGATATGAAGAAAAAAAGATGGACATCCATGATGGCACCATGTGGCACCATCACAGCCGCTCCCTCACCACCGCCCCATTTAGGAAGGCCACATTGCACTCTACGAGCGTGCCATGTCGCCCGCCTAGACTGGATAAGGATAAATACAAATAAACAAGTATATATAACAAAGGCTTTGCATTGTGCAGTGGCTCGCGTGCGCTCGTGCATGCACAGGGTGTGGGTTCGAGCCTTGCGCTGCACGAAATTGAAGCGAGAACGTGCGGGCACAATTGTGCGTGAGTGTACATTCTGAAGCGTGGCGACGTGGCATGATCAGAGCACGTAGCAGGTACGCGTGATCTCACCCAGTTGCTTCGACGCTAAGACAGCGACGCTCGTTACGATCGGATGGTTGACGTTAAGGCGGGATTAAGGCTTGAGAAGCAAGAAAGAAAAGATGAAGGGTGCGTGAGGAGGAAGCGAGGCCGTGCAATCTTCGATCCAACGCTCCAGCAGCTGCCATGTGTCCCCACTAGAGCAAATCGGAGCGTAGAAGGTTTTCTGAAGGCTGAATTAGAGCCGTTGATCTCCCGATTGACGGATCTAATTAACTAAAGGGTTGTTGCAAAAGATTAAGGGTTAAAATACCCTTTTTGCCCTCCATCAAAACTATAAACGAAGGCCCATGGCTCCCCAGTTGAAGGCATCAACTTACAATCTCTCTCTCCCATTAACTCCAAATCCCTTCTACCATCTTCTCTGCAATTCTCTATCCCTCTGCAACTTCGTCCCGACTCTCTGGATTTGAGGTGCTGCCGCATCTCGCACAAGCATCCCACAAGCGACATTGTTTCTCTGCACTTTCTATCTCTCTCTATCTCTCTATCTCCCTCTCCTATTTATCTACTCTCTCTCTCTTTAGCATAATACTTTCTACTTTGAAAACTATTTATGAATGCAATAAAATTCTGATATTGTGAATGCTTGATATTTGCTCTTTATATATATATAAATACATATATAAATACCTGTTAGAAATAGTTTTTTGAAAAGCTTCTGTTAAAAATCAAGATTGCCTCCCTCGAACGACCCGGTACTCATCGGAGTTTTATAAATTTATTTGTCGACGTGTTTTCGCGCTATACTACAACTAAACAACTTTTAAAATGTGAATTACGTGCCGAACACATGGTCATGCTTCTGAGGACCCATTTCAACATCTAGAGGAGTTGAAAAATCTTGCTCAAACCTTGGGTCCGCAAGGTCATGATGAGCACACGCTACTAATGAAAATGTTCTCCTTTGCACTTAAGGATAAAGTCGCCTTCTAGTTTAGAACATCAACACAGACTACACCCATAGAAACATGGGCATCTTTGGAACATGAGTTCCTTAAGAAGTATTTTCCAGTAGGATGCACAAACACGTTGAGGCGTGCCATCACAACATTTACACAAAATTCAGGAGAATAGATGCATGAGGCTTGGGAGAGATTCCATGAACTTCTTAGAAAATGTCCCCACTATGGTGTCCCGAGCTGGCAATAGGTCCAGATCTTCTATCATGGGCTCCATGATGACACAAGGAATCTTGTTGATGTCGCTTGTGGAGGCAATTTTTTGTGTCGGGATGAGGACTCAGCTTTTGAGCTCTTCGAAGGCATGGCAGAAAATTCTATTAATAATTCTTCGATGGGTGTTTTTAATAGAAAGTCCTCTCATTCCCATTCACACACGGGGGTATATGAGGCCCAATCCAGCAACAGAGATTTAGAGATAGTGGCTAGTCGGCTAGATAAGGTGGGCTTAATAGAGAAGAAAGTAGATGAAGTATGGAAATTCCTATCTAAACCTTTATCATCTTCTTCTTCTCAGTTACCTGCATCTCACACTTCTCAGTTTCCCATAGGGAGGGAAACTGTGAACAATCTATCTGTGACACAACCTGCTTTACCGAATTATACTTTTTCCGATACTTCACCGGTTGGAGGAACCTTTGTTCCTCCCTACACTAAATTCCTTGCACATTCCAAAGCTTCAGAGGAGCTCCACGCCATTCACAATGACCCTTATTCACAAACCTATAACCCTGGATGGTGGAATCATCCAAATTTCTCATGGTCGGGAAATTCACAGAGACCCACTTATCAACAACCTTCTACACCACCACTTCACAACCCAATCCGAGCACCACCTCCACAACCACACGTGTATTCTCCGTGTGTCTACCAGCAACCCCAACCCAGGCCTGGCCAATACTCTCAACCTGGGCCAACACAAGATGATCAGTTGGGGACAATCATGAAAGCTCTCGTTGACATGCAACAACAAAATATTGCTATGCAGCAGAAATAGGATGTGGCATTAGCTGAGATGAGAGCCCAGCTATCACACTTGACAGAATCCCATCAACCAAATTCACTCCCATCTCAAGCACAACCTAATCCTAGGAACATACCTGCCTACAGGTATATTCAACCTAGACCTTCAGTGCAAGGTCAAGCACATGCCATTTCACAACCCTTGCATGAACTAGAATTCTACACTAGTCCAAATTCTTCCTATCCTCAGCCTCAACCACCTCTTCTACCAAATTATGAGTTACCGTTTACATCTAGAGATGAATTGAATGCCATCACCACTAGGAGTGGTAGAAGCACTGTAGATCCATCATTTCCTGCTTTTACATCTTTTCCTAGACCTTCTACTTCGACTCCTCCATTTGATTCACCTCTTCCTGATTCTTCTCAACCTAGGAATGACCCTCCCACTACAACTTTTGTACCATTTCTAGAGGCTTTAAAGAAGAAGGGAAAAGGAAAGAAGAAATCTTGTGTGGCTCTTGAGAATGATTTGCTTAAGCTCTTTGAGCAAGTCCACATAAACATCCCCTTGTTGGATGCAATTCACCACATTCCTCTTTACGCTAAGTTTTTGAAAGACCTATGTACACCTAAGCATAAGGCAAGGATTCAGAAAGGAAGTAGCCCAATCATTCTTTCGGAACAAGTGAGTTCCATCATATCCAGTAGCCTCCCTACTAAGATGAAAGGCCCAGGCACCCCTCTTCTATCCTACATGATAGGAAACACTACATTCAATAGAGCACTACTTGATCTAGGTGCTTCCATCAATCTTATCTCAACCTCCCTATCGACACATTTTGAGGTTGGCAATCTGAAGCCAACTGAGGTGTCCCTGCAATTAGCTAATCGATCAATTAAGATACCTCAGGGAGTGCTGGAAGATGTTATAGTGCAGGTCAAGGACTTTTATTTTCCTATAGACTTTATTGTCCTTGACATGGAAGTAACTGAGGATATCCAGAACACACCTATCATTATAGGAAGATCTTTCTTGGCTACGGCCAAGGCAAACATCAATTGTGAGGAGGGCCTTATAGAATTGAAATTTGGAGATCAGAGAATGAAAATTAATATCTTTCAGGCCCAAAAGGGACCATCCTGTAGTTTAATTAAGGAAATCTGTTCCCTAGATTCTTTGGATAAGTTGGTCGAGGACACATTGATTGATTCACTTAATTTAGAACCTCAACACCATTTGGTCTCTAACTTGACTCTCCCTCAGACACCAACTTTAAAAATATGGACTTGACTCCTATTCCCTTAGTGTCTCTAGGATCTTCTAAGATCTCCACACCTACTGCTTCACCTGATCTTGTACCTATTGAACTCAAACCTCTTCCCGAATCTTTAAAATATGTCTTCTTAGGACCAGATCAGACTTATCCTGTGATTGTCAACTCTCTCTTATCGTCTGATCAAGAATCATGACTCTTATCTATCCTGAGAGCACATAGACAGGCTATAGGATGTAGCCTTTCTGACTTGACTGGCATTACTCCTTACTGCACCCATAGGATTTTTACTGAAGAAGGATCTAGACCCACTAGACAGCCACAGCGTAAACTAAACCCTACACTTCAGGAGGTGGTTAAAAATGAGATGATTAGGTGGTTAGACAATGGAATCATTTTTCCCATTTCTTATAGTCAATGGGTAAGTCTTGCTCAAGTCATGCCTAAGAAGGCTAGACTAACCATCATAACCACCGACTCTGGAGAAGTCATTCCTACACGGATTGCTAGTTCGTGGTGAGTATGTATTGACTACTGCAAACTTAACCAAGCCATGAAGAAAGAGCATTTTCCATTGCCTTTCATTGATCATATACTAGAAAGATTGGTTGGGAATAGATTTTTCTACTTTTTGGATAGCTACTTAGGTTACAATTAGGTGGTAATTCACCCTGATGACTAGGAGAAAATGACTTTCACCTGCCCCTACGAAACCTTTGCATTCCATAGGATGCCATTTGGATTATGCAACACACCTGCTACATTTCAGCGGTGTATGTTTGCGATCTTTTCCGACTTAGTAGGTGATTATTTAGAAGTCTTCATGGATGACTTCTCGGTCTTTAGGAGCACATTCGATGCATGCTTAGACCACCTGACTAAGGTCCCGTAAAGATGCATCAGTGTGAATCTGGTACTTTCTTGGGAAAAATCACATTTTATGGTACCAAAAGGACTAGTTCTAGGTCACCTTATTTCTGAGAGAGGAATAAAGGTTGACCATGTGAAGGTGAAATTGATTTCTGACCTACCATTACCTTCATCGGTTAAGCAAATTAGATCTTTCCTCGGGCATGTTGGTTTTTATCGTCACTTTATAGAGGACTTCTTGAAAATAAGCCAACCTCTCACTGATCTCTTCTCTAAGGATGTAGACTTCTAGATCTCTGATGATTGTGTTCGTGTCTATACGATACTTCGTGATCTGGTTACCAAGGCACCAATACTGCAACCCTCGAATTGGTCTCACCCTTTTGAGATCTTGTGTGATGCCTTTGATTATGCAGTAGGGGCTGTCCTTGGGCAAAAACTAGATGGGAAACCTATAGTCATCTATTACGCTAGCAAGACCTTAGATAAAGCTCAGAGGAATTACACCATCACTGAAAAGGAATTGCTAGTAGTAGTATTTGCACTGGAAAAATTTAGATCTTATCTTTTAGGTTCCCATATTATAATCTACACCGACCACACCATAGTCCAACATCTTCTTTCCAAGAAGGACACGAAATCTCATCTGATTAGATGGATCCTGCTATTGTAGGAGTTTGATTTAGAGATTCGTGATAAGGTCGGGATGCAGAATGTACTAGCTGATCACTTAGCCCGCCTTCCTTCTGAAGTGATTTCTCGTTTACTTCCCATTACCAACAGCTTCCCTGATGAGCAATTGCTGGTCATTCATTCTGATCTTCCTTGGTATGCTAACATTCTCAACTACCTGGCTTCTAGAATCGTTCCCTCTGATTGGGCCCGACGTCAAAAAGACAGACTTAGATCCGAGGCCAAGCACTATTACTAGGAAGAACCATGGCTTTTCAAGTACTGCAAAGACCAAATCCTTTGGATGTGTGTCCCTCATAAGGAGATTGAGAGCATACTGTCGTTCTGTCATGACTAGGCTTGTGGCAGTCATTTCTCTAGCAAAAAGACTGCTGCAAAAATTTTGCAGAGCGATTTTTATTGGCTCACGATCTTCAAAGATGTACACGAATATAGTAGGGCATGTCCATGTTGTCAGTCTCTCGGCAGTATTTTCCACCGAGACATGATGCCCTTGAATCCTATCTTAGTGTACGAAATCTTTAACATTGGGGCATTGACTTCATGGGACCTTTTCTTAATTCTTATAGCTTCGTGTACATCTTGTTAGCAGTAGATTATGTTTTTAAATTGATTGAAGCCATCCCCTCAGGGACTAACGATAATAGAGTTGTAACACAATTTGTCCAATACTATATCTTCTTTAGATTTGGGATACCAAAAGCCATCATTAGTGATAGAGGGTCTCATTTTAAGAACACACATTTCCAGTCCCTACTCCAGAAGTATGGGGTATCACATAGGATTGCTACACCTTACAACCCTCAAACCAATAGACTAGCAGAATTGTCCAACCAGGAGATTAAGAAGATTTTATAGACTACCATTCGACCCTATAGAAAAAGTTTGGTCTTCTTGCCTTTCTGATGCGTTGTGGGCGTAAAAAATAGCTCACAAAACCCCATTAGGGATGTCTCCTTTTAGACTTGTGTATGGGAAACCCTGTCATCTTCCCGTAGAACTTGAGCACAAAGCCTATTGGGCCATCAGAAAGTGTAACTTGGCTTAGAGAAGGCCAGTGATTATAGAAGATTACAAATTTCTGAGCTAGATGAATTAAGGAATGAATCTTTTGAATGCTCGAGGATTTATAAGGATAAGTTAAAGGCCTTCCATGATCATCACATCCATAGGAAGTCATTTCAACCTTATTAGAAAGTCCATCTATTTGACTCAAGACTTAAACACTTTGTAGGGAAACTCAGATCCAAATGGACCGGACCTTTCAAGATCTTGAGAATTTTTTACAACGAAGCTGTTGAGATCACCGATATTGACAAATCTGAACCTTTCACTATTAATGGACAAAGATTGAAACCCTTCATTGAGCCACATGATCTCAGACTTGTCAATTCTATTATTTCGCTCCAATATTTTGAACTACCATATGGGTTTATGCCTAGCTGAAGGCGTAAAACTTAGCAAACCTATCCCTTGTACATAGCTATTTTTATCTTTCTTGTTTTCCATTTCTTGCATTAGTTGTCTACTCTTGCATTTTTAGCATACATTCATTATCACATATGTTATGCATTTCACTTCTTAACTTGACTTTCCACTCTGATCTTGTATCAGACTTGAAATTGTCCACACAAAGATTTTTATCTCCTCATTCTGACTTCCTTCCATTACCTAGTTTAAGATAGTGAATAGCAGAGCATGTATTTGCATCTACACTATTCATACAATGAGGACATTGCATAATTTAAGCATGGGGGGTGTAAATGGTGAATCATTTACTGAAATGCAATCATAAACACACCTAGTGTATATAGTATAGTATTATCAAAAATACCAAAAAAATTGAAAAAATTTTGAAAAATTTGAGAGAAAATTATGAAATAAAAAATATAAAAAATTACAAAAAATAAAAATTTTAAAAATACAATAAGGGACCTGAATTTACTTATTATTGAGGGAGAACTCCAAAATTTGAAATTTTTGAGGAGAGAAAAAGCATTAGAAAGAATCTTAAGTGTTTAATTATGATCTTATAGCTGAAAACAAAATAAAATAAGTGTTTATGGACATTCAACCTTTGCTGGTTAGACTTTCTAAGCCACTATAGCTTGATTCGCTTAGGCTTTGGCTTAATACACTTTAAGCTTTGACAAGATAGACCACGATCTCTCCTATCTTAGGATGTATTCTTGTACCTGAGTCACCAGTACAGGATTTGCTGTTTTGCTTTGGCTTATGAGTCTAAGTAACCTTGGTTCACACTATACAGTGTCAGGAAAGACCTTATGAATTTGAAATTCAACCCTAGTGTTCATTAGGGAAGGTGGAGTCCTTACCTGTGCTTGCAGGTAGACTCTTTGTCCTAGTCTTTAGTCTTGTGTCTAGGAGAAGCTCTTTCCACCAAAGAACTCACCTACCAAATAAAGTGTGCTCTACCAAATAAAGTTGTTAGAGACATACTAACATTTATGTTGAAAAAAAAAGACATTCTTTAGAATAAGTCAAGTATGTTCTCCAAGTCCTGTGAATAGTTTTCCACCAAAAATAAAAACATTTTCAAGGTGTAATACAAATACCCTGTTTCAACCAAGTATTCTTTGAGCCCAAGTTAAGTTAGAAACTAGGTTAAACACTACTGAATTAACACATGAAATGGGTTAAGTGTGGGAAATAACTGAAATGACCTAAAACATCAATTTTGTGTTAAAAATGCAAAATTAGGTCATAAAATGAAATATTCTATTCATTAATATAAATTGATGATCCATTTGTAAATGGAACAAACATTTGAGTCCAAAAGTTCAATTCAAAAGTGAAATCAGACTCTTGAATGTTCAATTATGCTTCAATAAAAACTTGGTTGCATTTGGGCATCAATAGGACCCTGCATTCATTAGATTACAAATAAGTCCTTAGTACATAACATTTCTTCACATAAAAACTTGCCAAGGACTTCACTGCAAGCCATCAAGGGTCTTTTCGCAATATTTAGGGATCGCTTTGCAGGACTTCCTCACCACTTATGGGCTTCTATGCTACTTTCCTACTGTTTCACCCATAAGGATCTCTTTGCAATTTATCCAACTCACCTGCAGTAGGTGGGTGCACTGTAGCCGCAAGAACACATGAGATCTTGGCTGTCACTTGCTCACTCTCTTGATCTATGCCCTAGCTCCAATCGAAGCTTTGCATGCTTCTGCTCGTGCAATCGCCCCTTGCCCATATCTTATCCTACAGTCATGATTTGGGTTGGACTTTCGCGTGCCCTCGCAAGCCCATCCCATCGTCAATGACCTAGGTGTTTGATCTCACCTCTGCAGTGATTTGACTCACTCCCCTGCCTACTTAAGTCCCTCCTTAGCTCGTGCACATGATCATCAGCTCCCTCCTACTCTCTCAAGGTGAGCAATTTTGTCCTCTCAAGTTTCTTCTCCCCATACACCTCTATTCCTATGCTTGCGCAATGGAATTCCACCTCCTGCGACCACTCCTCTCTGCTAAGGACCACGTAGCACCTGAGGGTGACATTGAGTCCCATCAGTGGACTTTCAATCCATTGGAGATCCTCCCCTCTTGTTGCTGCAGCCACCAGCTGCAGATCTTCTCAACAAGTCCCATTCTTATGTTTTATTAAGATTTCCTTCTTTCTAGATTAATTATAGTATTAGTTAGAGTAATTTAGGAGTAGATTAGATGTTAGAATTCATTGGTTTGATGGATTAGTGTAGTTTAGGAGTAGATTCGCATAGATTCGATCTCGCCTCTCTGATCAATTCAGATCAGAGAGGTGTTTCTCCACCTCCATTTCTACGCATACAGCTTTCCCTACGCATCACAATTCATTTCTGATTTTCCTTAGCATTCTTTTCATCATCCACTCATCCATCAAAGTCAAATTCATATCTGAAGCCTTGTCTTCTAGATCTGAATTTGCACTTGAAATCCACTTGGGGGGGTCTCCCACTCACTCCATAAATCCATAAAGACCCCCCAATCTGGTTTTAATTGAACCAATTCGCTTGAGTCTTTCAGAATTGATTTTCATGCACAAATTTGCAATTGGAGTCAATTTGCTTTAAATGGATTCATTCGAGCGATTTGAGTTTTTGTCGAGATAAGTTAGGTATAATACAAGGATTCTAAGGTGTTTTAAGTTTATTTCAGTGTTTAGATGAGTATTTACCTAATTTGAGTTCCAAATTGGGTAGTTTAGCCAAGGAAAATCAGTGGTACTAATTTGAGGCTAAATAATGACCCAATCGATTTTTTCTAGGCTTAACTAAGATTTTGAGTACTGCGCTCTAGTCCTTAGGAGTCTCTGGTGATCAGATCATCTAATTAAATCCTAAAGCAAATGCCTAAATAAGGCTACATGACCCCCACTCCAATTCGATTTAATTATGATCTTTCTGAAAATCAAAAGATGTTTCCAAGGTTTTAATGGAGAATTGGAGTTGTTTTGAGTCGATTTCAAAATCTTCTGTGATCTTCTTGACATTGTCCATAATGTAAAGAGGAGATCATATTAGAGTCCTTTGAGATTTTTTCTTTAAAGAATGGTAGTGGTTGCATGGATTTTAAATTTTAAGAACTTGATTTCAAAGGATTTTGGGTAGGTTTGACTTGTTAGAAATGTTTTTGGAATTTTGTGCCTTAGATCAGACCTTCTTAGGTCTGTTCTGGGTTAATTTCAGTATTGTAGCAGTAGCTTCCAACTATTGGTTTCATGATCAGGCAGCTACGGGAGTAGCTGCAGTGGCCGATTCAAAGATTTAAGCCATCTAAACTACTACCCTAACATTTGATTTTTGATGGCAACAACACCTGCAGTTGCAAAATTTCAGAGTTGTTATGCAGCAGTTCAGCCACTGTTTTGGCTGGAAAAGGGGCCTGAACTGGGATTTCTGGCTAGGAATTGGAGTTGTAAAGAGTTGACCTATTATGTAGTGTTAGAACTTAGTGAGGACAATCATTCATGTACTTTAAATTGATTGGAATCCTATTAGAATGGCTTGTATTTAGATTTAAAGTCTTATGTCAGCTGTTTGAATTGAATTAACTGTTAAAATCTAAATTTTAGTGAAATTTGAGATAAAAACTAGGTTTAATTGCTCATACATGTTTGTTGCATTGTACTGAATGTTTTCAGATGCTTAGATATCAATTTCAGATACTTAGCATTGATTTAAGGCCTTAGGTTCCCCTTAGAAACACCTTTCAAGGCTTAAAATTGGTGAACTTTGTATATAAATAAAAATTATTGAAAAATTCAAAAATAATAATAATAAACCTATCTTGAGTAAGATTAGGTATTTCTCTAAGTGTATGCAAAGTTTCAAGGCATTCTGAACCCCCAACTTGGTAGAACATAACAGCTGATAGTTTAGTATACCTTAGAACTTAATAAAAGAACTTAACTTGAAAAATAATAAAAGAACCCTTCTCTCTCACCTCAGTCTTTCTCTCTCATCCCCTACCTTCTCTAAACCTATAAAACCCATAAAAATAAGAAAATACCCAAAAACTTCCAAAAATACCATGTATACTATTTATATACTTATATATATTAATTAAACCTAAGCTATATGTAAATATTATATAATATGTATAAAATGTATATAAATAACTTATATATGTATTCTATGTTTTAAATTAAGTATTTAGAATAACTTATTGTATATATAACTTTATAATATTATTATACATTAATTTATGTAACTTAAATGTATACTAAACTAAGTAATTATATAGACCTATTTATATGTACATAGTTGTATCTCATACTGTACATACATATTTATATATGTATTATGTACCATATGATACCTTTAATTTAATTTAATTATATATTTACAGTAAATAATTAGGTTATTAAGTTAACTAGGTAATTCATTAATTTAAAATAAAATAAAATAGTAATTTAATGTAATACTAAAGTAAGTCATACTATATATTTGTATAATGATATATTAAATATTTCAATCGTATTTAAACTGTTCCTATACTGTACTATAGTATTTATAGTTTATTTATATGTAAAACCATCTAAAACATGTATTTAATTGTAAATAAATTTAAATAAAGTTTATAAAATATAATAAAAATATGGAATAAATAATTTATCATGTATATTAATATTTTATTAAGTCGATTTGATAATTAATTAACTAATTTATACTTTAATTAATGAATTAAACTCTAATTTAATGTATATAAACAAGAAACTTTACCTATTTTAATTATATAATAAACTAACTTATTTTTGTAAAGTAATTATATAATTATGTATCTCTATATAAGGGCTTTACAATCTTATAATTTAATTTTAATTTATATTAAATTATGGCCCTCAAATCGAGGGCCAAATTCATGACATCAGAATGAATCAGAGCGCAATTGCAGTGCTCAATTGGGAGCTTCTTTTGTCCCACATCGGTAGCATAGGAGCAGCCGCAGTGCTTTATAAGGTTTTTGTGATTGTGGCCCTTCAGTCGTCACGGTGCCGGGCACTAATAGACCATTACACGATCTCTTCTCTCGATACTCTGTCATATGATACTGTGTGCGGTGCATGGGTCTGGGGCTATGCTTTGTGTGTGGGCCTAATTGGGCCCATTAATGAGCATAAACCAAAAATAATGCACCTAACTAAGAAAACTAGGGTGGCTCTAGTAGAGGTTTGGTCCTACCCAGTAATGGGTGTTGCGTATCGCTCAAAAAGGCCACTGGCCCATTAAACCAAATTTTTGGATTGTGTTGAACCGAACAGGTCTGAGAGAGAGTGAGCTCTAAACCGGCTAAATGTTGAGTAGCCATAGCGACTAAGTGTTAGCTCCCCTATGCCTTTGTGTGTGTTGTGTATGTGTTGGCTATGTGTGTGTTGTCTGCGTGTATATATATGTATTTATATATGTATAATATATGTAAAGTATAAATCTATAATATATATGTATATAAATAATGTAATATAATGTAAATAAATAATTATACTATAATAGTATAGTATATATGTGTAGTATGTTTAGGTAATAAGCTATTTAAGCTCTTATATGTATATATATAACATTATAGCGTCAGTGACAGATTCATCTGTTATTGTACATACCTATATATGCTAGTATAGATAGTTATTTTACCATATGTTATGTATATAATTTTACTAAGGTTTTAGCGACACTTATACATGTTACTGTATATATAATATATGTCAGCATAGATATTAGTATGTTATAATGATTTAATATAGTAGATATTATTAACTATTTTATACATAATTTTTTATGCTTGTTTGTGTACATATTTTTTTCAAGCATTGTAATGAGCTTTAATTCTTTTGTATATAATTAACCAAATTCTTTTATTCATTGATTCATTCAATCATTTTGTAAATAAAATTAACATTTTTCAGAATAAAAGAATTTTTTCGGACTTAAAGAGTAATGTATATCAATAACTGTCTCTCAGTAACGACCTAGAAGAAACCAGTAAAAATTAAGTAAATAAATAAAATTGACGTGACATCAGTTTGTATTTGTGACATATACTACAACAACATTTTAAAACCCCTTTTTAATGCAAATCAGTCGTCGATGATCATATTTTTGGTACCGTTGCCGGGGAGGCAACTCTATTTGCCAAAAATCTTCTTTTGTCCTTTTACTTGTAAATATTTTTGGTTTGTTTGTAAATATATATTCTTTCATTCTTATTCTTTGTTGCATATAGATTCTTTTATTCAATTTATTCTTTGATTTGTTTTGTATATAATTGCCTTACTAATCATTTGTTGTTTTTGCAGCACTTGAGGAGTAGGAGTAGTGACTTTTTCTAGGTGGGCTTCTTCTTCCTGATGGGTTCGCTGCACTTCAGACTCGACTTCTCAGAGGAGTTTTTCCAGATGGAGCTAAATTTCCCGCTTTTTCTAAATTAGATTAGTTGGTAGTTTAGACTTAGGTATATTCATAGGATATTTGTGTAAGGCATAAGTTGTGAGAGCTTGTTATCACACGTATTTGTATAACTTGGACTCTCTGGACTCCTTATATCTCTCTACTCATCTCTCATCGACACAATTTTTCTGTGTCGCGACTTTTCGTATCAATTTCTTTTTGATTTGTTTTTGTTTGTTGCATTTCAAAAATCCAAGAAAAAAATTATAAATTCAAAAATATAAAAATATCTCATCTCTTATCTAGCAGCAGCATATTCTAGGCATCCATACTTAGGATTGCACATTTCCTGCTAGATTTTATTTCAAGTCAAATTACATACTGTAGAATTGCTAGAGTCAGGTATGCATCTTCTATCCTTTCTGAGCTCTTGCCATCCTTGCATTTGACTCAAACTTAACGAGACAAACTGTAACGAACGCGTGCCCCAGACGTCTTTTAAGACGTCTGGGAGGTGGCCCAGACGTCGGACCAGACGTCTGGGATCACATCCAGACGTCTGACCAGACGTCTGGGATCGTTTCCAGATGTCTGGAAATCCGTTAATTTCGACACGCGCGGGTCTTCTGCGCGACTGAGCGCGCAGACCGGATATTCGCTTATTCCCTCTTTCTCTGCAGCTGCAGACACCTGCCGCATCCTCTCTCTCCTCCTCGCGCGGCCTTAAAAGGCCACGCGCTCCCTCCCGTCGTCTCCACCGTCTCCTCCCTCTTCTCCTTCAGCCAGTGAGCGTGAGCGCGAGCGCGAGGGCGGCAGCGACGGCCGCAGTGAGCGTGGAGGAGGTGCGGCATGCGAGAGCAGAGCTCTGCGGTGGGGGCGAGCTCGCCGGGGCTGCTAGGGCCGACCGGCGGAAGGCGCGGGGGGCGCGGAGTGACGCGGAGGGGGGACTGCTGCGGTCTGAGCAGCAGGCGCGCGAGGTGCGACGCGGGCGGCATCGCGAGCGGAGGCCGAGTGGTGCCCTGATTTTGGAAGAATTTCCAGAATCAGACGTCTGGGTTGATAGCCAGACGGCGAGGGCGACGTCTGGAAGACCATCCAGACGTCTGAAAGGTGAGTTTTCCGTCTTCTTCTTCCCTCCTGTCGGCTGACCGTACTGAGGGAGGGAGATGGGTGTGCGCAGGCTCGGTGATTCGCCATCCAACGTGAATCAGACGTCTGGCTGTTGTACCAGATGGCGGGAGCGACCTCCAGACGTCCGGGGTGACCATCGGACGTCTGGGAGATAGGCCAGACGTCCCTGCAGACTTCTGGACGTCTGGGAAACCACGCTGAACAGGTAATTCTCTGATCCACTTTTTAAGACGTCTGGAAGAAGTTCCAGACGTCTGATTTTACACAGTGTCGTCATTTTCGACCTGTTTAGGGCCCGTTCGGGTTACGTTTTCCGCGATTCTAGTTGCGTTCTTTTCAGAATTAATTCCTTTACCCGTCTACAGTAGCTATACACTGTTTTGAGACACTCCTTGTGTTTGATCCTTGTGATAGGACCTCGTTCAGTTGCAGTCTTGGGAATCACGGAGGCACGCGGGATTCCCGATCACGCTCCCATTTCTCCCGTTGTACCTGGTAGAGTGGCTTTAAGTTATTAACAAAATCTGTTAAATTATGGAACCATAAATAAAACCTAGGACATTGCATGAATCCTAGGAATGAGAAATAGATGGAATGATAGCTCCTAGGTGTTGCATGAATCCTAGGGCTGGAAAACTAGATTATATGATAGATCCTAGGATATGGCATGAATCCTAGGATGGGAAAACTAGTGGAATGTATAACACTGCAGTCTTGGAAAATGGAAAGAGATATAAAGCTGCCTGTAATTTGAATTAACAGCTGCCTGTTGTGAATAAATAACGTGGTTGAGAACATGGGTTGTAAGAATGTGAAATTGGAAAGTGAAACCTGGATGTTTGAGTAAAAAGGATGGAACCCTACGGGGAAGTAGGAGTAGAACTCCTTGAAAGTGAATGGAATAGTATTGGGGAAGTGAGCTGGCCCTTGAGTACGGAGTACCAAGGAGAGCGACTGTCCCCCTGTTTAGTGCAGAGCGGAGCCAGCCGCCCCAGGGACCCGGGGTTAGGACTGGCCACTCTGTACCGACTTGCTGGCCCTCGCGTACGTAGTACCGAGGAGAGCTACTAGTGTAGGGAGGTACTAGCTACCCCACGGGCCCCGGGGTTCTGCTAGCCTCCCACACCGACTTGTTAGGCCCGCTGGGGCAAACCAGGGTAGTCAGGCGAGGGTGCGTGGACTGTGGAGGGGCAAGGCCCCGGTTTGGTTACTGTGGAGGGGTTGGACCCCTGTTACTGAGAGGGCTCTGCCCTGGACTGGTTCTGTGCTGTGCTTTGGGCGCACCCGTTAACGGAAACGGCTGACCGCGTGCCAGTACGGGTTAGCTACCTGTGCGTTTATCGCGCGTGCCGTAGTCACCGTTATGTCTGTCAGTGACCTTGGGGTGATTGACTGAGGGTAGGATCACCACGGGGGACTCTCCCGGCCAGGAGAGCACCACGTGCTACTTCTACTTTTTGGAAAAGACTGCAATCAAGATCGTTCCCACGAGGAACATTCGAGATCAAGAAAAAGATCTGGGGAATAAATGAAATGGTGAGACAATTGAAAGATGTGAATAAAGAAAGTAATAGAACATAACAGCTACTGTACACTCTACTGTTGTCTTTAGTTTTAGTTGCCACTCTACTCGGCGTTTTGCTGACGTGTTACACTCGTTACCTTTTTCAGGATCAGGTGTTGAGCAGTCAGGGCCAGCGGCTGCAGAGGACGCTAGGCCGAGTAGGGTCCAGTAGAGTTACCACTGTCTTTTGTACCTCTTTGTTTCCGTTATAGTGAGTAGTTCTTGTTTCCGCTGTACTTTTCTTTACCTGCAGTTCATGTTATATGATAAATGTTGTTCTATTGTTGTGGTGGTATATACTGTAGTAGTTTCTTTCCTTACTGCTGTACTTTCTTACTGTTAGTTATATTCATGTTGAATGTGATTTATTTTACTGCTCTTTTGGTTACTTCCTCGTTGGACGACTAGGTCTTGGGATTAGTCGAGTCGGTCCGGTTCTCGTGTCTCGTAGGGACTCGGGAACCGAGTCGTTACAAGATGGTATCAAAGCAAGGTCGTCCCGAGAAGTGAATCAACTGACTGGAAAATAACCAATTCACATGTTTATAGCTAGAGTAGCCACCATAACATATCTCTTGACATGAGCTCTTAGAAGTTTCGTTAGGTACCATCTGTTTTGATGTTTCCGTTTTGTTTCGCGTCTCCTTGCAGGAGATGCCTCGTCGCGGGACTGGCGAGACTGGCCGCGGGCGCGGCCGAGGGCGAGGTCGGCGAGGTGGACGTGCCGTTTTTGACGTCTCGGTGGACCATCCACCACTCCCGTGCATCCAGGCCGAGGACCTCGCCAGACTGGTACGAGATATTGTACGAGAGGAGCTCCACCCACCGTCCCGAGCACCTCCTCCTGGGGCCGCAGAGGGGGAGTCCTCTGTGGGACCACGCGACGGACACGACGCTGGACACGAGGGAGGGGATGGGCCGTTTCCGCCCCCACCTTCCTCCGACACTTCTGTACACGAGGCACCTTCGCCTGGAGGTGCACCAGCGCCTCCCCTACAGCGCCACTTCGAGCTTTTCGGACAGTTCTGGAAGCTGAAGCCCCCCTCCTTCAAGGGGGATGAGGACCCGACCGAGGCAGAGGACTGGCTTGAGCAGCTGGAGAAGATCTTCGACACCCTTCGCCCCCCGGTGGAGTGTCGCGTGGCCTTTGCCACGTACCAGCTGGAGAGTGCGGCACACCGGTGGTGGAGGGCGGTCCGGGGACAGGAGAGGGACGAGCCGACATGGGACTAGTTCGTCACCCTCTTTTGCGAGCAGTACTTTCCCCAGACGTGGCAGGACCAGAGGAGGCAGGAGTTCCACACTCTCCGCCAAGGGACGATGACTGTGAGCGCGTACTGCACGCGTTTTTTGGAGCTGTCCCGCTTTGCAGCGACAGCGGTAGCCACTGAGGAGGAGCGCCTTTGGAGGTTCACCGAGGGGCTCCAGCCTGCGATCCGGGGGTATGTCAAACCCCTGAAGCTGCCTACGTTTTCGAGGGTGGTAGAGGCAGCTATGACTTACAAGGAGACCAACCCGTCCGCGCGAGACACCGACGGCGGGCGGAAGAGGCCCTTTCAGCCAGACTTCTCACAGGGCCGGCGAGAACGGAGACACGTGGCATCCGCAGGAGAGCCGTCACGTTGTGCAGGGCCATCAGTGGCCTTTGGGGGCCCTCGACAGGGGCCAGTCGCCAGCATCGGACCCCCGCCTAGTCGACAGCAGGGACCCACTGAGGGTGGGAGTCGGGTTCCCCTTTGCTACCAGTGTGGCCAGCCGAGCCGCGTCAGGAGGGCTGCCCATCTAGGGCAGGAGGTCAGCAGATACTCCCCGCGCAGAGCACTGGAGGGCGCGCAGGAGGCTGCGGTTCCCAGGCCCAAGGAGGAGGACAGCAGTCGCGAGGAGGGTACCGGCCAGCACCTACCTGTCCGACGCAGAGTGTGGCTGCTTCGTCCGCACCTAGAGCTGAGGGGCGTATCAACGCCCTAACACACAGGGACGCCAGAGCTTCGGGATCGGTGGTAGCAGGTATGGTTTCAGTTTCTGGCAGACTCGTTTACACGCTTTTCGATTCCGACGCTACGTACTCGTTTGTCGCAGCCAGTTTCGCAGTTAGTTTGGACCAGGATTATACACTGTTAGAGAATCCGTTCGTAATCAGAGGTCCGAGTGGTCAGCTATTTGTAGCTAAGGAGGTGTACACGGATTGCGAGGTCAGCATCGGAGGACATAGCCTGCCAGCTGACCTGGTTATGATCCAGATGGAGGACTTTGGAGTGATTCTGGGGATGGATTGGCTGTCCACTTGCCATGCCTTGGTGGACTATTTTGAGAGGAAGATCATCTTCTCCATTCCGGAGTTGCCTTCTTTCGAGTTTCACGGACAGCCAGTGGACGGAGGTTTCAGGTGCATTTCGACACTTCGGGCGGCGAGACTTTTGAGCCAGGGGTGTGAGGGCTTCCTAGCTTGTGTGGTGGCAGAGCCCAACCCTGTGGCAGACTTCCAGAGCATCCCGGTGGTCAGAGAGTACCCTGACGTGTTTCCAGACGAGTTACCAGGACTACCGCCCGAGCGTGAGATCGAGTTTGAGATCTCACTAGTACCAGGGACCAGCCCCATCTCCACCGCGCCATACAGGATGGCACCGCTTGAGCTGCGAGAGCTCAAGTCTCAGTTATAGGACCTTCTGGAGAAAGGTTTCGTGAGGCCCAGTGCGTCTCCATGGGGAGCCCCGGTACTGTTTGTGAGGAAGAAGGATGGGACCCTACGTCTTTGTGTGGACTACCGACAGCTGAATAGGGTCACCATCAAGAACAGATATCTGCTGCCGAGGATCGACGATTTGTTTGACCAGTTGCGGGGTGCCATGGTGTTTTCCAAGATAGACTTGAGGTCTAGATACCACCCGTTGAGGATCAGGGAGACCGACGTCTCCAAGACAGCTTTCCGCACCCGGTACGGACACTACGAGATTTTGGTCATGCCGTTTGGGCTGACCAATGCCCCCGCTCCTTTCATGGACCTGATGAACCGGGTGTTTAGACCGTACTTGGACCAGTTCGTGGTGGTTTTCATAGATGATGTACTCATCTATTCTAGAGATCGGACGCAGCACGGACAGCACTTGCGGATGGTTTTGGACACTCTGAGGCGACGTAGGCAGTACGCCAAATACAGCAAGTGCGAGTTATGGTTGAGGGAGGTGACCTTCTTGGGTCATGTGATCTCTGGAGACGGCCTGGCGTTGGACCCAGCCAAGGTCGAGGCAGTGCTCAGGTGGGAGAGACCGCGTTCAGTCACTGAGATCCGCAGTTTCCTGGGACTAGCTGGCTACTACAGACGGATCATTAGAGGATTTTCACAGATTGCGCGTGCTATGACATAGTTGACCCGGAAGGACGTGCCTTTCGCTTGGACAGATGCCTGTGAGGCGTGTTTTCTGGAGCTAAAGGAGAGGTTGACCTCGGCTCCCGTGCTCACCATTCCTGACAGTAGTGGCGGGTTCGTTGTGTACACGGATGCTTCCTTGCAGGGGTTAGGAGGTGTGCTCATGCAGAGGGGTCACGTTGTCGCTTACGCTTCACGGCAACTGAAGCCCCATGAGCATACCTACCCTACCCACGACCTAGAGTTGGCAGCTGTTGTCTTCGCGCTAAAGACCTGGAGGCACTACTTGTACGGTGAGACCTTCGAGATTTTTACAGATCACAAGAGCCTCAGATACCTTTTTGATCAGAAGGAGCTCAACATGAGACAGAGACGTTGGTTGGAGCTCTTGAAGGACTACGACTGCAGCATCTCCTACCACCCGGGAAAGGCCAATGTGGTGGCTGATGCCTTGAGCCGTAAGGCGCCCGCACGCTTGGCCAGTCTACAGTTACAGAGTTGGAGCCTTTTGGAGGAGGTGGGCAGTTGGCTACCTCTAGAGTTACGAGGGTACTTTGGGGCAGTGACGGTGACACGGTAGACTAGGCCAGAGTTGATGGACCGCATCATCATAGGGCAGATGGCCGATCCGTACTTGCAGTCTTTGCGCGACAGAGTACTGTCAGGAGATCCAGGTGACTTCTCTTTCATAGACCAGGTGCTACGTTTGAGGGGACGGTTGTGCGTTCCCAGAGACGAGGAGCTGTTGAGAGAGCTCCTGACTGAGGCACACGGTTCCAGATTCACCATACATCCTGGAAACACGAAAATGTACCACGACTTGAGACGCGAGTTTTGGTGGAGAGGGATGAAGCGGGATGTGGGTGAGTTCGTGCAACAGTGCTTAGTGTGCCAGCAGGTGAAAGCCGAGCATCAGAGGCCTGCAGGGCCGCTTCAGCCGCTTCCAGTGCCAGAATGGAAGTGCGAGTGCATCACCATGGACTTGGTGGTGGGCTTACCTGTTACCCAGCAGGGACACGACGCAGTCTGGGTAATAGTGGATAGACTGACGAAGACGGCGCGTTTCTTGCCAATCCGAGTCACTTTGGGACCAGCACAGTTGGCAGAGAGGTATATCCGTGATGTGGTACGACTACACGGAGTTCCGCGGGAGATGTTATCCGACCGGGATACCCGCTTTACGTCCCAGTTTTGGGCTGAGTTTCAGCAGGCCTTGGGGACGAGGTTGAGGTTTGGCACGGCTTACCACCCCCAGACGGACGGACAGTCTGAGCGCACGATACAGACACTTGAGGACCTTTTGCGTGCCTGTGTACTGGACTGGAGGGGCTCTTGGGAGGAGCACCTGCCCCTGGCAAAGTTTGCATACAACAGCAGTTATCACTCGAGCATCGGCATGGCTCCCTACGAGGCTTTGTACCTCAGGAAGTACATAGCCGATTCTAGTCACGTACTGAGTCACAAGAGCGTCGAGGTGAGAGACGACCTGACCTACCCCGAGTGGCTAGTGCAGATTCTAGACCGAGCCATCCGCAGTTTGAGACGAAAGCAAGTACCCCTAGTAAAGGTTTTGTGGAGGAGCCAGCGGTACGAGGAGGCTACCTGGGAGCCTGAGGCGGCAATGCAGGAGCGGTACCCGGAGCTTTTCGCGGGTACGTCTTTTTGGACCGGCTTCGGTCCTCTTTGAGTTTGTTATGGTTATTTGGACGTCTTTTCCCGCACCCTAGTTGGCGCAAGTTTCGGGGACGAAACTTCCTTTGAGTTTGTTATATTGTAACGAACGTGTGCCCCAGACGTCTTTTAAGACGTCTGGGAGGTGGCCCAGACGTCGTACCAGACGTCTGGGATAACATCCAGACATCTGACCAGACGTCTGGGATCGTTTCCAGACGTCTGGAAATCCGTTAATTTCGACACGCGCGGGTCGTCTGCGCGCCTGAGCGCGCAGACCGGATATTCGCTTATTCCCTGTTTCCCTGCGGCTGCAGAGGCCTGCCGCGTCCTCTCTCTCCTCCTCGCGCGGCCTTAAAAGGCCACGCGCTCCCTCCCGTCGTCTCCACCGTCTCCTCCCTCTTCTCCTTCAGCCAATGAGCGTAAGCGCGAGTGCGAGGGCGGCAGCGGCGGCCGCAGTGAGCGCGGAGGAGGTGCGACCTGCGAGAGCGGAGCTCTGCCGTGAGGGCGAGCTCGCCGAGGCTGCTAGGGTCGGTCGGCGGAGGGCGCGGGAGGGCGCGGCGTAACGCGTAGGGGGGACTGCTGCGGTCTGAGCAGCAGGCACATGAGGTGCGACGTGGGCAGCGTCGCGAGCGGAGGCCGAGTGGCGCCCTGATTCTGGAATAATTTCCAGAATCAGACGTCTGGGTTGATAACCAGACGGCGAGGCCTACGTCTGGAAGACCTTCCAGACGTCTGAAAGGTGATTTTTCCATCTTCTTCTTCCTTCCTGTCGACTGACCGTACTGAGGGAGGGAGATGGGTGTGCGCAGGCTCGGTGATTCACCATCCAACGCGAATCAGACGTCTGGCTGTTATACCAGATGGCAGGAGCGACCTCCAGACGTCTGGGGTGACCATCGGACGTCTGGGAGATAGGCCAGACGTCCCTGCAGACTTCTGGATGTCTGGGAAACCACGCTGAACAGGTAATTCTCTGATCCACTTTTTAAGACGTCTGGAAGAAGTTCCAGACGTCTGATTTTACACAGTGTCGTCATTTTCGACCCGTTTAGGGCCCGTTCGGGTTACGTTTACTGCGATTCGAGTTGCGTTCTTTTCAGAATTAATTCCTCTACCCGTCTACAGTAGCTATACACTATTTTGAGACACTCCTTGTGTTTGATCCTTGTGATAGGACCTCCTTCAGTTGCAGCCTTGAGAGTCGCGGAGGCACGCGGGATTCCCGATCACGCCCCCATTACTCCCGTTGTACCTGGTAGAGTGACTTTAAGTTATTAATAAAATCTGTTAAATTATGGAACCATAAATAGAACCTAGGACATTGCATGAATCCTAGGAATGAGAAATAGATGGAATGATAGCTCCTAGGTGTTGCATGAATCCTAGGGTTGGAAAACTAGATTGTATGATAGATCCTAGGATATGGCATGAATCCTAGGATGGGAAAACTAGTGGAATGTATAATACTGCAGTCTTGGAAAATGGAAAGAGATATAAAGCTGCCTGTAATTTGAATTAACAGCTGCCTGTTGTGAATAAATAACGTGGTTGAGAACATGGGTTATAAGAATGTGAAATTGGAAAGTGAAACCTGGATGTTTGAGTAAAAAGGATGGAACCCTATGGGGAAGTAGGAGTAGAACTCCTGGAAAGTGAATGGAATAGTATTGGGGAAGTGAGCTGGCCCTTGAGTACGGAGTACCAAGGAGAGCGACTGTCCCCCTGTTTAGTGCAGAGCGGAGCCAGCCGCCCCAGGGCCCCGAGGTTAGGACTGGCCACTTTGTATCGACTTGCTGGCTCTCACGTACGTAGTACCGAGGAGAGCTACTAGTGTAGGGAGGTACTAGCTACCCCACGGGCCCCGGGGTTCTGCTAGCCTCCCACACCGACTTGTTAGGCCCGCTGGGGCAAACCAGGGTAGTCAGGCGAGGGTGCGCGGACTGTGGAGGGGCAAGGCCCCGGTTTGGTTACTGTGGAGGGGTTGGACCCCTGTTACTGAGAGGGCTCTTCCCTGGACTAGTTCCGTGCTGTGCTTTGGGCGCACCCGTTAACGGAAACGACTGACCGCGTGCCAGTACGGGTTAGCTACCTGTGCGTTTATCGCGCGTGCCGTAGTCACCGTTACGTCTGTCAGTGACCTTGGGGTGGTTGACTGAGGGTAGGATCACCACGGGCTACTCTCTCGGCCAGGAGAGCACCACGTGCTACTTCTACTTTTTGGAAAAGACTGCAATCAAGATCGTTCCCACGAGGAACATTCGAGATCAAGAAAAAGATCTGGGGAATAAATGAAATGGTGAGACAATTGAAAGATGTGAATAAAGAAAGTAATAGAACATAACAGCTACTGTACACTCTACTGTTGTCTTTAGTTTTAGTTGCCACTCTACTCAGCGTTTTGCTGACGTGTTACACTCGTTACCTTTTTCAGGACCAGGTGTTGAGCAGCCAGGGCCAGCGGTTGCAGAGGACGCTAGGCCGAGTAGGGTCCAGTAGAGTTACCACTGTCTTTTGTACCTCTTTGTTTCCGTTATAGTGAGTAGTTCTTGTTTCCGCTGTACTTTTCTTTACCTGCAGTTCATGTTATATGATAAATGTTGTTCTACTGTTGTGGTGGTATATACTGTTGTAGTTTCTTTCCTTACTGCTGTACTTTCTTACTGTTAGTTATATTCATGCTGAATGTAGTTTATTTTACTGCGCTTTTGGTTACTTCCTTGTTGGACGACTAGGTCTTGGGATTAGTCGAGTCGGTCCGGTTCTCGTGTCTCGTAGGGACTTGGGAACCGGGTCGTTACACAAACTTTTGCTTGAAAAGAACTAAAAAGCGAGACGAGTTGCATAGAATGCACTTCTTAAATATCTAAATCAAATTCAAAAGGAGACATTAAAAATTGTTTGAAACCCTGACTGAGCTTTTCATTGCCATCTGTTGATTGCTATCGTGTACACACTACACGATCACATTAAGTTCACAAATACACGGGTTTCTATCTCATCTCCTTGAGCAACCATAGGGTCTGGATTCGCATGGTAGTCTTATGCAGATTCCCAGATACCAGATTAGTAATGGGTAGGTGCATGGTATGACACGAAAGATATTCTCTACCTCCCTCCCCACTTACATGGTGTCGGCAACTCACCCGCCACCCATGACAACACTTCCTAGAACTCCTTTTGCTTGAGTTCTGACCAAGCGATCAGATCGAACTTAACCAGCTTCGTTGCATCTGCCAGCACGGACGGGTCAAGATCCTCGACTCAGGGCGGTTGGTCCTTCTCAGGTGGACCTTGCCAAGTGGACTGGACTTCGAGCTCTTCAACATTCAAGAGAAAAAATAAGTGGTGGTCTTGCCCCTTCAGACTATCGGGGAGGTCCACTATCCGGTATCTAGCTTGACGGCTATACAATGTATAAGTGCCAAAGGGAGGCCTGTCCTTCTTCACTTTCAAAGGCATCAACCTGAAGAGTAGGCAGAACAAATCCAGATGAGGAACAATCAACAGATGAAGGCAAAGGGACGTAAAAGTATTCAACACCAGCCAACAATTAAAGCTGAGCTGCAAAGGGGCAAGGTGGTAAAAGAAAAGGAAGGAGGAAATAAAGGGATTCAAGGGCATTCATAAACCATGCTCTATAGCATATTTACATATGATGAATTTATCCTTTGTCCTGTCTGAACATAGATGGGTCTCGGACCCATACGTCTCGAACAACACCCCAACCATGCTCATACTCCTCTAAAAATGGTAGAATGGTGGACTGACTACGAAAGTTCGATGAAAAATCGTACAGGGACCTCGTCTTGACGGAGACCCCAGAAGAAGAGGAAGCAACGGACTTACCCTTGCTTGCGAAACCCGACATGATGGCTTTCGCTTTTAAGAGGTCTAACATGATGGCGCTTTGACGAGGGACATCCCTTCACACCACTTTGCTGAGGTAAAAGCTCTCTGCGCAGATGTTCTCCGAGGTAAGTAGGTCATTAACCATGACCCACCACCCCTATATATAGCCCCACGAAGGGTGGTTCCCCCCTGTGGGACGCATCGTTCGAAAAAATGAAATCTCGCTGTATTTGGTGCAAACTTCAAATGAGCTGCCAAAAGCGAAGAAAATATCTGCCATCATTACGTGCAGCTAATACCCTTGTGCACGTATCTGCTGCCGCAAAAAGGGGGTGGTCCCGTCAATGGTTGGCACGTCGCTTGAGGACTTCATCTCATCATAACATCAATAAATGCCTATCTCTTTGAGAGATGAGACACCCCTACCTCGGCGTAACTAGCCATTACCAGGAAAAATAGCGGGTGGACACACCCCAAAGCTACCTTTTAAGGTCGGAAAGATAGCGGGCCAACGCATCCCAAGTCCGCCTCTTAAGGCTAGCAAGATAGTGAGCCAACGCACCCTAAAGCCACCTCTTAAGGCCTACGCCCCAAAAAAACCCTGTTGCATGTCAAATGCACCCCCGCTTGCATACACAACTGAGGCAACATTTGGGGGCATCACCTATCATGGAGTTTCTACTCCAAGCATTACTCTCTCATCAAGTAGACGCTAGCTCAAGAGTAAGGGGCATATGATGAGGGGCAAAAAATTCCCTTGAACTCAAAACCTCGTGATAGGCCCAAAACTAAGGATCCGGCCCAGAGAACCTCGGATAAAGGCAAGTTTGGAGATTCGACCTACCTACATCCAAGAGAACCCCCAGCGCAGCCAGACACGGCAGTTTAACTGGCTTGCACATAAGCAGGAGGGCACGGCTGGACCCGAAAAGACCTAACCATTGGAGGTTTAGCGAAGGGTACAGCAGGTCTGCGCTTCCAATAAATGCTAATGTTATCAATCGCCATTAATGATCTGGCAGCGTATCTGCCCAGGAAATCTAGTTAGGAGAGCGATTCGCTCAGGAGATCCTTCTAGGAGCTCTAGCCCGATCCGCTCAGAAAATAGCAACGGTGAGCTTCGTCCCAGCACATAGTATATATAGGTGGAAAGACACATTAGACTTCCCCCCAAGCAATCCGAGAGAAATCGAACAATTGTATACTTTGTAACCTCTATTAAATTCTAGTGCATAGTTGGGAGTTTCATCCGCCTCCAAATGTACATCTTTTAAGATGAAATTGGGTAACCAACTCTTATGCTCCTTGTGCGATTACTCTGTTGGACTATCCATTCTAGGGAATCTGATCCCTCTTTAAGTTGGATCCTTCATCTCTACAAGGAAGCCAATCAACCCTCATCAATCAATTACATATTTGATGTTTATATATAATATTGTGTATTCTACCATCAGAATTGATAACGTAACATCGATAAAATTAACAGATAAAATTTAAAAGTCCTGTATATCCTTACCAGTAATTCTATCTTCATCTTTACAAAATTGTATAAGAAGTTCTGAACATCATTATTTAGTTGTTAGCTCTTGCTCGTTCTTCGTGGTGACAATGTATTAGGTTATTTCTTTTCATTTTTATTAAGAAGAAGAAATTCATTGTCAGCTATATTTACAATTTGTTAAATTTCTTAAACTAAATGTTGCACATATGTCCTTTTGAAAAAAATTTAAGACTTTTCATGTCCGTCATATTTAAGTTGTGAAGTTAACAATCGTCAATTGGCAATTATTGCAATTTATAACTTATTCCATCGAGTTACTACGTGATACTATATTACGAAATCACGAGGTTCGTAGGATCTAGCTAAAAAAGAACAGAGTGACAACCTGTTTAGAATGCGTTGGCGTTTTCCTGTTTGTTGCTTGGATTTCGCAAGGAAATTTGGCTAAAATGAGAGATATCGGCAGGGAATTGATGGGAAGAGAGAACAAGTTGATATAGAGATGGGAGGTGGTCTGGGAGAAGAGCGAGAGTGATAGGTGGACGGTGGATGGGTGATGTTACGAGAAGTTAATGGGGTTAATCTACAAATGATCCATCACTAATTTAGTATGGATCTGAATATTAATTAATTTTAATTGAGTTTTATATTGTATATGCATCTGTATTGGTGTATCAGTATCTTTTTATATACTACATGGGTATCGATATTAGTGTATCAATACTGGTATCTCATATACTGAGTACCATATTGATGAATCAGTATTGGTATATTTGACTTACATATATGAGCACCATATCCGAGAAGCACTGGTACTAATACTTACAGCTTGGGACTCAACCTTAGTTGAGTATTTGTCTAGTACTCGTGGTGTACCGGTACTAGAGTCTAATACCGATACTCTATGAGTACTGGTAACACTCCAGCATAAAACTGATCTCAACGAGTACTGATACTTGTCAAGTACTGATTCCACAGCCTGTGGCTAACAAGTACTGGTACTGAAGCTCAGATTGGTACTGGTGAGCTACAGGTCTTGGTCACTTCAGACCCAGAAACTAATATGTGTCTCATGTGTACCGATACTCGTGATGAGTACCGATATACACGAGTCATAGTTTTTGGGTCTGAAGAACCCAAATACTAATCTGTCGCTTACATGTACAGGCACTCCTTGGGACTATCGATACTTGTAAGTTATAGTCCATATATCCAGAGTTCTTAAAACTTGATTTGTAGATTAGGTGTACTGGTACTCATGTTGAGTACTGGTACTAGTAAGCTATAGTCTTTGTTGTAGAAACTTGGAGCCAAAATTGTATGACACATGTACTGGTACTCGTGTCAGTTACGAAAAGTTTTTCAGGGTTTTCAAAAGTTGTGATGCAAACATCTAAACCCTAGTTTATGCAATATCCTAAGATAT
Organism: Thalassia testudinum; assembly: GCA_037157565.1. NCBI lineage: Eukaryota > Viridiplantae > Streptophyta > Magnoliopsida > Alismatales > Hydrocharitaceae > Thalassia > Thalassia testudinum. The sequence goes on along the minus strand of JAZHRO010000035.1, from coordinate 34,641,849 downwards.
ACTGGCAAAGCTATTAGAACAAGATGAGATACATAAACATGAACAAGGTTTTGATGTGAAACAAGAAAAGAAAAATGGATATATATATGTATATCTACATAAGTAAAATACCTAGATGCCCGTGTTCATTTTATTTTAGATGAACAAGGCTTGCAAAATGAATCTTCCAAGAGTTCCTCTTCTTGATAATAGCAAGATCACGCACAAGCAGATCTCTTCAAACTTGCCTTGTAGCTTGCTCGTGCCTCCTCTTTTCTGTCACGATAGGAATGAAAAGAAAACTCAAGAGGTCTCTCAGGGACCATAACTACCTATTAATTATCAATAAGAAAAGTAATTGTTAGGTGATTTGTGACTTTACTCATCAAAAAAATCCCAATTCACAACTTAGTCTCTACACATATCTTTATCTTAACCATACTAACTATTTACATTTTATGTCCAAATCAAAATTAACATAAGGTGATCACTTTTATGAATGCACATTTTGATGACCGTCCATAATTTATATATTGTGTCACTATATCTAAGTATGTATTCACACGTAAGTCCATATATTATTAGATTTTAATCAAACAAAAGTCACTTCTTTTAGTTGTATTAACTAGAAAATTGGGATCCGCACTTTGCGACGGGGCTAACATTATTATCGGTTAAAAATATATATATAAAAAAATTATTAATCATCTAATATTCAAAGTATTTTTATTTTAATAATTTGAATAGTAACCTATCTTAAATAATCTAGTCTTATAAACTTAAAGGTCTCCATCTTGATGAGTTTAGTTTATTGGACTAATTTTTAGTCTAAGTTGGTTAGTTCCTACCTTTTAGAGTATATTAATATTTGCATTTGATTATAAAATAAATGCATATAGAATAATTTATATTTATAAAGTTTACCTGATATTATAAATAATTATATGTATTGTAGGAATCAAGTACAACCAAATCTCATTTTTAAGACGTCCGGAGCTTACTCTAGACATCTAATGATGTTGACAATATGCACCACATCTTTCTCATAAAGATTCCTCTCCACACGCAACACCGCCTTCGAAGCCACCACCCCATTGTTGTCGTTGGAGAAGGGCAGAGATCTTGGGAGAGAACAAAATGCGAGAGGGAGAATCGCAACAGAGAAACCACATGCGGAAGATATATCATCTCTTTGCCCCTTGCAGGGATCTTCCTTCCATATCTTGCACCATGAACCAGGCTTACACCGTGGAACTCCAGCGAGCACCGTGGCTTGAGCGAACTCCATTGTCGCCTTTCCATCACACTCCATGCTCGTGATGATAGCACGAGTACCACCCACCCTCTCCTCTTCTTTGTTTCCCTTCTTCTTCTTCCTCTTTCAACACCACCACCTCCCTCGCACGCACACCGCTCGGCCATCGGCTAACACACGCACCCACCTCGTGCCCTCCACAGCACGCACCCATTAGCATCGCCCCACTCGTGGCTACGCACGCACGCTTCCTATGCGCGGCCAGCAGCAGCAGGCCTTCCCCCTTGCGCAGACCCTTACGCAGCCTCCTCTTCTTCTTCTTCTTCTCCACCGACACGGAAATGGAGGAACCCAACAAAAGGCCCCATCCTCCTCTTCGCAGCCATCAATTTTGGCCTCAAAGCTCCGCATCGTTGACGCCAACGTGCTCTCCTCACCCTCATGAGTGCTTTCATGCCCTTAGACGAGCCATCCGCCACCCGAGCATAGCCGTGGATGCCCCCCACCGCTGCTGGCCCTCCCCTTCGCTGGTGAGAGTTTTGGCCATAGTTCTCCTTGGCGCGACCCTCAACACGAAGCTCTCGACAACGCAAACTGTAACGAACGCGTGCCCCAGACGACTTTTAAGACGTCTGGGAGGTGGCCCAGACGTCGGACAAGACGTCTGGGATCACATCCAGACGTATGACCAGACGTCTGGGATCGTTTCCAGACGTCTGGAAATCCGTTAATTTCGACACGCGCGGGTCGTCTGCGCGCCTAAGCGCGCAGACCGGATATTCGCTTATTCCCTCTTTCTCTGCAGCTGCAGACACCTGCCGCATCCTCTCTCTCCTCCTCGCGCGGCCTTAAAAGGCCACGCGCTCCCTCCTGTCGTCTCCACCGTCTCCTCCCTCTTCTCCTTCAGTCAGTGAGCGTGAGCGCGAGCGCGAGGGCGGCAGCGACGGCCACAGTGAGCGCGGAGGAGGTGCGGCATGCGAGAGCAGAGCTCTGCGGTGGGGGCGAGCTCGCCGGGGCTGCTAGGGCCGGCCGGCGGAGGGTGCGGGGGGCGCGGAGTGACGCGGAGGGGGGACTGCTGCGGTCTGAGTAGCAGGCGCGCGAGGTGCGACGCGGGCGGCATCGCGAGCGGAGGCCGAGTGGTGCCCTGATTTTGGAAGAATTTCCAGAATCAGACGTCTGGGTTGATAGCCAGACGGCGAGGGCGACGTCTGGAAGACCATCCAGACGTCTGAAAGGTGAGTTTTCCGTCTTCTTCTTCCTTCCTGTCGACTGACAGTACTGAGGGAGGGAGATGGGTGTGCGCAGGCTCGGTGATTCGCCATCCAATGTGAATCAGACGTCTGGCTATTGTACCAGACGACGGGAGCGACCTCCAGACGTCCGGGGTGACCATCGGACGTCTGGGAGATAGGCCAGACGTCCCTGCAGACTTCTGGACGTCTGGGAAACCACGCTGAACAGGTAATTCTCTGATCCACTTTTTAAGACGTCTGGAAGAAGTTCCAGACCTCTGATTTTGCATAGTGTCGTCGTTTTCGACCCGTTTAGGGCTCGTTCGGGTTCCGTTTTCCGCGATTCTAGTTGCGTTCTTTTCAGAATTAATTCCTCTACCCGTCTACAGTAGCTATACACTGTTTTGAGACACTCCTTGTGTTTGATCCTTATGATAGGACCTCGTTCAGTTGCAGTCTTGAGAATCACGGAGGCACGCGGGATTCCCGATCACGCCCCCATTTCTCCCGTTGTACCTGGTAGAGTGGCTTTAAGTTATTAACAAAATCTGTTAAATTATGGAACCATAAATAGAACCTAGGACATTGCATGAATCCTAGGAATGAGAAATAGATGGAATGATAGCTCCTAGGTGTTGCATGAATCCTAGGGCTGGAAAACTAGATTGTATGATAGATCCTAGGATATGGCATGAATCTTAGGATGGGAAAACTAGTGGAATGTATAACACTGCAGTCTTGGAAAATGGAAAGAGATATAAAGCTACCTGTAATTTGAATTAACAGCTACCTGTTGTGAATAAATAACATGGTTGAGAACATGGATTGTAAGAATGCGAAACTTGAAAGTGAAACCTGGACGTTCGAGTAAAAAGGATGGAACCCTGCGGGGAAGTAGGAGTAGAACTCCTGGAAAGTGAATGGAATAGTATTGGGGAAGTGAGCTGGCCCTTGAGTACGGAGTACCAAGGAGAGCAACTGTCCCCCTGTTTAGTGCAGAGCGGAGCCAGCTGCCCCAGGGACCCGGGGTTAGGACTGGCCACTCTGTACCGACTTGCTGGTCCTCGCGTACGTAGTACCGAGGAGAGCTACTAGTGTAGGGAGGTACTAGCTACCCCACGGGCCCTGGGGTTCTGCTAACCTCCCACACCGACTTGTTAGGCCCGCTGGGGCAAACCAGGGTAGTCAGGCGAGGGTGCGCGGACTGTGGAGGGGCAAGGCCCCGGTTTGGTTACTGTGGAGGGGTTGGACCCCTGTTACTGAGAGGGCTCTTCCCTGGACTAGTTCCGTGCTGTGCTTTGGGCGCACCCGTTAACGGAAACGACTGACCGCGTGCCAGTACGGGTTAGCTACCTGTGCGTTTATCGCGCGTGTCGTAGTCACCGTTACTTCTGTCAGTGACCTTGGGGTGGATGACTGAGGGTAGGATCACCACGGGGGACTCTCCCGGCCAGGAGAGCACCACGTGCTACTTCTACTTTTTGGAAAAGACTGCAATCAAGATCGTTCCCACGAGGAACATTCGAGATCAAGGAAAAGATCCGAGGAATAAATGAAATAGTGAGACATTTGAAAGATGTGAATAAAGAAAGTAATCGAACATAACAGCTACTGTACACTCTACTGTTGTCTTTAGTTTAGTTGCCATTCTACTCAGCATTTTGCTGACGTATTGCACTCGTTACCTTTTTCAGGACCAGGTGTTGAGCAGCCAAGGTCAGCGGCTGCAGAGGACGCTGGGCCGAGTAGGGTCCAGTAGAGTTACCACTGTCTCTTGTACCTCTTTTTGTTATGTTGTAGTGAGCAGTTCTTGTTTCCGCTGTACTTTCTTTACCTGCAGTTCAAATTATATTATGAATGTTGTTCTACTGTTGTGGTGGTACATACTGTGGTAGTTTCTTTTCTTACTGTTGTACTTTCTTACTGTTAGTTATATTCATGCTGAATGTGGTTTATTTTACTGCTCCTTTGGTTACTTCCTCGTTGGATGACTAGGTCTTGGGATTAGTTGAGTCTGTCTGGTTCTCGTGTCTCGTAGGGACTCGGGAACCGGGTCGTTACAAGATGGTATCAGAGCAGGGTCGTCCCGAGAAGTGAATCAACTGACTGGAAAATAACCAATTCACATGTTTATAGCTAGAGTAGCCACCGCAACATATCTCTTGACATGAGCTCTTAGAAGTTTCGTTAGGTACCGTCTGTTTTGACGTTTCCGTTTTGTTTCGCGTCTCCTTGCAGGAGATGCCTCATCGCGGGATTGGCGAGATTGGCCGCGGGCGCGGCCGAGGGCGAGGTCGGCGAGGTGGACGTGCTGTCGTTGACGTCTCGGTGGACCAGCCACCACTCCCGGGCATCCAGGCCTAGGACCTCGCCAGACTGATACGAGATATTGTACGAGAGGAGCTCCACCCACTGCCCCGAGCACCTCCTCTTGGGGCTGCAGAGGGGGAGTCCTCTGTGGGACCACGCGACGGACACGGCGCTGGACATGAGGGAGGGGATGGGCCGTTGCCGCCCCCACCTTCCTCCGACACTTCTGTACACGAGGCACCTTCGCCTGGAGGTGCACCAGCACCTCCCCTACAGCGCCACTTTGAGCTTTTCGGACAGTTCCGGAAGCTGAAGCCCCCCTCCTTCAAGGGGGATGTGGACCCGACCGAGGCAGAGGACTGGCTTGAGCAGCTGGAGAAGATCTTCGACACCCTTCACCCCCCGGTGGAGTGTCGCGTGGCCTTTGCCACGTACCAGCTGGAGAGTGCGGCACACCGGTGGTGGAGGGCGGTCCGGGGACAGGAGAGGGACGAGCCGACATGGGACTAGTTCGTCACCCTCTTTTGCGAGCAGTACTTTCCCCAGACGTGGCAGGACCAGAGGAGGCAGGAGTTCCACACTCTCCGCCAAGGGACGATGACTGTGAGCGCGTACTGCACGCGTTTTTTGGAGCTGTCCCGCTTTGCAGCGACAGCGGTAGCCACTGAGGAGGAGCGCCTTTGGAGGTTCACCGAGGGGCTCCAGCCTGCGATCCGGGGGTATGTCAAACCCCTGAAGCTGCCTACGTTTTCGAGGGTGGTAGAGGCAGCTATGACTTACAAGGAGACCAACCCGTCCGCACGAGACACCGACGGCGGGCGGAAGAGGCCCTTTCAGCCAGACATCTCACAAGGCCGGCGAGAACGGAGACACGTGGCGTCCGCAGGAGAGCCGTCACGTTGTGCAGGGCCATCAGTGGCCTTTGGGGGCCCTCGACAGGGGCTAGTCGCCAGCACCGGACCCCCGCCTAGTCGACAGCAGGGACCCACTGAGGGCGGGAGTCGGGTTCCCTTTGCTACCAGTGTGGCCAGCCGGGCCACGTCAGGAGGGACTGCCCATCTAGGGCAGGAGGTCAGCAGATACTCCCTGCGCAGAGCACTGGAGGGCACGCAGGAGGCCGTGGTTCCCAGGCGCGAGGAGGAGGACAGTAGTCGCGAGGAGGGTACCGGCTAGCACCTACCCGTCCGACGCAGAGTGTGGCTGCTTCGTCCACACCTAGAGCTGAGGGGCGTATCAACGCCCTAACACACAGGGACGCCAGAGCTTCGGGATCGGTGGTAGCAGGTATGGTTTCAGTTTCCGGCAGACTCGTTTACACGCTTTTCGATTCCGGCGCTACGCACTCGTTTGTCGTAGCCAGTTTCGCAGTTAGTTTGGACCAGGATTATACACTGTTAGAGAATCCGTTCGTAATCAGAGGTCCGAGTGGTCAGCTGTTTGTAGCTGAGGAGGTGTACACGGATGGCGAGGTCAGCGTCAGGGGACATAGCCTGCCAGCTGACTTGATTATGATACAGATGGAGGACTTTGGAGTGATTCTGGGGATGGATTGGCTGTCCGCTTACCACGCCTTGGTGGACTGTTTTGAGAGGAAGATCATCTTCTCCATTCCGGAGTTGCCTTCTTTCGAGTTTCACGGACAGCCAGTGGACGGAGGTTTCAGGTGCATTTCGACACTTCGGGCGGCGAGACTTTTGAGCCAGGGGTGTGAGGGCTTCCTAGCTTGTGTGGTGGCAGAGCCCAACCCTGTGGCAGACTTCCAGAGCATCCCGGTGGTCAGAGAGTACCCTGACGTGTTTCCAGACGAGTTACCAGGACTACCGCCCGAGCGTGAGATCGAGTTTGAGATCTCACTAGTACCAGGGACCAGCCCCATCTCCACCGCGCCATACAGGATGGCACCGCTTGAGCTGCGAGAGCTCAAGTCTCAGTTGCAGGACCTTCTGGAGAAAGGTTTCGTGAGGCCCAGTGCGTCTCCCTTGGGAGCCCCGGTACTGTTTGTGAAGAAGAAGGATGGGACCCTACGTCTTTGTGTGGACTACCGACAGCTGAACAGGGTCACCATCAAGAACAGATATCCGCTGCCAAGGATCGACGATTTGTTTGACCAGTTGTGGGGTGCCACGGTGTTTTCCAAGATAGACTTGAGGTCTGGATACCACCAGTTGAGGATCAGGGAGACTGACGTCTCCAAGACAGCTTTCCGCACCCGGTACGGACACTACGAGTTTTTGGTCATGCCGTTTGGGCTGACCAATGCCCCCGCTGCTTTCAAGGACCTGATGAACCGGGTGTTTAGACCGTACTTGGACCAGTTCGTGGTGGTTTTCATAGATGATGTACTCATCTATTTTAGAGATCGGACGCAGCATAAACAGCACTTGTGGATGGTTTTGGACACTCTGAGGCGACGCAGGCTGTACTCCAAATACAGCAAGTGCGAGTTCTGGTTGAGGGAGGTGACCTTCCTAGGTCATGTGATCTCTGGAGACGGCCTGGCGGTGGACCTAGCCAAGGTCGAGGTAGTGCTCAGGTGGGAGAGGCCGCGTTCAGTCACTGAGATCCGCAGGTTCCTGGAACTAGCTGGCTACTACAGACGGTTCATCAGAGGATTTTCGCAGATTGTGCGTCCTATGACACAGTTGACCCGGAAGGACGTGCCTTTCGCTTGGACAGATGCCTGTGAGGCATGTTTTCTGGAGCTGAAGGGGAGGTTGACCTCGGCTCCCGTGCTCACCATTCCTGACAGTAGTGGCGGGTTCGTTGTGTACACGGATGCTTCCTTGCAGGGGTTAGGAGGTGTGCTCATGCAGAGGGGTCACGTTGTCGCTTACGCTTCGCGGCAACTGAAGCCCCATGAGCATACCTACCCTACCCACGACCTAGAGTTGGCAGCTGTTGTCTTCACGTTGAAGACTTGGTGGCACTACTTGTACGGTGAGACCTTCGAGATTTTCACAGATCACAAGAGCCTCAGGTATCTTTTTGACTAGAAGGAGCTCAACATGAGACAGAGACGTTGGTTGGAGCTCCTGAAGGACTACGACTGCAGCATCTCCTACCACCCGGGAAAGGCCAATGTGGTGGCTGACGCCTTGAGCCGTAAGGCGCCCGCACACTTGGCTAGTCTACAGTTACAGAGTTGGAGCCTTTTGGAGGAGGTGGGCAGTTGGCGACCTCTAGAGTTACGAGGGTACTGTGGGGCAGTGACGGTGACACAGCAGACTAGGCCAGAGCTGATGGACGGCATCATCACAGGACAGATGGCCGATCCGTACTTGCAGTCTTTGCGTGACAGAGTACTGTCAGGTGACCCTGGGGACTTCTCTTTCACAGACCAGGTGCTACGCTTGAGGGGACGGTTGTGCGTTCCCAGAGACGAGGAGCTGTTGAGAGAGCTCCTGACTGAGGCACACGGTTCCAGATTCACCATACATCCTGGAAACACGAAAATGTACCACGACTTGAGACGCGAGTTTTGGTGGAGAGGGATGAAGAGGGATGTGGGTGAGTTCGTGCAACAGTGCTTAGTGTGCCAGCAGGTGAAAACCGAGCATCAGAGGCCTGCAGGGCCGCTTCAGCCGCTTCCAATGCCAGAGTGGAAGTGGGAGAGCATCACCATGGACTTGGTGGTGGGCTTACCTGTTACCCAGTGGGGACACAACGCAGTCTGGGTAATAGTGGATAGACTGACGAAGACGGCGCGATTCTTGCTGATCCGAGTCACTTTGGGACCAGCACAGTTGGCAGAGAGGTATATCCGTGATGTGGTACGACTACACGGAGTTCCGCAGGAGATGGTATCCGACTAGGATACCCACTTTACGTCCCAGTTTTGGGCTGAGTTTCAGCAGGCCTTGGGGACGAGGTTGAGGTTTAGCACGGCTTACCACCCCCAGACGGACGGACAGTCTGAGCGCACGTACAGACACTTGAGGACCTTTTGCGTGCCTGTGTACTGGACTGGAGGGGCTCTTGGGAGGAGCACCTGCCCCTAGCAGAGTTTGCATACAACAACAGTTATCACTCGAGCATTGGCATGGCTCCCTACGAGGCTCTGTACGGACGGAAGTGTACGGCACCCTTGAGTTGGGTTGAGGTGGGGACCAAGTGGGAGGTTGGCCCCAGGTTGATCCGGCAGAGTCAGGAGGTAGTTGAGCAGATCCACAGACGACTCCACACTGTCAGGAGCAGACAGAAGAGCTACGCGGATCGGAGACGCAGGGAGGTGCAGTTTGAGGCTGGGGACCACGTTTTCCTTCATGTTTCGCCCATGAAGGGCTTACAGCGGTTTGGGGTGAGAGGGAAGCTCGTGCCGAGGTTCGTGGGGCCCTTTGAGGTCCTGGAGCAGGTTGGACCCGTTGCTTGCAGACTTGCCCTTCCACTGCAGCTTTCTGGTGTGCACGACGTATTCCACGTGTCCAACCTCAGGAAGTACGTAGCCGATTCCAGTCACGTACTGAGTCACGAGAGCGTCGAGGTGAGCAACGACCTGACCTACCCCGAGTGGCCAGTGCAGATTCTAGATCGAGCTGTCCGTAGTTTGAGACGAAAGCAAGTACCCCTAGTAAAGGTTTTGTGGAGGAGCCAGCGGTACGAGGAGGCTACCTGGGAGCCTGAGGCGGCAATGCGGGAGCGGTACCCGGAGCTTTTCGCAGGTACGTCTTTTCAGACCGGCTTCGATCCTCTTTGAGTTTGTTATGGTTATTTGGATGTCTTTTCCCGCACCCTAGTTGGCGCAAGTTTCAGGGACGAAACTTCCTTTGAGTTTGTTATATTGTAACGAACGCGTGCCCCAGACGTCTTTTAAGACGTCTGGGAGGTGGCCCAGACGTCGGACCAGACGTGTAGGATCACATCCAGACGTCTGACCAGACCTTTGGGATCGTTTCCAGACATCTGGAAATCCGTTAATTTCGACACGCGTGGGTCGTCTGCGCGCCTGAGCGCGCAGACCGGATATTCGCTTATTCCCTCTTTCCCTGCGGCTGCAGACACCTGCCGCGTCCTCTCTCTCCTCCTCGCGCGGCCTTAAAAGGCCTCGCGCTCCCTCCCGTTGTCTCCACCGTCTTCTCCCTCTTCTCCTTCAGCCAGTGAGTGTGAGCGCGAATGCGAGGGCGGCAGCGGCGGCCGCAGTGAGCGCGGAGGAGGTGTGGCGTGCGAGAGTGGAGCTCTACCGTGAGGGCGAGCTCGCCGGGGCTACTAGGGCCGGCCGGCGGAGGGCGCGGGGGGCGTGGAGTGATGCGGAGGGGGGACTGCTGCGGTCTGAGCAGCAGGCGCGCGAGGTGCGACGCGGGCGGCGTCGCGAGCGGAGGCCAAGTGGTGCCCTGATTCTGGAAGAATTTCCAGAATCAGACGTCTGGGTTGTTAGCCAGACGGCGAGGGAGACGTCTGGAAGACCATCCAGACGTCTGAAAGGTGAGTTTTCCGTCTTCTTCTTCCTTCCTGTCGACTGACCGTACTGAGGGAGGGAGATGGGTGTGCGCAGGCTCGGTGATTCGCCATCCAACGCGAATCAGACGTCTGGCTGTTGTACCAGACGGCGGGAGCGACCTCCAGACGTCCGGGGTGACCATCGGACGTCTGGGAGCTAGGCCAGATGTCCCCGCAGACTTCTGGACGTCTGGGAAACCACGCTGAACAGCTAATTCTCTGATCCACTTTTTAAGACGTCTGGAAGAAGTTCCAGACGTCTGATTTTGCACAGTGTCGTCGTTTTCGACCCGTTTAGGGCCCGTTCGGGTTCCGTTTTCCGCGATTCGAGTTGCGTTCTTTTCAGATTAATTCCTCTACCCGTCTACAGTAGCTATACACTGTTTTGAGACACTCCTTGTGTTTGATCCTTGTGATAGGACCTCGTTCAGTTGCAGTCTTGGGAATCACGGAGGCACGCGGGATTCCCGATCACGCCCCCATTTCTCCCGTTGTACCTGGTAGAGTGGCTTTAAGTTATTAATAAAATCTGTTAAATTATGGAACCGTAAATAGAACCTAGGACATTGCATGAATCCTAGGAATGAGAAATAGATGGAATGATAGCTCCTAGGTGTTGCATGAATCCTAGGGATGGAAAACTAGATTGTATGATAGATCCTAGGATATGGCATGAATCCTAGGATGGGAAAACTAGTGGAATGTATAACACTGCAGTCTTGGAAAATGGAAAGAGATATAAAGCTGCCTGTAATTTGAATTAACAGCTGCCTGTTGTGAATAAATAACATGGTTGAGAACATGGATTGTAAGAATGCGAAACTTGAAAGTGAAACCTGGACGTTCGAGTAAAAAGGATGGAACCCTGCGGGGAAGTAGGAGTAGAACTCCTGGAAAGTGAATGGAATAGTATTGGAGAAGTGAGATGGCCCTTGAGTACGGAGTACCAAGGAGAGCAACTGTCCCCCTGTTTAGTGCAGAGTGGAGCCAGCTGCCCCAGGGACCCGGGGTTAGGATTGGCCGCTCTGTACCGACTTGCTGGCCCTCGCGTACATAGTACCGAGGAGAGCTACTAGTGTAGGGAGGTACTAGCTACCCCACGGGCCCCGGGGTTCTGCTAGCCTCCCACACCGACTTGTTAGGCCCGCTGGGGCAAACTAGGGTAGTCAGGCGATGGTGCGCGGACTGTGGAGGGGTTGGACCCCTGTTACTGAGAGGGCTCTTCCCTGGACTAGTTCCGTGCTGTGCTTTGGGCGCACCCGTTAACGGAAACGGCTGACCGCGTGCCAGTACGGGTTAGCTACCTGTGCGTTTATCGCGCGTGCCGTAGTCACCGTTACGTCTGTCAGTGACTTGGGGTGGTTGACTGAGGGTAGGATCACCACGGGGGACTCTCCCGGCCAGGAGAGCACCACGTGCTACTTCTACTTGTTGGAAAAGACTGCAATCAAGATCGTTCCCACGAGGAACATTCGAGATCAAGAAAAAGATCTGATGAATAAATGAAATAGTGAGACATTTGAAAGATGTGAATAAAGAAAGTAATCGAACATAACAGCTACTGTACACTCTACTGTTGTCTTTAGTTTAGTTGCCACTCTACTCAGCATTTTGCTGTCGTGTTACACTCGTTACCCTTTTCAGGACCAGGTGTTGAGCAGCCAGGGTCAACGGCTGCAGAGGATGCTGGGCCGAGTAGGGTCCAGTAGAGTTACCACTGTCTCTTGTACCTCTTTTTGTTACGTTGTAGTGAGTAGTTCTTGTTTCCGCTGTACTTTCTTTACCTGCAGTTCAAATTATATTATGAATGTTGTTCTACTGTTGTGGTGGTACATACTGTGGTAGTTTCTTTCCTTACTGCTGTACTTTCTTACTGTTAGTTATATTCATACTGAATGTGGTTTATTTTACTGCTCCTTTGGTTACTTCCTCGTTGGACGACTAGGTCTTGAGATTAGTTGAGTCGGTCCAGTTCTTGTGTCTCGTAGGGACTCAGGAACCGGGTCGTTACACAAACCTCCTCCGAGCTTCTCACAGCCAGTCGTTCCCTCTTTCTCCCACACGATTAAAGGGAAAAATATCCCCTAATTTGGGCTATATTAAAATTTACTAAATATGCATTGTGGAACACTATTCAATTATTTTGCTGGATTAAATTATTATGGTGAAATTGCGACATTGCACTTATTCTTTCTTGTATTTATTTGGCTCCTATTATGCACTTGATTTCAAGTGGAAATTGGATTCAGATTTGCATGCAATTAAAAATTACATACATTGCCACTATATATGCATCATCTACATATTTTTGGATGCTTTATTTATGACGTGAAATTTGCATAAATAGCCTTTAACTTCTCATGAAATTGAAAGTTACATTTAGAGCAGCATATACATTGAATTGATTTAGTGAATGTTTCTACGAACATGATGACTACATACTAGTGAATTTATTGCATTCATTCATCCCTGTGGATACGACATCCTAATCATTGCAGCTAGATTTAGTGAATTTTTGATACGAGATTTCCACCACATAAAATACATCGACACATCTTTTTATTGCAATCATCTTAATTAAGTGTAAATATCATCATCAAATGGCGTTGTTGCTGGGGAGACAACGGACGCAATAGGTTCACTTGGTTTATTTCTGATTATTTTGAGGTGCGCATTTATCTGGCCATTCTCTATTCTTCTGTGCGAGGTACATTCTTCAGGAGGAGTGCGCATTGGATGCTTGTTTTAGTGGACCTTGACGCCACCGAGAGGACAATAACAAGAGTCTGTGGGCCTTGACCCCACGCACGTGAAGACTCACGGAGGACATCTAGGACGATCCTGCCTCTTAGAATTCTGATTTAGAATTTTAGAGTAGACTCTTTAGGATTTAGTTTAATTATCTATTTTTTCACCCTTGTAATCTAGGGTTAGTTTTTGGGGGAGTGTTTCCGATTATTTAGATTCTAGGATTATTCTGTGTGTGGTAGTTAGTTCTTATAATTGTGCATTTATTTATTTCAAAAAAAAATTGAACTGCTTGCTAGAAGCTACATATCTATAGGGTGACCATCTAGGATTGAATGAGCAGCATCTAGTTTATATTTCTGCATTGTAGACATCTTGCATAAAGAAAGCTGGAGTAAGGTACGTCTTCTCTTTAGCATCTAATACTTGTTATGCATCTGCATTGGACTTAAAGCCATGACCACCAAAGTGTTTGAATCTAATTAATTCAGTGGTCACTTTAAAAAATTGGGACTGCTAAGAGGTTGGACCTTAAAATCAGGGACTTGAAATTGTGTGCAAAAGGACTTGTTTGAGAGATTTCAAAATTCAAAACGCGTACGTGTGTTGTACACCCAAGACACTATTCACATCTCACATAAGGTCACTAGATAAATTTCTACCTCTCCTCTTTTGCACCACAAGGGAAGTTAGTCCGAAATCAACAAGCCTATCCACCAAGTTACTTCAGTTCCTCGTGCGTGGGCTTGATTCGAGACTTCCATCCCTTGCGAGTAGGTTGTAGGCACCAACGAAAGTCAACCTAGGTAGTGTAATTCTTGGAAAACTTGTTTGGCCACCAACTGAATACTTAATTCTAAGACCTAGAATCTACTAAAAATAGATCCCACTGCATTTGCGTTGTTTTGACAGTGGTAAAACTCTTTAGGAGGTTTCTATTTTTATTATGATTTCTTTTAAGTCCTAAGAGAGTTAAACCTGTTTGGCTTAAAGAAATGGAACACCCTTACTCCTATCATTTAGATTATCAAAGTCAATACTTCCCATCTCTTAATCAAGATCCCATGCCTCGAGCATATCCATCCTTTGATGGGTACAATGACAATTCATGGGATCAATTATATTCCTATCTTTGGAGTACTGGCCTGATAACTCCCACTTTTGAGCAGAACCTTGGAGAGGGATTTTCCACCCCAGGAGTCCCCACTACTTTGCCAATGCCCAGCCCTCCCACCCTTCATGATTTTTCTTATTAAGGTTGGACTAACACTTCTAGGAAACCTGAGCCTGAGATTGACTATCCTCCCCAATTTGATAGTAGCCTCTAATCTTTTATGATAGAAATGCAGAAACAACAAAAAGAAATGATGGAGTCTATGGGAGAGATGTTGAAGAATAGTCAACAATTGAACGAGAAAATTCGTCAGCTTAGCTACTCTCTTACTATTGATTTTGATCCCTACCTGTACAACCGTGATCATCAAAAAGATTCTAAGGAAACAACAGATAATAAGGATCTTGTTTTGAGTAGCTATCACTTAGACTCTCCTCATGAGACACGACTACTAGAGGAGAACTATTTTAATGATTATCCACCTAAGCTATATTTGAGTCAAAAGAAAGGGAAGATGGTATCACTTGAGGACCTTGATCCCACTGACAATATTTTTCTTACGCTTAATAACCCAGGTCAAGGTCATATTGTTCATTCCACTTCCCCTATTAATCATGTGGTGGAACCTCATTCTACACTCAGTGAGCCTAATCCTGACCCTCCACTTAAGGAACCAACACCTACCATTCATCATTTTGAGGATTTACATGTGCCCAATGAAGGTGACCCTAAGGGAATGGAGGATGAATTGGATCAATTTTGGTCTCAGGGATACAAAGAGTCTATTTTAGAGGAGGATGATAACCCAATGGAGGAACTCGGACTTAGAGTTTGAAGTGAATCTCGAGGGGATTATGTGTTATTTGAGGACTTACCTAAAGAGGATATTAATGATTTGGTGAAATCCGGATTCCTTCCTACTTTTGATTTTGAAAAGCAACCTCTGCAAAATCAGGAAGATAGGAAGTTGATGTTGGAGGAGGACGAACACAATAGTGAGAAGCCTAAGAGAGACTCTCAGGGACAATACACATCAATTGAGGATTTATGCCCCAAGGGAAACAAAGAAATGAGTGATATAGGCTTACTCCAAAACATTAAGACTGATCGTCCTTCAGAAATAATTGAAGGTACTGAAGCAACTCTTCTCTTTACTGGTGAATCACATATACACTCTGACAAAAACTTAAGTGAACCAAAAGAATCCGGGGATGAAATTAATGATAATGATTCTGTTGCTTTGACCCAGTCATCAAATAAATGTGATTTGGAGTTCACCATTGATTCACATATACTAGAAGGTGAAAATATGGCTTCGATTCTTGAGGAAATCATTAATGATAGGCAGGGTGACTTCAATTTTTCTACAACAACTATTAGGGAGAATAATATAGAATCTCAATTGTTGTTGGAACTGGACTTGACACAGATTAAGCCCTCGTTAGACTTAGTCATTATCTTCCAACACCACAATCAACCCTTACACTCCCTAACCAATCCTTGGCTTAGGTCTCTGCTCATATACATTCTTTCTGGGGAGAATATCAGGCTAGTACATCATCGAGTGGAATGACAAGTTTGGATTGATGCTTGTACTTTTACTCTCGCCATTCAAGGGTTTGACATATTTATGATTATATCTCTTAAAACCCTTCCTACTTTAGAGGACCCTTGTTATCCTCCATTCCTGTTTCGAGAGACCCCTTTCCATGTTCCTTTTGTTATTCGTAGACCTCCCTAGGTAGCCTACGAGATTCCCTATTTTCATGTCTTTTGGCGAGCATTTGGAATCACGCTGCATCATTTGCTCGCCAACATTTGTGGCTATCTGTTTTCTAGGTCCGCACTGTTACACATATTTTTAGGGCCTAACTCTTTCTATTTGGAACTAGACTTACTGGTTCCCTATAAGTCTGGTTGCCGACAGAAAATGCAGCGCCTGTTGGGAAGCAACCCAACGGCCAAAATAATGCCTTCATTAGGTGATTTCCTTCCTTTCTCCCCTTGTTTTAATTTTACAATGAGGACATTGTAGTATTTAGGCATGGGGGGTGCATTTTGCATTTTTAGGTAGTATTCATGCATTTAGGTTAGGTGCATTAGCAAAAAAAATCTCTCTTTTGTTTTTTGACCTGAATTGGTTAGCCCTGGTAAAATATCTTTATCAAGAAGGTGTCATTGAAGATTTTCTTCTTAAATTATTTCTAAGTTTAGAATCCAGTACAGTTACTTCACTTGCACGTAGACTGGGTAATGGATCTTTGTAGAAAACCAATAAACATTTTTAGTCTGTTGAATGCTTGGATAGTTTGAAGGGAGTTAGGCATACTATCTTCTATTAGATCCACCTAATATTTGTGAAGAGAAAGTAGAGAGAATACTGGTGCACTATGTCTAGTGCAAGAACTCTTAAGTTCTAGATAATTAGATGATGATACTTTAGAATTAAGCATAGTTTTTGCTCTCTGTTCCTGTGTGCAAACATTGTATGAATTCCTAAGAGTCACTAAATAAGATAGATAAACAGAGATTGAGTTCTAATAAAACTATGAATTTGGTAGATGATTACGATCATCCTTTATAGAGTCCTCGGCTGAAGGAGGGTAGTGGTGTCAAAAGTCAAAAATACGCTTATCCTATCTATTCCTTCTCGGTGCCGAGAGTAGACACTTCTACAAAATAAGCTACACAATATCCTCTTGACCATCATCCCTAATAATGTCTCATGACTAAAAGTCTGTATTGTGTTGTGTTGGAGTTATAAAAAAAAAAGAAAAGAAAAGAAAAGAAAAAAGAGAGAGAGAAGAAGAAAAGAAATATATATATCTATAGAGAAAGAAAGAAAGAAAATATATATAAAAACAAATGTTCAAGTTATAGTTGACTTAGGTGTCAATTTTATCAGGTGTCCATATCATTGAGGCAACAAAAACACCCATTGTGATACACTAAATATGACCCATACCTACTTTTCAGTATTTCTGATCCCCAGAATACTGGCTAAGGACTTCTAACTTAGTTTTAGGATTATTAGGATTCTAATTGAAGTGTGAATGCCATGTGAGGCCACCAAACACTGAGTATATTTAGAAAATCTGGTGAGATTTGTGATCTCAGAAAGAAAAGAAGGAAAAGAGTGAGCACAAAGGAACATCAAGAGAGCACGATTTTGTTTAGCCTCTCTTTAGGTTGACTCATTTGATAGTCTAGAGATTTAGAATCTGCAGTACTAGACTACATGTAGCACCAAATGAGTATGAACCACCAAATACGAATCTATTTAACTCAGTATCTCCTACCTAAGCCAAAAAGCTGGGTCAAACTACAGATTATTTTCTGCTTTATCCTCGAGGGAAGAAGTTGCCTATCCTAATAAAATATTTACTAAGGGTAAAATATGAACTGTAAATGTAAGTTGATTTTTTACTTAGATCTGTTACATAGTTACTATCAGTTCACATTTGTCTGGATCTCTAAATTTTTGGAATAAGGAAAGAAGAAATCTTTTGGTCACTTCCATCATTTTGCACTTTTTATAAGGACTAGCAAAACTTAGACATATGGGTATTTGATGAGTCTAATTTATTGGACTAATTTTTAGCATGAGTTGGTTAGTTCCTATTTTTTAAAGTATATTAATATTTACATTTGATTATAAAATAAATGCATTCATTATAATTTATATTTATGAAGTTTATCTGATATTATAAATAGTTATATGCATTGTAGGAATCAAGTGCAGCTAAATCTCATTTTTAAGATGTCTAGAGCTTACTCTGGACGTCTGATGATGTTGACAATATGCACTGCATCTTTCTCACAAAGATTCCTCTCCGCACGCAACACCACCTCCGAAGCCACTGCCTCATTGCTACTGTTGGAGAAGGGTAGAGATCTCGGGAGAGAACAGAATGCGAGAGGGAGAATCGCAACAGAGAAACCACCTACGGAAGATATATCATCTCTTTCCCTCTTGCGAGGATCTTCCTTCCATCGCCTGCACCGTGAACCAGGCTTACACCGTGGAACTCCAGCGAGCCCTGTGGCTAGAGCAAACTCCATCGTCACCTTTCCCATTTCACTCCACGCTCGTGGTGACAGCACCAGCACCACCCACCCTCTCCTCTTCTCCATTTCCCTTCTTCTTCTTCTTCTAATTTCAACACTACCACCTCCCTCGCGCACACACCGCTTGCCCATCGGCAAACACACGCAGCCACCTCGCGCCCTCCACAGTGCACACCCATCGCCCTCGCACCATGCTTCCTGCACGCGGTCAGCAGCAGTAGGCCTTCCCCCTTGCGCAAACCCTCATGCAGCCTTCTCTTCTTCCTCTTCTTCTCCACCGACATAGAAGAGGAGGAACCCAACAAAAGGCCCCATCCTCCTTCTCATAGCCATCAACTCCGACCTCAAAGCTCCGTACCGTTGACGGCAACGTGCTCTCCTCACCCTTACGAGTGCTTCCACGCCCTCAGACGAGCTATCCACCACCCGTGCACAGCCGTGGACGCTCGCCACCACTGCCAGCCCTCCTCGTCGCCAACGAGAGTTTTGGCCACAATTCTCCTTGGCACGACCCTCGACGCGAAGCTCTCGACAATGCAAACCTCCTCCGAGCTTCTCACGGCCAGTTGTTCCCTCTTTCTCGCACGCGATCAAAGGGAAAAAATCCCTGTTTTGTGTTATATTAAAATTTACTAAATATGCCATTATGGTGCACTATTCAATTATTTTGCTTGATTAAATTATTATGGTGAAATTGCGACATTGCACTTATTCTTTCTTGTATTTAATTGGCTCCTGTTATGCACAAATTTTACGTGGAAATTGGATTCAGATTTGCTTGCAATTAAAAATTACATACTCTGCTACTACACCTGCATCATCTACATATTTTTGGGAACTTGATTTCTAACATGAAATTTACATAAATAGTCCTTAACTTCTCATGAAATTGAAAGTTACATTCAGAGCAGCATATTCATTGAATTGATGTAGCGAATGTTTCTATGAACATGATGACTACATACCTGTGAATTTATTATATTCGTTCCTTCTTGTGAATATAACATCTTAATGAATGGGGTTAGATTTAGTGAATTTTTGATACGATATTTCCATCACATAAACTGTAACGACCCGACTCCCGAGTCCCTACGAGACACGAGAATCGGACAGACTCGACTAATCCCAAGACCTAGTCGTCCAACGAGGAAGTAACCAAAAGAGCAGTAAAATAAACCACATTCAGTATGAATATAACTAACAGTAAGAAAGTACAGCAGTAAGGAAAGAAACTACTACAGTAGATACCACCACAACCGTAGAACAACATTTATCATATAACATGAACTGCAGGTAAAGAAAGTACAACGGAAACAAGAACTACTCACTATAACAGAAACAAAAGAGGTACAAAAGACTGTGGTAAACTCTACTGGACCCTACTCGGCCCAGGATCCTCTGCAACCGCTGTCCCTGGCTGCTCAACACCAGGTCCTGAAAAAGGTAACGAGTGTAACACGTCAGCAAAACGCTGAGTAGAGTGGCAACTAAAACTAAAGACAACAGTAGAGTGTACAGTAGCTATTATGTTCTATTACTTTCTTTATTTACATCTTTCAATTGTCTCACTATTTCATTTATTTCTCAGATCTTTTACTCGATCTCGAATGTTCCTCGTGGGAACGATCTAGATTGCAGTCTTTTCCAAAAAGTAGAAGTAGCACGTGGTGCTCTCCTAGCCGGAAGAGTCCCCCGTGGTGATCCTACCCTCAGTCAACCACCCCAAGGTCACTGACAGACGTAACGGTGACTACGGCACGCGCGATAAACGTACAGGTAGCTAACCCGTACTGGCACGCGGTCAGTCGTTTCTGTTAACGGGTGTGCCCAAAGCACAGCACGGAACCAGTACAGGGCAGAGCTCTCTCAGTAACAGGGGTCCAACCCCTCCACAGTAACCAAACCGGGGCCTTGCCCCTCCACAGTCCGCGCACCTCGCCTGACTACCCTGGTTTGCCCTAGTGGGCCTAACAAGTCGGTGAAGGAGGCTAGCAGAACCCCGGGGCCCGTGGGGTAGCTAGTACTCTCCTAACACTAGTAGCTCTCCTCGGTACTACGTACACGAGGGCCAGCAAGTCGGTACAGAGCGGCCAATCCTAACCCTGGGTCCTTGGGGTGGCTGGCCCCACTCTGCACTAAACAGGTACAGGTACTTCCCTTGGTACTGCGTACCCAAGAGACAGTACAAACTACATCTCAGTTCCATTCCTTTCCCTTTCCAGGAGTTCCACTCCTAATTCCCCGTAGGGTTCCATCCTTTTAACTCAAACATCCAGGTGTCACTTTCCAGTTTCACGTTCTTACGACCCACGATCTCATTCATGTTTCTTTATTCGTAACAGGCAGCTGTTAATTCAATTTACAGGCAGCTTTATATTCTTTCCATTTTTTTTTTCCAAGACTGTAGTATTATACATTCCACTAGATTTTCCATCCTAGGATTCATGCCACATCCTAGGATCTAGCATACAACTAGTTTTCCAGCCCTAGGATTCATGCAACACCTAGGAGCTATCATTCCATACATTTCTCATTCCTAGGATTCATGCAATGTCCTAGATTCTAGTTATGGTTCCATACTTTAACAGATTTTAATAATAATTTAAGCCACTCTACCAGGTACAACGGGAGTAATGGGGGCGTGATCGGGAATCCCGCGTGCCTTCGCGACTCCCAAGACTGCAACTGAACGAGGTCCTATCACAAGGATCAAACACAAGGAGTGTCTCAAAACAGTGTATAGCTACTGTAGACGGGTAGAGGAATTAATTCTGAAAAGAACGCAACTCGAATCGCGGAAAACGGAGCCCGAACGGGCCCTAAACGGGTTGAAAAAGACGATACTGTGCAAAATCAGACGTCTGGAACTTCTTCCAGACGTCTTAAAAAGTGGATCAGAGAATTACCTGTTCAGCGTAGTTTCCTAGACGTCCAGAAGTCTGCGGGGACGTCTGGCCGAGCTCCCAGACGTCCGATGGTCACCCCGGACGTCTGGATGTCACTCCCGCCGTCTGGTACAACTTCCAGACGTCTGATTCGCAAAGGATGGCGAATCAGCGAGTCTGCGCACAACCAACTCCCTCCCTCAGTACGGTCAGTCGACAGGGAGGAAGAAGAAAGCGGAATACTCACCTTTCAGACACCTGTAGGAGCTTCCAGACGTCTCCCTCGCCGTTTGGATATCAACCCAGACGTCTGATTCTGGAAATTTTTTCCAGAATCAGGGCGCCACTCGGCCTCCCCTCGCGACGCCGCCCGCGTCGCACCTCGCGCGTCTGCTGCTCAGACCGCAGCAGGTCCCTCTCCGCGTCGTTCTGCGCCCCTTGCGCCCTCCGCCGGCCTGCCAAGCCACTCCGGCGAGCTCGCCCTCACGGCAGAGCTCCGCCCTCGCACGCCACACCTCCTCCGCGCTCACTGCAGCCGCCGCTGCCGCCCTCGCGCTCGCTCGCTCTCACGCACAGGAAGGAGAAGAGGAAGGGGACGGTGGAGACGACGGGAAGGGAGGCGTGGCCTTTTAAGGCCGCGCGAGGAGGAGGGAGAGAGAGCGCGGCAGGTCTGCAGACGGAGGGAGAGAGAGGGAAAAAGAGAGAGAGAGGAATCGTGGGTCTGCGCGCACAGGCGTGCAGACGAATCTCTCGTGCGAAAAATAACTGTTTTCCAGACGTCTGGAAACGATCCCAGACGTCTTGTCAGACGTCTGGATGTGATCCCAGACGTCTGGTCCGACGTCTGGGCCACCTCCCAGACGTCTTAAAAGACATCTGGGGCACGCGTTCGTAACAATATAACAAACTCAAAGGAAGTTTCATCCCCGAAACTCGCGCCAACTAGGGTGCGGGGAAAAGAAGTCCAAATAACCATAACAAACTCAAAGAGGACCGAAGCCGGTCCGAAAAGACGTACCCACGAAAAGCTCCAGGTACCGCTCCCGCATTGCCGCCTCAGGCTCCCAGGTAGCCTCCTCGTACCGCTGGCTCCTCCACAAAACCTTTACCAGGGGTACTTGCTTTCATCTCAAACTGCGGACGGCTTGGTCTAGGATCTGCACTGGCCGCTCGGGGTAGGTCAGGTCGTCGCTCACCTCGACGCTCTCGTGACTCAGTACGTGACTGGAATCGGCTACGTACTTCCTGAGGTTGGACACGTGGAACACGTCGTGCACACCAGAAAGCTACGGGGGAAGGGCAAGTCTGTAAGCAACGGGTCCAACAGAAAGCTACGGGGGAAGGGCAAGTCTGTAAGCAACGGGTCCAACCCGCTCTAGGACCTCAAAGGGCCCTACGAACCTTGGCGCGAGCTTCCCTCTCACCCCAAACCGCTGTAGGCCATTCATGGGCGAAACACGAAGGAAGACGTGGTCCCCAACCTCAAACTGCACCTCTCTGCGTCTCCGATCCGCGTAGCTCTTCTGTCTGCTCCTGACAGTGCGAAGTCGTCTGTGGATCTGCTCAACTACCTCCTGACTCTGCCGGATCAACCTGGGGCCAACCTCCCACTTGGTCCCCAGCTCAACCCAACTCAAGGGTGCCGTACACTTCCGTCCGTACAGAGCCTCGTAGGGAGCCATGCTGATGCTCCAGCGATAACTGTTGTTGTATGCAAACTCCGCCAGGGGCAGGTGCTCCTCCCAAGAGCCCCTCCAGTCCAGTACACAGGCACGTAAAAGGTCCTCAAGTGTCTGTATCGTGCGCTCAGACTGTCCGTCCGTCTGGGGGTGGTAAGCCGTGCTAAACCTCAACCTCGTCCCCAAAGCCTACTGAAACTCAGCCCAAAACTGGGACGTAAAGCGGGCATCCCGGTCGGACACGATCTCCCGCGGAACTCCGTGTAGTCGTACCACATCACGGATATACCTCTCTGCCAACTGTGCTGGTCCCAAAGTGACTCGGATCGGCAAGAATCGCGCCGTCTTCGTCAATCTATCCACTATTACCCAGACTGCGTCGTGTCCCCGCTGGGTAACAGGTAAGCCCACCACCAAGTCCATGGTGATGCTCTCCCACTTCCACTCTGGCACTGGAAGCGGCTGAAGCGGCCCTGTAGGCCTCAGATGCTCGGCTTTCACCTGCTGGCACACTAAGCACTGCTGCACGAACTCACCCACATCCCGCTTCATCCCTCTCCATCAAAACTCGTGTCTCAAGTCGTGGTACATTTTTGTGTTTCCGGGATGTATGGTGAATCTGGAACCGTGTGCCTCAGTCAGGAGCTCTCTCAACAGCTCCTCGTCTCTAGGAACGCACAACCGTCCCCTCAAGCGTAGCACCTGGTCTGTGAAAGAGAAGTCCCCTGGGTCTCCTGATAGTACTCTGTCACGCAAAGACTGCAAATACGGATCGGCCATCTGTCCTGTGATGATACGGTCTATCAGCTCTGGCCTGGTCTGCCGTGTCACCGTCACTGCCCCACAGTATCCTCGTAACTCTAGAGGTCGCCAACTGCCCACCTCCTCCAAAAGGCTCCAACTCTGTAACTGTAGACTGGCCAAGCGTGCGAGCGCCTTATGGCTCAAGGCGTCAGCCACCACATTGGCCTTTCCTGGGTGGTAGGAGATGCTGCAATCGTAGTCCTTCAAGAGCTCCAACCAACGTCTCTGTCTCATGTTGAGCTCCTTCTGGTCAAAAAGATATCTGAGGCTCTTGTGATCTGTAAAAATCTCGAAGGTCTCACCGTACAAGTAGTGCCTCCATGTCTTCAGCGCGAAGACAACAGCTGCCAACTCTAGGTCGTGGGTAGGGTAGGTATGCTCATGGGGCTTCAGTTGCCACGAAGCGTAAGCGACCACGTGACCCCTTTGCATGAGCACACCTCCTAACCCCTGCAAGGAAGCGTCCGTGTACACAACGAACCCGCCACTACTGTCAGGGATGGTAAGTACGGGAGCCGAGGTCAACCTCTCCTTCAGCTCCAGAAAACACGCCTCACAGGTGTCAGTCCAAGCGAAAGGCACGTCCTTCCGGGTCAACTGTGTCATAGGACGCGCAATCTGTGAAAATCCTCTGATGAACCGTCTGTAGTAACCTGCCAGTCCCAGGAAACTGCGAATCTCAGTGACTGAACGCGGTCTCTCCCACCTGAGCACTGCCTCGACCTTGGCGGGGTCCACCGCCAGGCCGTCACCAGAGATCACATGATCCAAGAAGGTCACCTCCCTCAACCAGAACTCGCACTTGCTGTATTTGGCGTACAGCCTGCGTCATCTCAGAGTGTCCAGAAGCATCTGCAAGTGCTGTCCGTGCTGCGTCCGATCTCTAGAATAGATGAGTACATCATCTATGAAAATCACCACAAACTGGTCCAAGTACGGTCTAAACACCCGGTTCATCAGGTCCATGAAAGCAGCGGGGGCATTGGTCAGCCCAAACGGCATGACCAAAAACTCGTAGTGTCCGTACCAGGTGCGGAAAGCTGTCGTGGAGACGTCGGTCTCCCTGATCCTCAACTGGTGGTATCCAGACCTCAAGTCTATCTTGGAAAACACCGTGGCACCCCACAACTGGTCAAACAAATCGTCGATCCTCGGTAGCGGATATCTGTTCTTGATGGTGACCCTGTTCAGCTGTCGGTAGTCCACACAAAGACGTAGGGTCCCATCCTTCTTCTTCACAAACAGTACCGGGGCTCCCCAGGGAGACGCACTAGGCCTCACGAAACCTTTCTCCAGAAGGTCCTGCAACTGAGACTTGAGCCCTCGCAGCTCAAGCGGTGCCATCCTGTATGGCGCGGTGGAGATGGGGCTGGTCCCTGGTACTAGTGAGATCTCAAACTCGATCTCACGGTCGGGCGGTAGTCCTGGTAACTCGTCTGGAAACACGTCAGGGTACTCTCTGACCACCGGGATGCTCTGGAAGTCTGCCACGGGGCTGGGTTTTGCCACCACACAAGCTAGGAAGCCCTCACATCCCTGGCTCAAAAGTCTCGCCGCCCGAAGTGCCGATATGCACCTGAAACCTCCGTCCACTGGCTGTCCGTGAAACTCGAAAGAAGGTATCTCCAGAATGGAGAAGACGATCTTCCTCTCGAAACAGTCCACCAAGGCGTGGTAAGCGGACAGCCAATCCATCCCCAGAATCACACCAAAGTCCTCATCTGGATCATAATCAGGTCAGCTGGCAGGCTATGTCCCCCGACGCTGACCTCGCAATCCGTGTACACCTCCTCAGCTACAAACAGCTGACCACCCGGACCTCTGATTACGAACGGATTCTCTAACAGTGTATAATCCTGGTCCAAACTAACTGCGAAACTGGCTGCGACAAACGAGTGCGTAGCGCCGGAATCGAAAAGGGTGTAAACGAGTATGCCAGAAACTGAAACCATACCTGCTACCACGGATCCCGAAGCTCTGGCGTCCCTGTGTGTTAGGGCGTTGATATGCCCCTCAGCTCTAGGTGCGGACGAAGCAGCCACACTCTGCGTCGGACGGGTAGGTGCTGGCCGGTACCCTCCTCGTGACTGCTGTCCTCCTCCTCGTGCCTGGGAACCGCGGCCTCCTGCGTGCCCTCCAGTGCTTTGCACGGGAAGTATCTGCTGACCTCCTGCCCTAGATGGGCAGTCCCTCCTGACGTGGCCCGGCTGGCCACACTGGTAGCAGAGGGGAACCCGACTCCCGCCCTCAGTGAGTCCCTGCTGTCGACTAGGTGGGGGTCCGGTGCTTGCGACTGGCCCCTGTCGAGGGCCCCCAAAGGCCACTGATGGCCCTGCACAACGTGACGGCTCTCTTGCGGACGCCACGTGTCTTCGTTCTCGCCGGCCCTGTGAGAAGTCTGGCTGAAAGGGCCTCTTCCGCCCGCTGTCGGTCTCTCGCGCGGGCGGGTTGGTCTCCTCGTAAGTCATAGCTACCTCTACCACCCACGAAAACGTAGGCAGCTTCAGGGGTTTGACATACCCCCGGATCGCAGGCCGGAGCCCCTCGGTGACCCTCCAAAGGCGCTCCTCCTCAGTGGCTACCGCTATCGCTGCAAAGCGGGACAGCTCCAAGAAACGCGTGCGGTACGCGCTCACAGTCATCGTCCCTTGGCGGAGAGTGTGGAACTCCCGCCTCCTCTGGTCCTGCCACGTCTGGGGAAAGTACTGCTCGCAGAAGATGGTGACGAACTGGTCCCACGATGGCTCGTCCCTCTCCTGTCCCCGGACTGCCCTCCACCACCGGTGTGCCGCACTCTCCAACTGGTACGTGGCAAAGGCCACGCAGCACTCCACCGGGGGGCGAAGGGTGTCGAAGATCTTCTCCAGCTGCTCAAGCCAGTCCTCTGCCTCGGTCGGGTCCTCATCCCCCTTGAAGGAGGGGGGCTTCAGCTTCCGGAACTGTCTGAAAAGCTCGAAGTGGCGCTGTAGGGGAGGTGCTGGTGCACCTCCAGGCGAAGGTACCTCGTGTACAGAAGTGTCGGAGGAAGGTGGGGGCGGTAGGGGCCCATCCCCTCCCTCGTGTCCAGCGCCGTGTCCGTCGCGTGGTCCCACAGAGGACTCCCCCTCTGCAGCCCCAGGGGGAGGTGCTCGGGGCGGTGGGTGGAGCTCCTCTCGTATAATATCTCGTATCAGTCTGGCGAGGTCCTGGGCCTGGATGCCAGGGAGTGGTGGCTGGTCCATCGAGACGTCAACGACAGCACGTCCACCTCACCGACCTCGTCCTCGGCCGCGCCCGCGGCCCGTCTCGCCAGTCCCGCGACGAGGCATCTCCTGCAAGGAGACGCGAAACAAAACGGAAACGTCTAAGAGCTCAAGTCAGGAGATATGTTGTGGTGGCTACTCTAGCTATAAACATGCGAATTGGTTATTTTCCAGTCAGTTGATTCACTTCTCGGGACGACCTTGCTCTGATACCATCTTGTAACTACCCGACTCCCGAGTCCCTACGAGACACGAGAACCGGACCGACTCGACTAATCCCAAGACCTAGTCGTCCAACGAGGAAGTAACCAAAAGAGCAGTAAAATAAACCACATTCAGCAAGAATATAACTAACAGTAAGAAAGTACAGCAGTAAGGAAAGAAATTACTACAGTAGATACCACCACAACCATAGAACAACATTTATCATATAACATGAACTGCAGGTAAAGAAAGTACAGCGGAAACAAGAACTACTCACTATAACAGAAACAAAAGAGGTATAAAAGACTGTGATAAACTCTACTGGACCCTACTCGGCCCAGCGTCCTCTGCAACCGCTGTCCCTGGCTGCTCAACACCAGGTCCTGAAAAAGGTAACGAGTGTAACACGTCAGCAAAACGCTGAGTAGAGTGGCAACTAAAACTAAAGACAATAGTAGAGTGTACAGTAGCTGTTATGTTCTATTACTTTCTTTATTTACATCTTTCAATTGTCTCACTATTTCATTTATTTCTCAGATCTTTTACTCGATCTCGAATGTTCCTCGTGGGAATGATCTTGATTGCAGTCTTTTCCAAAAAGTAGAAGTAGCACGTGGTGCTCTCCTGGCCGGGAGAGTCCCCCGTGGTGATCCTACCCTCAGTCAACCACCCCAAGGTCACTGACAGACGTAACGGTGACTACGGCACGCGTGATAAACGCACAGGTAGCTAACCCGTACTGGCACGCGGTCAGTCGTTTCTGTTAACGGGTGTGCCCAAAGCACAGCACGGAACCAGTACAGGGCAGATCCCTCTCAGTAACAGGGGTCCAACCCCTCCACAGTAACCAAACCGGGGCCTTGCCCCTCCACAGTCCGCGCACCCTCGCCTGACTACCCTGGTTTGCCCTAGTGGGCCTAACAAGTCGGTAAAGGAGGCTAGCAGAACCCCGGGGCCCGTGGGGTAGCTAGTATTCTCCTAACACTAGTAGCTCTCCTCGGTACTACGTACACGAGGGCCAGCAAGTCGGTACAGAGCGGCCAATCCTAACCCCAGGTTCCTGGGGTGGCTGGCCCCACTCTGCACTAAACAGGTACAGGTACTTCCCTTGGTACTACGTACCCAAGAGACAGTACAAACTACATCTCAGTTCCATTCCTTTCCCTTTCCAGGAGTTCCACTCCTAATTCCCCGTAGGGTTCCATCCTTCTAACTCAAACATCCAGGTGTCACTTTCCAGTTTCACGTTCTTACGACCCATGATCTCATTCATGTTTCTTTATTCGTAACAGGCAGCTGTTAATTTAATTTACAGGCAACTTTATATTCCTTTCCATTTTTTTTCCAAGACTGTAGTATTATACATTCCACTAGTTTTTCCATCTTAGGATTCATGCCACATCCTAGGATCTAGCATACAACTAGTTTTCCAACCCTAGGATTCATGCAACACCTAGGAGCTATCATTCCATACATTTCTCATTCCTAGGATTCATGCAATGTCCTAGATTCTAGTTATGGTTCCATACTTTAACAGATTTTAATAATAATTTAAGCCACTCTACCAGGTACAACGGGAGTAATGGGGGCGTGATCGGGAATCCCGCGTGCCTCCGCGACTCCCAAGACTGCAACTGAACGAGGTCCTATCACAAGGATCAAACACAAGGAGTGTCTCAAAACAGTGTATAGCTACTGTGGACGGGTAGAGGAATTAATTCTGAAAAGAACGCAACTCGAATCGCGGAAAACGAAACCCGAATGGGTCCTAAACGGGTCGAAAACGACGACACTGTGCAAAATCAGACATCTAGAACTTCTTCCAGATGTCTTAAAAAGTGGATCAGAGAATTACCTGTTCAATGTGGTTTCCCAGACGTCCAGAAGTCTGCGGGGACGTCTGGCCTAGCTCCCAGACGTCCGATGGTCACCTCGGACGTCTGGAGGTCACTCCCGCCGTCTGGTACAACTTCCAGACGTCTGATTCGCAAAGGATGGCGAATCAGCGAGCCTGCGCACAGCCAACTCCCTCCCTCAGTACGGTCAGTCGACAGGGAGGAAGAAGAAAGCGGAATACTCACCTTTCAGACGTCTGTATGAGCTTCCAGACGTCTCCCTCGCCGTCTGGATATCAACCCAGACGTCTGATTCTGGAAATTTTTTCCAGAATCAGGGGGCCACTCGGCCTCCGCTCGCGACGCCACCCGCGTCGCACCTCGCGCGTCTGCTGCTCAGACCGCAGCAGGTCCCTCTCCGCGTCGTTCCGCGCCCCCTGCACCCTCCGCCGGCCGGCCAAGCTGCTCCGACGAGCTCGCCCTCACGGCAGAGCTCCGCCCTCGCACGCCGCACCTCCTCCGCGCTCACTGTGGCCATCGCTGCCGCCCTCGCGCTCGCTCGCTCTCGCGCACAGGAAGGAGAAGAGGAAGGGGACGGTGGAGACGACGGGAGGGGAGGTGTGGCCTTTTAAGGCCGCGCGAGGAGGAGGGAGAGAGAGCGCGGCAGGTCTGCAGCCGCAGAGAGAGAG
Organism: Thalassia testudinum; assembly: GCA_037157565.1. Taxonomy (NCBI): domain Eukaryota; kingdom Viridiplantae; phylum Streptophyta; class Magnoliopsida; order Alismatales; family Hydrocharitaceae; genus Thalassia; species Thalassia testudinum. The sequence goes on along the minus strand of JAZHRO010000035.1, from coordinate 34,612,372 downwards.
GGAAAAAGAGAGAGAGAGAGGAATCGCGGGTCTACGCGCACAGGTGCGTAGACGAATCTCTCGTGCGAAAGATAACTATTTTCCATACGTCTGGAAACGATCCCAAACGTCTTGTCAGACATCTGGATGTGATTCCAGACGTCTGGTCCGACGTCTGGGCCACCTCCCAGACGTCTGAGGCACGCGTTCGTAACATAAACTACATCAACGATACATCTTTTTATTACAATCATCTTAATGAAACGTAAATTTCATCGTCACCTCTCATATTCAGAGGAACTTTCACCGATTATTCAATAAATTTATTTGGTATTCATCAAATAATATTTAAAATTGAAAACCTTTTACCGATAAGAAAAGTGTTATTTATTTTAAGAAGGAAATTACCGAATAATAAAAGGGGGGAGGGTGGGGATGTGATTAGAGGGAGGGAGAGAGAGAGAGAGAGAGAGAGAGAGAGAGAGAGAAGAGTTGGAGTAGTGGTGGTGGGGGTAGGGGGTGAGAGAGAGAAAGAGAGAGTAGAGAAATAATATCCAAGACAACTAAACTCAAATCGAAGAAGCTATATATTTATTTACAAAATAATTAAATAGAAAACATACCAAAACATAATAACATTACGAAGTGACTTTTTGCACCCAGAATGAATGCCACCGTAAATGTCACTTTTCACCGTTTCAAGAAATAACTAAGATTTTTTATGTCATGTATCAAAATTCATCCCAAATACTAGTATCCACTCTCCATTATTTATCTTTAACTTATCCAACTCATTTTAACATGTCACTCTCCAGTATTCATTTTAACTTGTCTAAATCCTTTTAACATAGAAACCTCCTTTAAACTTAACGTAAAGGTTTATCACAAATTAAGCAGGCTAAAGTTTTTCTTAAAATGATATTCATCATTTTTGTAAGATGTATGACATAATTTTATGTTCATCTAAAAAAAATGTATACCGATTTTTTTACATTGTACGTTTTAAAGAAATGAACGTCATTTTTGAAAGGGTAGGTGAAAATTTAAGAGATAGAGAACAATGATGTCATTTTCATATGAGAGAAAGAAAATTTCACTTTCGGATGGGAGTTTGGGGGAGTTGATTTTTAAAGTTAATTTTAACCAAAATAACTCATTATAGAAACCTCAAGGTCATACAATTAAGAATAAAATATTTTTTAATTTTTTTATCAGAAAAAGAGATGCCTATTAATCATCTAAAATTTTATTTACTTAATCAAAATCTATTACCACGATATTTCTCAATTTTTTGAAAAAAATTTCCGTTGAACCAAATCATCATGGCATAACTCTTATCCATTGAGAGAAAGGACAGGTTTCAACGCCATGAGAGAAGGGCATTATACACCAAGGAAAGAACCATTAATAGATGGAACCTGACATGTTGCAATTGGACAACAATTTAGTATCAAACATTACAAATCATTTTCCGTCAATATACATTATAAGAATGAAAGCCCGATTTGAAAATTGTAAAGTTCGCCTCGCCAAGTTGTGATAGTAATAAGCACCTTTGTATTCCATGCAGTCGTTCTCCTATTTTTGAACGTTGCTGATGATTTGTACAATTGCTACAATTTACGGATGTGAAGCTGCAATTTTAAAAACATTCGTTGAAGTAAGCCTGATTTATTTGAGTTTAAGCATCGTCATTTGTCACCTCGAGGCAAGGTAAAAACACTTCAGCTACTTTTTGACGTATTAGCATACGGTAGATAAATTAATATTTATGAAATTAAACTACAAAGTTGTAAAGTGCAATTACTAATTAGGTAGGGATTTCCAACTACTACAAAAATTTTAACCAATTGTTAATACAATAGTAAAATGGAAGTAGGCTCAATAGTTGCCAACTATCTTAATTACTAAATATTTTTAATTTGCACTGAATTCCTTCAATTCATAAATTCGATGAAATGATAAGATGTTAATTCGTGTGAGCATACATGAATCCAGTCGCGTACATGCAAAACAGTTGGAGAGTCACACGTACTCACTTTATGTATGTAGCAATTGAATCTACCTGGATTTCAAATAATTCTAAATTTTTGTGAAATTATAATATACACGTTAGAAAGTAAATTGTAAGTACTAAAGTAACCGGACCAAGTTGGTCGATCTTCGGTGTCAATTTATATCTATCAACGATTCGCCGAGGAGTAAAACTCTAATGCATGAAATAAAATAAGTCGTTAACCATTGCGTAAAACACATTGAAGGATAACATGTTAGAATTATTACGTGAACATCATATATTATAATAAGTAGATTTATATTGATACATATTAATATGTATATTTCAATAAATATATTCATTAAGTGATTCAATAAGAATTAGATAAATTTTACTTCTAATTTTGTGGGATTAATTATATAAAAATTTTTGGGGAATTATGATTTATTAATAGGTAGAATCGTCAATTCCATTTTAGTGGTTATGGATCCTAGGGGTTGCGAGTAGTGGGCGATTTTAGTTTCCCACACCCCATTGTGAGATACATAAGGGTTTAAGGTGGAATATAGAAAGTACGTTGAGTTTGTTTGTCTCTTTTGTCTTCCACACCCATTCTCTTTAGATCCCTGAAAGTACCATCGCCAATCCTGTTATTGAAACGTCGAAGTACTATGCTATCAAATTTGATTTTGAAAATCTGTCGTTGTAGTTTGAATAGCGAAGAACTCGGTTCAACAAATAAAATTTATATCGGAATAGAAATCCTAGGTCGAACTCAGGGAGGCTACGTCGATCCAAATTCGCAATTATATTATTTTTTGTGTTTTTGTTAAAAAGCGAAGTAATTACAATGAAATGAAGCACTATAAATAATCAGAGAAAGAGAAAGAGAGAGAAAACATCCACTTGATACTTCAAAATATTTATACAACTAAGTAAGTGAGAAATTACACTAGAAATTAGGAGAATTATTACAACTAGAAAGTAGGAAAATTCTACTCTAGAAAGTAGGAAAAAAGAATGGGAGAGAGAAGTTATCATCCTCGACAATCGCATGGAGGACAAGTTGGACGAGATGACGCCTGGAAGACGAAGAATGGAGTGGGAAGAAGGAGGTCGAGGCAGGAAGAACGGGAACGAGGTAGCACGTCGTTGTCGTCGTGGGATCCGCTTCCGAAATGGGGGCGAAAAATTGACTTTATCTCTTGAGGAGCATCCCGAGTGTGGGACAAGCTTCTCTTGAGCTTTGGAGAGGGAGAGAAGAGAAGGAAGGGATGAGAAATTCGTATGGAGGGGGTCTCCTTTTATAGTTGCAAGGAGTGAGGGCATTTTAGTTATTACATGTTGAAAAACATTAATTCAGGACCTTTAGTGACGGATAAATTCGTCACTAAAGGCCTAAACGTGGCCTTCGTGGGCGGCGCTTGCACACCCACTCGCCTTCCGCACTTCAACGCACGCTCCACGTCCATCAAATCTTGGTCGTTCGATCGTGAGATCGGACGACTAAGAGCTCTCCTCGCCGCGCCTCAACTGTGTGCCTTGTGCGTGAGATCCCACATCATGCGGGGGCGTCAGATGGCGCGTGGATGCTATCGGCCGTGCAGCGCCGTTGGATCTTGATCGCGTGCTGATCACGCCCGCATGCCTGCTCCAATTTGAGGCATGCGGGGCCTCGATCTCGCGTCTCCTTTTCTAGATGAGACGCTCGACCAACGCGTTACAGGCGCATTTGTGTCGAGCGCACAACTCAAGCGCTCACGCCTCGCAGCCGTTGGATCTTGATCTAACGGTGGAGAAGCGCTGGCTAGAAGAGCTTCAGCGGGTGTGTGCGGCCAGTTGGGTGGCCGAATGGCGCCATGTGGTGCCATCTTGGCCGTCCATCTTCTAGTGATGTAGATGGTGCTACGAGTATCGAATTGGATCGATTTTTGAGTCATTAGGCTGCGATCGTTGATCTGAACCCATTCGTGCAGTCAGATTTGTTTTCTGAAGTGCGGATTAACACAATCTTGACCCTTGATCTTCTAGGGTTTCTCGGTCTCTATCTGATGCTACAGATATCCGATTAGGGCGATCTTGGAGTCGTTGAACTCCAATCGTCGCCCTGATCAGATTCGTATAATTGGATCTTCGATCTGAGGCCCCGGTAAAAAGTCGCCCTGTCCCTGACCATAAAAAGGAGACAATTAACCTATATTTTATTCAGACTAATTTAAATGCGAGATGATGCATGTTATGCAATATTTATAGTATGAAATACAATTCTATACTTAAGAACATACATAAATAGACATTTTATGTAATATAAACATGTTTACATCACTTGTCGAGAAGCTTTGTGGGAATCTAAGGATCACTGCATGCATCCTTCTTTGAGAAGATTAAGCGGTGGATTTAGGTATCTATTCTATCATTGTTTCTTTTTTTTGGGTTTGACGTTTTGATAGAAGGATGTGTTCTTGGGATTCAATGAAATCATTTTCAATGTTTGATTCAATATATGGTGACCTAATCCCATCATGATCTCGTAGGTACACTTCACTCGAAATGAAGCTATCTCATTATAAATGCTTTAATTTCCACTCCCTGATACAACTTCAAGGCAATGGACCTAAACAACCCCCCTACAATGATTGGTATGATGACAACTACAATGACGCAGTTGCCTTTGATATCTCACATGCTCTTTACAATGAGGATTTCAATGTAGACAATACCAGCGAGCATGGTACCCAGTGTGGCCATGAGCTGGAAGACATTGATGAGGACAATTGGGAGGATGGCAATGCCTACATCATCGGTGAGTAGGGTTCCCATGTGTTTTGGCATCCTCCAATGACTAGAGGTCTCCTGGTAATCAAGGAGACTAAGGAGACTCATTGGAGTATGTCGGCAGAATGTTCACTAGTCCAAAATAGGATTGTATTACTCACAAGTTCAATTCAATTTAAGAGATGAATACGTCTTGAGCTCAGACCAAAAATAAATGGAAGACATTGATGAAGAACTGCAACGAGTTTTGCCAATTGCTTTCTAAGAGTAGTTGGGGTTATGATGCTGTAACCCAACAACTAGTTCCATAATATCTTGCAACTTGGAACGAGGTAACTAGTATCCCTTATCCACTTCACTTCTTGTATAGGTTTTACTAACAGATGTACACCGAACTCCTACTTGTAGATTGATGAGAGGTATAGGAATTTTCACAACAACCCCTTCAAGTACTACAAGGAGATGCACTCCCTTGGTGGCCATGATATACTACTGTTGGCGATCATGTTGTGGCAAGTAACCGTGGGACGAGGAGCATGCCTCTCAAAATCCACACCCCCAAGTACCCGTGCCGCGTAGCAAGGAAGAGTGGAGTTCACTAATTGTTGTGACCGACACCTAATGGTATCGGATCATGGATTGCAGACTCGAATACCCATTATCGATCACATAAACATAAGAAGCATATGCGGAGTCAAATGAATTACTAACCAAAATATAAAATGTAGAATTTAAATCTAATGTGTCAGGTCCATATCTGAACAGAAAATAAAAGTGCACAAAAAAAAAAAATCTACTAATTCGTTACATCACGAAGAAAACAAAGAAAGTAATACTACTATAGCAGGGGGAGGTAAGTAGCTGGTAACTTGCGTATTTCGCACCCGATCTAGAAACTCTCCTACCATTGCCTACGCTTGGGATGATTCACCTGTGTCTGAAGTTAGGCTAATGAGAAAAGCTCCAAAGAGTACATATCTAAAATTTGGCAACTACTTGTAAACAACAAGAATAGGCAACAATATAAAATAATAGAAACAACTGAAAATACAATAGGATGACTATAACGAAATATAGTAAGCTAACTGAAAAGAAATGTAAAGTTTAATTAATTATTTAGAGTAATTAGACTAAGCATCGATCCCATTATTATTTCCTCAATCATTGGTCATCTTATTCTAAATTAATTTATGTTATCAATCTGTTCTTGTCTCTACCCGTAAAATCTCTTGGATTGGATTCAACCAAAGCCAACGGTGTCTTGCCCACCTCGAGAACCCATGTCGTAGGACACGATCGCCGTATAACCTCAAAACAAACCAAGGGGCGACTACATCACAGGCGTAAGATGTTGTCTACCCTGGATAGCCCTTCTTCCTATGACACCAATGGACGGAACACTCCATGTCTAGTGTAAAAGAAACCTGTGATTGCACCCGACTTAACTAAAAGCCTAAGTCGTAGGGAGACATGAATCTCCCTGGTCACAGATAATCATTGAGGGTAGTGACCCAGGTAATTAACTAACAACCTACTAAACATCTCCATATTTATCTCAAAAATCATCATCTACCGTTGAAGTTATATTTATCTCTTAAAATTTAATTTAAAACTATAAAAAAACTCATATCACATTACTACCATGTTACTGTCAAATTAAATGCTAAGCGACTAAATTTTCAATTTCTAACAACGATCCCAACTAAATTATTATTTAACAAATATAGTGATGTTAATTTTACAAAACATGAAAATCGAAGAACACATGCGATATTAAGGTCACATACAATATATTTAAGTATTTCTAATTCGTTAACTCACTAAAAATCAATAATAAATTACAATTAATCACTTTTAATCCTATAGTTAATCTTATTAAACAATATCAATAGTTGATCATGCATTCTCATACATGTAAATAATTACAAATAAAAATATGTGAATAGGATATACATTTTAAAAGGAAAATTAAATTAAAGTGATGAATCATTATTCTACGAGCATGGATTTTAAGGAAGAAATATATAATGATACCGATGGTAAGTAATTAATAAGAGGTAACGCTCTACCTTATGCGCCTGCGAGTATATACACGAGTTTCCTTTTACATGATTACACACGAGTGTGCCCTTTAGTTGACATCTTAAAAATTCGAGCAAAAATCGTACGAATGTGTTCTTTGTGGTTAAAAATCTTGAGATCGGATCCTGATCATCAAAATCCGATCTCGGAGGCTCGATTTGTGCAAAACAAGCTTGACCATTAGATCTCCATCAATGCCGTAACTCTCCTCATAGGGACCAATGAGTAATATTTAAATCTCTGAAATTTTGTGGTGAAAGTTTTTCACCCCTTCAAGGCTTCAACCAGTCTCCTCCTGCGTTCTTCTTCCTTTCCTTCGTTCACCTTCTTCCTACGCCCGGCACAAACCCATGCATGTCCGAAGCAGCTCACGTCGGTGACTCCTCCTCGCGCCACTTTGCCGTCGCCGGCCTCCGACTCACCTCCGACGGCCTCCAGCACCCCCTTCCTCCACTCTCTCTCCACCGCTCTTTCTCGCTCTCATCCTCTGCGTGTCCGTGCATGGGTCGCCGATGGCCACCCTCTCATCTCGGCGGTCGTCTTCCTCTTCCTCCTCATCCTTCTTCCCCCCGTTCGGCCTCAACCCTCTCTTCCTCGTCTCTTTTTCCCGTCGTCCACACTTCTTTCCTTCCTCTCCTTCTCCTCTCTCAACCTCCACTCTCTCCATGCATGTACGTAAGGAATCGAAACGAAGATGGAGGAATAGCTCACCTTGGACGCTGGTGTTGTGCATGCCTTGCCGCTTCCTCGTTTGTTCTCTCCCTTCCTTGCGTCCCCACACCCCACACCCCCCCCCCCCCCCTCCGCCGTCTCTCTCTCTCTCTCTCGTTGAAAGGAAGAGGATGGCAGCGGTAATGTTGACGTAGGGAAAAAGAAAGGGTTGCCTGTGGTATTTACAATGGCTGGAAGAGAGAGGACGTGGGATGGGGAGTAGGATTAGGAAAGACGGTGCGATTAGGAAAGAGATTTAGGCCATATTTGATTAAGTTTAGGAAATCATCTATCTATTTATTTATTTTAACTTTTTAAAGCCATGTGTATTTTTGAAATTACATCAAAATGAACTTTGATTCCCGCAAATTACACATCGTAGAAATCGCTACGAGATAAGGAATTTGATAAAATTCAAGGATTTTCAAATGAAAGTCATTTGCACAGTGCGATTCTCAAGATGGGTTGCACATGGGTTTACTCGCGGTTCACACGCATTTCGCACATCTGATGTTCGATCGCCATACAAAACATTACGTCGAAATCCTTGTGACACCAAGAAGTTAACAGTACTTTTAGATCTTCGGTCTAAGGTTTGCATTACAAAAACAAAAAAAAACATGTGGGTTTCTATTTTGGTTACACATTTTTAATTCATGTAGAATCCAATTTGCGCACATTTTGGTGGCATTGAATTTGTTTCGAGGTCAAGTACCCAATTAAATAATCGAATCATCAGTTTGGGTAGTTAAACTAGTTATTTGTGTGACAAAAGAGGAAGGAGGTCGTGATGAACATTGATGATGACGATGACAACGACAATGTGTAGTACATTGAACGACTTCGACATCCCGTTATGGGAATTCCAAGAGCGACGAACCTGGAAAGAGATCAAAGTGTGGATGCCCCAGTTCAGATGGTGGAAACTGGGGTCGTTCGCTTACAAAAGCCATGCAGAAGTTAGTCCACAACTACCATGTCCCTGTAGGTCTACTTGGTAGAATTGGGGAGGCCATTGCAGCTTTCCATAGAATTCACTCGAATCTTGAACCCTCGAAGTTCTCTGCTCTGATCACCTTATTTGAGGATGCCCTAAAGAGATATACGTTCTTGGGCACGCTAAATTTGTTGGATCACATGATAGGTAACTGGCTCGAGTTTTAGTTTTGTAACTTCAATGGGTAGATTGGGCTCCACATATGTGGTACACTATTACTTGGTTTGTAGGCCTTTGGTCTTGGGGTTAGTTCGATTTCTAGTTGATTTCTATCCATTTGTTATATTATTTGTTGAACTCTTGTGGGAGTTCTTCGTTGTGTTCTCTAACTCATTGTTCCTCATTGAGCACCTCCTCCTCAGAGGAGGGGACGATGGTTTCGTGTGGAGGAGAAGGTGGGTGGCGCCATGGAAGGAGGAGGTGGGCAACAGTGCGGAAGGAGGAGGAGCGCGGGAGGAGGTTACAATGTAATTATGTTCCAAACCATTTTGTTCTTAGACCAATACCCACACTACTAGAAAAATGGGCTTTCGCGACGCTTTTGTAGCAATGGTTTTTGTTAAAATCGTCTTCTATAGTAGAATATATAAACAATTTTAAAATTGTCTTATTGATGATATAGACGATAGTTTTAATTAAAACCGTCATGTATATTAACCCTCAATACCCCATCTTGTATGTGGAGGTTCTCACATTGACATACATGACGGTTTTATAGAAAACTGTAGTGTATATCATTCACCAAAATTCCCTTTGGAGCGAAATTTCGCGCCCTAACGTTGTAGATTTCTATGGGAGGGTGTGAGATTTACGTGATAAATAAAAATGCGGAAATAAAATAGTATTCAATCTCACACAAAAATCAATCACACAAATGCACGAAGATATTTAGGTGGAAACCCAAATTCGGGTAAAAACCACCACCTAAACCTCTTAGTTCAGGATTATCCGATCGACCTAGTCAATCAAATCCACTATCCGAACTACTTAAATGAGGGTAGTTCAACCTCTTACAACCATGCTACTTTGAACTCGAGGGCAGCATAACCTCAAACCCTTCCTCTTCATGAGGAGTATTTAGTCTCTCGAAGGAGATGGAAATTCGCAAGGCGAATACCCAACCAAAGACAATGAAATACAACGTCTTATAGAGCTGCAAAGATTAAAACCTAGCCACTATAAGAGTTAGGAAACTCCCCTTTGGAGGAAGTGCGTCAATGAATGACGTGGGTGCGTGAACCACGCAATGGCACGATGGCGCTCTCGTAACGACAGCGGGAGAGCGGGTGCATAGCGAGAAGGAAGCTCTCATGGTGAAGACTAAGGATTGTGAGAGCTAGATCTCTTCTAGGGATCAAATTGACACAATCTAAGTGGAAGTAGTGTTACTTGGGTGTGTCTTGGTGTGTATTTGCAAGGAAAGGGTACTCCTTTATTATAGAAGGCCTAGGAAGTCTTATGAAGTCTTTGGAAGACTTAGGTAGCCATTGGGGATTATCCCAAGGCAAATCAAGCCGCAATCAGAGTCATTAATGATTATGACAGGGTCATCAGATGCCTGGAAGTCAAGTATAAGACGTCTGATAATCAAATTAGATGTTTAGTACAAGATAGGTTCCCTTACTGATTTAGTCAAACCTAAACAAGGTTCTAGTATAAGTTGGTCAGATGATAGGTTGGACGTCTGGCATCATGTCTGGATGTTTGGAATCCTAACTAACTGCGGGAATAGATTTCCTAAGGCACAAACAGCTAGAAGTCTCTTGGAAAGAGATTTGGGCTTAATCAAGGCTAACGTTTATATATTAGACGTCTAAGGTCTTCTATGGACATCTGATGGAAGATTAAGGGTGATATAAACACATTTATTGAGGGTAAAATGCCTATTCATGCATGTTCCTAGGCTTAGATTTGCATTTCATGTTATAAATATTGCATATCATGCATCATTCTGCATTTAGAGTAGTTGTATATAATTTAAGTTAATTGCGTCCTTTTTGTAGTCAGGAGAGAAGGATATTTATTTCAGAGCCTCGGATTGACGATCTGACCAAACGGATCTGATCAAGATGATGATCGGAGTCTAACGCCTCTAAAATCACCTTGATCGGAGTCCCGTAGCACCATATGCAGTTTGAGAAGATCAACGGTCAAGGGACTAGGAGACATAATTCGGAGCTTCAAATGAAAAATCCGACTGTGTGGATGGATTTGGGTCGACGACGCGGAAATTGACTCAATCCGACCTTTGTAGCAGCCCCTACAACGAAAAGATGTACGGCCTAGATTGCGCCACGTGGCTTTGCCCAGGCCGCCCAGGCGCACGCACGCAGCAACGAGAGTGCATGCGTGCGTGTGCAGGCACGCATGCGCACAGTGCAGTGCTAGCGCATGAAGCGTGCGCGCACGCGGAGAGTGCCTAGCATAGCGCTAGCGAAGCATGCAATGGATCTTCAGCGATAGACTGGCAGACTTATAGTGACGCTTACAGCCGTTACTAATTCATCGCATGGGAGCAAAGCCAGCTATGGGTGCCAGCTGGCACGAACTACCTACAGTGACGTTTCCAACGACGGCCTGGATGTCATTAATGATCTCATACATATTTTTTGCCTGTTCTCCACTATAAAAGGACCTACACCCCCTCCCTTCCAAGCCATCTCTACCTACTCTACTCCCACCTACTCCCAAGCTCTAGCAAGCCTACCAACACTCTGTTAGAGCTTGCTCTTAAGCTCTCAAGGCACCTATTAGTATAGCAAACCTCTGCCCCACTAAATACTCCTCCAACTTCCCATACCCCTTCATAGGTTGCCTTGGAGCCATCCTCCCACATCCATTTCGGTAGCAGATCATCTCCATCTTCTCACCTCCATTTCGGAGCCACGCCGAAGCTTTCCTCGATCCGATGTCCTCCTACATCTCACCTCCGTCATCTCGCTCCTCACGTTCTTCGTCTGAGCTTCCGCCAGGCGCCGTCGTCTCGCCGAACAACCGATTCTGGAGATTTCCTCTCACCCCTCTCTTTTTATGATTTCGTAGATTATTGTAATAGACATTAATGCAATACATCATATTTGATTCCATCTCTATCTTATGATTGCTTGTCTTTTATTTCAAAAATACAAAAATATTAACAAAACCCTAAAATACCAAAAAGAAATAAATCGAAGTGCAGTTTTCAATTAAAGTAGATGTCACCTCCCTGTGTTCGACTTGGGACTCTCTTTTCGAGTTTCAGTATAAATTTTATCTGATTGACATGTTTTGCAACTACGATGATGGGTTACTTGTAACCTCGATTTCAAACAAGTGAAACACGCACGACCATTTTGGCGCCGTTGCTGGGGAGGCAACGGAATTTACTTTATTATTTTCTATGCTTCTTTGCATTTACATAGCACTAACTTTTCTTATCTCTGATCTATTGCCTTGTAGGTATCCTAGCATGGAGATCCAAGTGCGGTAGACTGGAGTAAAGTGCGGGTAGAGTGTTTTGTGTCCCCCACACCACCCTAGGATAGATTTGGTTATTTGTTTGCCACCTCCACTCACCTCGCCATCCACATAAATAAAAATAAAAAATAAAAAAGTGTTATCTGATTGTGGGATTTTCTGAAAGTTACACACTTAACACCCACAACTTCTCACCCTAAGGTGCACAATCACATTGATTCTACCACTTAACCGGGATCTGACCTGTGGACTCGATACACTTAATTCAACACACAAATAAGTGAGTAGAAATCTTAATAGGTCAAACATTTCTGTGTACCTTAACTAAGTGGTGCAATAGGCCAATTGATTGAACAGTTAGGGCCACACCACTTAAGATAAAAGTGATTCATCAAGTAGCTTGCCACTTAGGGTTGATTTTTAGGACTGAACCAGACACTCCACATTTTATTTCTGATTTTTAAAGGAATATATCTACACCAGTACTTTCAAAACTTGGAGTGTTCTACTGAACCTTAATTGAATATACCTAAAGATTAAACCCTAAAAGCTACTAAACAAGGTTGAACCCTAAAAGACACATCATCAAATAACCTTGTTTGAAACCCTGGTGTGCACGCACACACATTTTAACTGATCATTAAAGGCACGACCCATCTAAAGGGCCCATTATATTCCTGAAGCACCATTGTCCCAAGCCTAACTAAAATTGATTAGATGTTGGCCCTAAGGACTGGTTCGCTCGTTAGGATCTAGATTGAGATTGTTCACGATTAACCTGCTTGTACTAGTCAATCTGTTATTTAGCTAGGGGAGTAGCGTCAAACGACCACGGCTGGGGGGTACACTAGGAACAGAAAGGCGCAAGCCAAAGGAAGAACCTTCTCCCCAGTCCCTCCTTCTAACTGGTTGGATTGCTTGGACATAAGTAGAGTAAATCATCCATAATCTTAGGATGGATTCTGAGAGTTTGTAGACCTTTAGGCTACCCAACCTAAGGACAGGCTTGTATTTTTGTATTGCAGGGTTCCTTCTTTCTCTTATGATTTCCCTCCTTACTTCACCATGTACCCTTCTACATCGTACACACATTTCCAATCTTATCCTCCTACCACCGCTTATTTCCAAGATGATTACTATCCCAACTTGACTTGTAATTACCCATCCATTAGCCGGGATGACTTTGATTGGGGATATGAATCTGGACCTCAGTGTCCAGGGCCTAACCCTGGATAACAAGACTATGATTATTATCCTTTCTAGAGCTACAATGATTATGGATCTCCATCCTTTGATGACCAAACTAACCCGATCTACAATCAGGAAGGATATCATGATTATAACACCTACCCTCCCTAGTATTCCACTGAATATAGGTCGCCACCATCCTTTGAACAACCTAGACGACCTACTTTCAAGGAGGGATCCAAGAACCTCGACATCTTGACTCCCCTAGATTCAACCCAAACCCACCCAAACCTGAATCGAACCAGTCGGTTTAGGTGGACCAAATCCAGGATAGGGTGTTGGCTAATTTGAGGAACACTATACAATCGTTAGAAGCTCAACTAACACCATGCACTGAAGCATTGGAGCCTATGATAAAAATGATTGACTAGCTGAATAGCTCTTTATTGGATTTGCTCCAAAGTGTTAGGGATAGGGACTTGGGTGAGTTTCTTCTTGGGAAATTGTCAAGGTTGAGGATGAAATTTGTGGTTGCCCTAGTCAAATCTTGGGATGATTCTCAAGATGAACCCCCTTTAGGAGAGCCAATGTCAGAACCTGCTCAGGCGCCTGTCGGGGGGGATCCATTTTCTGAAACCAGGGATGACTAGGTTGGGCTAGAGTAACCCATTGACGATAAATCAATTGATTCACCCGAGATCCCCGAGCCAGGGAGCGAGGAAAAATATGTCTCCACGAACCATGAAATGACATATGATTTTGAGACATATATAGATGAGGATCATGGATTCTTTGATTCTAAGGGTGAAGAATCTTTTGGTGATGTCTCATTTGAACTCAAGGAAGAGGATTCTAGTGAGACAATCAAACTCGAGGAGTATGACAAACTATTTGATAGCCCGATCATTGATGATTATGATCATGTTGGGGCTAACTTGGACAATTCGAATCCTGATGATTCAATCAGTAACCCCATTCCTCATCTGCACCCCGAAGAGCTGACTTTTGAGATTACCAAATCCAAGTCAATCCTGATTTAGCCACAATTGTTGGACTTGGGTACTTTAGATGGGGTGTACAGCAATTTGGAGGTCCCGCAAACATTGATTTCGGAGGATAGGAAGTTGAAATTAAAAATCTGGGAAGCTAATTTTGAGGGAACTTTGATTTTGGATCTAAGGGTTCCTATTGACCTGAAACCACCTACTTTCTACCAGGACCCTTACGATATCTTTCACGTGCAACCCAAGATTGAAATAATTGATTGTTTTTCTGAGTTAGATGTTAAGTGGACAACCGCACCTATTGAACCATCTTTACCTGCTGTTCGACACTTTGGTCTTGGGTTGCACACCCCAAAACAACAGGTGCGGCCCCACAAGCTTAACAACCTTCGATTCTGGGTGATTTTCATCTAGAACCTGAGAACCACTCGACCTTGGGGCATTGGTCTGCATCATAATCTGGTCCACGTCTGTGGACATATTCTGTTGGTGGGTTTGAGGATCAATATTTTTATTTTGATTCTGACCCGCACTTGTGAATTCTCAATTTCTTCTTTGTATGTATGTTATGCTTAGCTGAAGGTATTAAACTTAGTGCGTGTGTATACATTCTTCTCTTTGTGGAGCTGACTGAATTTTCACGACACTCAGGTGATATTCTGTTTACTCTGCCCTTTTCATGTCTTTATTTTTACAATGAGGACATTGCATCATTTATGCATGGGGGGATGGATAATCAATTTATGAGATCATTTTGTTAACTCCGTAGAATTTCTTTTAGTTTCTTATATATAAAAAAAAGTGAAAATTTGAAAAAGATAAAAAAAGAAAGAAATTAGGAAAAGAGAACTTAGGCATTTTAAAGTTATTAACTTTAGGAAATGATATGAGAGGACCTAAACACTTAGACTCTTCAGGTCTTCAGGCTTAATTAGCCTGGGTGTCCACTTGAATGTGGACTTAGTCTCGAGTCCTCGCCAATCTAAATTTATTTTAATTTGGTAAATAAATTGGGATGATAAGTATGCAACTTATCAACCCGCCCTCTGATTTGGGAGGACTTTAAGCCTAAGCATCTACACGCATTTTTTGCACTGACTCACTTTTTGGTGATTTTTACGGAAATTGGGTAGCTAATGGACCGACTTGGGTGGTATGGTTGGCAAGTTGTTGGCGGTAACATCTCATCGACTGGTTGTCCAGAGCCCAATCACAAGACCATTTTCATTGTATTGCCTTTAGGTAAATCTTAGATCAGGAAAGCTACCTACTTAAAAAAAAAAAGAAAAAAGAAAAAAAAGAAAGAAAAGAAAATATAGAGAAAAATAGAAAAAGGAGAAAAAAAAACAAATAAAATCACACTTCACCGCACGAGTTTGGTTGGCAAGTTATCAGTGGTAATAGCTCATCGGTTGGTTGTCCAGAACCTAGCTCACAAAAAAATGCACAATAATTCCCAAAACACTTAGGGAAGAAGTGAGGAAGTAGAATAAATCGGGAAGATATACACTGGGTTTTCCCTTGTGTTGACCCCATAAATAAAAGTAGGGAAAAAGCTACCGATCGAAAAGATAAACCTCTAAGCAAGTTCACCTAAGGTCGTAGAAACCCGAAATCCGTTTTAACGGCCGTCTAGTGAGTCTTTCACTATTTTCACAAGATACTTAGCACTTAAAGTCCTTTTCGAGTCTTGGGCGGGTCAGGTAGCCGTAAAAAGTTATCTCGGAACTCTCAAACTCTAAAAGTACAAAAAAATTAGAAAAGAAGAAAAATAATAAAAAAAATGTATCTTCCCTTTTCCAATAAGGCGAGGACTTGGGTGGTCTGCATTCTGGCAGGCACCCGGGTATTGTTGAGTTTTCGTAGTTTAGGACCTTAGTTGAAATTTTCTATTGTTAATAAACGACTTAAGCCTAAGTGATCTAATCCTAATTCTGCTTTTATACATAGCATATAGTTTAATTTTGCTAGGGACTAGCAAAAGATAGGCATGGGGTATGATATAAACACATTTATTGAGGGTAAAATGCCCATTCGTGAATGTTCCTAGGCTTAGATTTGCATTTCATGTTATAAATATTGCATAGCATCCATCATTTTGCATTTAGAGTAGTTGTATATAATTTAGGTAATTACGTCCTTTTTGTGGTCAAGAGAGAAGGATATTTATTTCAGAGCCTTGGATTGATGATCTGAACGTACGGATCTGATCAAGACGACGATTGGAGTTTAACGCCTCCAAAATCACCTCGATCGGAGTCCCGTAGCACCATATGTAGTCCGAGGAAGCTCAACGGCCAAGGGACTAGGTGACATAATTCGGAGCTTCAAATGAAAAATTCAATCACGTGTATGGATTCGGGTCGACGATCGCAGCCTAACGGCTTCGAAAATCGACTTAATTCGACCTCTGTAGCGGCCCCTACAATGAAAACAAGATGGACGACCTAAATTGTGCCACGTGGTGCAGCCTAGGCCGCTCAGGTGCATGCACGTGCCATCGCATGCGTGCAGTAGCACGGGTGCGCACGTGTAGAGAGCGCCCAGCGCAGTGTCAGTGGAGCATGCAACAAATCTTTAGCGACAGATTGGCAGACATACAGCAACGCTTACAGCCGTTGCTAATTCATCGCATGCTAGCAAAGCCAGCTGTGGGCGCCAACGGGCATGAGTTACCTACAACGACGTTTCCAGTGACGGCTTGGATGTCACTAATGGTCTCATACCTATTTTTTGCCTCTTCTCCTCCATTATAAAAGGACCTACACCCCCTCAATTCCAAGCTATCTCTACCTACTCTACTCCTACCTACTCCCAAGCTCTAGCAAGCCTATCAATGCTCTATTAGAGCTTGCTCTCAAGCTCCCAAGGCACCTATTAGTATAGCAAACCTCTGCCCCACCAAATACTCCTCCAACTTCCCATCCCCCTTCATAGGTTGCCTTGGAGCCACCCTCCCACCTCCATTCTAGTAGCAGATCATCTCCGTCTTCTCACCTCCATTCCGGAGCCACGTCAAAGCTTTCCTCGACCTGACGTCCTCCTACATCTCACCTCCGTCGTTCTGCTCCTCACCTCCTTCGTCCGAGCTTTCGCCAGGCACTGTCATCTCACCGAACAGCCGATTTGGGAGATTTCCTCTCACCCCACTCTCTTTTTATGATTTCATAGATTATTGTAATAGACATTAATGCAATACATCATATTTGATTCCATCTCTATCTTGCGATTGCTTATCTTTTATTTCAAAAACATAAAAAAATAACAAAACCTTAAAATACCAAAAAGAAACAAATCGAAGCGCGGTTTTCAATTAAAGTAAACGTCGCCTCCTTGTGTTCGACTTGGGACTCCCTTTTCGAGTTTCAGTATAAATTTTATCTGATCGACGTGTTTTGTAACTACGACGATGGGTTACTTGTAACCCCGATTTCAAACACGTGAAACACGCGCAGCCAAAGGGTTAATCCTCAACGATCATATTTTGTAAGCCAACGTTCCACTAATTGGATGTCTGGTAAAGTCATCAGACGTCTGCTAAGACGTTTGTACAAAAGGCTGGTCGTCTGAAATAGGCAGACAGAAGGTACTAAGTCTAGCTTAAGTGTTTGGACATTTGATTCAACATTCAGACGCCTTAAAGTCCAAGATCAGACGTCTGATTTTAGGATTGGACATCTGATTAGGATGTCTGAAGCCTATATTGGATTTCTAAGTTATCTATGAAAAGCCTAAGTATCCTTGGGTTTTGTAAGTGTTCCTAAGACTACTAATAGGTAACTTTGAGGCTCTTTAACATATGATCTAAGAAATAAAAGACAAAGAATAACAAAAATAGATTACATGAAAAGAATAATCCTCTATCCTATTCTTCATCTCCTTTCTTCAAGCTCTCGCTCCGAGTGAAGGCTCCTTCACTTCTGTTGAGCTCCTTCAATCCATCATGGATGCGAGCTTGTGCTTCGTCTTTCACACTTGTAACCATTTGCATTTTCCTGAAATCTAAAACTCAAATGCAAATATTAAAACACAAGTGTTTTATTATCATCAAAATTGACGATTGTAGTGCCCTTGCACCAACAAACGTGACATTAAATGACGGTTTTATGTAAAACCGTAATTAAAGGTGACATATTAGCCACCGCTGTGCTTGATCCTCTAGAACCCTCCCCTTCATTCCTTCTCTACAATCCCCGACCTTCCTCCTTCCACAATGCCATCCGTCGGCCGTTCCACCCCTTCATCCTCGGTAAGCCCCGACTGTCTTTCTCCTCCTCCTCCCATGGCCATCCCCCTCCTCCTCGCTCTCCTCCTCCTTCCATGCCGCTGCCCACCTCCTCCTTCCACGGCACCGCCCACCTTCTCCTCCACACAAAATCACCGCCCCCTCCTCCTCGTCGATCCCCACGGTGTCGCCCACCTCTTCCTTTGCACATAGCTGCCGCCCCCTCCTCCTCCTTGGCCACTAGCTGCCCACCTCCTCCCCCATCTTCCCCTCCTCCTCCCACTACCCCCTCCCCTATCCGCCCCTCCTCTTACTTTCCCACATCCACCCACCTCCTGCATCTGCCCCTCCTCCTCCCACTACCCCCTCCCTCATTCGTCCCTTCGCCTGCCTTCCCCTTTCGCTCCTACTACCTCCTCCCCTTGAATCACCCTTATCTGCCCCTTCTCCTCCCACTGCCTCCTCCCCCTATCTACCCATCCTTTTCCCCCTGCCTCCCCCCATCCATCCTCCCTCCTTCCACTCTCAAACCCACTCTCATCCCTAAACTCTCATCCCCATCATTTAATTTTTTTAATTAATTTTTATTACAAATTAATAATTATCATATCTGATTTGTGATATTTGATTTAGGTTACAGTCATCATTGGACACATGCATGTTGATTCACGTGTTTCACAAGGTATGAATGTGTGCATTTTTGTATTAATTATATTATTATTTGTATGCATAAATGTGAGGTGTACCCATTTTAATTTCAATGTTTAGAATGTCGGGTGTGCCCACTTAGGCTTAGAAAGTGGGGTGTGCCCACTTAGGTTTAGAATGTGAATTATTTTTATGATTGTGGGGTGTACCCACTTGATTTAATAAATAAAATTTGTTTGATTGATAGTGGGGTGTACCCACTTTCTTCTAAATGTTTATTTGGTTGTATTATGTATGTTTGATTGATTTAGCAAATTTACCAATTAAATCTACATTTCACTTGTCACAATCACTTTAAAAACAATTTGAAACTCATTGGAAACCAAATTAGAGGTTGGCAAACTCTAAAACCCTAATTTGATTCTCACATCATGCTATAGATGGCGTAAACATGAGAGCTCACATCGGGCCTTGAATTCTTTATAAAACCATCTCTAAATCTTCATTCAAACCTTCCAAACATCAATCACCCTTCAATCTTCAGATTAAACTCATTTTGGATTGAGACACAATATCACTCAGGTTGGGCTTTTAATTTGAATCTGCCTAGGTGATTTGATCGCCAAGAGCTCCTAAACACTAACAATCAGTGTTCAGGAACTCAAGGCGATTCTAAGAAAAGCAGATGGGTCATGGCTAAGCCTTATCTCAGTGCATCTGATATTCCTTGGCCAAAGCTACCCAAAACAAAGAACAAATTGGGTGTATGCTCATTTGAGACTAGAAATCCAATTAGAATCCCTCAGATTCATCGTAATACATACAATTAAGCGAATAAAAACTCAATTCACTCAATCAAATATGTTTCAAACCAAATTGAATCCCAAACTCTCGATTAGGCATAAACTCTCAATTCACTCTTGATTGTGTGGTGTACCCATTTTCTTCTAACTGTTTATTTGATTTTATTATGTATGTGTGATTGATTTAGCAAATTGAATTTGATTCTATTATTTACCCACTTTATGTTTGTTTGATGTTATTATTTTAATGCATTTATAGATACACACATTTGCACAAATCTAGATGCACTTGAGGCCAAATAATAGGTATTTTAACCCTTAGGTTACAGGTTTTAGGAGGGGATAATCATGTCAAAATACTTGCCCGTTGACACTTATGATCATGTTATACGGACAATACAGAGTGTTTGTATACCTCACTTACATTCATGAAGCTTTATCTTTATAGTATACCATAAGAGTCATCGTCCTTTGTTCAAAGAAGTTTTGAACAAAGTGGGGTCATTGAAGATTTGATCACAACTTAGGGTTACTTGTTACATGGAATAGATGTTTGGAGGAATTTCAGTAGTATCTTTTCGCTCTTCTCCTATATACCAACTGATCTTATCTAGGTTCCTAATGCACCCTTAAATGGGAGTTATTGAGAATGTAGTTAAGGTTAGTCATGGGGGGTATACTGGAGAAGTGCGAGGAGATGCTGCTGAAATTTCTCCAGACACTGGTTACATGTAACAAGTAATGTTGTGATTAAATTTTCAAAGATGGGCTATTAAGTGAAAACCCTAATAAAAATACAAACACTGTTATAAAATCAGATTATATTTATTGGGTGATTTTATTTCATTTTTTTGGATTACCATGGATAAGTCTTGGATCGGTTTGAGGAACTCAGATTACTCTCGATACAAGAATGGAGTGAGAGAGTTCTTTATTTGGTCATTTCATGACAATAGAAAGCCATTCAGATGAGGAGACAAGTTCGACAAGATTTTTTGCCCATGTAGGAGGTGCTTGAATGAATATTCACATGATAGGAACACTGTATATAAGAACACAATTTGGTAGCATTATACTAAGTGGATTGCTCATGGAGAGGATCTTACAGAGGAAGTCAGACGATCTCTGATAGATTTCTATGAGACAGCTGTTGATATTGAAGCTGATGACATTGATGAAATGCTTGATGAAATGAAAGCAGAAGATGAAGATTTGGCTAGTAGGGAAACTTGTAATCAGTTTTATGATGCTATTAGGGCAACGGATGAACCTATTGCTCCCGGTATCACGTCCATTTCTAAGCTGTCATTTCTTTTGAAGTTATTTCGGATGAAGGTTATGAATAGAGCAACCTCTAAATTGATGTCCGAGGTGCTTGAATTCATTGGAGAGCTTTTAAATGATTCGAAAGGTTATCCAAAGATATGGTACGAAGCAAAGAAATAGACTCGTGGACTTGGTTTAAATTGTGATAAAATTGACGCTTGTCCAAATGATTGTGTTATACAGATAGGAATATGTAGAGTTGACTAATTTTCCATAGTGTGGTGTTGAGATATTTAAAGTGGAAAATTCACTAAATACAAGGGTCAAAAAATAGTCAGAGAAGGTTCTACATCACTTTCCATTGATTCCTAGGCTTCAATGCCTTTTTATTTCAAGTAGAATTGCAAATTTGATGACATGGCATAAGGATAACATGTCACGAGATGGTCGCATTCGTCATTTCATAGATTTAGAAGAGTGAAAAATGTTTGACAACACACATTTAACATTTGTAGAGGATGCAAGAAATGTTAGATTGAGTCTTGCAAGAGATGTGTTTAATCATTTCAAGAATATGTACCCATCCTATTCAAGTTGGCCAGTCGTGATGGTAACTTACAACTTACTTGCATGGCTTTATATGCAATCGTCGTTTATGATGTTGACCCTCCTCATCTCAGGTCCAAATCAGCTAGTAAATGCAATTGATGTTTATCTTCAACCATTGATAGATGAACTAAAACTGCTGTGGTGTAACGGCATTCGTACATATGATGCACAAAGAAAAGAATTCTTTAATATGCATGCTGCATTATTGTGGACCATTAATGACTTCCCTGCATATGCAAATTTGTTGGGATGGAGTACAAAGGGAAAGTCTGCTTGTCTAGTATGTATGGATGACACTTATCATCTTCGAATACCTGAAAGCAACAGGTTCTCTTATTTGGGACACTGTAGATTCCTGCTTGTTGAGTATAGAAGGTGAAAAATAGTGTTTAAGGACAAGTTTGATGGTAAAACTTGTCGGTATTCTTCCAAGAATCTGAGGAATAAGCTAAGTATAAATTCAATAAGGTTGACAGGTTTTCAAATAATGGAAAGATTATAACTTGGTAACATACGATTAGGTCATCTATTCAAGAAAGATTAAATAGCTTTGAAACATACATATTTTAAAAAGAAGAGCGTTTTCTACATGGTACTCCTGTATTGGAAAGATCTAATTATCCGACATAATCTTGATATGATGCATATTGAGAAAAATGTTATGGACAACATTTTGAATGTATTCAACTTAACTGATAGTTCAAAGGATACAGTGAAAATGAGAAAAGACGTGATAACTTTAGGCATTCATCCAGAGTTGCATGTTATTGAAAAAGAAGACGGCAGCTATGACTTTTCGGAAGCCATTTACAACCTAAATAATGATCAACGAGAGAAAATTTTTACCTTCTTGAAAGAGGTACAGGTGCTAGATGGCTATTCTTCACAACTTTCTTGATGTGTAAATGAGGTTCAAAAGAAAATTAGTGGGTTAAAGAGTCATGACAGTCATGTTTACATGCAAGTCTTGTTCCCACTAGTTATTCGTGGAGTGCTACCTGATCCAGTTGTTGATTCATTTGCAGAGATGAGCCAATATTTCAAAGCTATTTATTTGAAAATTGTAGATTTTGATTTATTAGAGTATTGAGATAAGCAAATAGTCATCACATTATGTAAAATGGAGCAGATATTTCCTCCAGCCTTCTTTGATATTATGGTTCATTTAACTCTGCATCTTGCAAATGAAGTGAAAGTTGCTAGGCCTATACAATACAGATGGATGTATCCAGTTGAACGATTTCTGAAGAAACTTAAAGATTATGTGTTAAATAAGGCTAAACTTGAAGGATCTATAGTTAAAGGATATCTTGTAGAAGAGTCCATTAACTTCTGTGCCATGTATATGATGAGACAGATAATCGATTTAATTGATTTCAGAGAAATTATGATGGAGGGTACAATGTGAACGATGAAGATTGTCTTTCTATATTTGATATTCTAGGAAGGTCTATCCTCCACACAGAGTATAAATCAATCTCTGAAATCGATCGACATGTAGCTTACTTGTACATTCTTAAGCAAATTCTAGAAGTTGATGCATTTTATAATGAATTTAAGGAATGTTCACATCCAGAAACACGCAAGGTCGACTTTCTTGAGTGGTTTAAACAATGTGTTATTCAAATCAAAGAAGAGAACGACCTACGATGGTTGGAGGACTTTGACATAATATCCGATCAAATGTTGAGTTATGGACATTATCATTCAGGTTATTTTATAAATGGATTCAAAATCAGGACAAAATCCATAGATGATACAGAGGCCACACAGCATGCTGGTGTTGTTGTCAGTTGCGATTTGAACACTGGTTGTGATGGCTACTGCGGACATATCGAAGAAATCCTTGAGATGAGCTTCAGATACGATTGTAGAGTTGTCATTTTTGACTGCAATTGGTTTGATGTGTTTAAAGAAGGCATTGGCTTCAAACTTGACAAGAAGCATAATTTTTTAAGTTTGAATAAGAATAGTCGAATTCTTCATTCTTCAAAATCGTTTACATTATCATGTCAAGTATCTCAAGTCTTTTATGTCCTTGACAGCAGTAGAAATGGATGGATTATACCCATACGAACAATTCTACGTGAATATTTTTACACCCAAAACGATGTCAAACATGAAGTAGAAGTAGATGCTTATCAAGAACACTTATAAGAAGTTGGTGCACGTGCAATGGATATTGATGTGTAAGGTATAATTTTCTTCTATACCATATCTCTTGTTTACCTTGCTTTATTACTTAGCTTGCAATGAATTGTCTCATATGTCTCAAAGTAGCAAAGTTGATGCCTTGAAGTAGGCCTTTTTTTTTTTAGATTAAGAGGCATTAATGTAAACAAGTTTTTGTGCATATGTACGATATGAATGTGTGCATTTCCGTTGAAGACTGTTTAAAAAGAAAATTAGATGGCTATGTGATCTTGGGACTTGTGTGACCTTTAAAATTGTGATCTTGTTTTGGGTTTCAATCTCATGATCTTTGGCAGTTGTTGTGGTCGAATGGAATTTTGTAACCTTTAAAAATGAGACCTTGTTTTTTCTAGGGTTTTCCAGTATCGTGATCTTTGGTTGTGAGTTGTGAGTTGAATTCGAATTGCGTAGCCTTTAAAAATGTGAGCATGTTCTGGTTTTTATGTCATGTATCTTTGGTTGCAGGTGTGCATGTTCTTACCTTCTCGGGTAGTTTGATGTAGTGAATGGTGGTGGCATGTTCCATTTTATGATGTGGGTTTGTTTTATGTGTGGAATTCAAGTTCAGTTATAAATCTGGATGGGGATGGCCACTCTTGTGTTTGGTTTATGCTTGGAATGGAAGGTGAGGTTGGTTTCAGGGTCTTTCTAGGTGATTCATTGTTTTACGATAACTGTTTGTTTTTGACTCTATGTGCCTTTAAACATAGGTTTTTTTTTTTGAGTTTGTAACATGTCAAAATGCTGTCATTTCTGTTTAATCATTTACAAGTCTTGATGAGTACTTATTTAACACACACATGAACACACACAGTTAAGGGAGTATCATGTAAAAAACATAGTGTAGTTGTTCATTATGTTTTTTAGTTTGTGTAAACTCTCACATGGTTGGATTAAGAAAAAAAATTTTAATTAAGATGTGGTACCATCATTGCTTGGAGCTAATGACAAGGTGTAGCTCATCATAGCTAAAATACCCAAGTTAAGCTAGAAGCTAAGTTAAACACTACAGAATTAACACATGAAATGGGTTAAGTGTGGGAAATAGTGAAAAAGACCTAAAACATCAAATCTTTGTTAAAAATGCGAAATTAAGTCATTAAATGAGATATTCTATTCATTAATGTAAAATGATGATCCATTTACAAATTGAACAAACATTTGAATCCAAAAGTTCAAATCAAAAGTAAAATTAACTTCCTAAATGTTCAATTATGCTTCAATAAAAACTTGGTGGCATTTGGACATCATTAGAACCTTGCATTAGTAGTTTTACATTTAGGTCCTTTGTTCACATACATTTTATTCATTAAAAAAAGTTCTAGGGAGCATTTTGTAAACTGCAGGGGCCTCTTTGCATAGACTTAAGGTCTGCTCTGATATCTTTCTAGCCACTTATGGGCTTCTGTTCTATTTTTCTACCCCTTCGCCCATAAGGACCTCAGCGTAAAACCACCATTAGAGTTGCAGCCGCGGACCACTATTCATGCGAAGAACTCGCCAAATCGCAGCCGTTCATTCTATGATCTCATGATCCTGTGGCCCAGCTCCATTGGAACCTTCATGCACTTTGGCACGTGTAATCACCCCTTGCTCCAGATCTCATCCATCAGCTGCGATTTGATTTGGACTTTACGTGCCTCCCTCTTTTCATCCCCACCGCCCATGCCCTAAGTGCCTAATCACACCACTGTGGTACTCTGATCCAGTGACCCACCTACTTAAGCAGTTGCCTTGAGCACACGCACACCATTGACTCCCACCTTCTGAGCCAATCCCTTCTTCTACTCTCTAGCTCTCCTTCCTCCTTTATCAGTTGCGCTTGTGACAGGGGTGTGGTTCTCCCTCCTCAAATTTATCATTGTAGTGACTAGCTGTAACCTAGGGACCTCATTCCTTGTTGGAGTCTTCCTCATCCCCTTTCATCGCTGCAGTCACCAACTACAGCCCAGGCATTCCATTCCTCTTTTAGATTAGGATTTATCTGCTTTCTAGAGTAATTAGATTAGTAATTACTGCAATGTAGTTTGGTTAGAATAGATTAGATGATTAACTTTGATGATGGTTTAGTGTAATTTAGGAGTAGATTAGCTTAGATCCACTCCGCTATCTCTGATCAATTCAGATTAGAGGCTTTGTTCCACCTCCATTTTTACTCATACAGCTTTCCCTACGCATCGCAATTCATTTCTGATTTTTCCTCGAATTTTATCCATCTTCCACCCATTTATCAAGCTTAAATTCAGATCTGAAGCCTTGGCTTCTACATCTGAATTTGCGCCTGAAATCCATTTGGGGGGTCTTCCATTCACTCCATCAATTGACAAAGACCCCCCGATCTTGTTTTATCATCTTGAATTGCTCGATTCTCTCAGATTTGGTTTTCATGCCCAATCTCATGAATTGGAATCAATTTGATTTTAATGGAATTTTAATTGAGTGATTCGAGTTTGGATTTGCTTAATTGGGTGTATTATAATGAATCTTATGTATTTTATTCTGAATCTGAATTGTAGATGAGCTTACACCTAATTTGTCTTTGCATTATGGTTTTCAAATGGATTTCTAGATGCTAGAGCTAAGGATAATCAGCCTTGCTGATTTGAGGCTCTCTTCATGTCTGCATATTCAAATGGGATGGATTTGGAATGGAGTTTTTAGGCTTTGATATCTTGATCAGGAACTTTGTCTTATACTGTCTATAGTATAAGATGGAGGCCCTATTAAGATGTTAATGCCAATTGGGAGATTTGAGTCTTCATTTTGGTTTTCAAGATGTTTGAAATGAATTGGAGTTGATTCCCTATGAGACATTTATCAGATATGACAGATTTGATCTTTTAAGAAGGGTTTGAGATGTTGCATTTGATGAGAGTTTTAATGCAAGGATTTGATTTTTAATGAGCTTAAAGTACGATCAGTGTGTTTTTGGATTTGCAAGTATGCATTTGTGACTTAAATATCTCAAAATTAGTAAATTAAAGGCTGCATAGCAGCTACATTCTTTGTGATTTGATCAACTTCCAGCTACTAGGTTCAAATTTGAGTTGCTATTGAAATAGCAGTAGCAGCTACTTTAGAAGTTTAAAATGTCTGTTGTCATGAGCAAAAACAGATGCTGGGATTTTTCCAACATTTGAGCTACTGATGAGCAGCAACAGTCACTGTTTAGCTGTGCTGGTTGATGATTTGAATTTGGATTTCAACTGGGAATTGGCTGTTAATGGAGCTGACCTGTTGTGTAGTATTGTGTATATTTTGTAAAAGCATTCATGTACTTGAAATGGATTTTGATTTAACTTGATTTGCTTGTAAGTTCAATTTCATTCTTTTGTCAGCTACTTGTATTGTGTAAATCTGTCCAAAAATGAGAATTCTACTGAAATCAAGCAAAAATCATGCTTAACTGCCCATACATATTTCATATAGTGTGTTGGATGTTTTGAGATGCCTAAACCACCTTTCTAGCCACTAAACCTCATTTCAAGGCCTTAGGTTTCACTCTTAAACACTCTACAAGGCCTAAAATTGGTGAACTTTGTAAATAAATAAAAATTATAAAAAATTCAAACAAAATAAAATAAATGTGCCTTGGTTAAGATTAGGTATATTTATTAGTGTGTGCTAATTTTTAAGGTATTTTGAACCCCTAGCTAGGTAGAATATACCAGCCGACGGTTCAGTATACCTTGGAACTTAATAAAAGAACCAAACATCAAAATTATCAAAAGCACCTCTTTCTCTCTCATCTCACTCTTTCTCTCTCTTTCCTTATCTCTACTATATATATAAAACCCATAAAAATCAGAAAATACCCAAAAACTCCCAAAAATACCATGTATACTATGTATATACTTTTATATAGTAATTTAATCTAAGCTATATGTACAAAGTATACAATATGTACATAATAAGTATAAATAACTTATATATGTATTATACATCTTAAATTAAGTATTTGGAATAATTTAATGTATATATAACATTTTTGTATTACAAGATATTAATTTATATAACTTAATTGTATAATAGCTAAGTAATTCTATAAATCTATCTAATGTATATATATGTACCTAATACTGTGCATACATACTTATATGTATATTATGTGCTATATAATACCTGTAATTCAATTTAATTATATATTTACAGTAAATAATTAGGTTATTAAGTTAACTAAATAATTTATTAAGTTAAAATAAAATAAATTAGTAATTTATTGTAATACTCAAGTAAGTGATACTATATATTTGTATAATGATATATTAAATAATTTTAATGTATTTAAACTGTATTTATACTGTATTATAGTATTTATAATTTATTTATATGAAAAACAATCTTAAACCAATATTTAATTGTAAATAAATTAAAATAAAGCTTATAAAATATCATAAAAATATGGAATAAATAATTTATCATCTATACTAATACTGTATTAAGTCAATTTTATGATTAATTAACTAATTTATACTTTAATTAATGAATTAAACTCTAACTTAATGTGTATAATCAGTAAACTTTAGCTAATTTAATTATATAATAAACTAACTTATTTTTGTAAATTAGTTATATAATTATGTAGCCCTATGTAAGGGCTTTACAATCCCATAATTTAATTTTAATTTAAAATAAATTATGGCCCGCAAATCGAGGGCTAAAAATCACAAATAAGATAAGGAACCGTGCAGCTGTAGCACTCACGCGAGCGCTTTGTTTTGTGCCACATCGTGGCTTTTGGAGCGGGTGACTTGCCTTAAATTGTTTTGTTATCTGGGCAGTTCGGTCATCAGGCGCTGGGAGCCCTTATCTACATACACTCCTCTCTCTGATAGGAATATGGCATGAATGATATGTACGGTGCATTGGGCCGGCGGCCATGCACTGTGCGTAGGCCTGATTGGGCCCATTAACGAGCATTAAATCGGATATAATACACCTAATAACTAAACTAGGGTGGCCCTAGTAGAGGTCTGGTCCCACCCAAAAATGGGTGCTGCATATCCCTCAAAAAAGCCACCTGCCCACTATATACACAGAAATGTGTGTGTGTATATGTATATATATGTAGGGTATATAGTATATAATGTACATGTATATAATTAATGTAAAGTAAATAAATAAGTATACTATAATAAAAGAGTATATATGTGTAATATAATTAGAGTATAATATGTTTGAGCTCTTATATGTATATAAATAACAACTAGAGTTTTAGTGACGAATTCATCCGTCATTATTTACGTAAATATATGTTAGTATATATATAGCTTTTGCCTCAGGTTATGTCTATAGTTTACTAAGATTTTAGCAACACTTATATATGTTATTGTATATATAATATATGTTACTATAGGTATTAGTATGTTATAATAACTTAGTATAGTAAATATTATTAACTATTTTTGTACCTATACTTAGTTATTAACTATATTAGTTGTAAATAATTAACATAAAGTAGTTATACATAATTTTTTATGCTTGTTTGTGTACATTTGTTTCCAAGCATTATAATGTGTATTAATTCATTCTTTTATACATAATTAAACAATTGATGCAATTATTTGATTATTTCATTCATTTTTGTAAATAAAATCAATATTTTTGGAATTAAATAATATTTTGGATTGAGAGAGATGTATATCAATAACTGCCTCCCAATGAATGACCTGGAATAAACCAGTAAAAATTAAGTAAATAAATAAAATTGACGCGACATCGGTTTGTATTTGTGACATGTACTACAACAACGACATTTTTAAAACCCTTTTTAATGCGAACTGGTCATCGGCAATCATATTTTTGGCGTCGTTGCCGGGGACAAAAACCTGACAACAACACTTTATTGTAATTATTTGACAAATGTCGCAGAAAGTCGAATTAGCTAACCAAGAGGGAAATAAAAGAACAAAAGCAGTACTATAATGTATACTCGATTTTTGCAAGTTGAAGAAAGAGGTGGCACCATCATCATTTGGAGCTAGACAACAGGAAACAAAGAACAAAATCAACACAGTAATGTAGATTTGATTCATACAACTTGGAGGCTTTGGATCTTATCCTCCTTTCATGATTTTTTTAATCCATAAAAGCTAGAATTTTGGCTGCTCTGCTCCTTAGTTTCTTTTCTCCTTCCAAATAGCTTAGCCTATTATTTTTGTAAATGGCTTTAAAAGTGAGACTTTTCTTTTTTATTCTTGTGAAGATATCTTGCATTTCTTATGTTTATGTTTATGTTTCTAAGGTTCCATTATGTTTATGTTTATGTTTTACTGTAGAATGTGTGATTTTCTACCATGTAGAATGTGTCATTTCCTTTATATAGGATTTTAGAAAATATCTGTAATATAGGGGAAACTCTATCAAATTTTTTTAGAATTTTTATTTTTATTTATTTATTTCTTAATATTTATACAAATACTATTTTTTTTAATGTATATGCAGATGAAATTCAAGAAATTTGCTAATAGGGGTAAAGAAGATGAGGGTACACTATAAGAATTCAGCCTTTTCATGTAGGTTCAAAATTGTCGGCAAATGGTATAAAACCGTTGCTAAGAACTGATGGCGAATCCCCCGTTGACAAAGATCTTTGCCATCAGTTTCAACAAGAAATGCCGGTGTATATTAAAAACCACTACGATGACAAACCACCAGCAAATGTTTACCTTTGCCAATGGTTTTGTTACTCACTGGGGTATGTAACCTTTTACCAAGGGTTTGACAACTATCGATAAATATAACATTTTACCATGGGTTAAATAACTGTCGGTATAACTTATGGCGATAGTTTTAAATCCATTGGTAAAACATTTAGTGACAATGATAAAAACCGCTGGTAAAGATGTTGAACGTCAAGTTTCTTTTCACGACAGTTGCATAACCGCCGGTGTAGATCTTATAACATAACCTATATACCATCATATAATATAACATTCACTTAATAACCTGTATACCAATCATGTACATGCAAATCTATAGCATTCACATAATAACATGAAACTCACATAGCATTCACATAATAACTTGTATACCAAGCATGTATTCCATCATGTAGCATTCACATAATAACCTATATACCAAGCATGTATTCCATCACATAGCATTCACATAATAACATACAAACAATATAATCCAACAAAATAAAATTTAGAACACATAAAAGTCAAACATATGAAAGTATAGCATATATAAAAGTTTTAGAACATAAGTTTCTAAACATAGTTTCCAAATAGTCTAACATAGTTTCCAACATAATTTCCAACATAGAAAAATCAATCTAAGGATCTACCGAACCATGTCAAGGGGACACATCATTATCGTCACGACGGCGAAACAAATGTGATGGTGTATGCTCAACAAATGTAGTAACAAGGTCGAATAGGTGGTTAATCTTCTTATTTTGTTTTTCGATTAATTCTTTATGCTCCTTCCTATCTTCATGAAGTTCCTCCACTTGAGTTGCAAGATTTTCCACCTGAGTTGTGAGATTGTTAAGCTACTCTTGTGATGCTCCTCCATCTTTTATACCATACCAGCTACTAATGGTGGCACCTGCTCCATCACATAGGACATGACCTGGATGCTCTTTTGAATGTATTGTCCTAAATGCATCCTCTATAGTCATTGGTGTTGATGAGCATTCACCAACACTCTCTACTGGAGTCATGAGTTGTGTCATTCGTTCCTAATTAAAAAAATGTTAGTTTATATGTTATTTAATATAATTTTGGAGCAAAATTATATTATCAGAAACATGACATTATAACTTCTGCATGTGGACTTGGTTTTTGTAGCACAAATAACAAAATTTAGACGCAAGAAAGAAGCTCCATAGAAGAACAAAGTAAATAGTGTTTGTGGGTGTTCATGCCAGTCTGTGTTTTCTCACAGACAGTGATGCATGTAGGCATTAATTGATTCCTACAACAACTCATCAGCGGAAAACAAACTTAGTAATATAATCTTTTAGATCTCACATTAGACAATAGGGAAAACAAAACAAACCGACTTCCTAGTTCAAATTGATAAAATTTTCGATGAAAACAATTACAAGTAGAGCTGAATTTGGCCTTGGATTAGATTGTATTTTCAAAACTACCAATCTGAGAAAGCCACATCCGATTGAGAATTTGGATAAATAAGTTTAAAAATGCCATCTATATCAATCAATTAATTGAAGCTGGAAGAGCAGGAGGAATGGGACTTTGGAAAAATGCTATACTTGGAAGATGTGTTTCTCCCTATTAGCTTGAGGAAAGAGATGAGGTTTAGGGGAGATGAGGTTCAGGGGACTTTGGAAAAATGCTATATGTTGAAAATTCAACCAAATAGAAAACTGCAAAGAATACAACTATATTAATTATTGAGGACTTTGGTAGGCAGCTTCAACTACTTACCTTACACATGCCCCTTAGCAACTTCTCATGTGCAGTTCCTTCTAAAAAATCACATAAAAGATTATATCCTTATAATTATTTGACATCTCCACATTAGGGGGAAGGAAGAGACTCTGAGATTGGTAGTTTTTGACAATGCAATCGCACATTAGAGGATTTGGCAACAGATAACAAAAATAAGTTTCACAAGTCACAAGTAAAATAACACAATGATTACTAGATTTCATTATCTACATTATGGATTTCCATGAAAATTGGGAGATCTCTCTCTCCAAGCAATAAACTTTAATACACTATAAAAGGGGCTAGTGGGAGATTGCTTTTCAAATAACTACAAGAGATTTGCTACTTGTCATGAAAACATCTGCTGTGACAAAAGAAAACAGGGAACTAATATCCATACCAAAATATGAAAAAGTGTCGACAACAAAATAGGATCTACTAGTTATGTTCAAAAAGAAAGAAAGAAACATCATATACAATGTGAAACAAAGAAACACTCATGGTTTTAGCAAGGATCATTAGTTGTGAATAGCAATAAAATAAAATTGCAGTCAACAACAATAGGCCTTGCTAGTAACAATCTGAACTTCTGGATTAACACCAAAGAAAGGTGAGGCTACTTTGCGCTAAGCAGAGAGAGCTCAAAACATCTATTATTAAATGAAAAATTGACTAGGACATTGTAGATTGAATGTTAATACTTACGTGATTTTGTTGATATGCCGAATGACACCAAGATCGAGAGCCATCTGAAGTAACTTTAGTTCTTGAATATTCATATGTGCTGACCCGATCAAGTGTATCATCATTGTGACTTTTAGATTGAAAAAAAAGAAGATAACTTTGTTATTATAATCCTTAATCAAATGGAAATGTGTTTAGTTAATAAACTCACATAATCATGTTTCATTTGATCTATACTCTTTCTTCCCAGAATATGTGTAGGACTAGGAGCTTTGACCCTATTTGCCTTATTCCTTTTTGATTGCTCCTGAACAATACGACAATAAAATTTAATTATTTGTAAGGATAGAATACATGTATAAATGATGGTTATAAAATTTACCATCACTTACGGCGTCGTCCAATGTTCACATGCTGTCCTCCATTGATCTTTATCGATGCCTTCAGGTACATTAGCCACTGCCTCCTCCCATATTTCATGTGTGTCATAATGTTATTTTTCAAATGTAAAACTACTTAGTAATTGCTTTCAAAGTTATATACTTGAAGTTGTAAATGTATCTTTACCTTTTCTTTGATTTTTGCCCTCCAATAATTATGCATCTTCCCTGTTCTTTTGAGTATGGCTGCTTTCACGATTGGGCAATTTCCCCAATCAAAAATCCCCTACATAATAAACATTATGTTAGTAATATGAAAATTAAACATAAATTTAAATGAGAGATTACCTAATTACCGCTTGCTCTCGTAAAAGATTGTCCTTATAACGTTGCTTCACCTTCCTCCAATCAAACAAGGCAAATGGAATGTGTGAACGAACAAGGTACCCAAGCCTACTAATGAAGTCGGGTTTATTCATTACCGGACCGCCAGTACAAATATCAACTTTAATCCTTCTCCTGGATTCGCATTATGAAAATCCTTGCATTGAGCACATCCTCTAACACGTCTTGTTGTAACATATTGAAATATGTCGTGTTATTTTAAATGGAGAACTTTGTAAGAAATATACTATGAGATTATACAACTATGTTGTTTTATTAACTAAGTCCACTAAATGGATTTTTTATTTTTTTGAACAAAAACAACCACTACAAAGATAAAAAGCAAAGAACTACCCATAACTAATGGCAAGGGATATTTAGAAGTGGCTTATGTTAATTATAGGTGTCGTTTGATTTCAAGTCCAAGACAACAAAAAAATCAAAGAGTTCTTTCTTTTTTGTTTTCTAGTCAATTTCAGGATCTCCTCATACTTGAGGGGGAGTGTTAGCATATGATTTTTACTTCTATTTTGTGAAGAAGTGTCCTTGTCAAGTTGAATCTCATACTTTAACCACAGGATGGCCACCAAGTTTCAAACTAGGTAGGGAAATCAATGTAGAAGCTTCCATTGGAGGTGCATTGTTACATAAGATAAATGGATGCTTCCATAACATATGAGTTATTATAAAATCCCCAAAAGAAGACCATGAGTTGGATTATGATAATGAATATGCGTGCTTTACTTTCTTTTGGTGAATTGGAAATCAATAGATTCAATTAAAGGTAGTTCCAAACTTCTAGGTAGGAATCCACCTCAAGAAATGTTTGACAGAAAAGATGCAAAAAATTGTCTATCCTACCTTGAATATTTATGAACAATGGTTTCTTAGCTCCTAAGAGTTTAGGGAATTATTTGGAGCAAATGGCAAATCATCCAGGTTAGTTGGAGTGCATGAAACCCAACCACATAATAACTTTTCAAAATCCCCATCTTTCAAAGATTTATTGTTATGTTGAAAATCAAAAGATGCCAAAAAAATAATGTTTTTGTTGACTAGTACTTCGTAAATCCATCACAATACCTCTGAACTTTCCCAATGAGTTGCATTTTGGAAAGGAATAAAATAGAAATCTGTCTACATATATCACTATTATTATTAAAAATCTACCATGCAAGGAAGGCTCCCTGTGCTAATGGTGCACTCATTATTAGCAACCATATGTGTTAGTGTGTGATAACACCACACAAGGGGGTAGTAATTAGGTTGAATATGGCCCATCTTTAGAATAAAAGGCGCAACATAAAGTAGAATAGGAGCATTGCATGCATCAAGTACCAAGATTGCTTATAAACTGTATTAATGGCCATTTGTGTAAAGCATTTGTCAAAGCAGGCCTCAGATGAGCAATCAGACCGCACGGATGGATTCAGAATGACGAACGGAGTCCAACAGACTCAAGATCGACCAAATCTGACATCCGGAGCTCCCACAATGGGCCCAAGAAATTCTGACCGTTGATCTGGAGATCAACGGCCCAGAGAGCGCCACGTCAGGCCGCCCCCACTGCTAGCGCACCCTCAGCCGGCCCAGGACAAATCTCTGCCGTTGATCTCCGATTGAATGGCCGAGATCCACGCGCTCGCCCGCGGTCGCCACGACAAAGCGCGGGCATGGCACAACGGTTAGCGCGCACACCCGCATCGCCGCAACGCGTGTTCGAGCCGCGCGGAGTAGAAATTGAAGGCGAGCGAAGGGCGCGGCAAAATTGGGCCGCCCGATCAGTAGCGGGCGGCTAGGATAGCGCCACGCGGCGCGACGATAGCTCCCTAGCGCCCACGCGTGCGCGCATTCACGCCCGAGGCGAGATCTCAGCGCGGGTGCCAAAGGCTTTAGCGACCACGGATCGCGCGAAGAAGAAGACCGGGGCGGGCAGCTGACCGGCGGCAAGAGGGCTTCACCGACGTTTATAGAAGCGGTTTTAGCGACGCTCTGGATGTCGCTAAAGCCCATTCTTCTTTTAGGAAGGCCTTAACTCTATTTAAACCCCCTTCTACCACCATTCAATGCATACTCTCCCACTTGCAACTACTCCACTCCTCTCCTAGCTAGTTTTAGGCACTCTTGTAATCGCCGGAGACGACGAGCCGCCGACGGAGCCTCCTCCACCGCCATGGCTGCCTCGTCGCTCTCCACTCTCTCTCTACCTCTCTCTCTCTTTTAAGCTTTCATTTACTTTTGTTGAAGCATGTATTTAATGTTGTAAACCATGAACTATGAATTCATGTTTAATAAAATTATTTTCCGTTCAGTCACCATTTTAATTTCTGTTTAAAGTGCATGATCAAAACTAAGAGCTTTCTAACCTTAAACTCTCTCTCTCGCTCTCGCTTTTCAAAACCGTCTCTTTCGCAAGCAAAACTCAGCCTTTTTCGTGACAACAAGTGAGAAACAAAATCCGATTTCCATGCCTCCCTGAGACCGACACTCGGACTCACCTCCGTTTACTTCTTTTAAAATCGACGTATCAAGTGCGATTATAACGACACCTCTTAACACATACGCACTACTGCACGTCAGTTTTTGGCGCCGTTGCTGGGGAGGCAACGGATTTGTTTTATCACCTCCATTCCACATTCATTCTCACATCGTCTAATGCCCTATTTTCCTTTTTACTTGACGGTTGCAGGAATTTGGCGCATGGACGACGAAGCGACGCATTCCACGACGGTAGCAAGGGAGTAGGCGCCTCGAGGACCGATAGTGAGTAACCTGTCTCTCATTGTTTGCTTGCATGAAAAAGCTAAAAAGATTGTAAAAACTGAAAAAAATTGGCGTGGTGTATGATTGCTTGACCCACATCCATAACACATCTCCCCACAAAAAAATGTACACTCTAACATTCTGAACAAATTCTTGGAGTGTTCTTTTCTTTTTCTTGAGTGGTGTTTGCGAAGCCACCTTGAATTGACCTGGGCCGCACCACTCAACCCTAAAACTGACTCATCTAATAGAAGCTGCATGACCATCAGGGTGAGTACACTAGGGTTTTAGAGCCTCTACAAAAGAAAAGGAAATCTACTTTCACCAAGTTGTGTGCAGAACTTGACGTGCCCACTGAAACTTGTTTGAAAACATTAAGACACGTCAACCCTAAAAATGTACTAAAGTAAGGATGAAACACTAAAAGACACCACATCTTAACAAATCCTTGATTGAAAACCATGTTTTGCTAGAAGCACACACTTTGAAAGTGGAAAATTAAGAGGCACCACCCCAATCAACGCCTCATCACATCACCCTAAGCACAAGCACTATCCTAACCCTTTAAAATTGAGTAGACGTGCCCTAGGAAGGACTAAGTTAAGTCTCAAAAGGCGAGGTTTTGTTTGCTAGGCACTTGGCTTTCATTCCCTTGGTAGAATCTGGTGACTAGGCTGCGGGGCAGTGTCAAACGACCGCGGTTGTGGGGTCTATGGAACCGGAGGCGCAAGCCAAAGGAAGAACCTTCCCTGCAATCCCCTCGTAATCAACCTGGCCAGATTAGCCTTAGGAAGGGGAGTCCAGTGCTTACGGACTTAATCACCCTTTGTAAGATTTCTAGGTCTCCTAAGGAATACACCATAAGGATTAGGCTTGAGTGCTTGATTGAAACACATTTCTCGCATCTGTCGCCCTCCGCATCCCCTCCTGTTCTTCTCTAGTGTATGCACGGGAGGCGCTCACTGCATCCCGAATTGTGTGTTTTGGGGTAGGAATCTAGGCGATGTAATTCTGTTGAAAACATGGCTGAACCTAGGGTAGATGAGGTTGAAGATCAACCCCCACCAGACGATATGGACATCATCCAAGCTCAAATCAATGCTAACCATCGGCTTCAGCAACAACAAATCCACACCATCATGCAAGCCATACAATGGTTATAGAACCCGCAAGAACAACCACCACTTGATTTACCGCCATTTCAGGACCAGCCAAGACCTCTCCGTGATTTCTATAATCCCTCTGCTATTAGAGTCGAGCCAAACCTTAGGATCCCCGAGGGGGGAGATGATTTTGAGTTGAAACCAAACGTCTTAAGTTTGATCCAGAGCCACTTTCATGGAAGCTCAAATGAGGACCCCTTTCAACACCTAGAGGATCTCGACCGCATAGCACGAACGGTGAAACCTAGGAACATTAGCCTTGACATTGTTCTAATCAAAATGTTCCCTTTCTCATTAAGAGACAAGGCTTCTCATTGGCTTAGAACCCTAGGTAGACCCATCACCACTTGGGAAGAACTGAGGCATGCATTTTTAAAGAAATTCTTCCCCATAGGAAAGACCAATGCCCTCAGAAGAGCTATCACTACCTTCACACTCTAGGGTGGGGAACAATTTCATGAGGCGTGGGAAAGATTTAATGAACTTTTGAGGAAATGCCCACACCACGAAGTCCCAAGGTGGCAATTGGCCCAGATCTTTTACCACGGTCTGGACATGTAACGACCCATTTCCCGAGCCCCTACGAGACACGAGAACCGGACCGACTCAACTAATCCCAAGACCTAGTCGTCCAACGAGGAAGTAACCAAAAGAGCAGTAAAATAAACCACATTCAACATGAATATAACTAACAGTAAGAAAATACAGCAGCAAGGAAAGAAACTACTATAGTATATACCACCACAACAGTAGAACAACATTCATAACTAAATATGAACT
Source organism: Thalassia testudinum (assembly GCA_037157565.1). Taxonomy (NCBI): domain Eukaryota; kingdom Viridiplantae; phylum Streptophyta; class Magnoliopsida; order Alismatales; family Hydrocharitaceae; genus Thalassia; species Thalassia testudinum. Next base: position 34,573,884 of record JAZHRO010000035.1, on the reverse strand, counting down.
GCAGGTAAAGAAAAGTACAGCGGAAACAAGAACTACTCACTATAACGGAACAAAGAGGTACAAGAAACAGTGGTAACTCTACTGGACCCTACTCGGCCCAGCGTCCTCTGCAGCCGCTAACCCTGGCTGCTCAACACCTGGTCCTGAAAGGTAACGAGTGTAACACGTCAGCAAAATGCTGAGTAGAGTGGCAACTAAAACTAAAGAAACAATAGAGTGTACAGTAGCTGTTAAGTTCTGTTACTTTCTTTATTTAAGTCTTTCAATTATCTCACGATTTATCTATTTCTCAGATCTTTCACTTGATCTCGAATGTTCCTCGTGGGAACGATCTTGATTACAGTCTTTTCCGAACAGTAGAAGTAGCACGTGGTGCTCTCCTGGCTGGGAGAGTCCCCCGTGGTGATCCTACTCTCAGTCAACCACCCCAAGGTCACTGACAGACGTAACGGTGACTACGGCACGCGCGGTAAACGCACGGGTAGCTAACCCGCACTGGCACGCGGTCAGTTGTTTCCATCAACGGGTGCGCCCAAAGCACAGCACGGAACCAGTACAGGGTAGAGCCCTCTCAGTAACAGGGGTCCAACCCCTCCATAGTAACCAAACAGGGGCCTTTCTCCTCCACAGTCCGCGCACCCTCACCTGACTACCCTGGTTTGCCCCAGTGGGCCTAACAAGTCGGTGTGGGAGGCTAGCAGAACCCCAGGGCCCGTGGGGTAGCTAGTACCTCCCTACACTAGTAGCTCTCCTCGATACTACGTACACGAGGGCCAGCAAGTCGGTACAGAGTGGTCAGTCCTAACCCCAGGTCCCTGGGGCGGCTGGCTCCGCTCTGCACTAAACAGGGGGGACAGTCACTCTCCTTGGTACTCCGTACTCAAGGGCCAGCTCACTTCCCCAATTCTATTCCATTCACTTTCCAGGAGTTCTACTCCTACTTCCCCGTAGGGTTCCAGCTCAGAACGTCTAAGTTTCACCTTCCAGTTTCACGTTATCACAATCCATGTTCTCAAACACGTTTATTTATTCAACAGGCAGCTGTTAATTCAATTACAGGCAGCTATTTGTTCCTTTCCATTTTTCCAAGACTGCAGTATTCATCTGTTCCACTAGTTTTCCCGTCCTAGGATTCATGCCGTATCCTAGAATCTATCATACAATCTAGTTTTCTAGCCCTAGGATTCATGCAACACCTAGGATCTATCATTCAATCTGTTTTTCATTCCTAGGATTCATGCAATGTCCTAGGTTCTATTTATGATTCCACAATTTAATAGGTTATACTTAAAAGCCACTCTACCAGGTACGACGGGAGTAATGGGGGCGTGATCGGGAATCCCGCGTGCCTCCGCGACCCCCAAGACTGCAACGGAACGAGGTCCTATCACAAGGATCAAACACAAGGAGTGTCTCTGAACAATGTATAGCTACTGTAGACAGGTAGAGGATTTAATTCCGGAAAGAACGCAACTCGAAACGCGGAAAAGGGAACCCGAACAAGCCCTCAACGGGTTGAAAATGACGACACTATGCAAAATCAGACGTCTGGAACTTCTTTCAGACGTCTTAAAAAGTGGATCAGAGAATTACCTTGTTCTGCGTGGTTTCTCAGACGTCCGATGGTCACCTCGAACGTATGGAGGTCGCTCCCGCCGTCTGGTACTACAACCAGACATCTGATTCGCGTTGGATGGCGAATCACCGAGCCTGCGCACACCCAACTCTCTCAGTACGGTCAGTCGACAGGAAGGAAGAAGACGGAAGAACTCACCTTTCAGACGTCTGGATGGTCTTCCAGACGTCTCCCCCGCCGTCTGGCTATCATTCCAGACGTCTGATTCTAGAAATGTTTCCAGAATCAGGCCGCGACTCGCCCTCCGCTCGTGACGCCGCGCCTCGTCGCACCTCGTGCGCCTATTGCTCGGACCGCAGCAGTCCCCCCCGCGTCGCCCCGCGCCCGCTGCGCTCCCCGCCGGCCGGCCCTGGCAGCCCCGGCGAGCTCGCCCTCACGGCTGAGCGCCACTCTCGCACGAGCACCTCCTCCGCGCTCACTGCGGCCGCCGCTGCCGCTGCAACCTCGCGCTCGCTCTCGCGCTCACTGGCTGAAGGAGAAGAGGAAGGAGGCGGTGGTGACGGAAGAGCGCGTGGCCTTTTAAGGCCGCACGAGGAGGAGAGAGAAGGAGCGCTGCAGGGGAATCTGCAGCCGTAGAAGGAATAAGCGAATATGCGGGTCTGCACGCTCAGGTGCGCAGACGACCCGCGCGTGTCAAAGATAACAGATTTCCAGACGTCTGTCAACGATCCCAGACATCTTATACGACGTCTGGAAGTGATTCCAGACATCTGGTCCGACGTCTGGCCCACCTCCCAGATGTCTTAAAATACGTCTGGGGCACGCGTTCATAACAGGACAGCAACCTACGGAACTTCGTCGATGCCTCATGCGGGGGAAACTTCTTAAACGAAGATGAGGAGAGCGCATTTGAGCTCTTTAAGTCTATGAGCGAGAATTTGCTCAACAATGCTTCCATGAACCAGTTTAACAGGTCCAGTCAACCCCGTGGCGGGATTTATGAGGTGCGAGCAAATTTTGGAATGGTTGACATGGACATCATTGCCAAAAAGTTAGATCGAGTGGAATTGGTGGACAAAAAGATTGATGAGCCATTGAATCAGACCAGGAACCCCTTGCAGACTTTCTCCCTAGCAAAGGGAGCACATAATGTTGACCTAGTCCAGCCCTTCACCCAACTGAACCTGGAACAACCCCCGACCACGTTCCAGGGAGGGACCTTTGCTCCCTCGACCCTTGATTACTCCCTTCCCTCTTCATCAACATCGGCTATCTTAGAAGATGTGCAAGCCGTCCAAGGTTATGCGAAACCTGACCCTTTCTCCAACACTTACAACATCGACTGGCGTAATCACCCTAACTTTGGTTAGACAAACTAGAAACCACCGCAATTCCAAAACCAGCTCAGGACAAACCAGCAGCCACACTTGCCCCCTATCAGCAAGGACCACCAGTTAGACCCCAATATAACCAGAATAGGGCGGCCCCTCCCCCACAAAACCAAATGGATACCTTAATAAAGATGATGGTTGACATGAACCAGAAACATCAGGAAGAAATGGCCTTGGTAAAGGGACAGTTAAGCCAACTCTTGGACTGTAAACAGTAAGGATCTCTACCTTCCCAACCACAACTGAACCTGCGAAACATAATTAATAGAGGCCCCAATTCGCAAGGGTTCCAAGGCAATCCCGGGCAGGCTCACATGGTCCAGCCAGCCCCACAAACACCTCCTGGGTTTGGTGCTTCTTCATCCTCGTCTTCTCAAGGATCACCCCATGGCCCCAATGCCTCTGCAAATGCTGTGACCTTGAGAAGCGGCACCAAAACCCAGGATCCCAAATGGCCGACTCTCCCCGAGACTTTACCTGTTGAAATACCCGACTCAGAAGAGGCACCAACCAAGGACCCAGACATGGAACCAATCCACATTCTGACACCCTATCCTGAGGCCTTGGAAACAATCAAGAAAAAGAAGAATACTGTGGAAACTGAGGAGCTGTTGGAGATTTTTAAGTAAGTACAGATTAATATTCCGCTCCTAGAAGTCGTCAAACACATCCCCGCTTATGCCAAGTTCTTAAAGGATGCCTGTACACCCAAGCGTAAGCCGAGACCTCAAGCACCTAGGAAGGTTGTACTCTCTGAGCAAGCGAGTTCCGTGATATCAAACAACCTTCCACTCAAACGAACTGACCCAGGAGCGCCCCTGATTTCCTGCAAAATTGGGGACATGATATTTGATAGAGCACTCCTGGACCTAGGTGCTTTTATCAATCTAATTCCAACAACCCTGTACCACCAATTTGGTTTTGGGGAGCTAGCACCAACCCCTGTCACCATCCAGCTGGCAGATAGATCAGTGAAAACCCCGAAGGGGGTTGTCGAGGACGTGATTGTACGGGTCAAGGACTTCTATTTCCCAGTCGACTTTTTGGTGCTCGACATGGAAGTCCCTGAAAAATTATAGAACGCACCCATAATCTTAGGCAGACCTTTCTTAGCTACGGCTAAAGCAAACATCGATTGCGACACGGGATGTATGGAAATCGCCTTCGGGGACAGGAAAATGCAATTGGATATCTTCCGGGCGACAAAGTCTTTTGATTGCAATTACATTGAGGAACATGATCCTGTGGAAACTTTAATCGAGGAATGCCTTATCCTCAGTTCTGTATCAGACCACCAAACCCGTAGTGACGGTTCTGACTCGTCACCATGCTTACCCATGGACCTCTGTAAGGCTGAGAACCATCACATGACACCATTTGAGGAGATCGATGTTGATCAACTCCCGCCATTTCCATTCCCATCGACTGTGGTCCCACCCGCACCTGAACTTAAACCATTGCCCGAGAATCTCAAGTACGTCTTCTTGGGACCTGACCAGACCTTCCCAGTGATTATTAATTCCCATCTAACCAAGGATCAGGAACTAAGGTTGACTGCAACTCTTTCAGAACATCAGGCTGCCATTGGTTGGACCATCTCGGATCTAAGAGGAATTAGCCCCACCTATTGCACCCACAAGATTTACCTGGAAGATGGGGCCCGACCTTCCCGCCAGATGCAGAGACGGTTAAACCCTAACATGCGGGAGGTCGTTAAAAAAGAAATTATCAAGTGGCTTGACGCCGACATCATCTACCCTATCTCTGATAGCCCCTGGGTGAGCCCCACTCAAGTGGTTCCAAAGAAGGCTGGGCTCACCGTTGTCACTAATGATCATGGAGAATCCATCCCCACCCGCACCACCACCGCATGGCGGGTGTGTATTGATTACAGGAAGCTTAATGAAGCCACTAGGAAGGACCACTTCCCCTTGCCATTCACTGACCAAATCCTTGAAAGATTGGCAGGGCAGAAGTATTTTTGCTTCCTGGATGGATATTCAGGATATAACCAAGTCGCAATTGCTCCGGAAGATCAGGAAAAGACCACATTCACTTGCCTATATGGCACGTTTGCATTCCGACGAATGCCGTTCGGGTTATACAACGCACCTGCAACCTTCCAGCGTTGCATGCTAGCCATTTTTTCAGAAATGGTGGGTGAATACTTAGACGTCTTTATGGATGATTTCTCTGTATTCGGGAATTCATTCGACCATTGTTTGAGCAACTTGGAGAAAATCCTGAAACGATGTATCGAGGTTAACTTGGTGTTAAGTTGGGAAAAGAGCTATTTTATGGTTCAAGAAGGAATTGTCCTCGGACACATTATTTCGCATAGGAGCATCGAGGTAGATCGAGCCAAGGTTGATTTAATTTCCAAACTTCCTCCACCTAGTTCGGTTCGACAGATTCCCTCCTTCCTAGGACATGTTGGCTTCTACCGAAGGTTCATCAAAAACTTTTCCAAGCTTTCCAAACCCTTGACAGACCTTCTAGCCAACGACGCCACTTTCCACATGTCTCCTGATTGCATCCAGGCTTATCACACCCTCCGGGACTTAGTCTCCACGGCACCTGTACTTCAACCCCCAGACTGGTCCCAGGATTTTGAGATTATGTGTGATGCATCAGATTTTGCCATAGGTGCTGTCCTAGGACAAAGGCAAGACAAGAAGCCCGTGGTGATCTACTACGCGAGCAAAACGTTGGACGAGGCCCAACGTAATTATACGGTCACAGAAAAAGAGTTGCTCGCTGTAGTCTTTGGACTGGAAAAATTCCGATCATACTTGCTGGGATCCCACGTGACTATCTACACCGACCATTCAGCCATCCGACACTTGTTGGCCAAAAAGGACGCAAAACCCAGGCTCATCAGATGGATCCTGCTTTTGCAGGAATTTGACCTGGAAATCCGAGACAAGGCCGGATCGAAAAATGTGGTGGCTGACCACCTGTCAAGACTTCATCCAGACCACATTGGACCCTCCCTACCTCTATCTGATACCTTCCCTGATGAACACATCCTAGCTGTGGAAGACAAGAAAATGCCATGGTATGCTGACTATGTCAACTACCTGGTTATAGGACAAACCCCGCACAGCTGGTCCAGACAGCAACAGGACAGGTTCTTGGCTGAGGCCAAGCACTATTTCTGGGATGATCCCATGCTGTTTCGCCTCTGTGCTGATCAGATCATCAGGAGGTGCCTCCCCGAAGATGAAGTTCAGAGTGTGCTTTCCTTTTGTCATGACCAAGCGTGTGGCGGCCATTTCTCTGGCAAGAAAACAGCTGCAAAAGTTTTGTAGTCTGGATTTTATTGGCCGTCCCTATTTAAGGATGCACACATCTTTGCCAAGACTTGCGCACGATGCCAAACACTGGGGACCATGACCAAGAAAGATATGATGCCCCTTCAGCCCATTTTGATTGTCGAAATCTTCGACGTTTAGGGTATCGATTTTATGGGCCCCTTTCCACCATCCAACGGCTTCGAGTACATCCCGGTCTCGGTAGACTATGTTTCCAAATGGATTGAAGCCGTCGCCACTCAATGATGCGATCACAAGACGGTCATGGACTTTGTGAAGAAGAACATCTTTTCCCGGTTTGGAATACCCAAGGCCATGATCAATGATGGTGGAAGCCATTTTATCCATTCCCAATTCTGTGCCCTACATAGAAAATACGGGTAAACCACCGCATTGCCACCCCGTATCATCCACAAACAAATGGGCAGACTGAGGTCTCAAACAGACAAATCAAGAATATTTTACAGAAGACTGTGAGACCTGACAGGAAAGACCGGTCCACACGACTTGATGATGCCCTGTGGGCATACAGGACCGCTTTTAAGACCCCGATATGCATGTCGCCTTATCGCTTGGTTTTTGGCAAAGCTTGCCATCTCCCTGTCGAATTGGAACACCAGGCTTACTGGGTTGTCAAGCAATGTAACATGGATCCCCAGTTAGCCGGTGCGCAAAGGACGCTTCAATTATCTGAGCTCGAAGAAATTCGTCGGGACGCCTTTGACAATAGTCGGCTATATAAGGAGAAAATGAAAGCCGTCCACGACCGACTCATTCATAGAAAAACCTTTGAGCCTAACCAACAAGTCTGGCTGTTTGATGCACACCTGAAACTCTTCCCAGGGAAACTTAGGTCCAAATGGACGGGACCATTTAGGGTGCTCAAGCCCTATTCTAATGGGACAGTTGAAATCGCTGATCTTAACACTGGGCACACTTTTACAATTAATGGTCAAAGATTGAAGCATTTCCTGGCCCAGGTACCCCCCAAGGAAAGTGTCACCCTCGTTGAGGGCTGACACCAAGCACCGCCCAGCTGGAGGCGTTAAACTTAGCGCTTCTTGGGAGGCAACCCAGATGATTCAAACTGATCTGGTAGTTTACGTCACTCAAGTACTATTTTTTTGAACCCTTTTGCATCCATGTATTTGCCAATAAGGACATTGTCCAACTTAAGCATGGGGGGGTGGTAAATTGCATAATCCTGAGCTTAATTAATCAGTCTGAATTAATTAATTAATTTCAAAAAAAAATGATGAATTTAGGAAGAAAACTTAGGCATTAGAAACTTGTCAATAGTGGGAAATAATACAAAAAGAACTTAAACATTTAGACTTTTCAGGCCTTCAGGCTTAATCAGCCCTGGTGTCCGTTAAAATATGGATTTAGCGGCGAATCCTTGCAACTTTAAGCTATTCTAATCCACCTACTAAATAAGGTAATAAGTATACGACTTATCAACTCACCCTCTAACTCAGGAAAACTTTGAGTCTAAGCATCTGCACACATTTTTGTACAGACTCACTTCTCGGAGATTTTGACAAATTGGGTAGCTAATGAACTCTCTAGGGTAGTATGGCTAGCAAGTTGTCGTGGGTAACAGCCCATTAGCAGGTTGTCCAGAATCCAGCCACAGGCCATTTCCTTTACGCTGCCTCTAGGTACATTTGAGATCAGGGAAGCCACCTACGAAAAAAAAAAGAAGAAAAGAAAATAAACCACACTTCACCGCACAAGTATGGCTGGCAAGTGATCGTGGGTAACAGCCCATTGGTCGGTTGTCCATAGCCCAGCTTAATAATTGCACAAAAAAAGACCAAAACACCTAAGGAAGAAGCGGGGAAGTAGTATAAGCCGGGGAGATATACACTGGAAAATCCTTGTGTTGACCCCAAGTAAAACGAACGTAGGGAGAAAGCTACCAATCGAACAAATACACCTTCAGGCAAAAATATTTTCTTTTTCGGTCACCTAGAGGCATAGAAACTCGAAGTCTATCTCAATTACCGTTAAGTGAGTCTATCACAACATTCACACCATGATGCTTAGCACTTAGGGTTTTGACCGAGTTTTGAGTGGGTTGGGTAGCCGTAAAAAGTTACCAACCCACACTGAATTCCGAAAAAAATTCTAAGAAAATATACATACGTATACATATGTACATTAAAGCAAGGATTCGGGCGATTCGTATTTTGGCAGACACTCAGGCGCTGCTTAGTCTTTGTAGATTAAGATCTTCGTATATTTCCTCATATTGACAAGTAACGAAGTGCCTAAGCAATTACTTCTTGAATTCTCCAAGGAAATAAAGGCTAGAATAAACCTTGCTAGGGACTAGAAAGGAGTAAGCATGGGGGTATGATAACACCACACAAGGGGGTAGTAATTAGGTTGAATATGGCCCATCTTTAGAATAAAAGGCGCAACATAAAGTAGAATAGGAGCATTGCATGCATCAAATACCAAGATTGCTTATAAATTGTATTAATGGCCATTTATGTAAAGCATTTGTCAAAGCAGGCCTCAGATAAGCAATTGGACTGCACGGATGGATTTAGAACGATGAACGGAGTCCAACGGACTCAAGATCGACCAAATCCGACATCCGGAGCTCTCACAATGGGCCCAAGAAATTCTGACCGTTGATCTGGAGATCAAAGGCCCAGAGAGCGCCACGTTAGCCCGCCCCCACCGCTAGCACACCCTCAGCTGGCCAAGGACAAATCTCGGCCGTTGATCTCCAATCGAACGGCCGAGATTCGCGCGCTCGCCCTCTGTCGCCGCGACAAAGCGCGGGTGTGGCGCAACGGTTAGCGCGCACGCCCGCATCACCGCGACGTGCGTTCGAGCCGCGCAGAGCAGAAATCGAAGGTGAGCGAAGGGCGCGGCAAAATTGGGTCGCCTGATCAGCAGCGGGTGGCCAGGATAGCGCCACGCGGCACAACGATAGCTCCCTAGCGCCCACGCACGCGCGCACACGCGCCCGAGGTGCGATCTCAGCGTAGGCGCCGAAGGCTCTCAGCCGTCCGATCTTCGATCAGACGGCTCTCGATCAACGGCCACGGATCGCGCGGAGAAGAAGACCGGGGCGGGCAGCTGACCGGCGGCAAGAGGGCTTCACCGACGCTTATAGAAGCGATTTTAGCGATGCTCTGGATGTCGCTAAAGCCCATTCTTCTTTTAGGAAGGCCTTAACTCTATTTAAACCCCCTTCTACCACCATTCAATGCATACTCTCCCACTTGCAACTACTCCACTCCTCTCCTATCTAGTTTTAGGTACTCTTGTAATTGCCGGAGACGACGAGCCACCGACGGAGCCTCCTCCACCGCCGTGGCTGCCTCGTCGCTCTCCACTCTTTCTCTACCTCTCTCTCTCTTTTAAGCTTTCATTTACTTTTGTTGAAGCATGTATTTAATGTTGTAAACCATGAACTATGAATTCATGTTTAATGAAATTATTTTCCGTTCAGTCGCCATTTTAATTTCTGTTTAAAGTGCATGATCAAAACTAAGAGCTTTCTAACCCTAAACTCTCTCTCTCGCTCTCGCTTTTCAAAATCGTCTCTTTCGCAAGCAAAACTCCACCTTTTTCGTGACAACAAGTGAGAAACAAAATCTTATTTCCATGCCTCCCTGAGACCGACACTCGGACTCACCTCCGTTTACTTCTTTTAAAACCGACGTATCAAGTGCGACTATAACGACACCTCTTAACACATACGCACTACGGCACGTCAATGTGCCATTAAAAACCACAGAAATCAAAGTGCATACTTTATTGCCCCCATCCTCATTCCTTCAGATACAGAGGTCACTATCTCACCTTGCATCCATGGCCATGGCACCCCCAATCCCCACCCTTGCCACCCAACCAGGCCTTGTCGTTGGCTCCTTTGCTCTCATAGCATCAACAATAATCAAATTTATAGCCATGAATGACCTCTTAGTTGTCTCTTCTTAAGATTGTTCTTCTCCTCCAAATTTTGGTTGACCATAATCTTGAGCTTCCTTGATCAAGTTCTTTTCGAAGCTTCCCACAAGGTGATTCTATTGACTCCAGTCTCGTGTGCTAGAAGTGATTTGTTATGGATTATTAACATCGTAAACTTAAAGAAAAAAAAACATTAACGTGGTAAAGTTGAAGCTGTCATTTCAGGATGAGGGACAAACTATTTAATATGGACAAATTGAGTCATTCACTTCTCAAAAGAAAAGTACCTACTATGATATGGACTAGAATTTGTACCTTACCAGATACAATTATTTTGGGGCTAGTGGTCTACCTGAATAATAGTTGCCTTGGCTACCCTTACAGAGAACCAAAACCTAAGTGCTTGTTGGAAACTTTCAAGGAATAGTTTAATAAAACTATGTTTAACCCTCTTTACCAAAGAACCACATAGCACATTAGAGGTGTATAAAGGTTCACAAATAGAAATATGGATTAACCCTACAAAAGTTAACCCCATAAATCCTACCTATCATTCCAGTCCTCAATTTCTCCATCTTCTAGAGAAAATAGAATTTCACTTTATGATAATTGGAGATGAAACCAACGTTTAGATTTGGATAAGAAGCTACACATAAGAGCTGAGGAATTAACATTATCTTCCTTCAAAAGACAAACCACAGGCCATCCACTATGGTTAAGAGCATGCTAAATAAAGTAATGTCAATGCAATTTCATGTTTAGACATGCAAAAAAAGGTTGATTTAGAGCATGCTGGCTAATGATTTAGAGCAATCATGTCATTGCTAACCAACAAAGTGTACTCAGTATAGAAACAGAGTGTACAAATAACACAGACTTTTACAGAACCATATTCCTATTGAGTCCATAACGTACTCTTTGAAAATATACTGCATGTTATAACTTAAAAAAGTGGATTGATATTTGATAGGAAACTTATCAGAAAACCATAAATTATACCTATACCATAGAAAAAAAGGAAGAAGAAATCATGCCTATAGTTAGCTGCTTCTTTTCTCTTCTGTTACTTAGTAAACAGTCACATTCACAGTCTTTAATGAGTTGACTTTTTCTGAAGGTTTGGAAGACATGAAAGATAAGATTATTATGTGCTTTTGATTTATCCCCAGGGAAATAGTCTGTGCTCCTATCTATTGAACTTTTCTCTTTGCTCCTCTTTTTCTTTTTTCTTTTTTCTGGTGGTGGGGGTGGGCGAGGGACTCCACTTAGGTGTTTGCAAAGTACTTCTGAAGTCTTTTTATTTATTAGAACCTTGTCCTGATATCCATGTTAAGGCTCTATGTGTTAGTGATCTTGACAATAATCTTTTTCCATCCAGTCTATTCACAACAGGCATGGGAAAGCTTATCTATGCAATAAGGTGTAAGTTTCCTGATAAGTAAGCCCTTTTCATAGTATATTCTATATTGAGTACACCCTTATTTTGGAAATCTATTTGTGAATGAAATACCCCGTTTCTATGGTTATTATTGACAATTACAAGTTTCCTCCATTAGTAGCAAACACACCTTTAAGACCATGTCAACAAAAAGCTTTTGGCCCTAAGAGGGAAGCCCATTCCTACCGTGGGAATTATCCCAATCCCTGGTAAAAAAATGTTGCAACCATATCCTACAGAAATCGTTAATACCCCATGTTGTTGGGAAGATGGGCAATTTGAATCAGCCTGCTTAATTTGGTGGCATATTTGCTGTCTATAATGGAAGGATGTTTTGGACAATTTCATGCAGAAAAATTTTCAGCAAAAGGGCCAACTATTTTGTCTTCCCAATTCCTTGACCTGGTTGGGATGGGAAAAAGATATGATGATATGAATCCACAAGAGAGAAAGATCTATCAATTTTTTGATCGCCAAAGTAGCCAAAATTGCAGTAATGATGGGTGCTCTTCTAACAAGCATCTCAACAAAATGCTTTTTCCTAGGGGTAAAGTGGAAGATCAGGATCCAGGTTCATCTTTGCCTCCAAACATCTATGAATTAATCAACCATAAGTGGCAGGCTTGGGAGGGAGTGTAATTCTACACTTCGAGGTCTTGTTCAACTCTAGGCTTGGAACCAACTAAGCAGGGCAGTTTTGACTTTCAAGCTTAAACATGATTTGCATTTCCTACATATTATCTATTAATGCTTTGCCTCTACTTTCTTGTGCTATGTCTATCTTTTATGGTCAACTGATGTTAACTGCCTATAGGTTTTGCTGGATATAACAGATTTTGAGTTCAATATTTTGGACATATTTGAAGATTTCGAATATGAAAGGAGACATGCTTCCCAGCAGTTAATTTGAGATAAAGTATTATTCACAAACACAAAAAATGAGATTAGGAACTCTATTCTAAGAAGCTTTAGCAAAGGAAAAACATTAAGGCAATATTTTTAAATGCATGTTATACAAAAATTTTGCATGTTATTACACTTAATTCTGCATGTTATCAATTCATATCCTAAGTTAATATGGAAAATAATATATGGTTTAATGATAGTATACCATTAGATGTCTCAGCCTGTGTAGGATTTTCGGATATCTGAGGATCCTGATCCTCTATCTCCTGACCCTCATGTCCTAAAGGAGTGGGGTGAGTAGTCCCAAGGTCAGCAACATCCTCTATAGGCTCTAGCTCTAGTAACCTTCTCTTAAATCACGTCCTTGTCATCTGCAATGTTATAACAAAATGTTAATAGCATTTATATAATAAAGAAACTGTAAATGAAAAAACAATAACATTTATAAATTTTTACAATGTACAAAAATGCTAAGTAGAAGTAATTACCTTTTAATGTAGCATTGTGTCTTTATATATCCATATCTACTACACTGGGACCCACTACACCTTCAATGAAAACCTCTTGATATGCATTTGAATCCATTATAGGCTCATCATCATTTTGAACATCATAGTAATCTCTTGGCATTGCTTTCATTGGTATGATCCATTTACTTCTTGCATTGTCATGAACATAAAAGACTTGCTCCACTTGAATGGCAAGTGCAAATGGTTTGCTTGTCTGTAAAATCTTTCTATTCTTATTCAAATTGATGAAACCATGACGTGGATCCAATCGAAAACCTTTATTTTCTTTGAATGCATCAAATCAATCACATTTAAAAAGGACAACTCGACGATCATGAGTGTAGCTGATCTCAACAATGTCAGCAATTTGTCCATAATAACCATCGCAACCAGATTGTAAGTTGCATTTAACTATAACACCAGAAAGTTGTGTCGATTTTGCATCATCAATAATTTTCTTTTGAAATCTAAACCCAATAATTATATATTCTGAATGATAATGAACATGTCTCAATGGGCTTTGCACTAATATGTCAAAATCTTCTATCCATCAAGGGTCATTGGTTTGCTTTAATTGTTGCACACATAACGTAAACCATTCAATGAATTCTGTGCCATGACGAGCTGAATTAGAACTCTGCCTAAGCTTATCACAAAAAGGATCAACTTCAGGGATTTACTTCAGTATGTATAAGTGCACAAGGCAAAGTTCATTTTCAGGCATTAATTCAAACATTGTCTTTAAGATTGCTCTTCCTTGAAGCTCAAAGATAGAAAGGCGTTCATCAATGTACTCATTTTACTGACCTTGATCATTCCTTTCAATACGTTTAAAATGATTATCTGGCTTATCCATGTGCATCAAATAGAAATTAATGCATTCCTCAATGAGATATCCTTCGACGATTGACCGTTCAGGTTTCGCCTTATTCAGCACATAATCCTTAAGTTTCTTTAAGAAACATTCAACTGGATACATCCATCAAAATTGTACAGGTCCAGCTATCCTTGCTTCATTTGCTAAATGAAGCATGAGATGTACCATGATATCAAAAAATGTAGGTGGAAAAATTTATTCCATTTTGCACAACGTGATTACAATTTGTCTGTCCTAGTAATCTAACATTTTGCAATCTAAGTTCCTTGAACACACAACCTTAAAGAAGTTACTCATCTCTGTTATCATGTTGAGTACTAGTTGAGGTAGTAGTCCTTGAACTGCTAAAGGAAATAATACTTGCATGTAGACATGACAGTCATGACTTTTGAGATTGCTAATCTTCTTTTGTGCTTCATTTATACACTTGGAAAGGTTTGAAGAATATCCATCTGGAAACCTAATTTCCTTTAACAACGTAAATATTTTATGTCTTTGCTCTTGATTTAGTGTATATATTGCATCAGGGAAGTCAACCCTACCACCATCATTCTGCTTAACATGTAACTCAAGGAGAATGCCCATTTACATTAAATCATTTCATGTCTTCAAAGTATCTTTTGGATTATTTATTAGATTCAACATATCCAAAATATTGTCCATTGCATTCTTCTTTATATGCATGACATCAAGATTGCGACAAATTTTCAGATCCTACCAATAGGGTAACTCCATGAAGAAAATGCTCTTCTTTTTAACCTAATGCAAGCGATTGACGTCACACTTAAATTATGTCCCAATCGAACATTATCGAGTTCACGCAACTTATCCATTATCTTGTCCCCTGGCAACCTAATTGTATCTGTCATCAATAACTTTTTCAGATTTCTTGTTGAGTAACGACATGATTTACCATCAAATTGATCCTTAAAATCACTATTTGTCCATCTGTGTTCAACTAGAAGAAACCTACGATGCCCCAAGTAAGAAAATTTGTTACTATCTCGCAGTCGTAGATGGTGTGTATCTTCCATACAAACAGGACAAACATATTTCCCTTTTGTGCTCCAATCAGACAAGTTAGCATATGCAGGAAGGTCATTTATTATCCACAGTAACGCAGCTTGCATCTGGAAGAATTGTTTTTTGTGTGCATCATAAGTTTTGACACCAATGTTCCATAGGATTTTCAACTCATCTACAAGTGGCTACAAATAAGCATCAATAACATTTCTAGGGGCCTTTGGACCGGGTATGAGTAAGCTCAACATCATAAAAGCTAATTTCATACACATCCAAGGTGGCATGTTATACGTAACTATCAAAACAGGCCATGTAGAGTACAGAGGATACATGTTTTTAAATGGATTAAATCCATCACTTGCAAGGCCTAAGCATATATTCCATGCCTCTAATGCAAAATCTAGATACCTGTTATTAAATGCAATCCACTCATCAACATCTGCAGGATGACGCATCATTCCATCGCATGATTTATTTTCATGATGCCATGTCATCCACTTTGCAGTCTTACTAGACATGAATAGGCATTGTAGTCTTAGAATCAGTGGAAAGTAACGCAACACCTTTTGAGGTTGTCTTTTCCCTTTTCTTTTCTCACCTTTATATCTCGACTTGCCACATTCTGGACAACTTTCCAAGCTGTTGTTATCATGTCTATACAGGATGCAATCGTTAGGGCATGCATCTATCTTCTCACTTTTCAACCTTAAGGCGCGAAACTGTTTCTTAGCATCATACCATGACTGTGGAAAATCTTTTGGAGTATTTAACAATTTTCCAATAAATTTGAGAACATCTAACATTAACTTAGAAGTTGCTCTATTCATCACCTTAATTTGAAACATCTTAAGAAGGAATGACAATTTAGACATTGAATTAATCCCTGGAGCAATAGGTTCTTCTGTTGCTTTTAATGCATCCCAAAACTTACTATAATCGTGGAACATACTTTCATCGTCCATTAGATTTTCCTGACCATCTGCCATCTCTTCCAACATTGTCATAACATTGTCACCACCTATCTAATTAGAATATTCAAAAGTGGTGCGTTGTTCCGAACTCTCCGCAAGTTGCTCCCCATGAGCAGTCGATACCGTGTAATGAAGCCTCCATCCATCACATATGAGATGCTCAAATACAATATCTTGTTTAAATGACAATCCATTCATACAATTCTTGCACGGGCATAAGATCTTATTATACAATCTTCCTTTCCTAAGTAGTTTCCTATCATCATGAAATGCCCAATCCAAAAACTGTATCACTCCACTCTTATAACGAATGTAGTCGATGCTTCTCAAAGTTATCCAAGACTTGTCCATATCAACTTAAATATGAAAATGATAGACACAAATTGAAGTTACACAAAGGAGTGCATAACTACTTTGATCATAACTTAGGTGTTATTTGTCACATGTAACACACGTTTGAAGAAATTTCGGCAACATCTCCCTACACTTCTCGGCATACCCCCGAGACTGACATTAACTTGATTCCTAAAACACCCAATGAAGGGTGCCTACGGAAGCTAGGAAAAATCAGTTGGTATACCAGAGACAGGCAAGAAGATATCACTGAAATTTCTACAAACGTAATGCAACAAATAGGACCTAAGTTGTGATCAAATATTCAAGAACCCTCCTTAATTTGAACCACTTCCGAATTAAGGACGATCAAGACTTGTGTCATGGTATAAAGACAACGCATTATGCATATATGTGTAGTATATATACATTAACTCATTGTCCCTATAACGTGATCAGATGTCTTGAATGGGCAAGTATTTTAACACATTATTGAACCACTCTAACAAATAACCTTAGTGTTCTCGTTTCCTATTATTTAATAACATGAACCTAAGTTGTGGATGATGCATGTATATACTTGTAACAAAAATAACAAGCTTTTCTACAATATATGATTTTAAAAAAAAGGCAAAGTTTCTTGTGCAATCTAGTGTATTTCTCAAAAATATATGTTTAGCTGCACGATTGTAGAAATATACTTATTCTATAATTTAAACGTGGGCACACCCCACTGCATCACATGCATACAATTATTTATAAGTGGGAAAACCCCACTGCAACACTCTCATATATACCTACCTATTAACCCTAAGGTTCATGATTAGCCTAAACCCTATAATAATAAGATCAGGTGTTGCCTTCAAATGTGAGTAGAGACTAATGCAAAGCCTTAGATATGTCGAAAGCCTTAAGGATCAAGCCTCAAACAAAAATAGAATATAAGAACTTGAAAAGCTATCAATCAAAAAACATTAGAATTACAAATCTTTAATAAAAGAGTCTTCACTATACAAAAGACATGAGATACTAGCTATTAATTTGGTTCAGAGTTACGGTACACAAATGTAACAATAAGGGTTTTAGTGGTTCCTACAGTAAATAATGACTTAAAATTGGCAATCAAAAGTATTCCACATTAGATTAAACAAAATAATTGAACGCTTTGTTCCAATTCATAATTTACTCATTAACATTTCTTTTGCAAAAGTATTGCACATCTCATTAATACATATTTATTTAGACATCCATTTGTTCTGTCTTTCTTTTCTTTACTGTCAAATTTCCTGAGCACTGTTGTGTAGCTTTCCCCTAATCCTCTGTTTAAAGAGGAGAAGAGCTTCAACAAACTGTGGAACACTTTATTTTTTTGACAATGTATAATAGTAGGCAATCTTATCCTTCATTTTCTCCTCTTTTTCAAGTGAATTAAAAAGCAACGGACTAGCACGCATGGTATAGGTTTGTCACAATGGCAGCATAAGGTTGGTAGCATGATGCACATGTAGAGGCATCAGTAGTGTGTAATAGTGCTCACAGCCGCAGACAACAACAACAAAAAATCACAATTCAAGCCTAGATCAGAGCCCAATCAAACACCAAAAGTGTGACAATTTTTTGGGCCTAGTCCTAATGGACCTAAGATGACCATACAAAATGTTTAAGTCCCAAAACATTGCATCTTTGTGATTTCTGGAGAGCTAGCTTCTGATTGTCAAACATTTTGGAGAGTCCATATGCCACTTAAAGTGAAAGACCTTATGTGGCTATTGAAGAGGAGATTGGTCACCCTCGGCATATTATGTCAAGGTCAAAACAAGGAAAATGCTAGTTGAAAATGGGTGACCTCTCAATGCACACAAGGCTCCCTTATCTTTTTACAAGCCTCCTCAATCATCAGATACATAGATGTGGCAACCATGCAAAATATGATTAGTTTCTATAGAGGATTACTTAGAAAGCAGAATCCTCCACTACTATCACTTTTCAAAACAGCACTCACTCCTTGCTATTTTTCCTTTCGATCTTCAAGTGCATATTTTCTTGTTTGATTGTAGTAAGCAATAGTAGAAAAGTAGTCTCTTGTCAATTCAGGTGTATCCAGATATGCATGAGTAAAAATGATAGCATATTTTCCAAGTTACAGACCTTGCATATTGCTCACACAATGTGGGTGCCTAATGAGAGATTTTCCCATATGTTTGATTCTAAGCATACACCAGCTCCCGTAAAATCAGTTAAGTTAACCTCATTAGCTCATTCAAACAAAATCATAAAATTGATCTAATGTATGTAGACAAGACACCAGACGTCACAATTTCAAGACAAGGGTAACTTCCAATTCTGGATTCAACATGTGCATTTAATTAAATAGGTACGAGGCATCTAGGTACGAGGCATCTATGTATGGACACAGGCAAAGGTGTTGAGTCCACAGGAGAAGAGTGTGAAAATGAAGGGAAGATGTATCAACTCACATTCATCGGGTCCCACAAGAACACCACAACCCCCTCCCCCCCACAGATATCCCTCGCCACGGTTGCTTACCTCATCTTGTCAGTCAACATAGCTATGGACGATGGAAGATGCAATGAGGTGAGAAAGGGAAGGTCATGAGAAAAGAGAGGAGGAATTTGAATGGATTTTGTCAGAAAGGGAATGCACGAGTGATGCTAGAAGATAAGGCCGTTGGAGGTTTGGTTTGGCAGAGAGGAGGAAGAGGGTTACCGTCATGGACTGCGATGGATGAAGCGATCGACGATGACGATGAATGATGGTGGATGATCGACAATGGTTGCAAACGATGAATGATGGTGGATAATCGACGATGGTCGTGGATGGTGAACAATGGTGGATAGTGGTCACAGACAATGAGGACGACGGAGGGGGAGTCCTCAGGTCGGACGATGGCAAGGATGGAGAGGAAGAATCAAGGAGGAAGGGTCAGTTGCGATGGCTGAGGGTTTTAAGTGAGGAACTGTCATATTGGATGTGATGAGGGTTTAGGGTAAGCTGATGTCACATTGTTAAGGTTTAGAGCATGGGAATGACACTTCATCTATGCTGGAGGTTTAAAATTGATGACAATAGCGATAGTTTAGATATCCCGATGGTTTTAATATAATCGTCACCAAATATTTGAATTCCCATCAATTATTTATAACCATTGGTAAATATCTGCCGCCAAAAGCCTAATTTCTTGTAGTGGCACCTCAGTGGGTAGGGATGAGACGTAGCCTCCTTCCACCCAGCCCACCCAGCCCCCTCTTACGTAGCCACCCCGCACCCAGCTACCCTACATACAGCCACCCCGGACCCAAACTCCCCCATATATCCCTGAGTACATCCCTCTACATACTCCCCACGCACACCCAGTCGCGAGACGACATCGTGATTGGAGGATGAGAACTAAGAGAAAGGTGAAATGTATAATATTTTTCATTTTTTATTATTTTCTTAATTAATTTCTTTTGACAATTTATTTGTATAATTTAGTTTTATAATACAATGTTGTCTAATGAGGAGGCATTGAGGAATGTGCCTCCTACAATAGCAGTAGATGTGTGGAAAGAATGCTATGAGCATTGGAATAAGCCTGAGACAGAGGTAATTATAAATACTTTTAAGGGCATTTGGAGATAAATGATTTAATCGTTTCCCATTACAATATGTTATATGTATAGGATTAGGCAAAGAGGAACAAGGTTAATAGGACCAAAGCTCCACCACAAACCCACTGTTTGGTTCAAACTAGTATAGATAGAGTTAAGGCAAAATATGTAAGTAATTCCTTATAATTATGTCACTTTTATGTTTTTAATTAAAGTTTTAATTATAACTATTACCTGTAATTTGAAATATATTTACAGGCACATTTAAATGATGATGCCACGCTTGATCGGGTTGGTATGTATGAGGTTACTCATAGCAAGGCCATCAATGACGATGGGCAAAAATGGATACATGAGACATACCAAACAAAGCATGTAACATTTATTTATCAACTACTTTAATTTTTATACTTTAATATGACAATAAATTATTGTAATTTATAGGGAGAAATGATGAACTTAATCAATCCCCCTCCAGATGTTGCTTCTGGCACTCAGTAGCACCCTCCTATGACACCTGAGGAGGTTTTTAGGTGAGTCATGCCTCTGAAGCACAGAGGCTTTGTTTGTAGTGGGGGGAGAAGTCTAACGATCTCTAGTTGGTTTGGGCGAAAGGGGTCAGCGATAGCAGCTGTTGTCCAGAAGATGCAGACACAGCTCCATGATGTCACCTCACTATTCCACTAGCAAACTCAAGCTTGGCATGATGCCAAAGCATTCATGGAGGAGCAGAGGAAGGAGATGGAGCAGCAGAGAGAGAAGATGAGAGAGATGATGGCAATATTACAGGGCAACGGTTAGGATCACACTTCCTATTACTCACTACTAGAAAAATGTGATATGCCATCAGTTCCTTTCCGTCGATTTTATATATTATTTTTACCGTTGCTTATTAAAATAAGCGATGGCGAAGGCCTGTACTCGACCATCCATCGGTTAAAGAAAAGCGATTGGGCTCGCGGTTGTCATTAATATTAATATTTTTTTACTATCGGTTGGTAGATGTTATGACCTGGTTCCTAAATCCTTACAGGACATGAGACTGGACCGACTCGACTGATCCCAAGACCCAGTCATCCAACGAGAAAGTAACCAAAAAGCAGGAAAGTAAACCACATTCATTATGCTAAGCAACTAACAGTAACAAAAGTACAGCAATAAAGAAGTAAACTACTACAGTACACGCCACCACAATAGTAGAAAAGTAAACAGATACAAGAATATAAAGTACAGAATGTAAGAGTACAAAGGTGCAAGAGACTACTCACTACAACAGAAAAGAGTACAACAGAAGCTACAACTACTGGGCTCTACTGGGCCCAGCACCCTCTACAGCCGTAGGCTTTGGCTGCCCAACACTTGGACCTGAAAAGGGGTTATGAGTACAAAATGTCAGTGAACGTTGAGTAGAGTGGCAACCAACTAACTAAAGTAGTAAAGGTGGACAGATAGCTGTTGTTTTTCAATTTCTTTCTTTCTTTAACTAATTATTCTTTCTTTCACCACTTGGTTTATTTATCAGGTCTCTTTCTTGATCTCGAATGTTCCTCGTGGGAATGATCTTGATTGCAGTCTTTTCCGAAGATTAGAAGTCGCACGTGGTGCTCTCTTGGCCGGGAGAGTCCCCTGTGGTGGTCCTACACCCAGTCAACCACCCCAAGGTCACGGATAGACGTAATGGTGACTACGGCACACCCGATAAGCTCACGGGTAGCTACCCCGCACTGGCACGCGGTCATTCATTTCCGTTAGTGGGTGCACCCAAAGAACAGCACGGAACCAGTATAGGGCCTAGCCCTCTCAGTAACAGGGGTCTAGCCCCTAAGAACCAAACAGGGGTCTCGCCCCTCCATAGTCCACGCACCCTTGCTTGACTACCCTGGTTTGCCCAGTGGGCCTAACAATTCGGTGTAGAGTGGCTAGCTGAACCTCGGGCCCCGTGGGGTGGCTAGCTCTCTCCCTACACTAGTAGCTCTCCCCGGTACAGTGTACACGAGGGCCACTGAGTCGGTGCAAAGTGGGTAAACCCACCCCAGGTCTCAACCTGAAGGCAGCAAGGACCCCTCTACACTAAGAGGTAACATGTGCTCCCCTTGGTACCACGTACTCAAGGGCCAGGACACTTCCCAACGCATTTCTAGATCCATTCCATTTATTTCCAGGAGCTCTACTCCTAATTCCCCATAGGGTTCATGCTCATATTCCTCATGCCATTCCATACCAGGTTTCATCATTTCTATTTCCATTCTCAGGTTATACCCATGCAACTTGTAATTCTATAGTTCACATTTCCATATTTAGGTTATTCACAGGTAGCTCGTGTTTCCAACATTCACATTTTCATTTCCAATTATATACATGCATCTCATATTATATCATTTCACGTGTGCAACAGGAAAGTTACAGACAACAGTTAACTAGCACAAGTACTACATAATTCGCAGGCAACTATTAGTCATTTATAGACAATTGTTATCATTTTATCTACTCATTCAAGACTGCAATCCATTCATTCAATACAGACATTTCAGTATTTCTAGTATTAGGATTCATGCCAAACCCTAGGTTCTAATCATTCATCCCACACATGCATTTAGGTTTTAATTAAATTAAGAGGAAGCCACTCTACCAGTAAACCTAGTAGTAGTGGGGTCTTGAACGGTAGGCTCACGTGCCTCAGCAAGCCCCGAACCTGCAACGGAACGAAGTCCTATCACAAGGATCAATCATAAGAGAATACTTAGAACATTATAGAAAGTCTTCCAACAAGTAGGGGAATTCATATTGAAAACATTGGTATCTTAATTACGAAAAATGGACCTCAAACGGACCCTCAACGGGTCAAAAATCATGTTTCTGACTCAAATCAGATGTCTGGAACAACTTCCAGACATCTTAAAAGTGTCTAGTGCCATACCTCAAGTCCTGCCCCAATCCTCAGATGTCTAGGAACTCTACTGGACTGTCTAGACCCAGTTCCAGATGTCCGACCACCTCTTCAGATGTCTGGAAGCGCTTCCTGTCATCTGGTATGTTGCCTAGATGTCCGAAATGCGTGGGAGGGTGTGTCCAGTGCCTTCCCGAAGCAAAACCTGCACGAATTCACCAAATCTCCTAAAAAAGGCATGCAACAGTGCCTCGGCGGAGCGGCCTGCATGGCCGTATCCGCAAAGAAGACGTACCTTCGCGAAGTCTACTCCTCAGACGTCTAGAACCTCCTCCAGATGTTGGCTGCATTGTCTGGACGTTGCTCCAGACGTCTGATTCTAGGAAAAACCCAGAAATAGAACCTGCTTCCGCCCTCTCACGCCACGCGTGGCCGCACCGCACCCTCTCGCCTGCAGATCCGACTGCAGTAGTGTCGGGGAGGACCTCCTCGACACACCCCTCCATCTCGCGCATGCACCGCTCCGGCCATGCGCTAGCTGGCGAGCTCCCACGCGAGCTTGCAAGCTCAACTCCTCCTCTCCCTCTCACGCTCCTCCTCCTCTCCTCCTCACGCCACTCTTGCGCTCTCGCTTGCGCCTACCGCTCTCGCTGGAGGGAAGAAGGAAAGTGGTTGGGAAGTGGGGGGAATGAAGGTGGAGGAGGGGTTTATAAGGGTGAGGGTTTAGGGTTTTCGCTGGGGGCGGAAAGATAGAGAAAAAGGAGGAAAGATAGAGAAGGAGGAAAGAGAGAGAAGAAGGGGGTACTATCTGCGTGCAGCAAGCGTGCAAATGCGAGCTCGTACTCAAAATTTTCGATTTCCAGATGTCTGAGAAGGTGTCTAGACGTCTGACCAGACGTCTGACCCACAGTCCAGATGTCTGACCCATAGTCCAGACATCTTAAATGGCTCAAACAGCACGGGTCTTAACATCATAACAAACTTAAAGAAAATTTCATCCCCGAAACTTGAGCTAGCTAGGGTGAGGAAAAAGAACAGCATACGCATAACAAACTTAAAGAGGACTGAAGCCGGTCTGAAAAGATGTACCCTCAAAAAGCTCCAAGTACAGCTCCTGCATCTTCGCCTCAGGCTCCCAGGTAGCCTCCTCATACCTCTGGCTCCTCCACAAGACCTTCACCAGGGGTACCTACTTCTATCTTAGACTCTGGACAGCTCTATCTAGTATCTTCACTGGTCGCTCGGGGTAGGTCAGGTTGTCACCCACCTCGACAATCTCGTGGCTTAGAACGTGACTGGGATTGGAGACGTACTTCTTGAGGTTGGACACAGGGAACACGTCGTGCACACCAGAAAGCTGGGGAGGAAGGGCAAGCCTGTAAGCAACGGGTCCAACCCGCTCTAGGACCTCAAAGGGCCCCATAAACCTTGGCGCAAGCTTCCCTTTCACCCCAAAACGTAGCAGGCCCTTCATGGGCGAAACACGTAGAAAGACATGATCCCCAACCTCGAACTGCACCTCTCTGCGCTTCCGATCGGCATAGCTCTTCTGTCTTCTCCTGACAGTGCAAAGCCATCTGTGAATCTGCTTAACCACCTCATGACTCTACTAGATCAGCCTGGGGCCGACCTCCAACTTGGTCCCCACCTCAACCCAAGTCAAGGGTGCAGTACACCTCCGTCTGTATAGAGCCTCATAGGGTGCCATGCTGATGCTCGAGTGATAGCTGTTATTATATGCAAACTCTGCCAGGGGCAAGTGCTCCTTCCAAGAGCCTCTCCATTCCAGTACACAGGCACGCAAAAGGTCCTCAAGCGTCTGTATCGTGCGCTTTGACTGTCTGTCCATCTGGGGGTGGTATGCTGTGCTGAACCTCAACCGTGTCCCCAAAGCCTGCTGAAACTCAGCCCAAAATTGGGACGTAAAGTGGGTATCCCGGTGGGATACAATCTCATGCGGAACTCCGTGCAGATGTACCACATTGCAAATATACCTCTTTGCCAACTGTGCTGGTCCCAAGGTGACTCGGATTGGCAAGAAATGTGCCGTCTTTGTCAATCTATCTACAATCACCTAGACTACGTTGTGTCCTCGCTGGGTAATGGGCAAGCCCACCACCAAGTCCATGGTGATGCTCTCCCACTTCCACTCTGGCACTGGAAGTGGCTGCAACGGCCCTTCAGGCCTTTGATGCTCAGCCTTCACTTGCTGGTACGCCAAACACTGCTGCATGAATTCACCTACATCCCGCTTCATTTTCCCCTCCACCAAAAGTCACGTCTTAGATCATGATACATTTTGGTGTTCCTGGGATGTATGGTGAACCTGGAACCATGTGCCTCAGTCAAGAGGTCTCTCAACAACTCCTCGTCCCTGGGAATGCACAAACGTCCCCTCATGCGCAACACCTCATCGCTAAAGGAGAAGTCTCCAAGGTCCCCTAATAGTACTCTGCCATGCAACGACTGTAGGTACGGGTCTGTCATCTGTCTTGTGATTATGCGGTCTATCAGCCCTGGTCTCATCTGTTGTGTCACAGTCACTGCCCCACAGTGTCCCAGTAACTCTAGGGGTCGCCAACTTCCCAACTCCTCCATGAGTCTCCAACTCTGTGCCTGTAAACTGGCCAAGTGGGTGGGTGCCTTCCAGCTCAAGGCATCAGCCACCACGTTGGCCTTCCCTGGATGGTAGGAGATGCTGCAATCATAGTCCTTCAGGAGCTCTAACCAACGTCTCTGTCTCATGTTAAGCTCCTTCTGATCAAATAAGTACCTGAGGCTCTTATGATCCGTGAATATCTCAAAGGTCTCACCGTACAGGTAGTGTCTCCAAGTTTTCAATGCGAAGATGACAGCTGCCAGCTCTAGGTCGTGGGTAGGGTAGTTATGCTCATGGGGCTTCAGTTGACACGAAGCGTAAGTGACAATGTGACCCCGCTACATGAGCACACCCCCTAACCCCTACAAAGAGGCGTCCATGTACACAACGAAACCACCACTGCTGTCTGGAATGGTAAGTACAGGAGTTGAAGTCAGCCTCTCCTTCAACTCCTGAAAATGTGCCTCACAAGCGTCTGCCCAAGAAAAGGGCACGTCCTTCCGGGTCAACTATGTCATAGGACATGCAATCTGTGAGAAACCCCTGATAAACCGCCGGTAGTAGCCTGCCAGTCCCAAGAAACTGTGGATCTCTGTCACTGTACGTGGTCTCTCCTACCTGAACACTGCCTCTACCCTGGCTGGGTCCACAGCCAAGCCATCCCCTGAAATCACATGACCTAAGAAGGTCACCTGCCTCAACCAAAACTTGCACTTGTTGTATTTGGCATATAGCCTACATCGTCTCAACGTGTCCCAAACCATCCGCAAGTGCTGTTTGTGCTGCGCCCGATCTCGTGAATAGATGAGCACATCATCGATAAATACTATCACGAACTGATCCAGATATGGTCTGAACACCCGGTTCATCAAATCCATGAAAGCAGCGGGGGTGTTGGTCAGCCCAAACGGCATGACCAACAACTCATAGTGTCCGTACCGGGTACGAAAAGTTGTCTTGGAGACGTCGGTCTCCTTGCTCCTCAACTGGTGGTAGCCAGATCTCAAATCTATCTTGGAGAAAATCGTGGCACCTCGCAACTGGTCAAACAAGTCATTAATCCTCGGCAACGGATACCTGTTCTTGATGGTGACCCTATTCAGCTGTTTGTAGTCCACACAAAGGCGTAGGGTACCATCCTTCTTCACAAATAATACCGGGACTCCCCATGGAGACGCACTGGGCCTCACAAAGCCCTTCTCCAGAAGGTCTTGCAACTGGGACTTGAGCTCTCGTAGCTTAAGTGGTGCCATCCTGTAAGGTGATGTAGAAATGGGGCTGGTCCTCTGTACCAGTGAGATCTCGAACTCGATCTCACGCTTAGGCGGTAGTCCTGGCAGCTCCTCTGGAAACATATCAGGGTACTCTCTGACCACCGGGATGCTTTGAAAGTCTACCACGAGGCTGGGCTCTGCCACTACACAAGCCAGAAAGCCCATACGCCCCTAGCCCAAAAGTCTCGTCGCTCGAAGTGCAAAAATACACCTAAAGCCTCCGTCCACTGATTGTCCGTGAAACTCAAAAGGTGTCTCCGGTATGAAGAAGACAATCTTCCTCTCAAAACAGTTCACCAAAACGTGGTAAGCGGATAGCCAGTCCATCCCCAGAATCACGCCAAAGTCCTCCATCGGTATCACAATCAGATCAGTGGGGAGGCTGTGTCCCCCAACACTGACCTCACAGCCTGTGTAAACCTCCTCAGCTACAAACAGCTGACCACCCGGACCTCTGATCACAAAGGATCCTCTAATAGAGTGCTATCGGACCCCAAAGTAGTGATAAACAGGTGGGGCAGGAAAGTACATCGTACTAGAAGCAAGAAATATGTACTCCAAAAAGGCCAAAAACTGAAACCATACTTGTCACCATAGAAACTAAAGTTATGACGTCTCTGTGAGTTAAGACGTCGTGACACCCCTCAATCCTGGGAGCGGACAAAACAGCCAACCCCGGGGTGGAGCTAGCGACAGCTGGCCGATACCCTCCCCACAACAACTGTCCTCCCCCACGCGCCTGGGAACCATGGCCTCCTACGCTTGGTGCGGTAAGCGTCTGCTGTGCTCTAGCCTTAGACAGGCAGTCCCTCCTGATGTGGCCCGGCTGGCCACACTGGTAGCAAAGGGGAACTCAACTCCTACCCTCGGTGGGTCCCTGCTGACGGCTGGGCAGGGGTCCAGTGCTAGCAGCTGGTCCCTGTCGAGGGCCCCCAGAGGCTACTAACGGCCCCGCAAAATGAGACGGCTCTCTTATGAGCGTCGCGTTCCCCCTCGAGCTCTTCTGACTCACCTGGTGCTACGGTGAAAATGTCGTCCCATGAAAAACTCCCCCTCCGTACCCTCAGAAGAGAGATGAGGGGGTGGCGAAGTAGGTGGAAGCTGAAATTCTTCTCGAACGACCTCACGAATCAACTGGACGAGGTCCTGAGACTGTACGCTCAAGAGGAGAGAAGGGGTAGCATGTACTCCAAGCTTGACACGTCTGCCCCTCCGACCTCGTCCACAGCCATGTCCACGGCCCGTCTCGGGAATTCTCCAACGAGGCATCTCCTGCAAGGAGATGCGGAAGACAAAACAGAAGACATCAACTCTAATGAACTTCAGCGAAAGAACTCAGAATAGGTGTCAAGCGGTACGTTGTGGTAGTTACTCTAGTTACAAGCATGTGAATTGGTTATCCTCAAGCTAGTTGGTTCATTTCTTGGGACGACCTTGCTTTGATACCATCTTGTTACGACTCAGTTCCCGAATCCCTACAGGACAGGAGATCGGACCGACTAGACTGATCCCAAGACCCAGTCGTCCAACGAGAAAGTAACCCAAAAAGCAGGAAACTAAACCACATTCACTATGCTAAGCAACTAACAGTAACAAAAGTACAACAGTAAAGAAGTAAACTACTACAGTACACACCACCACAATAGTAGAAAAGTAAACAGATACAAGAATATAAAGTACAGAATGTAAGAGTAGAAAGGTGCAAGAGACTACTCACTACAATAGAAAAGAGTACAATAGAAGCTACAACTACTGGGCTCTACTGAGCACAGCACCCTCTGTAGCTGTAGGCTCTGGCTGCTCAACACCTGGACCTGAAAAGGGGTTATGAGTACAAAACGTCAGCGAACGCTGAGTAGAGTGTCAACCAACGAACTAAAGCAGCAAAGGTGGATATGTAGCTGTTGTTTTTCAATTTCTTTCTTTCTTTAACTAATTATTCTTTCTTTCACCACTTGGTTTATGTTACGAACGCGTGTCCCAGACGTCTTTTAAGACGTCTGGGAGGTGGCCCAGACGTCGGACCAGACATCTGGGATCACATCCAGACATCAGACCAGACGTCTGGGATCATTTCCAAACGTCTGGAAATCGGTTATTTTCGACACGTGCGGATCGTTTGCGCGCCTGAGCGCGCAGATCGCATATTCGCTCCTGCGGCTGCAAATTCTCGCCGCTGCAGTCTCTCTCTCTCCTCCTCGCGTAGCCATAAAAGGCCACGCGCTCTCTCCCGTCGCCTCCACCCCTTTCCTCTTCTCCTTCCAGTGCTCGAGTGCGAGCGCGAGAGCGGGCGCGGGGTTGCTGCGGCAGCGACGGTCGCAGTGAGCGCGGAGGGGGTGCTGCGTGCAAGAGCGGTGCTCAGCCGTGAGGGCGAGCTCGCCGGGTTTGCCAGGGCCGGCCGGCGGGGAGAGCAGCGGGCGCGGAACGACGCGGGAGGCCTGCTGCGGCTCGAGCAGCAGGCGCACGAGGTGCGACACGGGCGGCGACGCGAGTGGAGGGCGAGTCGCGCCCTGGTTCTGGAAAAATTTTCAGAATCAGACGTCTGTGCTGATAGCCAGACGGCGAGGGCGACGTCTGAAAGGTGAGTTTTCCGTCTTCTTCCTCCTTCTTGTCGACTGACCGTACTGAGGGAGGGAGATGGGTGTGCGTAGGCTTGGTGATTCTCCATCCAACGCGAATCAGACGTCTGGCTGTAGTACCAAACGGCGGGAGTGATCTCCAGACATCCGGGGTGACCATCGGATGACTAGGAACTAGGCCAGACGTCCCCACAGGCTTCTGGACGTTTGAGAAACCACGCAGAACAAGGTAATTCTCTGATCCACTTTTTAAGACGTCTGGAAGAAGTTCCAGACGTCTGATTTTGCACAGTGTCGTCGTTTTCGACCCGTTGAGGGCCCGTTCGGGTTCCGTTTTCCACGTTTCGAGTTGCGTTCTTTCCGGAATTAAATCCTCTACCCGTCTACAGTAGCTATACACTATTTTGAGACACTCCTTGTGTTTAATCCTTGTGATAGGATCCCGTTCTGTTGCAGTCTCGGGGGTCGCGGAGGCACGTGGGATTCCCGATCACGCCCCCATTACTCCCGTTGTACCTGGTAGAGTGGCTTTAAGTTATTAATCAAATCTGTTAAATTATGGAACCATAAATAGAACCTACGACATTGCATGAATCCTAGGAACGAGAAATAGATGGAATGATAGCTCCTAGGTGTTGCATGAATCCTAGGGTTGGAAAACTAGATTGTATGATAGATCCTAGGATGGGAAAATTAGTGGAATGTATAATACTGCAGTCTTGGAAAATGGAAAGAGATATAAAGCTGCCTGTAATTTGAATTAACAGCTGCCTGTTGTGAATAAATAACGTGGTTGAGAACATGGATCGTAAGAATGTGAAACTGGAAAGTGAAACCTGGATGTTTGAGTAAAAAGGATGGAACCCTACGGGGGAATTTAGGAGTGGAACTCCTGGAAAGAGAAATGAATGGAACTGAGATGTAGTTGTGTACTGTCTCTTGGGTACGTAGTACCAAGGGAAGTACCTGTACCTGTTTAGTGCAGAGTGGGGCCAGCCACCCCAGGGACCCAGGGTTAGGATCGGCCGCTCTGTACCGACTTGCTGGCCCTCGTGTACGTAGTACCGAGGAGAGCTACTATTGTTAGGAGGGCACTAGCTACCCCACGGGCCCCGGGGTTCTGCTAGCCTCCTACACCGACTTGTTTAGGCCCACTGGGGCAAACCAGGGTAGTTAGGCGAGGGTGCGCGGACTGTGGAGGGGCAAGGCCCCGGTTTGGTTACTGTGGAGGGGTTGGACGCCTATTACTGAGAGGGCTCTGCCCTGGACTGGTTCCGTGCTGTGCTTTGGGCGCACAAGTTAACGGAAACGACTGACCGCGTGACAGTACGAGTTAGCTACCTGTGCATTTATCGCTCGTGCCGTAGTCACCGTTACGTCTGTCAGTGACCTTGGGGTGGTTGACTGAGGGTAGGATCACCACGGGGGACTCTCCCGGCCAGGAGAGCACCACGTGCTACTTCTACTTTTTGGAAAAGACTGCAATCAAGATCGTTCCCACGAGGAACATTCGAGATCAAGAAAAAGATCTGAGGAATAAATGAAATAGTGAGATAATTGAAAGATGTGAATAAAGAAAGTAATGGAACATAACAGCTACTGTACACTCTACTGTTGTCTTTAGTTTTAGTTGCCACTCTACTCAGCGTTTTGCTGACGTGTTACACTCGTTACCTTTTTCAGGACCAGGTGTTGAGCAGCCAGGGTCAGCGACTGCAGAGGACGCTGGGCCGAGTAGGGTCTAGTAGAGTACCACTGTCTCTTGTACCTCTTTTGTTACGTTATAGTGAGTAGTTCTTGTTTTCGCTGTACTTTTCTTTACCTGCAGTTCAAATTCTATGATGAATGTTGTTCTACTGTTGTGATGGTATATACAATGGTAGTCTCTTTCCTTACTGCTGTACTTTCTTACTGTTAGTTATATTCATGCTGAATGTGGTTTATTTTACTACTCTTTTGGTTACTTCCTCGTTGGACGACTAGGTCTTGGGATTAGTTGAGTCGGTCCGGTTCTCGTGTCTCGTAGGGACTCGGGAACTGGGTCGTTACAGTTTATTTATCAGGTCTCTTTCTTGATCTCGAATGTTCCTCGTGGGAACGATCTTGATTGCAGTCTTTTTCGAAGAGTAGAAGTCGCACATGGTGCTCTCCTGGCCGGGAAAGTCCCCCGTGGTGGTCCTACACCCAATCAACCACCCTAAGGTCACGGACAGATGTAACGGTGACTACGGCATGCGTGATAAGCGCACGGGTAGCTACCCCACACTGGCACGCGGTCAGTCGTTTCCGTTAGCGGGTGTGCCCAAAGCACAGCGCGGAACCAGTATAGGGCCTAGCCCTCTCAGTAACAGGGGTCTAGCACCTAAGAACCAAACAGGGGTCTCACCCCTCCACAGTCCGCACACCCTCGCCTGACTACCCTGGTTTTCCCAATGGGCCTAACAAGTCGGTGTAGGGCAGCTAGCTGAACCCCGGGCCCCATGGGGTGGCTAGCTCTCTCCCTACACTAGTAGCTTTTCCCGGTACAGTGTACACGAGGGCCACCGAGTCGGTGCAAAGTGGCTAAACCCGCCCAGGTTTCAACCCGAAGGTGGCAAGCACCCCTATACACTAAGAGGTAACATGCACTCCCCTTAGTACCACATACTCAAGGGCCAGCACACTTCCCAACCCATTTCCAGATCCATTCCATTTATTTCCAGGAGCTCCACTCCTAATTCCCTGTAGGGTTCATGCTCATATTCCTATTGCCATTCCATACCAGGTTTCATCATTTCTATTTCCATTCTTAGGTTATACCCATGCAACTTATAATTCTATAGTTCACATTTCCATATTCAGATTATTCACAGGTAGCTCGTGTTTCCAACGTCACATTTTCATTTCCAATTATATACATGCATCTCATATTATATCATTTCACGTGTACGACAAGAAAGTTACATACAACAGTTAACTAGCACAAGTACTATATAATTCGCAGGCAACTATTAGTCATTTACAGGCAATTGTTATCATTCTATCTACTCATTCAAGACTGCAATGCATTCATTCAATACAGACATTTTAGTATTTCTAGTCCTAGGATTCATGCCATACCCTAGGTTCTAATCATTCATCCCACACATGCATATAGGTTTTAATTAAATTAAGGGGAAGCCACTCTACCAGTAAACCCAGGAGTAGTGGGGGCTTGAACGACAGGCTCACGTGCCTCAGCAAGCCCCGAACCTGCAACGGAACGAAGTCCTATCACAAGGATCAATCACAAGAGAATACTTAGAACATTATAGAAAGTCTTCCAACAAGTAGGGGAATTCATATTGAAAACATTGGTATCTTAATTACAGAAAACGGACCTCAAACGGACCCTAAACGGGTCAAAAATCATGTTTCTGACTCAAATCAGACGTCTGGAACAACTTCCAGACGTCTTAAAAGTGTACAGTGCCATACCTCAAGTCCTGTGCCAATCCTCAGATGTTTAGGAACTCCGCTGGACCGTTTGGACCCAGTTCCAGACATCTGACCACCTCTTTGGACGTCTGGAAGCGCTTCCTGTCGTCTGGTATGTCGCCCAGACGTCTGAAATGCGTGGGAGGGCATGTCCACCAAATCTCCTAAAAAAAGGCATGCAACAGTGCCTCAGCGGAGCGGCCTGCACGGTCGTATCCACAAAGAAGACGTACCTTCGCGAAGTCTACTCCTCAGACGTCTGGAACCTCCTCCAGACGTCGGCTACATCATCTGGACCTCGCGCCAGACGTCTGATTCTGGGAAAAATCCAGAAGCAAAACTTGCCTTCACCCTCTCGCGTGTGCGTGGCCGTGCCATGCCCTCTCGCTTGTAGCTCCGGCTGTCGCAGTGTTGGGGAGGACCTCCCCGACACACCCCTCCGTCTTGCACGTGAGCTGCTCCGACCATGCTCTCATCGGCGAGCTCCCACGCTAGCTCGCAAGCTCAACTCCTCTCCCTCTCACGCTACTCTTCCTCTCCTCCTCACGCCACTCTCGCGCTCTCGCTCGCACTAGCCGCTCTCGTTGGAGGGAAGAAGGAAGGTGGCTGGGAAGTGGGGGAAATGAAGGTGAAGGAGGGGTTTATAAGGGTGAGGGTTTAGGGTTTTCACTGGGGGTGGAAAGAGAGAGAAGGAGGAAAACGAGGGGGTACTGTCTGCGTGCATCACCTGCGCAGATGCGAGCTCGTACTCAAAATTTTTGATTTCCAGATGTCTGGGAAGGTGTCCAGACGTTTGACCCACAGTCCAGACATCTTAAAAGGCTCAAACAGCATGGGTCTTAACAGTAGAATAAGCGACGGCACATATATTTTTTCTGTCGGTTAGAGTATTAAGAGACAACAAAGGAGTAGTGTACAGTTACGTACCCCTCCCCTCCTCACTAACTCCTCGAAGAGCGACAGAGTTTTAATTGTGTTTTTATCATTGTTTTTTTAGATAAGTGACAGTGAATGTATTTTTGTCTTCCCAAACATCCAAACATATTGTCAGACGTCCGACCAGTCATCTGGGCAGCTTATCCTAGAACCCTGTTCTGATCTTATGAAAATAGGAAGGAAAGCATCTTAATATTAGACGTCTGACATTTATCCTAGATGTCTTATAATTAAAGCGTTACCGTCAGTTATAGGAATAAGCGATGACAAAATGGCAGATAAATTTTCAGCCAAAATTTGAGTGCGATGGAGGAGTAATTGAAGTTATCCTTTGCCATCAGTTTTTCTAATAAGCGATAGTAAAAAGTACGTTAAATTTAGCACCCAAAATTTGGGCTCGATCGAGAGTGGATTTAATTCATATTTCGCCGTCGGTTGGTAGTTAAACCATCGGCGTATCTCGCTTCATCTATTGTTCGTGACACCGACCTCCTATCAGTATTCATCTTCTCCCTAGCGCCTCTCCTTTCAAAACCCTCCCCACCGCCTCTTCTCATAAAACCCTCCTCACGGCCTCTCCTCGCCCTCTCAGGTAAGACCCCTCATCCCTGCCTCTATTCCTCCTCCCCGCCCCCTCCGCCTCTCCTCCTCCTCAACCATCGTCCTCCTGGCCCCCTCTAGCTCTCCTCCTCCTCATCCTCCCCCTCTGACAACTGCCTATCCTCGTCCTCGTGCGATCGGGCACCTCCCCCTCCACTTCTGCCAGTACTGCCTTGCTCCTCCTCGCCCCCTCTGCCTCTCTTGCTCCTCGTCCTCCTCCTGCAGCCGCCGCTGCCTCTCCTCGCTCCTCCTACGATCCGCCCCTCCTCCTCCTCCTCCTTGGCAACTACTCCCCCTCCTCCTCCAAAACCCCCTCGCGTTGCCCCCTTCTCCTCCCCAACACCTTGTCGCCGCCACCCTCCTCCTCCCAGAGCCCCTCCCACCATTGCCCTCCTCCCCAACCCCCTCCTCCTCCTCCCCCTCCTATCGTCCTCCTCCTCCTCCCATCCTCCTGATGAGAGGCTCATCATGGCTTATAATTACCCCTAATTAACTAGTCTTCCTAGTTAATTAGCTAGGAATATGTATATATATGGGTTAATTATAGAATAAGGGATAAATCATTAAAGGACCTTAAAATAAGTTTAAAATGCTAAATTATTAGATAATTAATATTATTAATAATTTAATTAATAAATGGACTCGAAATATCATTAATTATTTATCTAATTAATGTGTTAATTATCTGAAGCATAATTTATACCTAAGTATGTAATAACTTAAGTAACTTTACCTAATTAATAAATTAAGATAAAAAGGTCAAAAACGTAAATCCAAGGTTTATATATAATATTTGTCTAATTTATAATAGTATATAAAAAGTTGAAAAAGATTTAAATTAAAATAATCCTTGAAAACCTTAGTTTACGTTTTTGTCCTTAGGTTTTATTTCAATCAAGTCCTTTTCCCTCACTTAGGTCCTTATATTTCCTAGCATTCAGGTCCCTGTATACATCTTCTCCTTCTTCTTCATTTCTTCTTCAGCCATTTCGACGGCTGACGACAAGAGGTGCTGTCACTCGTCGATCATCGTTCATCTGATGCTCGTCCACCTCTGCCAAGCTCCTGGAGCTTGCGCTCACCGCCACCTTTTCATCCATCAGTCTGGATGAAGTTGCAATCCTAATTAGGGTTTGAAGATAACCTCACCGGTGTCGGAGAAGACGCTGGTGGTTACCTCGCACCCAGACACTACATTGTCCAGATTCGTCCTCCTTCTCAGCCGTCACAACCTATAAATACCCCTCCACCTCTCCGATTTCGGGAAGTTAGCTCCCTTCCCTCTTCCCCCTACTGAGCTAATAGATAGGTGACGTGCACTTGTGTGTGGGTGTTAAGAAGTGTTGTTATAGTCGCACTTGCAACGTCGATTTTAAAGTAAAGAAATGGAGGTGAGTCCGAGTGTTGGTCTCAGGGAGGCGTGAAAATCGGATTTTTCTTATCACTTGTCACGGAAAGCACAGAGTTTTTCTTACGAAAGGTGCGGCTTTGAAAAGCGAGAGAGCGAGATTACGGTTAGAGTCGTTTCTTTGCTTGATCATGCAACTTAAACAAGAAATCAAGTAAACACTGAACGAAAAGTAACTTCATTAATCATGCAACTTTAGTTCACAAATTACAACATTAGATACATGCTCAAACTTAAATAAAGGAAAGCTTAAAAGAGAGGAAGAGCGAGAGAAGGGAGAGCGGCGAGGCAGCCAAGGCGGTGGAGGAGGCTCCGTCAGCAGCTCATCGTCTTCGGCGATTACAAGAGGGCCTAAAGCTAGCTAGGAGAAGGGTAGAGTAGTTGTAAGGGAGGTGAATGCCTTGAATGAGTGGTTGGAGGGGGTTTAAATAGGGTTAAGGGCTTTCTAAAAGAAGAAGGGGCTTTACCAAAGTCCGGGACGTCGCTAAAACCATTCCAAAAGCGTCGGTGAAGCCCTCCAACCCGCTGGTTAACCGCCCGCGCCATTCTTCTTCGCGCTCGATCCGCGGCCGCTGCGTGAGATCTTCCCTTGGAGGCGCTCGGATCGCGCCTCGGGCATCGTTGCCCTGCGTGCACATGTGCGTGGGCGCTTGCGATCTGAGGGCGCGCTACGTGGCATGATCTTAGCCGCCCGCTGCTGATCGGGCAGCCCAATTTCGCCGTGCGCTTCCTTCGTCTTCAATTTTACACACCGCGCGGCTCGAACTCGCGTCGCATGCGTGTGGGCGTGCGCGCTAACCGTTGCGCCACACCCGCACCTTTTTGTGGCGATTGCAGGCGAGCGCGCGGTTCTCGGCCGTCCGATCGAAGATTGACGGTCGAGATTTGATCTTAGATGAAGGAAGAGTGACGTGCGGTGGAGCGGGGGTGACGTGGCACAACAAGGGTCGTTGATCACCAGATCAGCGGTCAGAACTTCTTGGGCCCATTGTAGGAGCTTCGGATGTCGGATTTGGCCGATCTTGAGTCCGTTGGACTCCGTTCGTCGTTCTGAATCCATCCGTGTGGTCCAATTGCTCATCTGAGATCTGCTTTGACAAGTGCTTACACAAATGGCCATTAATATAATTTTATAAGCAATCTTGGTACATGATGCATGCAATGCTCCCATTCTACTTATGTTGTGCCTTTTATTCTTAAGATGGGCCCTATTTAACAGAATTATCACCCTCATGTGCAGTGTTATCATACCCCCATGCTTACTCCTTGCTAGTCCCTAGCAAGGTTTATTCTAATCTTTATTTTCTTTCAGAATTTAAGAAGTAATTTCTTAGACACTTCGTCACTTGTCAATAGGAGGAAATATACCAAGATCTTAATCTACAAAGACTAAGCAGCGCCCGGGTGTCTGTCAAAATACGAATCACCCGAATCCTTGCTTTAATGTATATAACTATACATATGTATATGTATATATATATATATTTTTAGAATTCTTTTTTCGGAATTCAGCGTGGGTTGGTAACTTTTTACGGCTACCCAACCCACCCAAAACTCGGTCAAAACCCTAAGTGCTAAGCATCTTGGTGTGAAGATTGTGATAGACTCAACGGTAATTCAGACAAACTTCAGATTTCTACGCCCCTAGGTGACCGGAAAAGGAAATATATTGGCCTGAAGGTGTGTTTGTTCGATTGATAGCTTTCTCCCTACGTTTGTTTTAATTGGGGTCAACACAAGGATTTTTCCAGTGTATATCTCCCCGATTTGTACTACTTCCCCGCTTCTTCCTTAAGTGTTTTGGTTCTTTTTGTGCAGTTATTGAGCTGGGCTCTGGACAACTGACCAATGGGCTGTTACCCACGATCACTTGCCAGCCATACTTGTGCGGTGAAGTGTGGTTTATTTTCTTTTCTTCTCCTTTTTTTTTTTCATAGGTGGCTTCCTTGATCTCAAATGTACCTAGAGGCAATGAAGAAGAAATGGTCCCGTGGCTGGGTTCTGGACAACCTGCCAATGGGCTGTTACCTACGATAACTTGCCAACCATACCACCCTAGAGAGTTCATTAGCTACCCAATTTCTGTCAAAATCTCCGAGAAGTGAGTCTGTGCAAAAATGTGTGCAGATGCTTAGACTCAAAGTTTTTCTAAGTTAGAGGGTGAGTTGATAAGTCATATACTTATCACCTTATTTAGTAGGTGGATTAGAATAGCTTGAGGTTGCAAGGATTCGAAGCTAAATCCATATTTTAATGGACACTAGGGCTGATTAAGCCTGAAGGCCTGAAAAGTCTACGTGTTTAAGTTCTTTTTGTATTATTTCCCACTATTGACAAGTTTCTAATGCCTAAGTTTTCTTCCTAAATTCAAATTTTTCTTTTATATATATATATATTTTATTCAGACTGATTAAATGAGCTCAGGATTATGCAATTTACCACCCCCCATGCTTAAGTTGGACAATGTCCTCATTGGCAAGTACATGGATGCATAAGGGTTCAAAAAGATAGTACCTGAGTGACGTAAAATACCGGATCAGTCTGAATCCTCTGGGTTGCCTTCCAGGAAGCGCTGAGTTTAATGCCTCCAGTTGGGCGGTGCTCTGTGTCATCCCTCAACGAGGGTGACACTCTCCTTTGGGGGAACCTGGGTTAGGAAGTGCTTCAATCTTTGACCATTAACTGTAAAAGTGTGCCCAGTGTTAGGATCAGTGATTTCAACCGCCCCATTAGAGTAGGGCTTAACCACCCAAAATGGTCCTGTCCATTTGGACTTGAGTTTCCCCGGGAAGAGTTTTAGGCAGGCGTCAAACAGCCAGACTTGCTGGTTAGGCTTAAAGGTTTTTCTATGAATGAGTCGGTCATGGACTGCTTTCATTTTCTCCTTATACAGTCGACTATTTTCAAAAGCGTCCCGACGAATTTCTTCGAGCTCAAATAATTGGAGCATCCTCTACGCACCGGCTAACTGGGGATCCATGTTACATTGCGTGACAGCCCAGTAAGCCCAGTGTTCCAATTCAACAGGAAGATGGCAGGCTTTGCCAAAGACCAGGCGGTAAGGCGACATGTCGTGTTGCCCACAGGGGTCTTGAAAGCGGTCCTGTTGCCCACAGGGCATCATCAAGTCGTGTGGACCAGTCTTTCCTGTCAGGTTTCACAGTCTTCTGTAAAATGTTCTTGATTTGTCTATTTGAGACCTCGGTCTACCCATTTGTTTGCGGATGATACGGGGTAGCAATGCGGTGGTTCACCTCGTATTTTCTAAGTAGGGCACAGAATTGGCAATGGATAAAATGGCTTCCACCATCACTGATCATGGCCTTGGGTATTCCAAATCGGGAAAAGATGTTCTTTTTAACAAAGTCCATGATAGTTCTGTGATCGCATCGGTGGGTGGCGACGGCTTCAATCCATTTGGAAACATAGTCTACCGAGACCAGGATGTACTTGAAGCCGTTGGATGGTGGAAAGGGGCCCATAAAATCGATACCCCAAACGTCAAAGATTTCGACAATCAAAATGGGCTGGAGGGGCATCATATCTTTCTTTGTCATGGTCCCCAGCGTTTGGCAGCGTGAGCAAGTCTTGGCAAAGTTGTGTGCATCCTTAAATAGGGACGGCCAGTAAAATCCAGACTGCAGAACCTTTGCAGCTGTTTTCTTTCCAGAGAAGTGGCCACCACAAGCCTGGTCATGACAGAAGGAAAGCACACTCTGAACTTCGTTTTCAGGGCTACACCTCCTGATGATCTGGTCAGCACAGAGGCAAAACAGCATGGGATCATCCTAGAAATAGTGCTTGGCCTCAGCCAAGAACCTGTCTCATTGCTGTCTAGATCTGCTGTGCGGGGTTTGTCCTACAACCAGGTAGTTGATGTAGTCAGCATGGCATTTTCTTGTCTTGCATAGCTGATGAGAACCTCATCATGAGCCATAACTAGCTCATTTTGACCTAATACAAAGGATAAAAGCTCCTACATATCTCAAGGAAAGGCTTAACTCAGAGAATTCTGAGTTTGAGAAGAAAACCAGTCATAAGGGGTAAAAGTGCAATTTTACCAGTATAATCTGCATACAGGGTAATTCAGGGCCCAAACTCAGGTCAAAACAGCTTAATAAGAATAAAAGTGGGATGAGATGATCTAGTAAGGGCTACAGCACTTCCAAGGAACCAAATGATAATCTGTAACCCTAAAACAACCCACTTCAATTCACAAGGTTCGAGGCAAAGTAAAAATAGAATAAACCCTCTAAAATTCATAGAAAAATAATCTCTAGGGTTTAGAACCTTCAATTTGGCCTTTAGAACCCATTTTGACCTACATTGAGAACCATGCCCAATTAATAACTTAATTTGGGTTTTTGCGCAAATTGACCGGTCAAACAAGGTTTAATATGAAAATGAAATTCACCATCAGATTCCTTAGGTCCTAATTAGTCATGTATAAAAACTTGAGCCTAAGAAGAAACCTCCTTGACCGACTTCACACTTTGGTCCTCATATATTTACTCTTTGGCCCTCAACTTTTGAACCCTCGCATTTTGGCCCCTAACTCTCCTTCATTCTTTGCAATCAGGTCCCTCCTGCAAAACCCTGCCAGCACCATGCTCCGGCGACCTTGCGCGGAGCATGGCGCCGCGCAGGGTGAGGTGGGGGACCTGGCAAGTAAACCGGGGGTGCCCTGCGTCGTCAGCCGTCGCAGGGGCACCCCCCTGGTCATTGTAGCCCACCATACCGGCCGTACGAACGCACGGACGGTATGGGTTCGTCCCCGACCATTCTCCGGTGAGGGAGACACGTCGTCTCCCTCCGCCTTCCTCCCTGTTTCATCCCTATAAATACCCCCCGCTGCTCCACCGACCAGGGCAGCTCGGGT
Organism: Thalassia testudinum; assembly: GCA_037157565.1. NCBI lineage: Eukaryota > Viridiplantae > Streptophyta > Magnoliopsida > Alismatales > Hydrocharitaceae > Thalassia > Thalassia testudinum. The sequence continues at coordinate 34,533,384 of JAZHRO010000035.1, read as the reverse complement.
CTGACGGGGAAAACCCCCAACTTTCTTCTCCTCTCCCTCCGGCAGACGCCCACCAGCTCCGGCGGTTCCTCCTCCTCCTCTTCGCTCTGCCGTAATACCAGCAGCAGAGACCTCCTCACCTGCTCTTCCTGCGCCACGCCGTACCCAGCTGGCGCCTCTCCAGTCCTCTGCTCGCCGCCGCCCCTTCCCCTGGGCATCTTCTTCTCCGGCGACAGTCGATACGACTGTCGCCCTGTCTCGGCCCCTTTCGTCTCCATAGCTAAGTCAGAACTCCTCCCCATCTCCCCCTCTTTCTTTTCCTCACTGTCTTTTCTTTGATTAAACCCTCGACCGCTCCTGTTCACCCTCACCCTCTCCGCCTCCGACCACCCTCCGGCGAGCCGCTCCCATCACCTCAGCGACCCACACGGTTCGCCGACCACCGCAGAACCTCCGCCTCCTCACCCTGATCCTCTTCCGCCCCTCCACTTCCCACCAAACGCCCTCTGCAGATCCACCGAACACACCCACTTCTTCGCTCACAGTTTGACCTAGGACGACCTGTTGGCTCCATCACGCCCCCTGCAGACCCCCTGACCACCTTCGCCGTGTCACGCCGTGTCACAGAGGCCGTTCTTCTGTGACCAGGTGACTCGCCCGCCGTCGCCATTACTGAGCAGGCAGAGCTCCTTCACCTGCAGGTGCAGGCACGCCTTCACCCAGGTTCGACTCCCAGGTTGCGCAGGGAGTCTCCGCGAAACGTCCCAGGCTCGCAGATGGGGCGAAGGCCGCGCGTGAAGCCACGATCGCCCACTGCTCCCTCCGCGACGGGCGCTCAATTGGGGTGGGACATTTAGTCCCACCTCGGAACTTCTCGGAGGCGCGCGGACGCATAAAGGAAAAAAGTGCCTTATGCTGTCTGCCTCCTGACCACGGGGTGAGGTCCCTCTCACCCGACCCGGCCTCGTCCGTGACCACGCTCCGCGGACCTGGCCCGACCCGATTAAACCGACCTGCACTCCTCGCCCACCACCGCACGCCGGTGGGCCTGGACCCGGGCGTGACCCGAACCCGATTACCCGGTAGCTCTGGGAGAGCTTTCCCAAGAGTGGTTTCAGAGAGAAAGAGAGACGCGGGGGGGGGAGGGTAGATTAGGTTTTGCCTCTTGACGAAAAACTCTGAAGTGTGCAGGCCAAAGAAGAAGAAGAAGACCCGCGGAAGAAGAAGTGCAGGCGAAGAAGAAGGAGCTGCACTGTAGCAAATGCACAGTTAAGTCGTCGAAGCACCGGGTCCGACGACGGAAGGTCAGCAGCCAGAGCAGGAAAGAAGGCAGGCTGAAGAAAGAAAGAAAAGAAGAGCAGCAGCCAAGGAAGAAGAAGAAGGAGATCTGAAGAAGAAGGAAGAGCAACGGCCAAAGCATCTGAAGAAGAAAGGAAGACTTAGTAGCTGAAGGTAGAAGCTCTGCAGCCAAGGAAGAAGAAGAAGGAGAGCTGAAGAAAGAAAGGAAGAAGAAACATTCACAGAAGAGACTGCAGAAAAAGAAGAAGAGAGGCCAAGACAGAAACCAAGGAAGAAGAAGAAGGAGATCTGAAGAAAGAGAAAGAAAGAAGAACATCACAACAAATTCTTTCCCTCTCTCTTTATTTTGTAAAAGAAACATGTATATCTCTAGAATACGACTTGCTCCCTGAGTTCGACCTCGGGAACTCTTTTCCGAGTAAAAAAATTTATATTTGAAATGTTGGTAATAACCGGCTTTACTACAACGTTATAACAAAACCAAAACCCTCAAACCCGGTTGCCGCCACGTTTCATTTTGGCGCCGTTGCCGGGGAGCAACGGCTATTCTAGAGGTAAACATTCCTGTTTCTTTTAAGTTCTGATAATCTCCTCTCTTTTGTGCAGCTACAGGAAGACAAGCAACCACACAACCACTCCGAAGACAGGTAAATCTTTTCTCTCACTATTAACCCCTACACTCTAAAGAGGAAGAAAAGAAAAGAACAAGCAATATAGGGCTAACCTGTCTTCCATACGTAGTAACCATAAAAAGTTGCATGTTTTCAACTCATCACTCCTGCACACTATTAAGGGTATTTAAGGGCTAACACATTCTTGCTTGAGCCCTAATTGCCCAACAAAGAGTTAAATGGACCAAGTAGAGCCAACATAAGGTCAAACATTAGGATTTCAGTAGAGACACACCCCTTAATCAAGAATTGAGGAAATCCAAAAGAGGTGTGCCCAAGCCATTGATTGAAAATAATTAACAAAGAAAAATCCTAAACAATTGGCTCTCTCTAAACACTTGAACCCTAAAAGAAAGGACCCAAAAAGCTCTCAAAAACAAGAGGTAAAGTTGACCCCTTTGGGTTAACCAACCTTAAATTTGGTCACTCTTTGCACTTAAAAAGACTAAAGTTCAAGTGAAACCTTAAGCACCCTGATCTTAAAATTGGTAGACTTAAGAGGTCAAGATCCCCATTCTGGTCTACCTGGAACCGCAGTGACAAGAGAGGTCGGGTGGGGGAAACCCTGTAACCCGTGGGGACGCTCTACTGTGTAGGGGTATTCGCGGGACTCTCCCTCTCTGGCTGCCCAGGTAATTCTCAGGTGGACGATCTTTCTGATCAAGGGGTCCATCTGCCCCGAACCTCTATAGTCACCCAACAATTTTTGGGTGTCTTGATTGGGTCCAGCACCTGCTTATCTCATCCAGCCCGTCAGTATTTTTCAGGAGGTCTTTGAAACCTCCTATAGAAATTCACTCTCCCCGAGGCTAAGCCTCGGCTCCTTTGTTTTTGCAGAAATCATTCACATAGCCCCTCTTTCCTCTGATTCTGAACAAAATCCCCTTCTTCCATCTTGATTCAAACTTTGATTCTATTCCACCACCTGATCCAATTATGCAGCCTAATTACCTAGCAAGACTACCATTCAAGAAACCTGAATATCTGAGATCTATGAAAGATAAAATGATCGAGGATGCCATAAAATTCTATGAAAAAGAAGAAAAAACCTCAACACCAATAGGAGATATTCAGGTTGATGTCCCAACAACCACATCCTCCATCATAAACTGTGCCCAAATTCTATTGACTGGAATTTCAAAAGGATCAACCCGAGATATGCTCATGACAGGATACATTGAGATGGAAAAATTACACCAATCTGAATACCTTCAATGCTTGACAAATCCTGTACTTTGGGAACAACACCAAGATGCCCTTATAAAACGGGTAGAAATGATGAAATCAGTAGAACAAATTATCAACCAGAAATACCCGTATATACCAGAAGCAGAGGATGAACCATCTTGGAACAGTATTAAGGAACAATTCAGTTTCCCAGATCCCGGGATTGAGGCACAAAGTGGTTGTAAAATCCCAACCCAGATAGAAGACAATGTTAAATTAGGTTGGGATATTGCAGGAGAACACAATGCTGAGCCAACCCTAGGCCATGAATCACCAAGCTTAGAACTCCAAGACTCCTGCAATGACAAGATTAGAATTGAACCTCTGGAGGGTATAAATTCCACCCCTTGTTTTGATAAGGTGACCCTCGAAGGTTATTCGGACTTAGGTTCTAATAATTCTACCCACATCCTAAGCCTAGAACCTAGATCTGAAACTTATTGGGAAGATTATGAGGCCCTTTATGAGAAAGATCAAATTTTTACAGAATATGATTCCGGGCCTCTATTTAATGAATATCCCTCTCCAACATCCTCAGGAAATCTGATCGATTTTTCAGAAAACATGCCAATTTATGATACAGAAACTGAGGAGTTGGATGAGCAAGGTTTTAATGGGGTCTATCCTACCAGCTTCGAGCTTGAACAGAACACCTTTTTGAGCCCAGAATTGACATATAGGCTAAAACCCAGTCAGGCTGCTGATTCCACATTTGATGATTTTTGCTGTGGTGGAATTCATGATCATGAATCTCATTTTCGCCAACTCTCCGACAATTTCAAATCTGACTATAATTGCGGAGAGATTCCCCTTCCTGAACACGCCAGGCCTATCTACGACCTCAGTTCACATGACTCTGACTCTGACTCTGACTCTGAGGTCCTGATTCCCGAGATCACCGATAACACAGAATCATTCCTTTTCGATCCTCAGGAACCAAAAACAGAAAATGCCAAGAGTGATTGCAACCAAGAATCCAAATTTTTTCTCGAATCCGATTTCTTTCATCCTACAAACACTCTTCCGGCATTTGATAGTTACCCAGAGGACTCTCTACAGAAAATCACCTATCATCTGTTTCTAGAAGAGCCCTCGTACACAATGGCCACCTCATCCGCACACACAGAACGGATCAAAACCTCTCCCAAACCCCGACCCGCAACCGGACTCAATTTCTATTCAGATTCACCTCTCACCGAGCCGATTGCATTTCCACATCGGGTTTCGAACATTGATCAGACTACATACCATGCTCTATCATTCTCTGATCACCCCTGTAGGGTTCCTGCATCAACCACTGATTATCCTACGGGTCCCTACTCTGACCAGGCTGATTCGGCTCAGCCAAACCCTGCGTTTACACTTCCACATCCATTTGAGCTTCATAGTTTATGGTGGGCACCACACCTTTTTATCCACATCTATCAACCCACTAGATTGATTGGGTTTGGGCTGCATCATCAGCCTGTTGATCTGAACAAGCACCTGGTTGGACCAACCAGGCTCTTAATCAAGGTGCTTGTCTTACAAAACTCCGCTGATTTGACCATCCCCTCTCCATCGCATTTCCCGCTTGGCTGAAGGCATCAAATTTAGCGCTCAACGGGAGGCAGCCCGTCGTTCTCTTTGAAAACCTGAAACTTGTTCTGACAGCTTTTGCACTTGAAGTTCACACTTTAGGACAGCCGACTCCAACTCAGATGTTTGCATCTGGGATTTGAAATCGTCCACAAAAATTCAACCCGACCCATTCACTCATCCAAATTTCTGTCTTAAGGAATGAACTAAGACCCCCTAGGTTACAATGAGGACATTGCAAATCTTAGGCATGGGGGGGTATGAAAGTACAAAAACTTGTAAGAAAAGGTTTCAAACAAAAAAATTCACATATGCCAAAAACACCATAAAAATTAAAAAAATTTTCGAAAAAGAATAAGAGGAAAAGAGGAGAAGGAAAATTTTGTGAAGGAGAAAAGAAACAAAATGAAAAAGGAGCACAAAATTATGAGAAAAAGTGATAGTCATTAGTAAGGAACTAAGGAATTAACCTAAGTTCTAGACCTCATTCAAGAAAAGTGCACAATAAGATTAGTAAAGAATGCAAACCTTAGGCATTCTTGAATAGACTCTTAGTACCCATTAAGATCTGGACACTCCTCAAGAGGTTGAGGAAAATGAAAAGCTGAAGTATTAGGTCTAAGGCTTAGGGACTATTCGGCCTCGTTAACAAATTTTTGGTTTACGGGACTCAGTAACCTAAGCACCCTAATCTCACACACAGCTTGGTTCAGTAAGCGTAAAAATCAGAATCACGCAGAAGCGTCGCAAAAATCTGAAAAGAACACCTAGAATAGGAGCGGCCGATCAACACAAGTTGATTTGGACGAGTTCCCAGCACAGAGAGGCGGGAAATCCCCTCGAAGATGCGTAACAAAATATCATCTCCTCGGTGCTTGTCTCTTAGGATATTTACATATCCTACGGGGGGCATGTAAGCACTCTGCTGGTTCAGATTCCATGGATGGCATTATCTCGAAGTGTCAATTGCCAGGGTCTGGATTCGGCCACGGAATACCATGGATGGGATTATCTCGAAATCTCAATAGCCAGGGTTCCGGGGGTTGCCATGGGCGGTGCTATCTCGAAGCATCGATCGCCAGGAACTCTTGAGGATTGATGATGGGAGCAAGGAATCTGATACAGACCGTGTTGAAAAGCCAATCCTAGGCTAGAACTAAAAAGAAAAAGAGAGAAAAAACTCTCCAAAAAGAAAAACTTTCTCTCTCTCTTACAAAACGCACTGCGAACTGAGCCAGGGCTAAAATCATTTCAAGCACGGGTGCTTTAACCACGAAGTCCAATAAACCTTAGGTTAGTTCTTGTGGGCCTTAAAAACCTTTGCTAAAAGACTGAGGCTAAGGCTAGACAGATTTGGATCTTGATTGGTACTAGAGTACCTTTTAGGCCTATGGTCAGCATTCTAACCTAGTCTATGCTCAAATAAAAAAGGCACTTATCTAAAACTATTAAAAACTTCATGGTCTAGAACAAGGGTTGAAACCTTAAGTTTTTGCTAAGGGACTAGCAAAAGCTAGGCATGGGGGTATGATGAGAACCTCATCATGAGCCATAACTAGCTCATTTTGACCCAATACAAAGGATAAAAGCTCCTACATATCTCAAGGAAAGGCTTAACTCAGAGAAGTCTGAGTTTGAGAAGAAAACCAGTCATAAGGGGTAAAAGTGCAATTTTACCAGTATAATCTGCATACAGGGTAATTCAGGGCCCAAACTCAGGTCAAAACAGCTTAATAAGAATAAAAGTGGGATGAGATGATCTAGTAAGGGCTACAGCACTTCCAAGGAACCAAATGATAATCTGTAACCCTAAAACAACCCACTTCAATTCACAAGGTTCGAGGCAAAGTAAAAATAGAATAAACCCTCTAAAATTCATAGAAAAATAATCTCTAGGGTTTAGAACCTTCAATTTGGCCTTTAGAACCCATTTTGACCTACATTGAGAACCATGCCCAATTAATAACTTAATTTGGGTTTTTGCGCAAATTGACCGGTCAAACAAGGTTTAATATGAAAATGAAATTCACCATCAGATTCCTTAGGTCCTAATTAGTCATGTATAAAAACTTGAGCCTAAGAAGAAACCTCCTTGACCGACTTCACACTTTGGTCCTCATATATTTACTCTTTGGCCCTCAACTTTTGAACCCTCGCATTTTGGCCCCTAACTCTCCTTCATTCTTTGCAATCAGGTCCCTCCTGCAAAACCCTGCCAGCACCATGCTCCGGCGACCTTGCGCGGAGCATGGCGCCGCGCAGGGTGAGGTGGGGGACCTGGCAAGTAAACCGGGGGTGCCCTGCGTCGTCAGCCGTCGCAGGGGCACCCCCCTGGTCATTGTAGCCCACCATACCGGCCGTGCGAACGCACGGACGGTATGGGTTCGTCCCCGACCATTCTCCGGCGAGGGAGACACGTCGTCTCCCTCCGCCTTCCTCCCTGTTTCATCCCTATAAATACCCCCCGCTGCTCCACCGACCAGGGCAGCTCGGGTCTGACGGGGAAAACCCCCAACTTTCTTCTCCTCTCCCTCCGGCAGACGCCCACCAGCTCCGGCGGTTCCTCCTCCTCCTCTTCGCTCTGCCGTAATACCAGCAGCAGAGACCTCCTCACCTGCTCTTCCTGCGCCACGCCGTACCCAGCTGGCGCCTCTCCAGTCCTCTGCTCGCCGCCGCCCCTTCCCCTGGGCATCTTCTTCTCCGGCGACAGTCGATACGACTGTCGCCCTGTCTCGGCCCCTTTCGTCTCCATAGCTAAGTCAGAACTTTTCCCCATCTCCCCCTCTTTCTTTTCCTCACTGTCTTTTCTTTGATTAAACCCTCGACCGCTCCTGTTCACCCTCACCCTCTCCGCCTCCGACCACCCTCCGGCGAGCCGCTCCCATCACCTCAGCGACCCACACGGTTCGCCGACCACCGCAGAACCTCCGCCTCCTCACCCTGATCCTCTTCCGCCCCTCCACTTCCCACCAAACGCCCTCTGCAGATCCACCGAACACACCCACTTCTTCGCTCACAGTTTGACCTAGGACGACCTGTTGGCTCCATCACGCCCCCTGCAGACCCCCTGACCACCTTCGCCGTGTCACGCCGTGTCACAGAGGCCGTTCTTCTGTGACCAGGTGACTCGCCCGCCGTCGCCATTACTGAGCAGGCAGAGCTCCTTCACCTGCAGGTGCAGGCACGCCTTCACCCAGGTTCGACTCCCAGGTTGCGCAGGGAGTCTCCGCGAAACGTCCCAGGCTCGCAGATGGGGCGAAGGCCGCGCGTGAAGCCACGATCGCCCACTGCTCCCTCCGCGACGGGCGCTCAATTGGGGTGGGACATTTAGTCCCACCTCGGAACTTCTCGGAGGCGCGCGGACGCATAAAGGAAAAAAGTGCCTTATGCTGTCTGCCTCCTGACCACGGGGTGAGGTCCCTCTCACCCGACCCGGCCTCGTCCGTGACCACGCTCCGCGGACCTGGCCCGACCCGATTAAACCGACCTGCACTCCTCGCCCACCACCGCACGCCGGTGGGCCTGGACCCGGGCGTGACCCGAACCCGATTACCCGGTAGCTCTGGGAGAGCTTTCCCAAGAGTGGTTTCAGAGAGAAAGAGAGACGCGGGGGGGGGAGGGTAGATTAGGTTTTGCCTCTTGACGAAAAACTCTGAAGTGTGCAGGCCAAAGAAGAAGAAGAAGACCCGCGGAAGAAGAAGTGCAGGCGAAGAAGAAGGAGCTGCACTGTAGCAAATGCACAGTTAAGTCGTCGAAGCACCGGGTCCGACGACGGAAGGTCAGCAGCCAGAGCAGGAAAGAAGGCAGGCTGAAGAAAGAAAGAAAAGAAGAGCAGCAGCCAAGGAAGAAGAAGAAGGAGATCTGAAGAAGAAGGAAGAGCAACGGCCAAAGCATCTGAAGAAGAAAGGAAGACTTAGTAGCTGAAGGTAGAAGCTCTGCAGCCAAGGAAGAAGAAGAAGGAGAGCTGAAGAAAGAAAGGAAGAAGAAACATTCACAGAAGAGACTGCAGAAAAAGAAGAAGAGAGGCCAAGACAGAAACCAAGGAAGAAGAAGAAGGAGATCTGAAGAAAGAGAAAGAAAGAAGAACATCACAACAAATTCTTTCCCTCTCTCTTTATTTTGTAAAAGAAACATGTATATCTCTAGAATACGACTTGCTCCCTGAGTTCGACCTCGGGAACTCTTTTCCGAGTAAAAAAATTTATATTTGAAATGTTGGTAATAACCGGCTTTACTACAACGTTATAACAAAACCAAAACCCTCAAACCCGGTTGCCGCCACGTTTCAATAGCCAGGATGTGTTCATCAGGGAAGGCGTCAGATAGAGGTAGGGAGGGTCCAATGTGGTCTGGATGAAGTCTAGACAAGTGGTCAGCCACCACATTCTTTGATCCGACCTTGTCTCGGATTTCCAGGTCAAATTCCTGCAAAAGCAGGATCCATCTGATGAGCCTGGGCTTTGCATCCTTCTTGGCCAACAGGTGCTGGATGGCTGAATGGTCAGTGTAAATCGTCATGTGGGATCCCAGCAAGTATGATCGGAACTTTTCAAGTCCAAAGACTACAGCGAGCAGCTCTTTCTCTGTGACCGTATAATTTCGTTGGGCCTCGTCCAACGTTTTGCTCACGTAGTAGATCACCACGGGCTTCTTATCTTGCCTTTGTCCCAGGACAGCGCCTATGGAAAAATCTGATGCATCACACATAATCTCAAAGTCTTGGGACCAGTCTGGGGGTTGAAGTACAGGTGCGGTGGATACTAAGTCCCGAAAGTTGTGATAAGCCTGGATGCAATCAGAAGACATGTGGAATAGGGCGTCGTTGGCTAGAAGGTTGGTCAAGGGTTTGGAAAGCTTAGAAAAGTCTTTAATGAACCTTCGGTAGAAGCCAACATGTCCTAGGAATGAGCGAATCTGTCGGACCGAGCTAGGTGGAGGAAGTTTGGAAATCAAATCAACCTTAGCCCGATCTACCTCGATGCCCCTATGCGATACGATGTGATCGAGGACAATTCCTTCTTGAACCCTAAAATGGCTCTTTTCCCAACTTAACACCAGATTAACCTCGATAGATCGTTTCAGGATTTTCTCCAAATTGCTCAGACAGTGGTCGAAGGAATTCCCGAATACAGAGAAATCATCCATAAAGACCTCTAAGTATTCACCCACCATTTCTAAAAAATGGCTAGCATGCAACACTGAAAGGTCGTAGGTGCATTGCATAACCCGAACGGCATTCGATGGAATGCAAACGTGCCATACGGACAAGTGAATGTGGTCTTTTCTTGATCCTCCAAAGTAATTGTGACTTGGTTATATCTTGAATATACATCCAGGAAGCAAAAATACTTCTGCCCTGCCAATCATTCAAGGATTTGGTCAATGAATGGTAAGGGGAAATGATCCTTCTTAGTGGCTTCATTGAGCTTCCTATAATTAATACACACCCGCCATGCGGTGGTGGTGCGAGTGGGGATGGATTCACCATGATCATTGGTGACAATGGTGAGCCTAGCTTTCTTGGGAACCACTTGAGTGGGGCTCACCCAGGGGCTATCGGAGATAGGATAGATGATGTCGACGTTAAGTTACTTGATAATTTCTTTCTTAACGACCTCCCGCATGTTTGGGTTTAAACGTCTCTGCATCTGGCGGGAGGGTCGTGCCCCGTCTTCCAGGTAAATCTTATGGGTGCAATAGGTGGGGCTAATTCCTCTTAAGTCAGAAATGGTCCAACCAATGGTGGTTCGATGTTTTGAAAGGGTCGCAGTCAACCTGAGTTCCTGATCCTTGGTTAGATGAGAATTAATAATCACTGGGAAGGTCTAGTCAGGTCCCAGGAAGACATACTTGAGGTTCTCGGGCAATGGTTTAAGTTTAGGTGTGGGTGGAACCACAGTTGATGGAAAGGGAAAGGGCGGGAGTTGATCAACATTGATCTCCTCAAATGGTGTTGTGTGATGGTACTAAGCCTTACAGAGGTCCACGGGTAGTGATAGTGATGGGTCAGAATAGTCATTACAGGTTTGGTGGTCTAATACAGAACTGAGGGTGAGGCATTCCTCTATCAGAGTTTCCATGGGATCATGTTCCTCAACGCAATCGCAATCAAAAGACTTTGTCACCCGGAAGATATCCAATTGCATTTTCCTGTCCCTGAAGGTGATTTCCATACATCCCGTGTCACAATCAATGTTTGCCTTAGTCGTAGCTAAGAAAGGTATGCCTAAGATTATGGGTGCATTCTGTAATTTTTTAGGGACTTCCATGTCGAGCACCAAAAAGTTGACCGGGAAATAGAAGTCCTTGACCCGTACAATCACGTTCTTGACAACCCCCTTCGGGGTTTTCACTGATCTATCGGCTAGCTGGATGGTGACAGGGGTTGGTGTCAACTCTCTGAAACCCAATTGGTGGTACAAGATTGTTGGAATCAAATTGATAGAAGCACCTAAGTCCAGGAGCGCTCTATCAAATGTCATGTCCCCGATATTGCAGGAAATCAGGGGCACTCCTGGGTCAGTTCGCTTGAGTGGAAGGTTGCTTGATATTACGGAACTTGCTTGTTCAGAGAGCACAACCTTCCTAGGTGCTTGAGGTCTCGGCTTACACTTGGGTGTACAGGCATCCTTTAAAAACATGGCGTAAGTAGGGATGTGTTTGACGGCTTCAAGGAGCAGAATATTAATCTGTACTTGCTTAAAGATTTCCAACAGCTCCTCAATTTCCACAACATTCTTCTTTTTCTTGATTGTTTCCAAGGCCTTAGGATAGGGTGTCTGAATGTGGATTGGTTCTATTTCTAGGTCCTTGGTTGGTGTCTCTTCTGAGTCAGGTTTTTCAGTGGGTGAAGTCTCGGGGAGAGTCGGCCATTTGGGATCCTGGGTTTTGGTGCCGCTTCTCAAGGTCACCGCATTTGCAGAAGCATTGGGGCCATGGGTTGATCCTTGAGAAGACGAGGACGAAGAAGCACCAAACCCAGGGGGTGTTTGCAGGGCTGGCTGGACCATGTGAGCCTGCCCAGGGTTGCCTTGGAACCCTTGTGAATGATGGCCTCTGTTAATTATGTTTCGTGGGTTCGGTTGTGGCTGGGAAGGTAGGGATCCTTGTTATTTACAGTCCAAGAGTTGGCTTAACTGTCCCTTTACCAAGGCCATTTCCTCCTGATGTTTCTGGTTCATGTCAGCCATCATCTTTATTAGGGTGTCCATTTGGTTTTGTGGGGGAGGGGCCGCCCTATTCTGATTGTATTGGGGTCTAACTGGTGGTCCTTGCTGATAGGGGGCAAGTGTGGCTGCTGGTTTGGCCTGGGCTGGTTTTGGAATTGCGGTGGTTTCTGGTTTGTCCAACCAAAGTTGGGGTGGTTACGCCAGCCAGTATTGTAAGTGTTGGAGAAAGGGTCAGGTTTCGCATAACCTTGGACCACTTGCACATCCTTGAGGATAGCCGATGTTGATGAAGAGGGAAGGGAGTAATCAAGGGTTGAGGGAGCAAAGGTCCCTCCCTGGAACGTGGTTAGGGGTTGTGCCAGGTTCAGTTGGGTAAAGGGCTGGACCAGGTCAACATTATGCGCTCCCTTTTCTAGGGAGAAAGTCTGTAAGGGGTTCCTGGTCTGGTTCAGTAGCTCATCAATCTTTTTGTCCACCAATTCCACTCGATCCAGTTTCTTGGCAATGATGTCCATGTCAACCATTCCAGAATTTGCTTGTACCTCATAAATCCACCACGGGGTTGACTGGACCTGTTGAACTGGGTCATGGAGGCATTGTTGAGCGAATTCTCGCACATAGACTCAAAGAGCTCAAATGCGCTCTCCTCGTCTTTGTTCAGGAAGTTCCCCCCGCATGAGGCATCGAAGAAGTTTTGTAGGTTGCTGTCCAAACCATGGTAGAAAATCTGGGCCAATTGCCACCTTGGTACTTCGTGGTGTGGGCATTTCCTCAAGAGTTCATTAAATCTTTCCCACGCCTCATGAAATTGTTCCCCACCCTGGAGTGTAAAGGTAGTGATAGCTCTTCTGAGGGCATTGGTCTTTCCTATGGGGAAGAATTTCTTTAAAAATGCATGCCTCAGTTCTTCCCAGGTGGTGATGGGTCTACCTAGGGTTCTAACCCAATGAGAAGCCTTGTTTCTTAATGAGAAGGGAAACATCTTGATTAGAACAATGTCAAGGCTAATGTTCCTAGGTTTTACAGTTCGTGCTATGCGGTCGAGATCCTCTAGGTGTTGAAAGGGGTCCTCATTTGAGCTTCCATGAAAGTGGCTCTAGATCAGACTTAAGACATTCGGTTTCAGCTCAAAATCATCTCCCCCTTTGGGGATCCTAAGGTGTGGCTCGACTTTAATAGCGAAGGGATTATAGAAATCATGGAGGGGCCTCGGTTGATCCTGAAATGGTGGTATATCGAGTGGTGGTTGTCCTTGTATGCCTTGGAAAGGTGGTGGTGGTTGTTCTTGTGGGTTCTGTAACCGTTGTATAGCTTGCATGATGGTGTGGATTTGTTGTTGCTGAAGCCGGTAGTTTGCATTAATTTGGGCTTGGATGATGGCCATTGCATCTGGTGGGGGTTGATCCTTAGCCTCATCTACCCTAGGTTCCGCCATGTTCCTAACAGAATTACGTCGCCTAGATTCCTGCCCCAAAACACACAACTCGGGATGCAGTGAGTGTCTCCCTTGCATACACTAGAGAAGAACAGGAGGGGATGCGGAGGGCGACAGATGCGAGAAATGTGTTTCAAACAAGCACACAAGCCTAGTCCTTATGGTGTATTCCTTAGGAGACCTAGAAATCTCACAAAGGGTGATTAAGTCAGTAAGCACTGGACTCCCCTTCCCAAGGCTAATCTGGCCAGGTTGATTACGAGGGGATTGCAGGGAAGGTTCTTCCTTTGCCTTGTGCCTCCGGTTTCGTAGACCCCACAACCGCAGTCGTTTGACATTGCCCCGCAGCCTAGTCACCAGATTCTACCAAGGGAATGAAAGCCAAGTGCCTAGCGAACAAAACCTCGCCTTTCGAGACTTAACTCGATCCTACCTAGGGCACGTCTACTCAGTTTTAAAGGGCTAGGATAGTGCTTGTGCTAGGGTTATGTGATGAGGCGTTAATTGGGGTGGTGCCTCTTAATTTTCCACTTTCAAGGTGTGTCCTTCTATCAAAACATGGTTTTCAAGCAAGGATTTTTAAGATGTGGTATCTTTTAGTGTTTCATCCTTACTTTAATGCTTTTTAGGGTTGATGTGTCTTAATGTTTTCAGACAAGTTTCAGTGGGCACGTCAAGTTCTGCACACAATTCGGTGAAAGTAGATTTCCTTTTATTCTGCAGAGGCTCTAAAACCCTAATGTACTCATCCTAATGATCATGCAGCTTCTATTAGATGAGTCGATTTTATGTTGAGTGATGCAGCCCAGGTCAACTCACGGTGGCTTCGCAAACACCACTCAAAAGAGAGAAAAGAACACTCCAAGAATTTATTCAGAATGTTAGAGTGCACATTTTTTGCGTAGTGATGTGTTAAGGATATGGGTCAAACAATCATACACCACGCCAATTTTTCTTCAATTTTTATAATTTTTTTAGTTTTTTCATGCAAGCAAACAATCATGAGTGAAGAATTACTCACTATAGGTCCTTGTTGCGCCTACTCCCTTGTTACTGTCGTGGGATGCGTCGCTTCACCGTCCAAGCGCCGAATTCTTGCAACCATCAAGTAAAAAGGAAACAAGGCATTAGACGATGTGAGAATGGATGTGGAATGGAGGTGACAAAACAAATCCGTTGCCTCCCCGGCAACGGCGCCAAAAACTGACATGCACTTGTGCATGGGTGTTAAGAAGTGTCGTTATAGTTGCACTTGCAACGCCGGTTTTAAAGTAAAGAAACGGAGGTGAGTCCGAGTGTCGGTCTCAGGGAGGCGTGAAAATCAGATTTTTCTTATCACTTGTCACGGAAAGCACAGAGTTTTGCTTGCGAAAGGTGCGATTTTGAAAAGCGAGAGAGAGAGATTAGGGTTAGAGTTGTTTCTTTGCTTGATCATGCAACTTAAACAGGAAATCAAGTAAACACTAAACGGAAAGTAACTTCATTAATCATGTAACTTTAGTTCACAAATTACAACATTAGATACATGCTCAAACTTAAGTAAAGGAAAGCTTAAAAGAGAGGAAGAGAGAGAGAGAAGGGAGAGCGGCGAGGCAGCCACGGCAGTGGAAGAGGCTCTGCCGACGGCTCATCATCTCCGGTGATTACAAGAGGACCTAAAGCTAGCTAGGAGAGGGGTAGAGTAGTTGCAAGGGAAGTGAATGCCTTGAATGAGTGGTTGGAGGGGGTTTAAATAGGGTTAAGGGCTTTCTAAAAGAAGGGGCTTTAGCGACGTCTGGGACGTCGCTAAAACCATTCCAAAAGCGTCGGTGAAGCCTTCCAGCCTGCTGGTCAACTTCCCGCGCCGTTCTTCTTCGCGCTTGATCCGCGGCCGCTGCGTGAGAGTCATCCGATCGAAGATCGGATGGCTGAGATCTTCCCTTGGAGGCGCTCGGATCGTGCCTCGGGCGAGCGTGTGCGCAGGCGTCATTGCTCGCCGTGCGCGTGCTCGTGGGCCCTTGCGATCTGAGGGCACGCCGCGTGGCGCGATCTCGGCCGCCTGCTGTTAATTGGGCGGCCCAATTTTGCTGCACTCTTCCTTCGTCTTCAATTTTACGCACTGCACGGCTCAAACCCACGTCGCATGCGTGCGGGCGTGTGCGCTAAACGTTGTCACGCCTACGCTTTGTCACGGCGACTGCGGGCGGGCGCGCGGTTCTCGGCCGTCCGATCGAAGATCGACGATCGAGATTTGATCTTAGCTGAAGGAAGAGTGACGTGCGGTGGAGCGAGGGTGACGTGGCGCAACGAGGGCCATTGATCACCAGATCAACGGTCAGAACTTCTTGGGCCCATTGTAGGAGCTCCGGATGTCGGATTTGACCGATCTTGAGTCCGTTGGACTCCGATCTTAAATCCATCCGTGCGGTCCGATTGCTCATCTAAGGCCTGCTTTGACAAGTGCTTACACAAATGGCCATTAATATAGTTTTATAAGCAATCTTAGTACGTGATGCATGCAATGCTCCCATTGTACTTATGTTGAGCCTTTTATTCTTAAGATGGGCCCTATTTAATAGAATTATCGCCCCCATGTGCAGTGTTATCAATAGGCTATTCACTCCAAATTCGGCGACCTTCTCTCGCTTCCACCGTCTTCCTCTGATCATCTCCACTCGCCTCTGATCTCCGTCGTCGTCCACTGAGTCTTCTGACGAAGTGCCGACGACAGACTCCATCTCTGCTTCTCGCCAACACCCACCGGACTTCTTCCTTTACTCCTCTGATTTCCTCCTCCATTAAGCACCATCGATGGAGACTTCTCTACCCCCTTCGTCCAGGTAATAGTAGGGTAGGTAAGATAGAGTAATTAGAGTAGTTAATTAGGTAGTTTAGTTATGATTAATGATAGTCCTTTCCGTCGTCTTCCTCAGCTCTGGCGGGCTCTTTGAGCTTGACTGGAGCATTTTTTTGTCTTTTGAATCATTGATCACCTTCTATAATCTTCCATGATCATTTTTGGCACATTAATTTCTTAATTTTAACACTTATACACCTAATCCACCTCCACCTTCATCGGTTGCTTCTACTGTCCATGGTAGAGGTCACCGAGAGTAATTCAGATGCACTGGGGCCCTCCATCACCTAGTCATCATCTAAGGGCCTTGATCTTTATATTAATTTGATTAAAAATCACCTACATCTAAAATGCCTAAATTTCACTCAACCTCCTGAGCTCGCTGTCAATGGCAGCTCAAGAGGAGTTTCTCCATTTAATTAATCACTTGTACACCATCGCCACGCCCTACTGACTCATTCTCTCTACTCAATTGAGTGAGAGAACTTGACCTGAGTTCCAGCGAACTCAAATCACACTTTTTATCAATTCATTGCATATCTTTTATTTTAATCATCAGTTGAGTGAATTAATGAGTTCTTGAGGTTCCTTGTGACCTCAGGAAACTTTTCAGATCTTTAATGGCCTTTTCTAATAATTTTTACACACTTTCAGCCATTGTCTAGACTCACCGAAACTCTGACGAGCTCTGGTGAGTCAAAAACAGTCTTCAGCCCATAGAACTTCTTGAGAAGCTCTAGATTGTTTAATTGAGGTTTAATGATCATGATGCAGTGTTTAGTTTGATGCTTTGAGGTTTGGAGCTCCATATAGGCCTCTGTCTTCTCCAACTTCGATGGAGTTTGAGATGACTATTCATTAGGGTTTAGTTTAGTTTAAGTGGTTTAGAAGCATCAGGAAGATGCTCTAAGGTCAGTCCTATGGATCAATCACTTAGAAAAGCTATAGTTTGTTCTGTCGAACAAACTCATTTAGGATCTTAGGCGACAAACCTGAAACCCTAGAATTCCTGGTTGAAATCTCTTCTTGAGACCCTGAATCAGTTCCTGAGGTAAAATAGACTTGATCTATGATTTTAATTTCATTTGAGATAGCCTAATGAAGAAAGTCAAATTTTGAGGCTTAATGGTCAACCTCAGGTCTGATTGGATGATTGAGACATCAATTAGGGGAATTGATGAATAAAAATGATTCCTGGGATGTTTTTAAATGATTTAGATTTGATTTAGATAAGTTTTATTTAGGAATTCATGAGAATTCAATTTATGTTCAGTTTGGGTTCATTTGAACCCAAAACTGACTTCAGTGTATTTCTAGCGAGTTTTAGATGAAATTGTTGCCCATCTAGAATCTTTAGAACCTTCATAGGTTGTTTGATTGGGTGCTATTGTTCTTTAGCTATCTGTCGAGCTAATCAGAGCTCAAATTGGAGCTTTGAATCTCCTGCTAGAAGCTTTTGAGCTTCTTCTTCTTTATGAAGCTTCTTAGCACTCCTACCCTTCACCATTAGGTGCGGAATCATCTACTGAGATGATTCAGGACTTCATTTGAGGTCAAAAAGCCTCACTGCAGGGCATAAGACTTGAGATGGTTCTCTGCAAGCCAGATTGGCCGTGTAAACTATCCACTTTCACCCTTCAAATTGAAGGGTTGAATCTGATCTGAGCATCAAATTGATGCTAAATCCCTGTAGTGCACCTTTAGAGCTTTCCAACGAGCCTTTGTTTGCTCGATTTGGAGCTCTGAGCCAGCCGGAATCTCCAGCCAAAGTTTGGCCTGCAGGGGACTAACATAGCCCACATTGGCAGAATTGGAGCACACACCTTAGAATAAAAGGAAAAAGTGAAGAGGCCTTACCAGTTGTCTGTGCTGGGCACACAATGAGCATATGTGCTTGTGTGGGTGCGTGCGGTGCACGTGCCTAGGTGTGTGTGCACTTGTGGGTGCAAGTGTGGGCATGTGTGTGGGCCTGGGAGGCCAGAGACTGTGCATGATGATCTGAACTAGAAATAAATCACCTAATACAAACTAGGCTCCGACCCAGTAGGGTCTGGTCCCACCCTGAGAGAGGTGCTGTGTATCCCCGACCGGTCCAAGCCGCCAATCAGAAAGCCAATTTTTTGGTTCAAGTGTGGTTAACCTACACAGTTAAAGAGTTGGAAGAAAAAAAGAAGAGAGGAGGGTTAAGAGAATTAACAAAGAGATGAAGAAGAGTTTAAAGAAGAGTCGACAGAGAGGTGAATAAAGAGCAAAGGAAAAGAGTGAGAGAGAGAGAGAGAGAGAGATGGCAGAATAGAAGAGAAGAAGAATTAAGGCTGAAGATTAAAGAAGAAAGAAAAGATGGAAATAAAAGAGATTAAGACATCTGATTTTGTATGTTTTTCTACTTCAATAATATGTCTTTTGAGCTTAATTGATGTAATAAGGCACTTGTATTCATTTGAATTTCTTTTTCTTGCCTTAATCTTTTGTAAATAAATTGAAATTGGTATAATAAACATGTTTACTTGCTTTTAATAATAAATCATATGTGTAAATATGTTTTTTCTTATGGAATTTTGCATGCTTTTAATTGAATATCCTTTATGCAAGATTCATATTCTTAAAGTTATCTAATTATAATTTTAATTGATTAAGTAATTAGTAATTTATGTTTAGGATTTAATGGTAAATTAAGCTAAGTTATGCTTCCCAGTGAACGACCTGGGCTCAACCAGTTGAAAAAGAATTAAAATCTAAAATGTTAGGTTAGCTTGACCCTATACTACACAACCGACATTAAATCAAGTTAACCTAAGTTACTTTCTCTTGCATTTAATTAAGCCTAGATAACTTAATTAACTGTGTTGCGAATTTAAGCTCAACACCTCCTCCACTTCCTAACCACACCCCCTTCTCCTCCTCCTCAGTTCCTCCCCCTCCTCCTCTTGACCACCCCTTTCCTCCTCCCCATCCTGCCTACCCCCTCCTCCTCCCTATCCTACTGCCCCCCTCCTCTTCCTCCTCCCCATCCTATTGCAGTCCTCCTCCTCCTTCTCCTACTGCTAACCTCCTCATCTTCCTCCTCGTCCTACTGCCCCCTCCTCGTCCTCCTTCTCCTGTCACGTTCCTCCTATTATCGCCGTTGTCACCTTTATTTTATAAGTTCTAATTTTTTCAATAACATGATAATATGTTGTTTAATTAATTATGTTTATGAAAATGTAGGTTATCGGTGACGACCATTCTCGGAAGCTGTAGTGGTTCGAGGTATAATTTTAATGTTTTAAATTTATTGTAATGATATTTTCGGCTTTTGTTAGATGTGGGGTGTGCCCACATATTGTTAATTTCATTGAATGGATGTATGATTTATTGTGAATGTAGGGTGTGCCCACTTATTTGATTGAAATTAAAATTTAATGTGGGGTGTGCCCACTTTTATGATGAGTCTTATTTTGATATGCAAGTTTATAGAAAACTTCAAAATATAAGGGGAAACTCTGTCAAACTTTTTTCAAAATTATTTTAATGTTTAGAATTTAGGCGATGGACCTGGAACATTGAGTTCCCTAGCTTTAGTTGGGTTTAATATATGTTGCTTAGGTTTGGTATTAGGTTGTGTATATGGTGCTTAGGCTAGGGTTTTAGGGTTTGAGTTGGGGGAGGGTTAGGGTGGTTGGGTTGGGCTAAGGTTTAGGATTTCACTTGAGTTGGGGGAGGGCTAGGGTTTGGACGGTTAGTTTGGATTAGGGTTTAGGGTTTAGGATTTGACTTGAGCTATGGTTTGCACATTTGGTTTGGGTTAGGGTTTGGGAATGTGGTTGTGTTGGGTTGGCTTGGGTTGTGCTATGGTTGATGAATCATTCTTAAATTATCCTTTTGTCTTCCATTTAAGTGTATCCTCCTATGGTTTAGGATTAGAACTTATTATTTAATTAATTTTACTTTTGAAATTGTAGGTTATCAGTGTCGGGTACACTTGGAGGCTTCAGTAGTTTGAGGTATATATATATACATTCAATCTTTTTAATTTAATTGAATGATATTTTACTTTTTTGGTAAATTTTTTTAATATTTAAATTAGTTATTGTTTAGATGCACACACTTGCTAAAGAAGATAAATGCACTCAAGGTCAAACATTAGGTATTCTAACCCCTAGGGTAAAAGTCCTCCGAGTCAAATTTTATCCAAATTACTCGCTCGTCGAGACTTATGATCATGTTATATGAACAATGTAAGAAGTGTATATATACCTCACTTACATGTATGATGTGTTGTCTTTATAGCATGCCATAAGACTTGATCGACTTTAGTTCGGTAAAGTACCAAACTAAAGAAGGTTCTTAAAGATTTAATCACAACTTAGTTTTGCTTGTTACATGTAATCTTGTGCGGTGAAATTTCGGTTGGTTCTTCCTACTCTTCTCTGGTATACCAACTAATCTTATCTAGTTTCTTGCGGTACCCTTAATTGGGTGTTAAAGGAAATCTAGCTAAGGTTAGTATTGGGGGGTATACTGGAGAAGTATGAGGAGATGCTACCGAAATTTCATCGCACTAAGGTTACATGTAACGAGCAAACCTAAGTTGCAATCAAATCTTTGAGGATAGGCTATAAATTGAAAATCTTAATCAAGATACACATTATTCAGGCCTTTCCCTTCCTAATAAGTGATTTGTTTACATTAAATTTTAGGTTACAATAGGTAAATCTTGGATTAGATTGTGGGGTTCAGATTGCATCAGATATAAGGATGGAGTAATTTCATTCCTGGATTGAGCCTTTGAGGACGATAGGAAGAGATGTAGGTGAGGTCAATTTGAGAATATCTTCTACCTATGCAGAAGATGTTTGAATGGTTCTTTGCATGATCATAATACTGTGCTCGAGCACTTGATTTGTAATGGGTGGTGGTAGCATTACACTACTTGGATAGCTCATGGAGAGGAGTTGACTAAGAAAGTCATAAACAATGAGAACTCTATTGACGAAGAGATAGACGAGGAAATTAGTGATAGCGGAGGTGAAGAAATACATGACATGTTGAATGAGATGAGAGCAGGAGAGGATATAAATAAAGATGAGGAAGATCCATTCAGTTGTGATCCGTTCTATGATGCTATTAAGGTGGTTGAGGATCCTATTGCTCCTGGTGTTACGAAAATGTCAAAGTTGTCATTTTTGTTGAAGATGTTTCAACTGAAGGTTATGAATAGAGCTAGTGCTAAATTCACGTCAGAAATACTTCAGTTTATTGCTGAGCTGTTGAATAATCCTAATGGTTTTTCAGCTTCATGGTATGAAGTAAAGAAACGAATTTGTAAGCTTGGCTTGGACTATCAAAAGATCGATGCATGTCCGAATGACTGCATTCCTTTCAGAAATGAATTTGCAAACTTGAGTAATTGTCCTGAATGTGAACTTGAGAGATATAAGGAAGGTAAAAATGAAAGTAAGAGGAAACAACCTCAGAAGGTTCTTCGTTACTTCCCACTGACACCTAGGCTTCAATGCCTTTTTATATCAAGTAAAATTGCATGGTTGATGACATTGCACCAAGATTGTAAATCTCAAGATAGAAGAATATGTCATCCTACTAATTCAGGGTGGAAGAAATTTGACGAAAGAAACAATTCATTCGCATTAGAAGCAAGGAATGTGCGATTGGGTTTTGCAAGCGATGGATTCAATCCATTTAAGAGTATGTACCCGTCGTACTCTATATGGCCAGTGGTAATGGTCACTTATAACTTACCTCCCTAGTTGTGTATGAGATCGTCATTCATGATGCTGACCCTATTAATCCCCGATCCAAAACAACCAAGAAATGCAATAGATGTTTATCTCCAACCATTAATCAATGAACTAAAACAGTTGTGGTTCATCGGCGTGAAGACGTATGATGCAGAAAAGAAAGAATTTTGCAATATGCATGCAGCATTGTTGTGGACTATAAATGACTTCCCAGCGTATGCAAATTTGTCAGGTTGGAGCACTAAAGGAAAGCTTGCTTTCCCAGTATGTCTGGAAGACACTCATCACCTACGACTGCCGAAAAGTAATAAATAATGTTACTTAGGACATTGCAGATTTCTATCTATTGAACATAGATGGCGAACGTCATAGTTCAGGAGTAAATTTGATGGCAGGACATATTTGTATTCAAAGAAAAATCTAAAAAATAAACTTAGTACATATTTTATCAAGTTGCCAGGTTAGGTTATAATGGAGAGATTACAAGAAATGGGTGAGATACGGTTGGGTCAACCATTCAAATAAGACCAAACGGCCTCGAGGAATTCTGGATTTAGAAAGAAAAACATTTTCTTTATGGAGCTGCCATACTGGAAAGATCTTACAATACGTCATAATTTAGATATTATGCACATCGAAAAGAATGTGATGGATAATATCTTAGACATATTAAATTTGATCGATGATATAAAGGACACGGTGAAAACAAGAAAAGACAAGAAGAGTTTGGGGATACATCCGGAGTTGCATATTCATGAGGATGATAGCTACTTCCCACATGCTATTTACAGCTTGATCAAGACCAGAAGAGTAGACTGCTCTCCTTCTTAAAGGAAATTCGAGTGCCAGATGGATTTTCCTTACAGCTTTCCCGTTGTGTGAATGAACCGTAGAAAAAGATATCTGGCTTGAAAAGTTATGACTTACACGTTTATATGCAAGTATTGTTTCCACTGACGATACGGGGGACACTGCCAAAGTCAGTTGTTGATTCAATCACAGAGATGAGCAGGTTTTTCAAAGCTGTTTGTTCGTACAAAATGATACGTTGGATTACTAAGATAAACAAATAGTCATTACTCTTTGTAAGATGGAACAGATTCTTCTCCCAGCCTTCTTCGATGTAATGGTTCATCTCATGCTACATCTTGCAAATGAAGCGAGAATCGGTTGACCTATACAATTCAAATGAATGTATCCTGTGGAATGGTTTTTGAAAAATCTTAAAGATTATGTTTTGAACAAGGCAAAGCCGAAAGGATCAACTGTAGAAGGTTATCTCGTGGAGGAGTGTATTAATTTTATGTCCATGTACATAAATGAAATAGACAACCGCTTTAATAAACTTCAAAAGAATTATGAGGGGGAATATAATGACAGTGATGAAGAATGTCAATTTTTGATATCAGAGGAAGGTTAATCCTTCATACAGAGTACAAGGTCATTTTAGAAAATGATAGACGTTGCGTGCAGCTATATATTTTAAAATAAATTCCTGAAATTGATCCATTTTACGAGGAATTCGAACGATTATCTCTTTCTAGGACAAACAAATTTGGCTTCTTACATTGGTTTAAAGATCGAGTTCATCAATTGAAAAAGGATAAGGACCCATGATAGGTACCAAATTTTGATGTAATTGTTGATTCACCATTACATTATGCACATTACCACTCTAGGTATATAATAAATGGGTTCAGCTTCAAAATAAAAGAAATTGATGATAGGAAGGTTACACAATAGGCCGGAGTTGTTGATTTAGATCTTTCCAGCGGTCCAGATGGATACTATGCTAAAATCAAAGAAATTGTGGAGATCAACTTCAGATGTGATTGTAGAGTTGTCTTATTTAAATGTCATTAGTTTTATATTTCTAAAGAAGTCACTAGTTTCAAAATTGATAAGAAACATAATTTCTTGAGTTTAAATCTTGATCGTTAAATTCTTTAGTCTGATGAACCATTTACATTGGCATGTCAAGCAACACAAGTTTTTTATATCCCCAATAATTGCCAAAGAGGATAGGTTATACCCATAAAAATAATACCGCGCAACCATTTTGACACACAGTCTAAAGCATACCAAGAATTAACAGAACAAGGTCATATATATTCAAATGCACTAGATGTAGACATTTAAGGTTACTAACAATTTATTTACTTTGTTTTATTTCTGTTTATATCAAATTAATATTCAAATTTAAGAAACCTAAACTACAACTGGCATTTTCTATACATTATAAATAACTAAACTTAAACCAATCACACGCACATGTTCAAATTTTTTTACTCTTGCTCTACTGGCATTTTAATTACCTTTGTTTTCCAAATTGCAGGTTATCGGTGACGGGCATACTCGGAGGCTGTTGTACTTAGAGGTATAATTTCAATGTCTTAAATTTAATTGGATAAAATTATAGGTTTTTGCTAGATGTGGGGTGTGCCTACATATTATTTTTTATTTCATTAAATAGATGTGAGGTGTACCTACTTGTGATTTGTCTTTGCACTTTTTCTTTTATGTGGGGTGTGACCACTTTAATTTTAATATGTAGGTTTATAGAGAAACCTCCAGATGTAAGGGAAAACTCTGTCGAAATTTTTAAATATTTTTTTTTTGTTTTGTAAACTTTTTTAATTGGTGATTTATATATTAATGATTTACAACTGTATTAATTATTGCATTTTATACTTGTTACAGATGAAGTTGTTTAGGAAAAAATCCAGAAAAAAGGGCCCTCCTGCGACAACCCTCCACGTAGCCTGATTCATCTCCTTAGGTTCAGCCACCCCCCACAGTAGGCTCAACCACCTCTTCGATAGCAGGTTTAGCCACCTCCCCTGTCACATTTCGTACAACTCAGGGAGATGGCACATTTACTACATGTCGGGGGGAAGGGAAAGGGGAAGGAGATTGCTTATACCTTCCCAGACCGATTAGAGGATGATCTAGATTATAGAGGATCAAAGGAGGTTGAGGGGTTAGAGGAGGGCGAGGAGGCAGAGGATGAGATGGTGGGGAGTATGTCCCCAGTTCATGTCCATAACTCACCGGCAGGCTTAAGTTTGGGTAAGAAATTATATACCTTTAAGAAGTAAATTATATACCTTCAAAAATATATAATGAATATAATTAATGTTTACGCAGGTAGACTAAGAAAAGGACGGGGGAAGACAAAAAATCTAGACCTCCAGCATATCCCCGAGGGCGTTAGATTATCGATTAGGCTCAGATCTACAAGGGAGGCGGAGAATTATCTAGGCTTTATTAGTCGAGTGGCCACAACTGTTAAGACTATTGTGCCCATTTCCTACTTCGAATGGAGGAAGGTACCCGCAGAGCTGAAGGGGTAGTCTTCAGTCAGTTGGAGGTAATTTCATTTACAAAAGTTAATTCTTTTATAACTTTATTTTGAAATTATTTTAAATTAACATTGACATATATTTTTTTAAAATTAATGTAGCAAAATTATGATTAGGGTGACGACCCTAATGCCTCCCGATATATCCTTAAGCACACCGTCAAAATCCACATGGATTGGAAGATGGAGACCAAGAGAAATATAAGAATTTTTAAACATTTACATTTTTATTATATTATTTCTAAAAATTTATATTTGGTATTTAGTGGTTCTCGAACAGGAGTTCACCCGAGGAGGCAATGGATGATGCTCCTCCTGATGTTATGCCTGATGATTGGAAGAAGGCATGCAAGCATTGGATGAATCCAAAGACGGAGGTTAGTAAACGATTACAAATTATTCTATTAATTTCATATATCTCAAATTAATAAAAAATATTATTATGTATGTCTACATGAGCAAGCAAAACAAAATAAGGCTAATAGGGCTAAAGCTCCACCACAGACCTATTGTTTGGGTCGAAGGAGTATCAAGACAATCAGAAACCATTATGAAAGTATTGAAATTACTTTTCAATTAAATATTACATAATTTGAAGTTATTTTAACCTAATGTATCGCTTTTATATTTTCAGTCCGCTGCACATAATGGGATGGAAATGATTATGATAAAAATCTACGAGGTTACCCTTCCTAAACTCAAAAAATTTATAACTTTGTATATATATATTATAATAATATTTTTTATTACATTTAGGATCAAATGGTACAATTAGTACATCCCTTCGCTGACGAGACCTCCGACAGCGTCCAGCAGCCTTTGGATGCAGAGGAGGCATTTAGGAGAGTGATGCCACCGGACCACAGTGGTTTCGTTCGTAGTGCGGGGAGGGCATACTCATTATCCACCTGGTATGGGAGGAAAGGTGTTGTCTCATCTAGTGTTTCGATCAGTTGCATCAAAAGATCGATACACTATAGAGATGAGAGGAGGAGAGGGAGAAGAGAGAGATAGAGATGAAGAATAAGATGAATGTCATGGATGATAAGCTTTAGATACTTATAGCCCTTATTCAGAACAAGGGTCAGTCAGAGCATCCATCTTTCGCAGATCCCAACATCTACAGATGAGATGACGACGACTCCATGGGTGGTGCAGGTGGAGCTGGTGGCATTGGGACAGCTGTATCTTGATTTATATCCATTTTCTTT
This sequence comes from Thalassia testudinum, assembly GCA_037157565.1. Lineage (NCBI taxonomy): Eukaryota > Viridiplantae > Streptophyta > Magnoliopsida > Alismatales > Hydrocharitaceae > Thalassia > Thalassia testudinum. The sequence continues at coordinate 34,506,880 of JAZHRO010000035.1, read as the reverse complement.
TCTTATGTTTTTCATGTAGCCCTTTTTATGTAAATATTTTATTTTCAAATTTTTATTGTACTAAATTTTATATTTATGAAATATAAATTTCTGTTCATTTTCATTACCTGTTTTACTATAAAAGCAAGACTTTTAAGTAGGTTAGTATATAGTTTCCATCATTTGGTAATAATAATAAAAAAATCTATACATTTGTCGTCGCTTATTCAAATAAGCGACAGCATATAGGTGACAGTATAAATATTTTTACTGTCGTTTATGTAATAACTAGCAGCATAGAAGGTTTGATAAAATCACTGTTCCCCATTTTATACCATCGATTTTATGAATAAGTGATGGCTAAATTATTTTTACCATCACATATCTGTCGTCGCTTATTTAAATAAGCGACATTAAAAAGTTTTACTGGTAGTTATAGAAGTGATGGTAAAGTTACGTAAACGACGACGAAAATAACAAAGGCACGTAAAGGCGGGGAGAAGTGACTTACATTACCATCGGTTATTAAATGATGGCAAAAACAAGTGTCATTGGTTGTGAAACGACGTTGAAATCTCCAATCCATCCAATGGTCAAACATTATTTTGACATTGGGTTAGCCCTGTAACCGACAGCAAAGTAAAACAGCGATGGTATTAACTGCGTCGCTAATTGTCGTCGGTTGTTTGATATTTGCTATCGATTTTCAACTGACGGTGAAAGGCGTGTATGTTGTAATGACTAGCCATCTCGCAGAGATGACGACCTCGGTGGTGGTGGAGCAAGATAGGGGGTAGGAGCTGAGGCATATGTTTAGATTACTTATCTTTTCATTAGCTAGGTTTTGTATTTTGCTTAGTTATATGTATTTTTTAACGTTATGACATACTCTTTTTTTTTTTGAGAAGAAAAGGAAAGCTATTGAATCGCCGATAGCAATCCAGGAGAGCTTTTATTGATTATACAAAAGAAAAGGATTACAAAATTGAACCCCACATATGTATGAGATTCCAGCAATTGTTTACAATATTATCCACACTCACTGGACTCTCCTAAAGCAATTTCTCATTTCTAGCTCTCCACACCGACCATAAGACAGCCACCATGGGCACATATGGCTTATTCGAATTTAAAAAGGAACTCCATAAAACCTCCCACGTGGGAATTGAATCCCTGCAGATCTTCCTCTAAACACTATCTGTTGTCATGCACGTAGAAAAAATATGATGACTGCAATCATTATGTAACCCACACAATGGCAAAATTGAGCAGGAGTGCCCATTCTCCTAAGCCGTATATCTCCCATTATCAAACTATCTCTTCTACACAGCCACAAAAAATTTGCACCTTCAATGGTACTTCAATTGCCATATTTTCCTCCCAACTTCATCCACCTCTGCCGACCTTGATGAGAAGATGAGTTTCTCATAGGCAGCCACTGACCAGAAAGTCCTGTCCCATTTGTATGTATCACATTCCTTCGACGTAGGTCTAAAAGTAGCACATACTCTTTTCATTATATATATATTTGTTGTATGTTGAATGTTTTATGTTGCATGTTATATGTTGATGAAATTTTTATATTGTGTATATTGTATGTTTTGTATGTTGCATATTATATGTTGTATTTATATTTTTAAGGTGTTATAAGATTCTATAATACCTATATTATATATAGTAGGAAAAAAATATATATACATATACACGACGATTATGTTCAAAACCATCGTTTAGTACCGGTACACGATAGTTTAACAACCGTCGTTTATGGTTTACGTGTTCTTCCCTCCTCCAGAATAACGTCATACACGACGGTCATCCAAATCGTCATTTAATGGTACTTAATGATGGTTTGTAAGATAATTGTCGTTTGTAACAATACACAATGGTTCTAGAAACCGTTGCGTATACACTAACGTAACACACACTTTCGCAACACCAGAATACAACGGTTTTGACTGATTAGGCGACGGCTTTCAATCGTTGCAAAAAGCATTCATCCCTATTGTGCCACTACACTTATGGGTGGTCATGTATGGATAAGTGATTTGATGAGTGGCCATGAGGTATGGTCTTATCGAATATTTAGGATGCACCCCGATGTTTTGAAGGCATTCATACAATTGCTAGAAACTCATGGGGGTCTAAAGGAGACTACCTACATGACCACTGTCGAACAACTATGCATCATCCTATACACCTTCGGACGTGCCATTGCTAATCATGACCTTCAAGAGTGGTTTCGGCACCCCGGTGAGACAATAAGTCATCAGATTATATCTATTTTAGATGCAATCCTTTGCATTGAGTCGATGTTTATTCAAGCACCACCCCTTGAGATGCCTGAGTACATTTTGTCCAATCCAAAATACTTCATGTACTTCAAGGTTAGTGGAGAGCTTTACAGCATGAAATCTATCAATCACTTATCGAACTCCTCTTTCTCTTCCTAAATCTTACGAACACATCTTATATGCAGGGCATTATCGGTGACATCAATGGGTGCCACGTGAAAGTATGTGTTTCAAGACATTAGAGTAGATATCACATCACCTTGAGTTATCGCAGAATGTTCTAGCAACAATTGACTTCAATCTTGTATTCACCTTTGTTGTAGCTGTATATGAGTGCTCTGATAGTGATATGACCGTCCTATGTTGGGCTTTGGAGACAAATGCTGTCTTCATTCCTCAAGGTTGTCGTCAGATAAGTCCATGTTAGTAGATTTAATTAGAATCTAAGTATATTATCATTGGAATGCTAATTTAATTTAAAAGTAAATATTACATTGATAAAATTAATTAAACTATAAAATTATTATTCCCTACATTTCATTTATTTTTACATACTTTATTACGTAGTTTGATTAATGACTCAATTATTATATAGAGTCATTTTTGATAAATTAGTTAAGTTGTCAATTATTCTCATAGGTTTACTTGAGACATTACATGTTGTTATAAGATTTAATTACAGATGTACTTATATTATAGCTACAGGAGGATATCTGAAATCTTGACATTTTAATTGAACATCAAAATTATAAAAAATTATGAGAATTAATTATTTTTGAAGAGACTCTCATATCCGTCATTATTTTTGACATGATCGAATCCTCCGCTACATCAATCCCCGAAGTTGACCGCCTCCAATTCTCCATTTGTTTCCATCTAAACGCACCGCCTGCTACTTATTCTCTCCCTCCCTTTTTTCTGACCGCTAATGTCCATGCACACTCAGCACTACCCCCCCTTCCCGCTCCTCCTCTCTTATCCAGGACGCACGGTAGAACACCGCCACGACGTTCTCAACTCCCTCACGTTCACCGCATAGAACCACCACCCTCCCCTCCGCTCATTTTCTTTTCTCTCTCTTGTGGTAGAACCACACCGCCACGACGTTCTCAACTCCCTCACGTTCACCGCATAGAACCACCACCCTCCGCTCCGCTCATTTTCTTTTCTCTCTCTTGTGGGAGAACCACAGAACATCACCCCCTCTCCTGCGATCACCTACGCCCAGGACCGAGCAGAACCACCAGTGCCCTCTCTCGTTTGGATTTCTCCGCCTACGCTCTCTCTGCATGCAACCGGGAACGACCTCCCGCGTTCCCTCTGACCACGCACGACGCTCACTTGACCGAACGCTCCTCTCTCTCGCTTCCCACGCACAGGGCTGACTGCCACCTCCTCTCTGTCTACGCAGCCTCGAAAGAGAACGCCACTGCGCTCCTCCCTGCTGCTGCAACCGCGCCATTGATAGTGCCTACCATGTGCTCCACCACCACTACGACTCCGTTCCCTCGGTTACCTCTTCCGCGACCGTGCCACGTCATCGTCAATGACTGTGGCCATCTACTTTCCTTGCTGTTTCGACTGTGCACCACCTACCGTGCATAACAACCGCGACCGTGACTCCTCTCACACACGTCTTTGTCATCGCACCACGTTTGCAACCGCATGCTTTCACTGTGACATTACATCACCGTGATCTACTGAGTTTTCCCTGGTTACGATAGTTCATTTATTTTTATTATTGTTGGGATTATCGGTTATTATCATTATATTTGACTATTGAGTCTATTTGTGTATTACTGTCTCCATATGGAGATGATATTTATTTTCATAGTTTATTTTTTTATTAAATTTTTAAGTGAATATAGGAGAAGCACGTTTAAATTAATTATATATTGGATGTGTTCTTATTTAAGCATATTTGTTGATCTGGAAATTTTTTACCACACCTAATACAACAATGCATTATTTTTCCAATCACTCTTATTATTATTATCATTAGTAGTTCTATTATTATTTGCAAAAGTGAAAAATTTCTATATCAAATGACATCGTTACTGGGGAGGCGACGGATGCAATAGGTTCACTTTTTAATTTATTTGTGATCATTGGAAGGCAAATTATGGTGACAAATTTTTCTGTTCTGTGCGAGGTACTTGGACGAGACAGTGTAGACCTTGAGCTACATTAGTGGAAGTTCACATCTCGCAAGGAAGAGACTCGGGCAAATGGCAAAGGAAGGAGACTTGGATTGCACATCAAGAAAGAGTCGTGGTGAGCATTTATCTAATTAGACTTTAGAGTAGACATTAGACTCCTTAGACTAGCTTATTTCTTTGATTTCTTGCCCTTGTATTCTAGAGCTAGTCTTCGGGGTTTGTTTCCCAATTTTTGTTGTGATTGTTTGGCCCCTTGTTGCATGGCGTTTTGGGGAGCATGCTCCCATTCTTTAGTGACTAGAACTATATTATTTTGTGTTGGATGCTGCAAGTAGCTAGCTTAACTTAGTTCTTGAATTGCTTACTTTATCAAAAAAAAGAAGAACTTGAACTATTTGTTTAGGAGTTGCATATCCATAGGAACGTGCATGCTAGGGGTGAATGAGCAGCATTTAGATCTATTTTATTACATTGCCTAGCATCCTACACAAAGATTGCTGGAGTCAGGTATGTTTTCTATATCTTTGCATCCAGCTCCTATTCATGCATTGCATTTGAGCTAAATTCAAAGACCACAGATTGATTCAAGCTATTAACTGCATGGTCATCTTCTAAGAAATTGGGACTGCTAATCATATTTGGCCTTACAAGAAAAATCACACTTAATTTTTATTAAAGGATTTGTGTGCGATTCTTTTTAAATAAATTTGATTTTCGGTGTGATGCACACAAGCACCACGAAGCGCTTCACTAAGGGACACTAGAGACTTCCTTCTACCTCATCTCCTTTCACCACAAAGAGAGTTAGCTAATGATCAACAAGTCTGTCTCATCATGCAACCCCAGGGAGTTTGTGGTGAGCAATCTCAATTAGAGGCTACATCTCTTTGCGAATAGGTCTTAAGGCACTAACGAAAGTCGGTCTAGGATGCGTAATTGATTGGGAAACTTGTTTGGCCACCAAGAGACAACATAATTGTCCTCCCGTCTCCAAAGAGCTTGTCAGGGATCTCAAGTCACATTCTCCCTTTTATACCACTGTAGTGGGAACGAACGGGCACAAACTTGACCCCATTTGACAACCTTGAGGGGTAGTTTGGAGGATAGCTTAAAGACCTAATCGATCTTTAAACAAAAGGAGAGTCCCATTGCTTTGCATTTGATTGGGGGTGTATTTTTCAAGACTTATTTTCAAATGGATTACAACAACCATGACACTTCTTACCTTCACCCCCGAACACCTCATCCCAGTCCCATGACCTGCACTTATCCATCCTCTGATGGATATTCTGATGAACAATGGGATCCTTTGTACTCCAACTATAGGAGCCTTGGTTTGGTTAATCCCTAACCCTATGATTACAAGCAAAACCTAGGAGTGGGACACACCTTCTCTGATGTTCCACTTGTAACATCTCAAAATCCAAGTACCGAGTCATTTTAGATTGGTTTGGGCCACTTTGAATCCATAGTCATGCTAGTGGTTTAGTGCAAGTACAAGCACCTCGTAAAACATGCAAAAATACGTATTTTGGGTCAAAACCTAGTACAACCTCATTAAAATGGTACCATGTGTGGTATCGTTAGATTTCTCTCATCGCAATCCTTCCAACAACGCTTTTCTTGCACGAATCCGAGGTATGTAGCTCAAGTTATGTCCAAAACAAGTCAAGAAGGACCTAAATGTAAGGTGAGCCAAACCTAAGCGTAATTTTGGTAATTTACTCACTAACCCTAAATCTAAACTGACATTAGGGTCTATAAAAGGTCCACCTAGGTTTAGAGACGTCATTTGCAACTTAAGTGCTTTCAAAACTAGGAGAAAGAGAGAGGAAAACCTTAGGATTTCAATTAGGAATCCTAATTAGGAAAGTTAGGGACCTAATCATAATAGTAAGAAGTCCAGGCTTCCCACCACAATTTTTGCGATGACAGTGGCGGTGTGCATCGACAGCATGATGACGTGCCTTCGTGCGTGTGTGTTAAGAGGTGTCGTTATAGTTGCACTTGATACGTCGGTTTTAAAAGAAGTAAACGGAGGTGAGTCCGAGTGTCGATCTCAGGGAGGCGTGGAAATCGGATTTTGTTTACCACTTGTCACGAAAAAGGCGGAGTTTTGCTTGCGAAAGAGACGGTTTTGAAAAGCGAGAGATAGAGAGAGTTTAGGGTTAGAAACTCTTGGTTTTGATCATGCACTTTAAACAGAAATTAAAAAGGCAACTAAATGGAAAATAATTTCATTAAACATGCATTCATAGTTCATGGTTTACAATATTAAATACATGCTTCAACAAAAGTAAATGAAAGATTAAAAGAGAGAGAGAGAGGTAGAGAGAGAGTGGAGAGCGACGAGGCAGCCACGGCGGTGGAGGAGGCTCCGTCGGTGGCTCGTCGTCTCCGGCGATTACAAGAGTGCCTAAGACTAGCTAGGAGAGGAGTGGAGTAGTTGCAAGTGGGAGAGGATGCCTTGAATGGTGGTAGAAGGGGGTTTAAATAGAGTTAACGGCTTCCTAAAAGAAGAATGTGCTTTAGCGACATCCAGAACGTCGCTAAAATCGGTTCCAGATACGTCGGTGAAGGCCTTCTGCCGCCGGTCAGCCGCCCGCCCCTCTCTCTCTTCAGGCGCGATCCGTGGCTGTCGAACGAGAGCCGTCCGATTGATGATCGGACGGCTGAGATCCTCCCGCGCCTGCGCTAGGATCGTGCTTCGGGCACGCGTGCGCGCACGCGTTTTCGCCCGGCGTGCGCGCGCGCGTGGGAGGTGGGGCGCTGTCGTCGCGCCGCGTGGCGCAATCCTAGCCGCTCGCTTCTGATCGCGCGGCTCAATTTTGCCGCGCCCTTCGCCCGCAAGTGATTTTCGCTCTGCGCGATTCGAACGCGCGTCGCCGCAACGCGGGCGTGCGCGCTAACCGTTGCGCCACGCCCGCGCTTTGTCGCGGCGACCGCGGGCGAGCGTGCGGATCTCGGCCGTTCGATCGAAGATCAACGGCCGAGATGCGTCCTTGGCTGGCTTGGGGGTGTGCGGGCGGCGGGGGCGGGGCGACGTGGCGCGTTCTAGGCCGTTGATCTCCAGATCAACGGTCAGGATTTCTTGGGCCCATTGTGGGAGCTCCGGATGTCGGATTTGGCCGATTTTGAGTCCGTTAGACTCCGTTCGTCGTCCTGAATCCATCTGTGCGGTCCGATTGCTCATCTGAGGCCTGCTTTGACAAATGCTTTACACAAATGGCCATTAATACAGTTTATAAGCAATCTTGGTACTTGATGCATGCAATGCTCCTATTCTACTTTATGTTGTGCCTTTTATTCTAAAGATGGGCCATATTCAACCTAATTACTACCCCCTTGCGTGGTGTTATCATACCCCCATGCTTACTCCTTGATAGTCCCTAGCAAGGTTTATTCTAGCCTTTATTTCTTTGGGGAATTCAAGAAGTAATTGCTTCGGCACTTCGTTACTCGTCAATAAGAGGAAATATACGAAGATCTTAATCTACAAAGACTAACCAGCGCCCGGGTGTCTTCCAAAATACAAATCGCCCGAATCCTTGCTTTGTATATATAACTATACATATGTATACGTATATGTCTATATATGTCTTTTTAGAATTTTCGGAATTCAGTGTGGGTTGGTAACTTTTTACGGCTATCCAACCCACCCCAAAACTCGATCAAAACCCTAAGTGCTAAGCATCTTGGTGTGAATGTTGTGATAGACTCACTTAACGGTAATTGAGACAGACTTCGAGTTTCTACGCCTCTAGGTGTCCGGAAAAGAAAATAAATTTTTGCCTGAAGGTGTATTTGTTCGACTGGTAGCTTTCTCCCTACGTTCATTTTACTTGGGGTCAACACAAGGATTTTCCAGTGTATATCTCCCCGGCTTGTACTACTTCCCTGCTTCGTCCTTAGGTGTTTTGGTCTTTTTTGTGCAATTATTGAGCTGGGCTCTGGACAACCGACCAATGGGCTGTTACCCACGATCACTTGCCAGCCATACTTGTGCGGTGAAGTGTGGTTTATTTTTTTTTTTTTCTTCGTAGGTGGCTTCCCTAATCTCAAATGTACCCAAAGGCAAAGAAAAAGAAATGGCCTGTGGCTGGGTTCTGGACAACCTGCCAATGGGCTGTTACCCACGACAACTTGCCAGCCATACCACCCTAGAGAGTTCATTAGCTACCCAATTTCTGTCAAAATCTCCGAGAAGTGAGTCTGTGCAAAAATGTGTGTAGATGCTTAGACTCAAAGTTTTCCTGAGTTAGAGGGTGAGTTGATAAGTCGTATACTTATTAACTTATTTATTAGGTGGATTAGAATAGCTTAAAGTTGCAAGGGTTCGCCGCTAAATCCATATTTTAATGGACACCAGGGCTAATTAAGCCTGAAGGCCTGAAAAGTCTAAGTGTTTAAGTTCTTTTTGTATTATTTCCCACTATTGACAAGTTTCTAATGCCTAAGTTTTTCTTCCTAAATTTTTTTTTTTTTTAATCAATTAATTTATTCATTCAGACTGATTAATTAAGCTCAGGATTATGCAGTTTACCATCCCCCCCATGCTTAAGTTGGACAATGTCCTCATTGGCAGATGCATGGATGCAAAAGGGTTCAAAAAGATAGTACCTGAGTGACGTAAACTACCAGATCAGTCTGAATCCACTGGGTTGCCTCCCAGGAAGCGCTGAGTTTAACACCTCCAGCTGGGCGGTGCCTGGTGTCAGCCCTCAACAAGGGTGACACTTTCCTTGGGGGGTACCTGGGCCAGGAAATGCTTCAATCTTTGACCATTGACTGTAAAGGTGTGCCCGGTATTAAGATCGGCGATTTCGACTGCCCCATTGGAATAGGGCTTGACCACCCGAAATGGTCCTGTCCATTTGGACCTAAGTTTCCCTGGAAAGAGTTTCAGGCGTGCATCAAATAGCCAGACTTGTTGGTTTGGCTCAAAGGTTTTCCTATGAATGAGTCGGTCATGGACGGCTTTCATTTTCTCCTTATATAGCCGACTATTGTCAAAGGCGTCTCGACGAATTTCTTCAAGCTCAGATAATTGAAGAGTCCTTTGCGCACCAGCTAACTGGGGATCCATGTTACATTGCTTAACAGCCCAATAAGCCCGGTGTTCCAATTCGACAGGGAGATGGCAAGCTTTGCCAAAGACCAAGCGGTAAGGTGACATGCCTATCGGGGTCTTAAAAGCGGTCCTGTATGCCCACAGGGCATCATCAAGTCATGTGGACCAGTCTTTCCTGTCAGGTCTCACAGTCTTCTGTAAAATGTTCTTGATTTGTCTGTTTGAGACCTCAGTCTGCCCATTTGTTTGTGGATGATACGGGGTGGCAATGCGGTGGTTTACCCCGTATTTTCTAAGTAGGGCACGGAACTGGGAATGGATAAAATGGCTTCCACCATCACTGATCATGGCCTTGGGTATTCGAAAATGGGAAAAGATGTTCTTCTTTACAAAGTCCATGACCGTCTTGTGATCGCATCGTCGGGTGGCGACGGCTTCAATCCATTTGGAAACATAGTCTACCGAGACCAAGATATACTCGAAGTCGTTGGATGGTGGAAAGGGGCCCATAAAATTGATACCCCAAACGTCGAAAATTTCGACAATCAAAATGGGCTGAAGGGGCATCATATCTTTTTTGGTCATTGTCCCTAGTGTTTGGCATCGTGAGCAAGTCTTGGCAAAAATGTGTGCATCCTTGAATAGGGACGGCCAATAAAATCCAGACTGCAAAACTTTTGCAGCTATTTTCTTGCCAGAGAAATGGCCGCCACATGCTTGGTCATGACAAAAGGAAAGCACACTCTGAACTTCGTCTTCGGGGAGGCACCTCCTGATGATCTGATCAGCACAGAGGCGAAACAACATGGGATCATCCCAGAAATAGTGCTTGGCCTCAGCCAAGAACCTGTCCCGTTGCTGTCTGGACCAGCTGTGCGGGGTTTGTCCTATAACCAGGTAGTTGACATAGTCAGCATACCATGGCATTTTCTTGTCTTGCACGGCTAGGATGTGTTCATCAGGGAAGGTATCAGATAGAGGTAGGGAGGGTCCAATGTGGTCTGGATGAAGTCTTGACAGGTGGTCAGCCACCACATTTTTCGATCCGGCCTTGTCTTGGATTTCCAGGTCAAATTCCTGCAAAAGCAGGATCCATCTGATGAGCCTGGGTTTTGCGTCCTTTTTGGCCAACAGGTGCCGGATGGCTGAATGGTCGGTGTAGATAGTCACGTGGGATCCCAGCAAGTATGATTGGAATTTTTCTAGTCCAAAGACTACAGCAAGCAACTCTTTTTCTGTGACCGTATAATTACGCTGGGCCTCGTCCAACGTTTTGCTCGCGTAGTAGATCACCACGGTCTTCTTGTCTTGCCTTTGTCCCAGGACAGCGCCTATGGCAAAATCTGATGCGTCACACATAATCTCAAAATCCTGGGACCAGTCTGGGGGTTGAAGTACAGGTGCGGTGGAGACTAAGTCCCGGAGGGTATGATAAGCCTGGGTGCAATCAGGAGACATGTGGAAAGTTGCGTCGTTGGCTAGAAGGTCGGTCAAGGGTTTGGAAAGTTTGGAAAAGTCTTTGATGAACCTTCGGTAGAAGCCAACATGTCCTAGGAAAGAGCGAATCTGTCGGACCGAACTAGGTGGAGGAAGTTTGGAAATTAAATCAACCTTAGCTCGATCTACCTCGATGCCCTTATGCGAAACGATGTGTCCGAGGACAATTCCTTCTTGAACCATAAAATGGCTCTTTTCCCAACTTAACACCAAGTTAACCTCGATACATCGTTTCAGGATTTTCTCCAAGTTGCTCAAACAATGGTCGAATGAATTCCCGAATACAGAGAAATCATCCATAAAGACCTCCAAGTATTCACCCACCATTTCTGAAAAAATGGCTAGCATGCAACGCTGGAAGGTCGCGGGTGCGTTGCATAACCCGAACGGCATTCGACGGAATGCAAACGTGCCATACGGGCAAGTGAATGTGGTCTTTTCCTGATCTTCTGGAGCAATTGCGACTTGGTTATATCCTGAATATCCATCCAGGAAGCAAAAATACTTCTGCCCTGCCAATCTTTCAAGGATTTGGTCAATGAATGGCAAGGGGAAGTGGTCCTTCTTAGTGGCTTCGTTAAGCTTCCTATAATCAATACACACCCGCCATACGGTGGTGGTGCGGGTGGGAATGGATTCGCCATGATCATTAGTGACAACGGTGAGCCCAGCCTTCTTTGGAACCACTTGAGTGGGGCTCACCCAGGGGCTATCAGAGATAGGGTAGATGATGTCGGCGTCGAGCCACTTGATAATTTCTTTTTTAACGACGTCCCGCATGTTAGGGTTTAACCGTCTCTGCATCTGGCGGGAAGGTCGGGCCCCGTCTTCCAGGTAAATCTTGTGGGTGCAATAGGTGGGGCTAATTCCTCTTAGATCTGAGATGGTCCAACCAATGGCGGCCCGATGTTCTGAAAGAGTTGCAGTCAACCTTAGTTCCTGATCCTTGGTTAGATGGGAATTAATAATCACTGGGAAGGTCTGGCCAGGTCCCAAGAAGACGTACTTGAGATTCTCGGGCAATGGTTTAAGTTCAGGTGCGGGTGGGACCACAGTCGATGGGAATGGAAAGGCCGGTAGTTGATCAACATTGATTTCTTCAAATGGTGTCATGTGATGATACTCAGCCTTACAGAGGTCCACAGGTAATGATGGTGACGAGTCAGAACTACGGGTTTGGTGGTCTGAGACAGAATTGAGGGTAAGGCATTCCTCGATTAAAGTTTCCACTGGATCATGTTCCTCAATGTAATCACAATCAAAAGACTTTGTTGCCCGGAAGATATCTAATTGCATTTTCCTGTCTCCGAAGGCAATTTCCATACATCCCGTGTCGCAATCGATGTTTGCTTTAGCCGTGGCTAAGAAATGTCTGCCTAAGATTATGGGTGCGTTCTGTAATTTTTCAGGGACTTCCATGTTGAGCACCAAAAAGTCGACTGGGAAATAGAAGTCCTTGACCCGTACAATCACGTCCTCGACAACCCCCTTCGGGGTTTTCACTGATCTATCCGCCAGCTGGATGGTGACAGGGGTTGGTGCCAGCTCCCCAAAACCAAATTGGTGGTACAAGGTTGTGGGAATTAGGTTGATAGAAGCACCTAGGTCCAAGAGCGCTCTATCAAATGTCATGTCCCCGATGTTGCAGGAAATCAGGGGTGCTCCTAGGTCAGTTCGTTTGAGTGGAAGGTTGCTTGATATCACGGAACTGGCTTGCACAGAGAGTACAACCTTCCTAGGTGCTTGAGGTCTCGGCTTACGCTTGGGTGTACAGGCATCCTTTAAGAACTTGGCGTAAGCGGGGATGTGTTTGACAGCTTCTAGAAGCGGAATATTAATCTGTACTTGTTTAAAAATTTCCATCAGCTCCTCAATTTCCACAGTATTCTTTTTTCTCTTGATTGTTTCCAAGGCCTCAGGATAGGGTGTCTGGATTGGTTCCATGTTTGGGTCCTTGGTTGGTGCTTCTTCAAAGTCGGGTAAAGTCTCGGGGAGAGTCGGCCATTTGGGATCCTGGGTTTTGGTGCCGCTTCTCAAGGTCACCGCATTCGCAGAGGCATTGGGGCCATGGGGTGATCCTTGAGAAGATGAGGATGAAGAGGCGCCAAACCCAGGAGGTGTTTGTGGAGCCGGTTGGACCATATGAGCCTGCCCGGGGTTGCCTTGGAACCCTTGCGAATTGGGGCCTCTGTTAATTATGTTTCGCGGGTTTGGTTGTGGTTGGGAAGGTAGAGATCCTTGCTGTTTACAGTCCAAGAGTTGGCTTAACTGTCCCTTTACCAAGGCCATTTCTTCCTGATGTTTTTGGTTCATGTCAGCCATCATCTTTATTAGGGTGTCCATTTGGTTTTGTGGGGGAGGGGCCACCCTATTTTGGTTATATTGGGGTCTAACTGGTGGTCCTTGCTGATAGGGGGCAAGTGTGGCTGTTGGTTTGGCCTGGGCTGGTTTTGGAATTGCGGTAGTTTCTGGTTTGTCCAACCAAAGTTGGGGTGATTACGCCAGCCGGTGTTGTAAGTGTTGGAGAAAGGGTCAGGTTTTGCATATCCTTGGACGGCTTGCACATCTTCTAGAATAGCCGATGTTGATGAAGAAGGAAGGGAGTAATCAAGGGTCGAGGGAGCAAAGGTCCCTCCTTGGAACATGGTTGGGGGTTGTTCTAGGTTTAGTTGGGTGAAGGGTTGGACCAGGTCAACATTATGTGCTCCTTTTGCTAGGGTGAAAGTCTGCAAGGGGTTCCTGGTCTGGTTTAGAAGCTCATCAATCTTCTTGTCCACCAATTCCACTCGATCCAACTTTTTGGCAATAATGTCCATGTCAACCATTCCAGAATTTGCTTGCACCTCATAAATCCCACCACGGGGTTGACTGGATCTGTTAAACTGGTTCATGGAGGCATTATTGAGCGAATTCTCGCTCATAGACTCAAAGAGCTCAAACGCGCTCTCCTCGTCTTTGTTTAGGAAGTTTCCCCCGCATGAGGCATCGACGAAGTTTCGTAGGTTGCTATCCAGACCGTGGTAGAAGATCTGGGCCAATTGCCACCTTGGAACTTCGTGGTGTGGGCATTTCCTCAAAAGTTCATTGAATCTTTCCCACGCCTCATGAAATTGTTCCCCACCCTGGAGTGTGAAGGTAGTGATAGCTCTTCTGAGGGCATTGGTCTTTCCTATGGGGAAGAATTTCTTTAAAAATGCATGCCTCAGTTCCTCCCAGGTGGTGATGGGTCTACCTAGGGTTCTAAGCCAATGAGAAGCCTTGTCTCTTAATGAGAAAGGGAACATCTTGATTAGAACAATGTCAAGGCTAATGTTCCTAGGTTTTACTGTTCTTGTTATGCGGTCGAGATCTTCTAGGTGCTGAAAGGGGCCTTCATTTGAGCTTCCATGAAAGTGGCTCTGGATTAGACTTAATACATTAGGTTTTAGCTCAAAATCGTCTCCCCCTTCGGGGATCCTAAGGTGTGGCTCGACTCTAATGGCAGAAGGGTTATAGAAATCACGGAGGGGTCTTGGCTGGTTCTGAAATGGTGGTAAATCAAGTGGTGGTTGTCCTGGTATGTCATTGAAAGGTGGTGGTTGTTCTTGCGGGTTCTGTAACCGTTGTATGGCTTGCATGATGGTGTGGATTTGTTGTTGCTGAAGCCGATGGTTAGCATTGATTTGAGCCTAGACGACAGCCATAGCATCTGGTGGGGGTTGATCTTCAGCCTCATCTACCCTAGGTTCAGCCATGTTTTCAACAGAATTACGTCGCCTAGATTCCTGCCCCAAAACACACAATTCGGGATGCAGTGAGCGCCTCCCGTGCATACACTAGAGAAGAACTGGAGGGGATGCGGAGGGCGACAGATGCGAGAAATGTGTTTCAATCAAGCACGCAAGCCTAATCCTTATGGTGTATTCCTTAGGAGACCTAGAAATCTCACAAAGGGTGATTAAGTCCGTAAGCACTGGACTTCCCTTCTCAAGGCTAATCTGGCCAGGTTGATTACGAGGGGATTGCAGGGAAGGTTCTTCCTTTGGCTTGCGCCTCCGGTTCCATAGACCCCACAACCACGGTCGTTTGACACTGCCCCGCAGCCTAGTCACCAGATTCTACCAAGGGAATGAAAGCCAAGTGCCTAGCAGACAAAACCTCACCTTTTGAGACTTAACTCAGTCCTGCCTAGGGCACGTCTACTCAGTTTTAAAGGGCTAGGATAGTGCTTGTGCTTAGGGTGATGTGATGAGGCGTTGATTGGGGTGGTGCCTCTTAATGTTCTACTTTCAAAGTGTGTGCTTCTAGCAAAACATGATTTTCAAGCAAGGATTTGTTAAGATATAGTGTCTTTTTAGTGTTTCATCCTTACTTAAGTACTTTTTAGGGTTGACGTGTCTTAATTTTTTTCAAACAAGTTTCAGTGGGCACGTCAAGTTCTGCACACAACTTAGTGAAAGTAGATTTCCTTTTATTTTGTAGAGGCTCTAAAACCCTAGTGTACTCATCCTGATAATCATGCAGCTTCTATTAGATGAGTCAGTTTTCGGGTTGAGTGGTGCGGCCCAGGTCAACTCACGGTGGCTTCGCAAACACCACTCAAGAGAAAGAGAAAAGAGCACTCCAAGAATTTATCCAGCATATTAGAGTGTACATTTTTTGTAGGGTGATGTGTTAAGAATGTGGGTCAAGCAATCATTCACCACGCCAATTTTTTTAGTTTTTATGATTTTTTTTTAGCTTTTTCACGCAAGCAAACAATGAGAGAGAGAGTACTTACTATCGATCCTCGAGGCGCCTACTTCCTTGCTACCATAGTGGAATGCGTCGCTTCGCCGTCCATGTGCCGAATTCCTGCAACCGTCAAGTAAAAAGGAAAATAGGGCATTAGACGATATGAGAATGAAGGTGGAATGGAGGTGATAAAACAAATCCGTTGCCTCCCCGGCAACGGCGCCAAAAACTGACGTGCCTTCGTGCGTGTGTGTTAAGAGGTGTCGTTATAGTTGCACTTGATACGTCGGTTTTAAAAGAAGTAAACGGAGGTGAGTCCGAGTGTCGATCTCAGGGAGGCGTGGAAATCGGATTTTGTTTACCACTTGTTGTCACGAAAAAGGTGGAGTTTTGCTTGCGAAAGAGACGGTTTTGAAAAGCTAGAGATAGAGAGAGTTTAGGGTTAGAAAGCTCTTGGTTTTGATCATGCACTTTAAACAGAAATTAAAAAGGCAACTAAATGGAAAATAATTTCATTAAACATGCATTCATAGTTCATGGTTTACAATATTAAATACATGCTTCAACAAAAGTAAATGAAAGCTTAAAAGAGAGAGAGAGAGGTAGAGAGAGAGTGGAGAGCGACGAGGCAGCCACGGCGGTGGAGGAGGCTCTGTCGGCGGCTCGTCGTCTCCGGCGATTACAAGAGTGCCTAAGACTAGCTAGGAGAGGAGTGGAGTAGTTGCAAGTGGGAGAGGATGCCTTGAATGGTGGTAGAAGGGGGTTTAAATAGAGTTAAGGGCTTCCTAAAAGAAGAATGTGCTTTAGCGACATCCAGAACGTCGCTAAAACCGCTTCCAGATACGTCGGTGAAGGCCTTCTGCCACCGGTCAGCCGCCCGCCCCTCTCTCTCTTTAGGCGCGATCCGTGGCTGTCGAACGAGAGCCGTCCGATTGATGATCGGACGGCTGAGATCCTCCCGCGCCTGCGCTAGGATCGCGGTTCGGGCGCGCGTGCGCGCGCGCGTTTCCGCCCGGCGTGCGCGCGCGCGTGGGAGGTGGGGCGCTGTCGTCGCGCCGCGTGGCGCAATCCTAGCTGCTCGCTTCTGATCGCGCGGCTCAATTTTGCCGCGCCCTTCTCCCGCAAGTGATTTTCGCTCCGCGCGATTCGAACGCGCGTCGCCGCAACGCGGGCGTGCGCGCTAACCGTTGCACCACGCCCGCGCTTTGTCGCGGCGACCGCGGGCGAGCGCGCGGATCTCGGCCGTTCGATCGAAGATCAACGGCCGAGATGCGTCCTTGGCTGGCTTGGGGGCGTGCGGGCGGCGGGGGCGGGGCGACGTGGCGCGTTCTAGGCCGTTGATCTCCAGATCAACGGTCAGGATTTCTTGGGCCCATTGTGGGAGCTCCGGATGTCAGATTTGGCCGATTTTGAGTTCGTTAGACTCCGTTCGTCGTCCTGAATCCATCCGTGCGGTCCGATTGCTCATCTGAGGCCTGCTTTGACAAATGCTTTACACAAATGGCCATTAATACAGTTTATAAGCAATCTTGGTACTTGATGCATGCAATGCTCCTATTCTACTTTATGTTGTGCCTTTTATTCTAAAGATGGGTCATATTCAACCTAATTACTACCCCCTTGCGTGGTGTTATCACATGACTCGTGGCAACAGCTGAGCGTTGGTGGGCGACGCATGGCAGGCGACTCTTACGCGCGTGTGATTGCAAGAAGAGATGGGTGATGTGCATACATCTCATTAACCTAAAATGTCTATTAATGCATGTTCTTAGTGTTATATTAGCATCATACTTTGTAAATATTGCATAACATGCATAATCATGCATTTAGGTTAGTCTGTATAAAATGTAGGTTAATTGTCTCCTTTTATGGCTAGGGATAGGGAAACTTATTAATTGGGGCTTCGGATCAAAGATCCAACCGTATAGATCTGATTAGAACGACGATTGGAGTTTAACGACTCAAAGATCGCCCTGATCGGACATCCGTAGCACCAGATAGAGATCGAGGAACCCTAAAGATCAAGGGCCAAGATGGTGTTAATCCGTACCTCAGATGACAAATCCGACCACAAGGATGGGTTCAGATCGATGATCGCAGCCTAACAACGCAAAAATCGATCCAATCCAACACCCGTGGCACCGTCTACAACACTCAGAAGATGGACAGCCAAGATGGCACCATGTGGCACCATCTCAGCTGCCCAACTGGCCCCAAGGACCCGCCTCCACTTCTCTTCTTCACTCACTCGACGAATATCCATTGTTGGATGCCCATCCAACGGTCGCAAGAGCTGCGCACTCAAATCATCTGTGCAATAAAGAAGGGTACTCAACGCAGCGGTCGAGCGCCCCTTCGCGAGTGAAGGGCGCTCGTTCGAGCCGCGCCAAGCTCTTCAAATCAGATGGGTGTGGGTGCGGGCGCAATTGGGCCGTCAAATCAAGATTAGGCAGCTAAGGGGAGGAGGCATGGCATGCGGAGAATCGTCGATCGTGTACGTGGGTGATGACATGCATTTGCACGCCTCATTACACGTGGGCGCGGGGCAGAGGAGTTTAAGAGGTGCTGGCAAGGAGCATTTTAAGCCATTCGATCTTTAGATCAGACGGGTGATCGTGCGCAAACGTGGAAGGGCATTAGGGTGTGGATGACGAGAAGGCGCGCGCACGTCGGCCATGTTCAGGCCTTTAGTGATGGATAAATCTGGCACTAAAGGTCCTAAATTAATGTTTTTAATGTTGTAATGACCAAAATGCCCCCACTCCTTGCAACTATAAAAGGAGACCTCTACCCTACGAATTTCTCATCCCTTCTTCTCTTCTCTTACCCCTTCCAAAGCTCTAAGAGCTTGTCCCACACCTGGGATGCTCCTCTAGAGTAGAAATCATAATTTTTCCACCTTCGTCCCCTTTTGTGGAGCATCCTGCGGTCTTCCTCTCTTTGCATTCGAGAAGTGGATCCCACGACGACGACGACGTGCTGCTTCGTTCCCATTCCTCCCACTTCGTCCTCCTTCCTGCTTTGTTCCCTGTCTTCCAGGCATCGTCCCATAAGGCTCATCCTCCAAGAGATCGTCGAGGAGGATACTTCTCTCTCCATTCTTTTTACTGCTTTCTAGAATAGATTTACCACTTTCTAGTATAGATTTCCCACTTTCTAGTCGTAATGAGTAGTGTAATGGATAACTTCTTATAATGAAATCCATGTTTATTCTACCTCTCTTTTGAATTTATTTGTAATATTCTCTCTCTCTTCTATTTATTATTTATTAAATAGATAGCTAGTTTTCGACCAGCTATTCTGTTTCGTGATAAACAAAACAAACACGTATTTTTAATCAAACGTTCACCTCCCTGTGTTCGACCCGAAACTTATTTACGGATTTTTTGATATAAATTTTATCTGTTGAACGAATTTCTTCGTGACTCGAACTACAACGATGGGTTTTCAAATCCAACTCCGAACGCGTAGTTTTCCGCCATCAACATTTTGGTGCCATTGTCGGGGAGGTGACACTCTTTGATTCTTCGCATTTTTTGACTTGCGAATCGTTTACCTCACATCTCTCCTTTCTTATTATGATTGCAGGTACTCTTTTGAGACTAGCAAAAGCGGTAAATTGGAGCAAAGTCTGTTGAAGGTTCTCTAAGTTTACCCCTACCTCCTACCCATTAGTTTTCATTCCATCACATAATAACACAAACATAAATCAACCTAGGTGTTCTTATAAACCCTAAGGTTAGTTTTGATTATTTGTTTGACACCTACACCCGCCTTACCCTTTGCATTTAAAAATAAAAATTAAAAAAATCTCACAGAGGTACACAACCTCATTTGATTTTCAAACTCAACAGGTAAACCGATCTTTGGAGCCGACACACACACTCAAACACATAATCAAGTAAAAATCAGATTACGTAATCACTTGTGTGCCTAATTAAGTGGTGCAACAGGTCGATTGTTTGAGTTGATTGGGCCGCAACACTTTAACTAAAATCAACTCATTAAGTAAATGCCAGATAGGTTCAACTCTTAGGGATTTACCAGGCACTCCACATTCTTTTAAGCTTCAAAGGAAAACATCTTCACCTGTGCTTTCAAAACCTGGTGTGCCAATAAAACTTGATTGAAAATGCCTAAAGTTGAATCCTAACAGCTACTAAGTAAAATTTGAACCCTAAAATTCACTGCATCAAAATTAATCTTGCTTGAAAATCACTGGTTGTGCATGAACACACACATCAATCAATCATTAAGGGCACAACCTAGATAAAGGGCCCATCACATTCCAAAGCACATTCAAACCTAACCCTAAATAAACCAGAGTAGACGTTGGCCTTAAGGATTCGACTCGCTCTTCGGGGCCCAGAATGAGATTATTTTCGATTAGTCTGTTTCTACTATTCAATCTGATGTCTAACTAGGGGAGTAGAATCAAATGATTACGACTGAGGGGTACACTAGGATCCGGAGGTGCAAGCCGAAGGAAGAACCTTCTCCCCAATCCCTCCCTCTAACTGGTTGGATTGAATGAAAAGAAGTAGATCAAATCGTTTCTTTTTCTCAAGACGAGTTCTAGGAGTCTGTAGGTATTTAGGCTAGCCCACTTAAGGACAGGTTTGATTATTTGTATTGCAGGGAACCTTTCTTTCTCCCGTCTATCATGAATCTTTCCACATTTCATACGCATTCCCACTCTTTCCCTCCTATTATGACTTATCCTCAACATGAAGATTATCCCGACTCGTACTGTAATCAGCCATCTATTAGTAGGGATAACTCAGATTGGGGATACAATTCCGGACCTCCGTGTTCGGGGTCAAACCCTGAACACCATAATTGTGATTTCTATCCTTCTTCGAGCCACATCAATTATAGATCGCCACCCTTTCATGGACAACCTAATACGATCTACAATCAAGGAGGATACACTGATCCTTACCCATACCCTGAATACACTGCCTTTAGGTCATCACCACTTCATGAACAACTTGAAATGACCTATTATCAGGGAGAGTATCATGAATCTCAATTCGTTAACTTCTCTGCACTGATCCCAAACTCACCTAACTCTGAACCAACCTATTTGGGTCAGGTTAACCAGGTTCAAGATAAGAGCTAACTTGAAGAATACTATACAATCTTTAGAATCTCAGCCAATACCTTGCACTGAAGAATTGGAGCCCCCGATTGAAATGATTGATGATCTGAACAAGTATTTGTTGGATTGGCTCCAGGATGTTAAGGATAAGGACCCAAGTGAGTTTTTACTTGGGAAGTTAGCGAAATTGAGAATGAGATTTGTGGTTGGTTTAGTTCAATCATGAGATGATTCCCAGGATGAACCTCCTTCAGGAGAGCCAATGTCAAAACCCACTCAGACACTTGTTGGGGGGGACACATGTTACGAGGCTGACCAGATTGATTTAGAGCAATCAATTAAGGATGATCTGATTTCCTCACCTGAGATCCCTGAGCCGGGGTACGAGGAAACATATGTCTCCATGGATCAGAAAGTGATGGATGATTTTGGGATGTACATTATACGGATTTAAATTCTGAGGGTAAAGATTCAATTTGCGAAGTCACACATGGGTTTACAGAACACGATTATTGTGAGACAACTGGGCCTGAGGAATCCAATAGATCACATGATGGCCTAATAACTGAGGAAACTGATCCTATTGGGGCTTCTATGGCAGATCCAGATCCTTGTATTAAGGATTCAATTCAACGCCCTGATTCTCAGTTTCACCCCATTGAGCTTACTGATGACTTGGTTTTTGAGATAACTAGGCCCAAGTCAATTTGATTCAGTTACATCTTTTAGACTTGGAAATTTCAAACAGGGTGATTAATATGCAGGAGGTTTCAGAATTTGACATTCTGAATGAGAATAGGAGCTAGGAAATTTTGATTTAGGAAGCAAACTCCGGAGGAAGTCGAAGACCGAGTCTAAGGGTTCCAATTAATCTAAAACCATTAAACCAGGACTCTTACGACATTTGTTCTAAGGATTTCCAGCCCAAGCACACATTCATTGATTATCCTTTTGATCTCAAATTCTCTGTAACCTGACTTTTTGGTCTTGGGTTGCATCCTCATAAATCGCAGGCTCGACCCCGCTTACATACTGATTTCAGGTTCTGGGTAATTTTTATCCAAAACCTTAGATATACTCGACGATGGGGTATGGGTCTGCATCACAATCTGGTCCACATCTATAGACATCTGCTGGCAGGTCTTAAGGTGAATCTTTTTATTCTGATTCTAACCTGCACCTGTGAATTTGTTATTTCTCTTCTTTGTATAGTGTGCCTAGCTGAAGGCACTAAATTCAGCACGTATACAGTTTCTATTTATCTCAGAGTGGACCCGTCATTCACGTAATTCAAGTGCTTTCTACTCTACTCCACTCTATTTCATGTCTTTTTAATACAATGAGGACATTGCATTAGATAGGCATGAGGGAGTGGATATTCATCTCTGAATGATTTCGTTAGCTCCGTAGATTCGTTTTGCTTTCTTTTTATTTATATAAAAAAAATTATGGATTTAAGAAAGAGAACTGGGCTTTAGAAAATTTTCAATCTTAGGAAATAAAACTGTATGATTTGAACACGAAGACCCTTCAGGTCTTTGGACTTAATCAGCTCGGGTATCCACTAAAATGAGGATTTGTTTCTTGAGTCTTCGTCATCTTGAATTCTATTTTAATTTGATTAAATAAGTTTAGGTGATCAGTACATGACTTATCAACCCACCCTCTACTTTGAGGGAACTTTAAGTCTAAGCATCTACACACTATTTGTCACTACTCGTTGTTCGACGATTTTAACGGAAATTGGGTAGCTAATGAACCTTCTAGGATGGTGTGATTGGCAAGTTATCGTGGATAGCAGCCCATAGGCAGGTTGTCTAGAGCCCAGCCACTGGACCATTCTTTTCCTGTTGCCTTTAGGTAAATCTTAGACCAGGGAAGTCGCCTACTTAAAAAAAAAAGTTCAAAAAGAAAAGAAAGGAAAAAAAAAAGAAAAGGAGAAAAGAAAGAAAAAGAAATAAAAGAAATAAGCAACACTTCGCCGCACGAGTATGGCTGGCAAGTTGTCGGTGGTAACAACTCATCGACTGGTGGTCCAGATCCTAGCTCAAGAAATGCACATAAAAATTCCAAAACACTTAAGAAGAAGCGGAGAAATAAAATAAGCCAGGGAGATATACACTGGATTTACCCTTATGTTGACCCCATAAAAAAATAAAAGTAGGGAGAAAGCTATCGGTCGTATAGATACACCTTCAAGCAGATTTCTTTCTAAGGTCACCTAGGGATGTAGAAACCCGAAGTCCGTTCTGATTGCCAATCAACGAGTCTATCACATTCACAAAAAGATACTTACAACTTAGGGTTCTCATCAAATCTTGGGTGGGTTGAGTGGCTGTAGAAAGCCACTCTATAACCTAAAACTTAAAAATCCAAAAAAATTAGAAAAGAAGGAAAAGAGAAAAAGAGGTCTTTCTTTGAATAAGGCAAGGGCTTGAGGCAGTCTGCATTTTGGCAGATATCCGGGCGCTGTTGTGTCCTTGAAAGTTTAGGTCCTAAGTAAAATTTTCTTAATGTTGAAAATGATTTGTGCTCGAGTAATCCAACCTAATTCTTTTATAAATAGCATGCAGGTTTTTGCTAGGGACTAGCAAAAGATAGGCATGGGGGTGTGATGTGCATACATCTGATTAACATAAAATATCTATTAATATATGTTCTTAGTGTCATATTAGCATCATACATTGTAAATATTGCATAACATGCATAATCATGCATTTAGGTTAGTCTGTATAAAATGTAGGTTAATTGTCTCGTTTTATGGCTAGGGATAAGGCAACTTGTTAATTGGGTCCTTGGATTGAAGATCCAACCGTATGGATCTGATCAGGGCGACGATTGGAGTTCAACGACTCCAAGATCACCCTGATCGAACATCCGTAGCACCAGATAGAGATCGAGGAACCCTAAAGATCAAGGGCTAAGATGGTGTTAATCCGCACTTCAGATGACAAATCCAACCACAAGGATGGGTTCGGATCGATGATCGCAGCCTAACAACATAAAAATCGATCCAATTCGACACCCGTGGCACCGTCTACAACACTCAAAAGATGGACGGCTAAGATGGGGCCACATGGCGCCATCTCAGCCACCCAACCGCCCCAAGAACCCGCCTCCACTTCTCTTCTTCACCCGCTTGATGAATATCCACTGTTGGATGCCCGTCCAATGGTCGCAAGAGTCGCGCACTCAATTCATCCGTACAACAAAGAAGGGCACTCAGTGCAGCAGTCGAGCACCTCTTCATGAGCGAAGGGCACGCGTTCGAGCCGTGCCAAGTGCATCAAATCAGACAGGCACGGGCACGGGTGCAATTGGGCCATCAGATCAAGATCAGGTAGTCGAGGGGTGGAGGCATGGCGCGTAGAGAATCGTCGATCGTGTACGCGCACAATGATGTGCATTTGCACTTCTCATCGCACGCGGGCGCACGGTAGAGGAGTTTCAAAGGCGCTGGCAAGGAGCGTTTTAAGCCGTCTGATCTTGATATCGGACAGCTGATCGTGCACCAACGTGGAAGGGCGTTAGGGTGCGGAAGGTGGGGAGGCGTGTGCAGCGTGTGCACGTCGACCACTTTTAGTCCTTTAGTGACAGATAAATTCGTCACTAAAGGTCCTAAATTAATGTTTTTCCCCCACTCCTTGCAATTATAAAAGGAGACCCTTACCTTACGAATTTCTCATCCCTTCTTCTCTTCTCTCACCCCTTCCAAAGCTCTAAGAGCTTGTCCCACACCCGGGATGCTCCTCTAGAGTAGAAATCATAATTTTTCCACCTTCGTCCCCCTTCGTGGAGCATCCTACGGTTGTCCTCTCTCTACATTCGGGAAGCGGATCCCATGACGACGACGACGTGCTGCTTCGTTCCCATTCCTCTAGCTTCGTCCTCCTTCTTGCTCCGTTCCCGATCTTCCAGGCATCATCCCATCTGGCTCGTCCTCCAAGCGATTGTTGAGGGAGATACTTCTCTCTCCATTCTTTTAACTGCTTTCTAGAGTAGATTTACTGCTTTCTAGTATCGATTTCCCGCTTTCTAGTCATAATGAGTTGTGTAATGGACAACTTCTTATGATGAAATCCATGTTTATTCTACCTCTCTTTTGGTTTTATTTGTAATATTCTCTCTCACTCTTCTATTTATTATTTGTTAAATAGATAGCTAGTTTTCGACCAACTATTCTATTTTGTGACAAACAAAACAAAAATGTATTTTTAATCAAACGTCTGCCTCCCTATGTTCGACCCGAAACTTCTTTACGGATTTGTCGGTATAAATTTTATCTGTTGAACGAATTTCTTTGCGACTTGAACTACAATGATTGGTTTTTGAATCCAACTCTGAACGCATAGTTTTCCACCATCAACAGCAGGGTGTGATCGCTTGGATGCATGACGTGTGTCGTGATCAACTGGCTGCGGGAGAGAGAACGGGATCTACGTGCAACCTCGCGGACCAATAACGTGGCGACAGGTGACAGAGTGTGGATTGACAATCGGTTTGAGTAGGTCGGCCAGTTTGATTTGGTTCTGGACCCCCTCGCATAGTTTCAAGTGGTTCAAGGCCTTCGTGACCTCAAATTTCGACAAATAAGGTACCATTAGAATTGTATCAACACGTACTACATGAATCTACACTTATTTTTTTTATTTTTGAGTATATTTTCCTTGGTGAAAAATTAGAAACATGATTAGGTGATTCGAACCTTATTTTTGGTTCGTGTAAACTAGGTTTTGCGTGTGTGGATTTTGAGGCTGGCCTGGCGACTTCCCTCAGGCCTTGTGTGCATGGTTCAAAGTCACCGTGACCCTCCAGTGATAGCAGGTATAGTAGTTTGCTCTTCTCTTGATTTCATCTGGTTTTTGGGTAACTGTGGACCCGTCCTGTGTGGTTCTTCGCTTATACCATGTTGGTCGGCATATACTTCTTCTTTTGCTGAGTTCGAAACCTTACTAAAGTCTCACCTTGATTTTTGGGTGCTTTGATGAGAAATAATTGGGTTCTATGTGAATGACTAAGATTTAATGATCTTGAGCACCCTTATTATCGCATGCATGTAATGAACTCCAATTTTCGTGAAATAAGTTCCATAGTGTTTGTTAATTGTTAAATAATGTGAGAC
Source organism: Thalassia testudinum (assembly GCA_037157565.1). NCBI lineage: Eukaryota > Viridiplantae > Streptophyta > Magnoliopsida > Alismatales > Hydrocharitaceae > Thalassia > Thalassia testudinum. The sequence continues at coordinate 34,480,944 of JAZHRO010000035.1, read as the reverse complement.
CACTATCATAAATCAAAAAAATACACGTAAACGGATGGCTCGAGATATAATGTGAATCCCTTATAGTTCTAAATCAATAGATCTAAATGATTAGTTATGAGATGATTTGTCAATAGTTAATGATACAGTTATCTGGTATTGATTAAATAATCAATACCATGTGTTTATCGAGATATAAAGGTTAGATAACTAGATTTACCCCTGCTACTAGCTGGCTGTGGTAGTAACTTTGGTCTTTTAGACCAGTTTTTGACTGATTTAGGGAGTTGCTGACCTCCCTATGATGATTAAATAATTAATACGATGTGTTTGTCAGGATATAAAGGTTAGATAACTGGATTTAGCCCTGCTACTCGTCAGATTTGGCTGTAACTTAGGGTTTAAATATCAAGAGTCCTTGTTGGTCGAGAGATGGTCTATGTTATGTAAGTCTTGAGTTCTAGTAAGTCATCTTTAGCAGGGGATTCTTACAATGTCCAGATATAAATACAATTGGATTGCTTTACAGAAAAAATTTTCAGCTTAAAGATTATCTCTAAACACTTAACATTTGAAAAGAGTAAATAGAAATCTCATCACACTTACCTAGCTGATACTGCAATGCTTTCCATTGAATGAGTTATTTGATAAGGGACTAGCAAAACCTAAGCATGGGGTATGATAAGGTGTGGGTCATTAATAAATGCCAGTTTATCATCATTCTTTTGCATTAATGGTCGATCATTTGGTTCAGCTACAACAAATTCAAGAAGATTTGGCTAGGACTATAACGAACATAGCTAACTAAGGGCAAAACCCACCACCCCACCAACAACCTGTCATTCCTCTTAAGGATTTCTATGATCCTTCCAATTATGAGGAAAGACCCAGGGTGGTCATACCGCAAGGGGATTTTGAGATCAAACCAGCCATTCTAAATCTTATCAAGCATTTTCATGGTCTTCCAAGAGAGGACCCTTTTTATCATCTCGAGGAATTAACTGTCCTTGCTCAAACCACTCGTTCCCGCAATGTGCAGGAAGACATGTGGTTAATGAGACTTTTTCCTCTCTCTCTTAAAGATAAAGCTTCACATTGGTTTAGAACGGTTGGGCGCTCGATTACCACCTAACCCCAATTAAAGAGCGCTTTTCTAAAGAAATTTTTTCCGATCGATCGAACTAATGTTTTAGGAAGATCCATAACGACCTTTCAACAAAAAAATTGGTGAACCCCTCCATGAAGCCTGAGAAAGATTCCAAGAACTTTTAAGAAGTTGTCCCCACCATGAAATTCCGCAATGGCAGTTAGTGCAGATCTTCCATCATGGATTAGAAGATCAATTGAAGCAATTTGTGGATGCCTCATGTGGGGGCAATTTCCTTAATAAAGATGCTGAAAGTGCCGATCTCCTCTTTGAAGAAATGAGTGAAAACTCATTTAATATGACTTCAATGGACACTTTTGGTAAAACACAAAACCCTAGACACGGAGTCAATAAAATTAACTCCAAATCCACCTCTATTCTAGTCACTCAGGATGATCTATATATATTAGCTCAACGACTAGACCAGATCCAAATTCACTAGAAAAAAATGGAAGAAAAGCTCACAAATAAACAAGCTCCACACTTTAACTCTCCACACACTAACACTCCACAACTTCTCCGAAGAGAAAATCTGCACAATATTGATGCCACACCTACTGGTTAGTAGTTTCCAGCTGATTTCCTAGAATAATTGACTAGGAATTTTGATCAAAATATTTTTGATCCCACTGTGGAAAATATTTACGCTCTCCAGGAGCAATTTAGAAACTCCTCCAACACTTACAATCAAAACTGGAGGACCAATCCGAATCACTCCTAGAAAAACCCGAACCCTATTCCTTTTCCCAAACAAATTCATTTTGGGAATTATGGGCAACCTGTATATCAACCTGGACCATCCCAGGAAGATATTAATACTCAAGTCATGAAAACTCTGCAAGGTATGCAGAATGAAATGACAGAAGTAACCTGCATGATTACCAACTTGCAACACCAAGTTAAGGTTACTCCTGATCATCGACCTGTTGGGAATTTACCTTCCCAACCCATGACCAACCCGAATAATCAAAGGAATCAATTCCAAGGTGGATATCCCAGTCAACCCATTCAACCAACACCTCACCATCCCCTGGGTTTCAATAATAGTCAGGCTTCCCATCTTCATCCTAGACACAACCAGACTGCCAATGTAGTTACTTTGAGGAATGGGAAAACCACTCAAGACCCCCTACCTGTTAAAGAAACTCATTTTAATGAAAAATAAATCAACTCTTCCCCATCTTCCTCTAACATTGTTCAGGAACCTAATAATGCAAAATAAGAAAACCTTGCACCATTTCTATAAGCCCTCCAATCTTCACAAAATAAGAAAAAGAAGAAATCCGAGCCCACTGATAAGGAATTATTGGATTTATTTGGGCAAGTTGAAATTAACATCCCTCTCCTAAATGCCATAAGATATATCCCTGACAATGCAAAATTTCTAAAAGATTTATGTACCTCATAAAGGCAGCCCAGAAATTTAGAAAAGGTGATCCTTCCTGAGACAGTCAGCTCAGTTGTGTAGAGTCGATTGCCTCTTAAGAGAAAAGATCCAGGCACCCCCTTGATTCAAGTTATCATTAATGATACTTCTTTTGATCGTGCTTTGTTGGATCTTGGTGCCTCAATTAATCTTATCCCCACAATTGTTTTTGAAGAATTTAAGATTGGTGAATTAAAGCCTGTTGAGGTTACTCTTCAATTAGTCAACTGATCTATAATTAAACCAAGGGGAATTATTGAGGATGTCCTTGTCTGGGTCAAAAATTGTCTATTTGCAGTAGACTTTTTAGTTCTGGACATAGAGGTACTGGAAGCATTGAAGTTTGCCCCTATAATTCTTGGAAGACCATTCTTAGCCACCACCCATGCAAATATTGATTGTGATTCTGGTAAAATGAAGATCATGTGTGGCAGTGAATCTATAACCCTAGATATTTTCCAAGCTTCTAGGAGGTTCTAAGAACCTGATTTCTTTGATGACTGGGATTCAGAAATAGAAAATATCATGGAGGAAACTTTACAGATTTCACATTTAGGTTCCTATTTTGCCATTAACACGGTTCCTAAACAATCCACTTCTTCTCACCCTTCCAACCTAACCACACATTCAGCTAACCCTCCAGCTGACCCTTTCACTCTCACTTCACCACTAACACAAAAAGTAGAAATTCTTTCGAAGATGGGCCCACAATTGGAATTAAAACCCTTGCCCGACTCCCTTAAATATGTTTTCCTAGGTCCAAATCAGACCTTGCCCCTAATTATAAATTCTGGACTTACTGGGGCACAAGAACACAAACTTCTCCAGGTTTTGAGTAAATGTAAAAAAGTTATTGGCTAGACCCTTTCTGATCTTAAGGGTATTCATCCGTCCTATTGTACACATTGTATATATTTAGAGGACAATTCTCTCCCCTCCTACCAACCACAAAGGCGCTTGAACCCAATATCATCTATCCCATTTTTGACAGCTCTTGGGTTAGTCCAACACAAGTTGTGCCCAAAAAGGCAGGCCTAATAGATGTCACCAATGAAAATGGGGAGAATATAGCCACTCGAACTACCTCTTCTTGGCTTGTGTATTGATTACAAAAAATTAAACACCGCCACCAAGAAGGACCATTTTCTACTCTCCTTTACTGATCAAATCTTGGAGCAATTAGCCGGACGAGATTTTTACTATTTTCTGGATGGTTATTCCGACTATAATCAGGTAGTGGTTCATCCTGAGGACTAGGACAAAACAACTTTCACCTGTCCCTTCAGAACCTTTGCTTTCCGAAGAATGCCCTTTGGTCTTTGCAATGCACCTACGACTTTTCAAAGGTGTATGCTTGCAATATTTTCGGACCTGGTAGGTGAATGCTTAGAAGTCTTTATAGATGACTTCTATGTTTTTGGAGATTCTTTTGACCATTGTCTCAAGAACCTTGAAAGAATGCTCCAAAAATGCATAGAAGTCAATCTGGTCCTCAGTTGAGAAAAAAGTCATTTCATGGTCTAGGAAGGTATTATCTTGGGCCGTGTTATTTCAAAACAAGGAATCGTGGTAGATAAAGCAAAAATTGATGCTATATCTAAGCTCCCACCGCTCACTACTGTCAAACAGATCAGATCCTTTTTGGGTCATGTGGCTTTCTACCGTAGATTCATATAAAATTTTTCCCAAATCTCCAAGCCCTTAAGTCAGCTGCTTACTAAAGACCAGCCATTCGATTTTAACTATAAATGGCTGGAGAGTTTTTTGAGGTTGAAGAAGGAAGTTACTAAGGCACCAATATTGCAAGGACCTGATTGGAATAGTCCCTTTGAATTAATGACAAACGCCTCAGATTTTGTTGTGGGGGCCATTCTAGGGTAAAGAATTGGCAAGAAGCCCATTGTGATCTATTATGCTAGCAAAACTCTTGATGATGCACAACGAAATTACATGGTTACTGAAAAAGAACTTCTTGCCATTGTATTTGCCTTAGAAAAATTTAGATCTTATCTTTTGGGGTCACATGTCACTATATATACTGACCACTCAGTACTTAAATATTTGCTGACAGAAAAAGATGCGAAACCCCACCTTGTTTGTTGGATCCTGCTGCTCCAGGAATTTGACCTAAAAATCAAGGATAAGACGGGATCACAAAATGTAGTGGCTGACCATCTCTCTCGTCTTATGACGAATGACATAATGACCCCACCTAATCGATTCCTTGATGAAAGCATTTTAGTTGCCACTACCCTCCCTTGGTTTGCACCCATCGCAAACTATTTAGCAACAGAACGAATCCCCACTGATTGGCTAAAAATAAAATGGGATAAGTTCTTTGTTGACATTAAATACTATTTTTGGGAGGAGCCCGACCTTTTCTGCATTTATGTCGATCAGGTCATTTGATGATGTGACTCTGATTCTGAAATCCATGATATTCTGACACATTGTCATTCAATGGCCTGTGACGGACATTTTTTGGGCAAGAAAACTGCAACTAAAATCCTTAACGCGGGATTCTTTTGGCCCAGCTTGCACAAAGATGCTCATAATTTTGTTCGGTCCTGTGTGCGTTGCCAGAGCATCGGAAACATGACTCGGAAGGATATGATGCCCCTTACTCCTATTTTAGAGGTTGAAATTTTTGATGTTTGGGGCATCAACTTCATAGGACTGTTCATCAACTCTGATGGGTATTCTTATATACTAGTCGCAGTCGACTATGTTTCTAAGTGGATAGAAGCAATACCCACCCGCACTAATGATCACTGTGTGGTTGTCGAATTTCTTAAGAAGAATATTTTCTCAAGATTCGGCATTTCAAAAGCCATTATCAATGATGGAGGCTTACATTTCACTCATTCACAATTCCGTCACCTTCTTTCTAAATATGGGGTTAATCACAAAATTTTCATACGTTATCACCCCCAAACAAATGGCCAGGCAGAAGTTTCTAACCCGAAAATCAAAAATATTTTACAAAAGACGGTTAAGCCTGACCATAAAGACTGGTCCACTAAATTGGATGACACTTTATGGGCCTACCATACCACTTTTAAAACCCTGCTTGGCATGTCTCCCTTCCGTTTGAGTTTTGGGAAGGCATGCCATCTCCCGGTAGAACTTGAATATAGGACTTTTTGGGCAATAAAATAATTAAACATGGATTTATCTAACGTCGATATCCATAGAAAACTACAATTAACTACATTGGAAGAATTACGTAATTTTTCCTATGAAAACGCAATGATTTATAAAGACCGAACAAAGAAATTTCATGATAAATGCATTGTTCAGAAACACTTTGACGTTAATCAACGCGTTTGGCTTTTTGATGCTAGATTACGTCTTTTTCCTAGCAAATTAAAATCCAAATGGATCGACCCCTTTATTATCCTCAAAATTTATCCGTATGACGCTGTTGATCTTTTCGACCCTAAAACTAATACAACATTTCAAGTCAACGGCCAACGTTTAAAGCCCTATTTTGATCATACCTCGAATCTTCTGTCTGAATCCTTCGATTTCATTGAGCCAACCACCGTTGATCACTAATGCAAACTACGCCTGGTTGAATGACATAAAAGATAACACTGGATGGGAGGTAACCCATCATTTTCTTTCTGCTTCTTTTCCTTTCTTTTCCCCAGGTTTTGACTATCCTAAATCTGACTGCCTTTTACTATGGTAATCCCTTTTCCCTCCTATTGCATGAGGACATTGCATATCTTAAGCATGGGGGGTGTTTTTAAATTTTTGACGATCAATTTAGGATTTTCAAAACCTAAAAACATGCATTTTTCTTTAGTCATTTTATTTTCCTACTTGTATACCCAAAAAAAATAAAAATGTTGAAAACTTTTTGAGGAAAAATTTCAAATTGGGACTAAGGTTGAAAAACTCACTTTTGGTACAATGGGATTTAATCTTTAACAAACTAGGGATGAGGATGTGGATCTGATCATTAGAATTTCAAGGTCTATTTTTAAACTAGATCAGATATTCTTCTCTAAAATTCCACCTGAACTCATGATAGTTCAGGTGACTTGATCCTCTTTTGTAATATGGAAAGTATCTAGCTTAGTTTCTGATTCAAAAACTTGCATTTCTTGCAGAACTTCCTGTGTCAAATTTCACAAACAAGCCAACAAATAAAAACTACTAAAAATCAGAAAAACCTCCTGTTTGGCCGTAGTAAAAGTCTGAAGCAGATCATTGGTTCGAGTTCCCACTGCTGAGAAGGAGGAAAATGCCTCCTTTGAGGATGCGATGTCAACATGTTACCGCCTCGGTGTTGCTCCATATCTATATTTCATATCTTTAGACGGATCATTAAAGTGCATTTTAGCATCTCAAGTGTCTTGGACGGTGCTCTACCTATAGTGTTGGAGCAAGAGCTTGAGTTTTCTTGGAGCACCCCTTTACACCGCATTGTGTTCTGGGGTTGTGAGATCCTGGGTGGTGTCATGGATAGTGTTATCCCGAAGTACTGGCGCCAGAGCCCCCATGAGAATTGGTAACGGGAATGATGATCCCGACACATCTGTTGTAAGACTAAGCTAGAAATAAGCATGGGGAATAAAAAAAAAACCCTAAGTTTTAAACCAAAAACATGCCCTTATAAATGATGGCTTTTCACAAGCACAGACACAAGGTTTTAAAGGTTATTGTAAGTTGCGAATCAGATTCAAGAGTCAGAAAAATCCTCAAAACAAAAATTTCAAGTCATCTGAATTAACAAGGAGTCAATCTATGAATTTTCTAGAGGATGTCTTGATCCCATTTTGTCTAGTTTTTGGATTCAAAAATAAATCCCGATGTTTATCTTTAACAAATCCCGTACCTCCTGTGTTTAAACCAACCAAGGTCCCTTAATCTTTTTCTCCTTAAAGGTCGAAAAAATTAGTTTTCCCAAAAATTTCATTTTATAAATTAAAGTTTTGCTAAGAGACTAGCAAAAGATAAGCATGGGGGTATGATAAGCGCCAGTTTATCATCATTCTTTTGCATTAAAATAATCCTAGCTCTTAGGATTTTGCTTCGTAAATAGGTTTTTTTGGGTTGCATTTAGTCATAAATTAGGTTAGGCATGCATTGCATTTTTTCTTGTCTTTTTAATGTGCTTTAGTGAGTGTTAGGGATGAACAGATCAACAGATTCCTAGAACCCTAGCACTCAGGAAGGCAACAGGTGAAGAAGAAGCTCAAACTAGTTAGAACTCAGCTTGATCTAGCTCACCATAGTTGAAATCCAGCTTACTTGGACTAGGGTTAGCTCATCCTAGCTCCATTTAGCTCATCTCAGCTGAATGGCAGCTCAAGAGAGCTCATCTTAGCTCACCTTAGCTCAGGTTAGCTCAGATCCAGCTCAACTTAGCTGAGTCAAGCTCATCTCAGCTCCCGTAAGTTCACAGGGAGCTCTAGCTAGCTCAGTTGAGTTGGCTAGACTTTACCGCAGCTCAGGTCCAGCTACATCCATCTCCACTCCACTCCAGCCAGCTGAAGATGACTTCATTTCAGCTCAGGAGGCTCAAGTCCAGCTCCCATGGACTCAGCTTAGCTCAACTCAGTTGAGCTAAGCTACCTTAGCTACCTCAACCAGCTTGATCCTCCCTGGGAGCACCAGACCCAGCTCACCTCAGCTCATTTTGGTAGAAGCCAACTCACTTTAGCTTGGCTTAGCAGCTAGCAAAGAACTAGCAAGCTAAGCCAGCTAGAGTAGCTCCATGCCACCCCCTTCAGTAGCTGCCAGCTCCAGTTCAAGCTCCAGACTTCTCCTCCTCAGCCCTCTCTTCAAACCCTAGCTCCAATACCTCCTCCTCTACTCCACTACTAGCTTAGCTTAGCTTAGCTATGCTCTAGCTCCCTTGGCTTTTACCACCTAAAAACTCTACCTAATAACTCCACCAACTAGCTTCACTTAAGCTCTACATAAGCTAACCCTACTTCCACCACACCTTGGCACCAACCTAGCCTACCCACTACCTCCAAAAGACACTACAAAGTGGTACCAAAACCTCTCATAACCACTCACCAATTGGCACCACTTTTTCCCTCCAAAACCCCCTTCATCTCCACCACATATCTTCCCTTAAACCCATCTCCACCATCCACCTAACCCCCCTTCTAGAAGCCCTCATGGTGGCATCGAAACCAAGGCGTCCCTTCATGGTTGGTGCCACCTTTAGGTGGCTCTTCACCATCATAACCACCACCTTCACACCCCCTACTTGGCGCCAACTATTCTCCACCATAAGATCACCTAACCACCCCCATCTTCCCATCTTAGCCATCCATTTCAAGAGTCAACTTAACCCTCTCATCCTACCCTATAAAAAGACCAACACCCACCACCTTACAACCTATCCTTGGCTAGCAAAATACCTCTTATATTCTACCTATAGCTCATGCCCAAGAGAGGAGAAGAAGAAGAAGATTAAGGGGATATTCTATGCCCTTGGTGCCTTCCCCTCTTCCCTTCTCTCTTGTGCCCACTCCAGCCAAAGGAGAAGCTAGGCAAGGAAGACCTTTGGAGGAGGTCTTGAAGGTGGTCCACGCCACCTTGGAGGAGAGCTTAGAGGTGGTCCATGCCACCTTGGAGGGAAGCCTTGGCACGCCCCCTACTTCAAGGTTTGCCAAGGAAACTACACCTTGAAGAATTTTGCAAGGAGAAGGAGGAGCTCTTTTTGATTGCGGGAGCAGCCGCAATTGCAGCAAGAGCCTCGCCATCTTCACCATCATTTCAGAGGATTTTTGTGTTTTCATTACATGCATCTTTAATTCTAGTAGTTTAAGCATTCTTCTACTATATTTTTTATAAAACAATTCCTCAATCTTATACAAGTTGCCTTCATTAGATTATTTTAGTCTTGAATGCAATTTAAATTTCCGTTTTGAGCACTCACTTCCCTCCCTCTCTAATTACCCTAGGCCTTCACGTGCCTAGGGTGAGCTTAGAAGGAAGGTAGCTCTTGTCACCTAGGGTTACTATTAGGAGTATTTAGCATTAATTCGAAATCCTTATTATTTCAATTACAAAACAAAAAAAATGATATATTGAAAAAATCAAAAAGAAAGTTGAGATTTATTTTCTAAGCAAGAGATTTGATTGCAAGCATATTGCCTCCTTGGACGACCCTAGATGCTCCCGTATCTAGGTTTTACAAATTTTAAAGCAAATTCATTTTTTTGCATTGCAACGACTTAAAATCCTAATTTAACAAATCGTGCAAAAACACGATCACTCATCATAGCTAAAATGCCAAAGTTAAGTTAGAAACTAGGTTTAATACTATCTAATTAACATAATAAATAGGTTAAGTGTAAAAATTAACAGAAATGACCTAAAACACATAATTTGTGCTAAAAACACATAATTAGGTCATACTTGGAGAATTTCTATTTAGGAAACATATTTGATGATCCAAATGTCAATTGAATACCTATTTGAGTTCAAAAGTACAAATCAAGGGTTAAATCATGTTCTAATATGTTCAATTAAGCTTCAATAATAAACTCATAGTATTTGGACATTATTATGACCTTGCATTTATTAGATTACATCTAGGTCTTTCCTTCCTTTACATTTCATGCATATAAAAGTTCTAAGGACTTCTTTATAAGCCGCGGGGGCTCATTTGCAAGGTTCTAGGTACTGCTCTGACTTGATTTCTATCACTAATGGGTTTATGCATAATTTGTGCAGAGTTTTGCTATAAGGGCGTGCAGGTAATTTACCAAACACACCTGATACTGTACATTAACAAAGCCCTTGCAAGGAATACGTTGTACCACGGTTGTCCATTCATTGTTCCATTCTTCAAATGGTTGATCTTGATTGATTCACCTCATACCTTTGCGCAAAGCTTCATTACCTCCTCCATATCCTATCCTATAGTGGGATTACATAAAGCTTCCTGATGAGAGCCTCATCATGAGCCATAACTAGCTCATTTTGACCCAATAAAGAAGATAAAAGCTCCTACATAACCTAGAAGAAGACCTAAATGAAGGAATAAGTGCTCTGAGAAGAAAACATGAAATAAAGGTTAAAATCGTAATTTTACCATTGCAGTACATAAACGAGATTTCTCAGAGACAAAACATAAGTCAAATGGTTTAAATGAGATAAAAAGTGGGTTGAGTCAATCAGAAATGGGTTCATGTGCAATCCAGGAATTAAATGACAGTTGGTAACCCTAAAACAGACCTGCTTAAATCAACAAGGTTCCGGTCAGGATAAAAATCAAGTAAACCCTCTAAAAATCATGGAAAATATCCTCTAGGGTTTAGACACTTAATTTGGCCTTTGGAACCTAGTTTGACCTAGAATAGGTCCTAGCTCATTAATTGACCAAATTTAGGTTTTTATGCAAAATGTCCAGTCAAACGAGGTCAAACCTAAAATCCAACTTCACCATTGGATTCCTTAGGTCCAAATTAAGTTTGTACCAAAATTTGGACCTAAGGAGAGGTCATCTTGACCTACTTTGCAATTTAGTACACCTAAATCATAATTTGGTCCCTATCTTTTGAAATCATCGCAGAGAGCCCCCTAACTTCCTCACCAACCTTTGCAATCAGGTCCTTCCACCATTGTTAGGGTATAACCAACCTCCGGCGAGGTTTAGAGAGGGATTACTCTCTGATTCCTCAGAGATCCTCTCCCAGAAATGGAAGGGAGATTCTCTGAGGAATTTCCTTAAATCTAAGGCCAATCACAATCTCTGGTGTGAACCCAATCTCTCGTGCGAACGCACAAGGGATTTGGGTATCTAACCTCTTTCCTTGTCCGACGAGCCATCAGAGACAAAGGCGTGCCCTCCACGCTCTAAAAGCACGGCCCAGTGCCTATAAAAGAACCTCCAAACCCGGCCGCTCATCTTCAGCTTGACTTGCTGGACGTCCACCTCCAATTCGTCTCTTCTTCTCCGGCCAAGAACCCAGCGAGCTCCGGCGAGCCCCCCTCCCCTCCCTCTTCTCTTTGCCACAAGACCAGTGGCAGAGACATCTTCCTGATCCTCCTCCGCGTCGCGCAATACCCTCGCACGCCGCCTCAGCCCCGTCGTTGTCGCCATCCTCCTCCACTGGGCAGCTTCTTCTCCGGCGACAGCAGGTACAGCTGTCTGCCTCTCCGTCCCCTTCATCCCTATAAGTAGGTTAGATTTGTTCTCCATCTTTCCCTCTCTCTTTTCCCCCTGTTATTTCATTTAATTGCCCCTCTACCGTCGCTGACCACCTCCAGGTTAGATTTGTTCTCCATCTTTCCCTCTCTCTTTTCCCCCTGTTATTTCATTTAATTGCCCCTCTACCGTCGCTGACCACCTCCATCTTCCTCGCCTCCGACCGACCTCCGGCGAGCCGCATCCACCATTCCACCCCTCCACACGGCTCGCCAATCATCTCATAAGCTCCGCCTCACCACAAGGAACAATCGCCCCCCCTCCACTGCCACTCCACACCTCCACAGTAGCCCCCCGAACTCACCCACACCTCCGATCGCAGGACGACCTAGGTACGCACACCTAGGCCGTCCCACGACCTGCAGCACCGTTCACCACCTTTGCCGTGCCACAGCGAAGGTGCCCAGCTGGTTTGATTAGGCCGTGCTTGTGTTTGACTGGATTTCAGTCCTGTCGCCATTGACGGTTGAAACAGCTTCGCAGCAGCTCCAGGCATCAAGTCTTCCAGGCTTCACGCGCAGCAAATTTGCGCGAGCAGTGCAAAGCCCTCGGGTCTAGCAAGGAGCGTTGCGAAGCCCGCAGCTTTGGCAATTGCACGAAGAAAGCTCTACGGGCGCGCGCGAGATTGGGGCAGGCTAGATAGTCCCACATCGGTGAAACGCAACGCACAAGTATGCTTTAAATTGAATTTGTGCTATCTGTTGTTCACCTCCGAACACACAGGGGTGAGGTCCCTCACCTGACCCACGCCCGCCTCGTCCGCGGTTTCACCTCGCGGATCTGGTGGGATCCGACCGGACCCTAATCTGAGCACTCCTCGCGCATCACCCACCTGCCGGTGCGCCTGGTCCCGGGTGCGAGATCCGACCCGAATACCCGTGGCTCTGGGAGAGCGTCCTTGAGAGAATTGCAGAGAGAGAGAGAGACATTCGGGTAGGGGGAAAAGGGTAGGTTTTGCTCTCTGTGTAGGCAGGCTGAACGTTGAGGAAGAAAGACTTAGCCGCGAGGGAGAAGAAACGAAAGAAGTAGAAGAAGAGGCTGAGCAAGGCAGAGAAGAAGAAGAAAGAAGAGACCAAGGCAGAAAAAGCCTTCGCAGAAAGCCAACACAGAATCAGAAGAAGATAGAAGGAAGAACAGAAGACCAAGGAAGAGGAAGAAGCATTCACAGAAGAGAAAAGAAGAAGGAAGAAGGAGAGACTGTTGAGAAGAAGAGAAAGAAGCAAGGCAAAAGAGAGGCTGCAGAGAAAGAAATATCAGAAGAGAAGAATAACACTTTTAAGACGTCTGATCACAAGATCAGACGTCCAATTTCATTTCTTTTGTCATAATTACTTTTAACCGCATACATTCATATTTGAATTAAAGTTTTGAGTAAATTAGAGTGTTCAATTACATTTGAGATTAGTAGTAAATTCCAATTGCTCCCTGTGTTCGACCTCGGATACTCCGATTTTCAAGTAATAAAAACTCTTTATTTATTTGAACGCTTTTTCGGCTATACTACAACGTGACATTCTTTAAAATCCGACCGAGCGCTACAAACACTTCCTGTGCTCCTCCCCTTCTCTCATCCACTGCTCCCACCCAAATTGGCTAAGCACACTATGCAGTGCCCAGATCTCTTCTATCACCTTTAAAAGGGCTTCATGGAGACTGGCGCACATATCAACTCCTTTCCTACATTCTTGAGTTGGTCGTTCACTCCCTCGGTGCTCTTCTTCCTCAATTTCAAATGGTGCCATTGTTAGTAGCGATGGAGCTTCTTCTCTCTGATTCTTCCACGTCGCTAGGGATGACGTATGCTTGAGGACGACCCTGAGCTCCTCTTGTGGGCTTTCACTTCATCGGAGACTTTTCTTACTTCGTCGCCACGGCCACCAACCATGGTTCTTCTCATAGATCCCATTCCTTTGATTAGATTAGGTTTTACATACTTTCTTAGTGTAGTTTACTACTTTGTTAGCTTAGTTTAGATCAGTTAGAGTACCAATTACCAATTGATTTTATCCGAATTAGTTTAGATTAGGAGTAGACTAGTTAGATTCAATTCCACCCTCTCCTATTAATTCAGACCAGAGAGGTATTTTCTCACCTTCATTTCGATCCACTGATCTTCCTCATCATCTCACAATCTGCATTTCATTGTTTTCATCGCATTTTAATCCATACTCCACCCTATTCACTCGAGCATATTTAGATTTGAAGTTTCCCAATTTCGAGATCTAAATAGCGCTTAAATCCACTGGGGGTTCTCTCCATTCACTCCATCTAATCACAAAGACCCCCCATCTAGTTTTGATTGCATCGATTCGCTCAATTCATTTGGATTTGAGTTTTACGCCCAATTGCAAGATTTGGAGTCAATTTGATTTGAAAAGGATTTAATCGAGCGAATTGAGTTTTTATTCACTTAATTGGATGCAATGCAATGATTCTAAGATGTTTCGAGTGGATTTTTATATTCAGACAGGCATAAGCCCAATTTGAGTTGCATTTTGGGTAGTTTAGCCAATGAATCTCAGATTCATTGTGATGAGGCTTAACAATGACCCATCTGATTTTTCTATGATTGCCTAAGGTCCTAAACACTAATTGATAGTGTTTAGGAGCTCCCGGTGATTAGATCATCTGGGCTAATCCAAATTAAAAGCCTAATTTAGGGGGCATTGCTTGGTGATGAAAAATGCTTTCAATTTGATAATCAGGGCTGAATTGAGTTTTTGGGAATCCTAATAGAGGTTTTGATTCATGTCGCAAGTGGAATTAAAGCTTAGTTTGATCCATTCGTCTTGTGTTTTCTATGACAAAGGGGATTGATCAAATTAGAGTGTTTAAGGTTTCTTGGAGTCATGATTCAGTGTTAATGGATTTCAGATCTTCTATGGAATGTTTGCAACATATTTCAATGTAAATTTAAGTGGATTGAATATGATCTGATATAGATCAAAGTAGCAGTTGTAGCAGTTGCTTTGTTTATTGTTTGAAGTTTTTGTTTTTGAGGGATATAATCACTAACTTCAATTGGATTTGAGGATGAAAATTTTTCCTGGGATTTATTAAATCCAGATCTAAGTTTGGTTTCATGAGCAGCAAATCTGACCTATAAGGTTTGAAGGAGGCCTGATTCAGGCTTTGGACAGTAAAGCTGATAGCAACAACAACAACTGCTACTGGTTTGGTCTGATTTGAGGAGTTCTGAGTTGAGTTCTTGCGTTTTTGTGAGCTTCTAGTGTGTTGTATGGATAGATCTCATGTGAACAAGCCTTCTTGTATTTTTGTAGGCCAAATTTGATCGAATTATAGCTTGTAATAGATGTTTAACTTCAATGGCAGCACATTCATTGCATTATCTATCCAATAAGCTAATTTTAATGAAATCTGAAGTGAAAATCAGGTTTTATTGTCCAATCAAGTTTCATAATGTTTGCTGGAAGTTTTTGAATGATCACACTACATTTCCATCCATTCAAACCAGGTTTCATGCCTTAGGTTCTACTTCTCTCAACTCATTTAAGCCACATTTGGGTGAACTTGTAAATACATTAAAAAACACAAAAAAATTGTAAATAAATAAAATTAAAGTGTCTTGAGTGTGATTAGATATTTTTTAGATGTGTGCAAGGTTTGAGACTATTCTGAATCCTCTAGCTGGTAGAATATACCAATAGATAGTTTAGTTTACTCTACTAAATAAAGGAACTCAATTTGAAGAATGCAAAAAAACCCTCTCTTATCTCCTCTCATCTTCTCTCTCTCTTCTCTAACATCTATAAAACATAAAAATACTATGAAAACTTGAAAAAGTCCAAAAATACGTTGTATATAGTATTTATACTTGTAAATATAAATTAAATACTAAGTTAAATGTAAATAATAAAATATATAGCTATAATGTACAAAACTAACTTATATATGTATTATATTTATTTAATTAAGTATTTTTGTTGAGTGATAATGTATATATCATAATTATATAATTATCTATCTATTTATAATAGATTATATGTACATATACTTAGGTAATTATAAATAAATACGTATACATGTACAAACATATTTATAAATGTATATGCTTATTAAAGTAATTATTATATACTATACTATACCTGTATATTTGTTTAATTAAGTATTTATCGTATATAATTAAGTTAATAACTTAATTAGCTAAGTTATTAAGTTAAAATAAATTAAATTAGTAAATTAATTAATTATTGAAGAAAATTATCTTGTACATTTTCATATAATAATTTTAATTATTTGCAACCTATTTAAAATAAATTTATAATATATAATAGTATTTATAATATAATTATGTATTTATCTATTAAAATCAAGTACATAAATATGTTTCAAAAAATCATGTACATAAATGTATATAAATTAAAATAAATTACCAAAAATAAATTAAAATGTGTAATAAATACTTTATAATGTATATTAACTAAATTATAACTCAATTGGGTAGTTACATTATCAATTTGTACATTAATTAAGTAATTAAGTAGTAATTTAACATGTATAATTAGCTAAATTTAATTTTTTTAAATATAATTAAATAATTAATATTGTAAATTAAATATGCAATTAAGTAGCCTTATGTATAAGCTTTCAAATCATATGAATTATTTTGAGAAAGAACTTCAATTGGATACGAAATTCTATGTCTGAAATTGCCTTGATCGCATAGTTTTGTACACGACATGCGCATACGATTTCACGCTATTATAGTGCCACATCATGGACCTAAGATCATTGGTAGTGATATAAGTGCACCAGTGCTCACGACCTTTCTAGTCGTCAGTGCCGGGCGCACATTATTGAGCATATAAGCATTAGTGCACCTGCAGGTGCGCATGTGCATGTGCGTGCATGGATGCATGTGAGCATGTGGGTGTAGGCCTATTGGGCCTAAAAATGGACAAAATACACCTAATAATGAATTAGGGCCCAGTCTAGTAGCGGTATCGATCTGACCCACTAGGGACGTTGATCCTGCGAAAGACTTAGGCCTGCTAACCAATAATTTTTGTCTAACTTAGAGTTTAACCATGTTTAAGTTAAAAAGAAAATAAACAAGTGTTGTGAGTTCTTGTGTGTTAAGTGTACATAGTGTGCTTTGTGTGTGCGTGTATATATAATAATTAATAAGTATTAGTATATATACAAGTAAAGAGTACATATGTATATTTGTATATGCAATATATATAGTTAGAGTATGCATAGTTTTGCCTTATATGTACATATGTTTTTAAGGTTTTAGTGATGTGTATATTTGTCACTATACATTTATTATATGTCACTATAGACAGAATTATATGTTAGTATAGCATATATTAGTATATATTTGTAGTCTTTTTGTACCTCCACTTAAGCATTACTTAGCATAGTTGTAAATAACTAACATATAGTAGTTTAAATTAGTTTTTGATGCCTTTCCACTTGTAAATATGTTTGAGGCATTGTTATTCACATTTATTATTTTATTTTGTATATAATTGACTTAGATTAATTAATTCTTTGATCCATTCATTCTTTTTGTAAATAGATTTGACATTTTTGGAATAAAAGAGTATTTTTGGATGATAGAGAGTGATATATATAAATAACTGTCTCCCAGTGAATGACCTGTAATAAATTGGTAAAAATTATGTAATTAAATAAATGATTTGATTTTCATCTAGATTGCATCTATAGTACAACATAAGAATGACTAATTAAC
Organism: Thalassia testudinum; assembly: GCA_037157565.1. Lineage (NCBI taxonomy): Eukaryota > Viridiplantae > Streptophyta > Magnoliopsida > Alismatales > Hydrocharitaceae > Thalassia > Thalassia testudinum. The sequence goes on along the minus strand of JAZHRO010000035.1, from coordinate 34,463,489 downwards.
ATGTGATCCAGATGTCCAATCAATTTTTTTTGGTGTTGTTATCGGGGAGGCAACACTTTATATGCCAAAATATTCTTTTATTACTTATTTTTGTATATATTTCTATTTTCTTTGTTTATAGTCATTCTTTCATTCAAATTCTTTGTTGTATATACATTATTTGATTCATTATATTCTTTGATTTGTTTTACTAATCATTGTTGTTTTTTTGCTGCACTTGAGGAGTAAGAGAGTGTCGTCTTCCTGGAGGAGTCGTCTTCTTAGTGGCCGCGTTGCACTTCTGACCTGACTTCCAGGAGGAGTTTTTCCCGATGGAGTTGTAGAGATTTTCCCATTTTTCCTAGATTAGTGTAGTTAGTAGTTAGGCTTAGGATTATACTTAGGATTTATTTTGTTAGGCATAAGTTGTGAGAGCCTATTCTCACACATTATTGTAATAATTTGGACTGTGGACTCTTTATTATTTCTCTCTACTCATCTCTCCTCGATGTGGGTTTTTTCATACCTCTTTCCTTTTCGATTTAATTTTGTTTGTTGCATTATCAAAAATAAAAAAATTTAGAGGAAAATAAAAATACCAAAAAGATTTCATCTCTTATCTAGCAGCAACATTACATAGGCATCCATATTTAGGTTTGCATCTATCCTGCTAGATTTTATTTCAGTCAAATTGCATCAAATTGTTGAGTGTTGGAGATAGGTACGCCTTTCTATCTTACTTAACTCCTGCCATCTCTAGCATTTGACTTAATTAAACAGGACCATCCTTTATCTGAAAAGATTAAAAAGTGAGATCTTCCTAAAATTCAAATCTTAAGAAGAATCAAATTCAAAAGGAGACGTAATAATATGCTTGAAACCTTGATTGTGTTTTCACCGCATTCTGTTGTTTGATTATCATGTACACACTACATGATCACTTAAGGAACACAACACACAATTTCTATCTCATCTCCTTCTACAACCACAAGAATCTAGATTCGCATGCCGATCTTATCTAGATTCTGAGCGGATTTTAGAGGTCTGCACCTCGCTAGGTTATCCTAGGATGCATATAATTGTACTGAGACAATTGTTTGCATACTATCTATTTTGCATAGCAAACCCTTAGGCAAAACATTCGAGTTTTTTCGCTGACTTGACTATTGCTTGGTCTTGGTCTTGTGATTGAGATTTCTTGGGATTTCTGATTTTCTGATTGATTGAGCTTGAGATTACCATCCTTGAGTTTGTGACCATTTGCATTCAAGAATTTTCAAAAGCTGACTCATGGATGGTTGGAGGTCCCAAAACCCATCTTTAGTACCTCCCTTGGGTGCTGATGCTCAAGCCTCTACTTCCACTTCCATGCCTTCCACATCTAATCCTATACCTCTAGAGCCTCAAATTGCCATCCACCACTCCACTCATCCAGAGGATGATCATGATTCTACACAATACGAGGATTTTGATGAGGATCCTCCTCATCTTTTTGCACATTATCCTCCACACTACCACCTCCAATACATAGGTTTCAACCTCCTCTCTACCTTAACTTTCCTAATCACCCTCAACTAGAGAGACGTGCGCAACCTAACCTGCAACACCTGTACAACACTCAATTGCAAATGAATACACTGACACAATAGGTGCAATAGCTTGCACAAGCTATTAATCTTTTAGCAAACCCCCATCCCCAGGCTCGTAGACCTCAACTGTGGGATTACTATAATCCCGCAGTTGCCCATCCTATGCTTGCGATTCGATATCCCGTTGGGGGTCGTGTTGTTGAATTGAAGCCAAATATAATTGCCTTAATCCTCACTTCCATGGTCTTGCTTCTGAGGACTCTTTTCAACATCTAGAGGAACTGAAAAATCTTGCTTAGACCTTGGGTCCGTAGGGCCATGATCAACACACGTTGTTGATGAAAATGTTCTCTTTGTCACTAGAAGACAAAGCCACCTTCTGGTATAGAACCCATGCACAAACTACACCCATAGAAACCTGGCCTTCTTTTGAACATGAGTTCCTAAGGAAGTACTTTCCTGTAGGTCACACAAACTCTTTGAGGCGTGCTATCACTATCTTTTCACAAAACATCGGAGAACAAATGCATCAGGATTGGGAAAGATTCCATGGGCTTCTAAGAAAGTGTCCCCATCATGGTGTCTCACACTAGCAACAGGTCCAGATATTCTATCTTGGACTCCATGATTACACAAGAAACTTTGTCGATGCTGCATGTGGAGGCAATTTGTTGTGTCAGGATGAGGATTTTGCCTTCGAGCTCTTTGAAGGCATGCCTGAGAACTCTATTAACAATGCTTTGATGAGCATTTTTAATAGAAAATACTCACACTTCCACACACATTTAGGGGTATGCAAAGCCCAATCCATCACACGTGATTTAGAGATAGTGGCTAATCAACTGGACAAAGTGGGTTTAATCGAGAAGAAAGTAGATGAAGTATGAAAATTCCTATTTAAACCTCCGTCTTCTTCTTCTTAGTCACCTGCACCACATACTTCTTCTCAGTTTCCTACAGGGAGGGAAACTTTGAACAATCTATTTGTGACACCACCACCACCATCTGACTATTCCTATGCATATCCTTCATCGGCTAGAGGACCCTTTGTTCCTCCATACACTGAATTCCCTACACCTCTCGAAGCTTCGGAGGAGCTTTATGCCATTCACAACAACCCATATTCGCAAACCTTTAACCCTGGATGGTGTAATCTTCCAAATTTCTCATGGTTAGGAAATACACAGAGACACAACTTCCAACAACCTTCAATACCACCACTACAAAACCTAACCAGAGCACCACCTCTACAACCACAAGCACAACTACACAGGTATCCATTGCGTGCCTACTAGCAGCCCCAACTAAGGTCCACCTAGTACTCTCAATTTGGGCTTGCACAAGATGACCAGTTGGGGTCCATCATGAAAGCTCTTACTGATATGCAATAACAAAGCATTGCTATGCACTAGAGACAGGGCATAGCATTAGCTGAGATGAGAGCCCAACTAAAACACTTAGCTGCACCCCGTCAAGCACATACACTTCCATCTCAGGCAAAACCCAACCCTAGGAACATACTCGCCCAGAGGTATGTACAACTTAGACTTCCTGTGCAAGGTCAAGCACATCTTATCTCACAAACCTTGCACAAGCTTGATTCTACACAGATCCTAATTCTTCCTATTCACAACTTCAACCACCTCTCCTACCTAATTCTGACACACCGTCTACATCTAGGGTTGAACTTAATGCCATCACAATTAGGAGTGGTAGAAGTACTGTATATCCACCATTTCCTACTTCTACATCTCTTCCTGGACCTTCCACTTCCACTCCTCCATTTGATTTATCTCTTCCTGACTCTTCTCAACCTAGGAATGACCCTCCCATTACCACTTCTATACCATTTCTAGAGGCTTAAAAGAAGAAGCAAACTAATGTAGCACCTACGGAGGATTTGTTTAAGCTCTTTGAGCAAGTCCATATAAACATCCCCTTGTTGGATGTGATCTGCCACAATCCACTTTACGCTAAGTTCTTGAAAGACCTATGTACACCTAAGCGTAAAGCTAGATTACAGAAAGGGAGTTGTGTTGGTGCTAGAGCACCACGATCGTTTGTTTTGATGATAACAAAACACCTGTCATTTAACATTTGCACTTGGAGTCTTAGATTTTAGGCAAATTGCAAATGGAGACATGACCAGACGGAGTTCGAGCTTGCATCTAGGATGGATTGGAAGAGCTTGATGGAAAACAAAGGAGATTCGCGAGGAGCGATGGCTTGAAGAAGGAAGGAGATGAAGAATATGATAGATTTTCTTCTCTTGTACTCTTTGTATTTTTCACTTCTTTTGTTGATCTTTATTTTGGTTACTTAGATTCATGTTAAAGAGCCTCAAAGTACCCTAACAGTAGTCTTAGGAACACCAGCACAACCCTAGGATACTTAGGTTTTCTGTAGAAAACTTAGAAAATAATATAGGGTTCAAATAGCTTTTCCAGACGTCTAATTCCAAAATAAGACGTCTGATAATGTGTTTTAAGACGTCTGACTATTGATTCAGATGTCTGATAACATTTAGGCTGGACTTGTTAGCTCTGTCTGATGAAATCAGACGTCCAGACCTTAGACCAGACATCTTAGAAGACGTCTGATAACTTTGCCAGACGTCCAATTAGTGGACCGTTGGCTCCCTTATCAAACACCAGAGGATATGACCATTAGAGCCTTATCAGACGTCCGTAGCCCTTTCCAGACATCTGATAAATGACCATTTTGCCTCAGCTGACCCAAAATCTCTTCTCAGAGATTTTCTAGCCGTTGCAATTCTTGGAAATCCATTCCCACGAAAAAGTAGATTTCCAGACATCCAGACATAGTGTCAGACGTCCTGTATGTCGTCTGATGGACTTGCGCTAGAACCCTGTTTAGATCTGATTCAAGACAGGAAGAAACCCGCATAAAATCAGACGTCTGACCTTATTTTCACACGTCTTAAACAGGCTTCCCAGACGTCTGATGCCAGGATCATACGTCTGATAACCCTATCAGTGCAATCATTGTTCTTGATTTCGGCCTGATTCTCTTGGGCTTTGCTCCCAACGGCTATGGAAGCTTTCCAAAGCCTTCATAAAGCCTCTATAAATAGAGGGGAACCTTTTGCACACAAGATACACCCAAGCAATACACTTTCACACCATTTTGTGTCTCTTGATCCCAAGAAGAAAAGCTCTTGCTCTCCAAGCTCAAGTTCTTCATCTTGAGAGCATTAAGCCCTTGCGCACCCGCTCTCCCGCTGTAGTTCACCAGAGCGACATTGCGCTGTCTCGTGGCTCACGCACCCGCGTCATCGATTCGACGCACTCCTTACAAAGGGGAGTTTCCTAATTCCTATAGAAGCTAGGTTTAAATCTTTGTTGGCTCTATAGGACTATACTTGTTATTTTATCTTTGTTATTTGGTTGGGTATTCGCTTTGCGAATTCCCATCTTCTTCGTGGGACAAAATCCTTCTCGTGAAGAGAAGGGGTTGAGGAACGCTACCCTCGCACTTGTAGCGTGGTTGTAATTGAGGTTGAATCACCCTCGTTTAAGTGATTCGTTTAGTGGATTTGATCAACTTAGTTGATCGGAAAATCCTAACTTGAGAGGGTTAGGTGGTGGTTTTTACCCAGTTTGGGTTTCCACCTATAAATAATTGTGCACATTGTGTGATTGAATTTTTGTGAGATTGCTTTACATTATATTCCACATTTTTTTTACGTCATGCTGATCTCACCCCCTCCATTTCCTACAAGTTGTCTTATTATTCTTTTGAAAGAAGTGAGTTCCATTTTCTCCAGCAACCTCCTTTTGAAAAAGAAAGACCTAGGCACCACTCTTCTCTCCTGTATGATAGGAAACACCACATTCAATAGAGCCTTATTGGACTTAGGTGCTTCCATCAATCTTATCCCAACCTTCTTCTTGACTCATTTCGAGGTTGGCAATCTAAAGTCAACTGAGGTGTCCCTGCAATTAGCTGATTGATCAGTTAAGACACCTCAAGGAGTGTTGGAGGATGTTATTGTGCGAGTCAAAGACTTCTATTTTCCTGTGGATTTTATTGTCCTTGACATGCAAGTACCTGAGGATATACAAAAGACACTCATCATACTAGGGAGACCTTTCTTAGCGACAACTAAGGCGAACATAGACTGTGAGGAGGGCCTTTTAGAATTGAAATTTGGAGATCAAAGGATGAAATTTGATATTTTCAAGGTACAGAAGGGACCATCTTATAGTTTAATTGAAGAGATTTGTTCTTTGGATTCTTTGGACAAGTTGGTCGAGGATACACTGATTGATTCACTTACCTTAGAACCTCAATTCCCTTCTACATTTGATCTAACTCTTCCTGAGACACCAACTAGAGAGACTCTGGACTTACCTCCAATTCCTTTAGCCTCTTTAGGATCTTTTGAGATCTCCACACCTGCTCCTTCACTTGATCCTATACCTGTTGAACTCAAACCTCTTCCTGATTCTGTCAAATATGTCTTCTTAGGATAAGATTAGACTTATCCTGTGATTATCAACTCTCACTTATCTTTTGATCAGGAATCACAACTCATTTCTATCCTGAGGGAACATAGACAGGCAAAAGGATGGAGCCTAGCTGACCTCACTGGTAATAGTCCTTCTTACTACCCTCATAGGATCTTCACTGAAGAAGGATCTAGACCTACACGGCAGCCACAACATAGACTAAACCCTACATTGTAGGAAGTAGTTAAAAATGAGATCATCAAGTGGTTAGACAATGGAATAATTTTTCCTATCTCTGATAGTCAGGGGGTAAGTCTTGTTCAGGTTGTGCCTAAGAAGGTTGGACTTATCGTAATAACCACTGAGTCTGGAGAAGTCATCCCTACCCAAATTGCAAGTTCGTGGCGGGTATGTATTGACCACCGCAAGCTCAACCAAGACACGAAGAAAGATCATTTCCCATTGCCTTTCATTGATCAGATACTAGAAAGACTGCCAAGGAATAGATTTTTCTAATTTTTGGATGGCTACATAGGCTATAATCAGGTGGCAATTCACCCTGATGACTAAGAAAAAATGACCTTCACCTACCTTTATGGAACCTTTGCTTTTCGTAGAATGCCATTTGGATTGTGCAACGCACTTGCTAGTTTTCAGCAATGTATGTTTGCAATCTTTTATGATTTGGTAGGTAATTATTTAGAAGTCTTCATGGATGACTTTTCATCATTTGGGATTACTTTTGAAACTTGCCTAGACCACCTGACCAAGGTCCTACAAAGATGTATCAAAGTGAATCTGGTACTTTCCTAGGAGAAATCACACTTTGTGGTACCAGAAGGACTTGTTTTAGGTCACATTATTTCTGAGAGGAATTGAGGTTGACCATGCGAAGGTGAAATTGATTTCTGACTGGTCATTACCTTCGTTGGTTAAATAGATTCCATCTATTCTTGAGCATGTTGGTTTTTATTGCCGCTTTATAGCATACTTCTCCAAAAACAGCCCAACATCTCACCAATCGCCTCTCTAGGGATGTAGACTTCCAAATCTCTAACGATTATGTTCATGCATATACGACACTTTGTGATCTGCTTACCCAAACACAAATACTGCAACCCCCAGATTGGTCTTACCCTTTTGAGATCATGTGTAATGCCTCTGATTATGTAGTAGGGGCTATCCTTGGGCAAAAATTAGATGGAAAACCAACACTCATCTACTATGCTAGCAAGACCTTAGATGAAGCATAGAGGAATTACACAGTCATCGAAAAGGAATTGTTGGCAATAGTATTTGAGCTTGAAAAATTCAGACCTTATTTTTTAGGTTCCCATATTATAGTCTACATAGACCACACAACAGTTCGATATCTTCTCGCCAAGAAGGACGGGAATTCTTGCTTGATTAGATGGATCTTATTTTTGCAGGAATTTGATTTAGAGATTTGTGACAAGGCTGAGAAGTAGAATGTGGTAGTTGACCACTTATCCTGCCTTCCTTTCGAAGCAATCTCTCCTTCACTTTCTATTGTTGACCACTTCCCTGATGAGCAATTGCTGGTCATTCATTCTGATCATTCCTAGTATGCTGACATTGTCAACTACCTAGCTTCTAGAATCATTCCCTCTGATTGGGTCTGACATGAAAAGGATAGACTTAGATCCGAAGCCAAGCACTATTACTAGGATGAACCATGGTTATTCAAACACTGTAAAGACTAGATTCTTAGGAAGTGTGTCCCTAATAAGGAGATAGAGAGCATTCTATCATTCTGCCATGACTAGGCGTGTGGCGATCATTTCTCTGGAAAAAAGACCGCTGCCAAGATTTTATAGAGCGATTTTTATTGGCCCACGATCTTCAAGGATGCACATGATTGCAGTAGGGCATGTTCACGCTATTAGTCTCTTGGCAGTATTGGTCGTTGAGACATGATGCCCTTAAATCCGATTCTAGTGTGCAAATCTTTGACATATGGGGCATTTACTTCATGGGACCTTTTTCGAATTCTCATGGCTTCGAGTATCTCTTGTTGGCAGTAGATTATGTTTCAAAATGGGTTGAAGCCATCCCCTCAAGAATAAATGACCATAGAGTTATGACACAATTTGTCCAAGATTATATCTTCTCTCATTTTAGGTACCAAAAGCCATCATTAGTGATTAAGGGTCTCATTTTTGGAACACACATTTTCAATCCCTGCTACAAAAGTATAGGGTGACACATAGGATTGCAACACCTTATCACCTATAAACTAATGGACTAGATGAGGTGTCCAATCAAGAGATCAAGAAGATATTACAAACTACTATTAGACCAGATAGGAAAGATTGGTCTTCCTATCTTTCTGATGCATTACGAGCATATAGGACAGCTCGCAAAATTCCATTAGAAATGTCTCCATTTAGATTGGTATATCGGAAACCTTGTCATCATCCCGTAGAACTTGAACACAAAGCCTATTAGGCCATCAGAAAGTGTAATTTGGACCTAGAGAACTCTAGTGATCATAAAAGACTACAAATTTCTAAGCTTGATGAGTTAAGGAATGAATCTTATGAAAGCTTGAGGATCTATAAAGATAAACTTAAGGTCTTCCATGACTGCCACATTCATAGGAAGACATTTCTCCATGGTCAGAAAGTCCTTTTTGATTCATGACTCAAGCTCTTTTCAAGGAAACTCAGATCCAAGTAGACTAAACCTTTCATCATTTTGAGAGTATTTAACAATAGAGCTTTTGAGATCACTGAGATTGACAAATCTGAACCTTTCACTATGAATGGACAATGATTAAAACCCTCATTGAGTCGTATGATCTTAGACTTGTTAAATTGTTGTTTTGCTCCTACATTTTGAACCATTTGGATTTCGCCTAGCTGAAGGCGTAAAATTTAGCAAAACTCTGGTATATAGCTATTTTCGCTTTCTTCAATTTCCCATTTCTTCCTTAGGTGTCTATCATTGCATTTTTAGCATGCATACATAGTCATATTTGTCCTATATTTCACTACTTTGTCCGATTTTCCACTTTGATTTCTATCAGACTTGAAATCATCCGCACAAAAATTTTTATCTCCTCATTCCAACTTCCTTCCATCATCGAGCATAAGTTAGTGAAAAGCAGAGTATGCATTTGCATCCACCCTGATCATCCAATGAGGACATTGCATCATTTAAGGATGGGGATTGTAAGTGGTGAATTCATTTACTGAAATGCAATTATAGACACAACCGTAATGTATATAGTATAGTATTATTGAAAAATCCAAAAAATTGAAAATTTTTGAAAAATTTGAAAAAAAAATTACAAAAACAAAAATACAAAAAAAAAGTGAAAAACAAAAACTCCAAAAATACAATAAGGGACCTACCACCTACCACATTGTTGAGGGAGAAATCTGAGAAATTTCAGAGGAGAAATGATTTGAAAAGATTTATAAGTGTTTAATTACGATCATATAGCTGAGAACAAAAATAGAGTAAATGTTTATGGACATTCAACATTCGCTAGTTTGACTTCTTAGGCCATAGAAGCTTGATTCACTCAGGCTTAAGCTTAATACACCCAAGCATTAACAAGATAGACCAGAATTAAGATGTATTCTTATTCTTGAGTCACCAATACAGGATTCTCTAGTTTGCTTTTGCTTGAGAGTCTAAGTGACCTTGGTTTACACTACAAAGAGTTGGGAAAGACTAGATGAACTTTAGATTAAACCCTAGTGTTCATTAGGAAAGGTGGAATCCTTACCTATGCGTACAGGTAAACTTTTTATCCAAATCTTTAGTCTTGTATTTAGGAGAAGTTTCACCAAAGTACTCACCCACCAAATAAGTGTTCTCTACTAAATGAAGTTGTAGGATACATGATGACATTTGTTTTAAGAAAAAAAAGAGAAATAAAAAAAATAAAAAAATGAAAAAAGCAAAAAAAATAGAAAAAGTAAAAAAATGACATTCTTTTGAATAAGTCAAGTATGTTATCCAAATTTATGTATATTTCCACCAAAAATATTTTCAGGGTGCATTACAAATACCCTATTTTCACCAAATATTCTTTGAGCCATAATGCAATAAGAGTTTTATTTGAGTCTTCACTCATCTTTGAGAGTCAGTCCGAAGACACGAGCTGAAGTTGGGACCAACCTGGACTTAAACAAACGTGAAACCCTAGGAATGAGTTTTAGTGTTCATCTAGTTAGTCTTAACCATTCACAGAGCACAACCATAACCTCCTTCTGAGTTGTGTAAAACCCCTTGAGTCCTGAAAATTGCACTTAAGGTTTAAATATCAAGAGTCCTTGTTGGTTGAGAGATGGTTTATGTTATCTAAGTCTTATGTTCTGGTAAGTCTTCCTTAGCAGCCAATTCTCACAATGCCCAGATATAAACACAATTGGATTGCTTTACAAGAAAAATTTTCAGCTTAAAGATCATCTCTAAACACTTAACATTTGAAAAGAGTAAATAGAAATATGATCACACTTATCGAGCTAATACTACAATGCTTTGCACTGAATGGGTTGTTTGCTAAGGGAGTAGCAAAACCTAAACATGAGGGTATGATGAAGTGTAGTTCATCATAACTAAAATACCAAAATTAAGCTAGAAACTAGATTAAATACTATCTAATTAAGATAATAAATATGTTAACTGTAAGAATTAACATAAATGACCTAAAACACTCAATTTATGCTAGACACACATAATTAGGCCATATTTGGAGAATTTCTATTCAGAAAACATACTTGACAATCCAAATGTCAATTGAATACCTATTTGAGTTCAAAGGTACAAATCAAGGGTCAAATCATGTTCTAATGTGTTTAATTAAGTTTCAATAAAAATATCATAACATTTGGACATCATTAGAACCTTACATTCATTAGATTACATCTAGGTGCTTCATTCCTTTACATTTCATGCATATAAAAGTTCCAAGGACTTCTTTGTAAGTCGACGGGGCTCATTTGTAAGGTTCCAGGGATTGCTCTGACTTGATTTCTGTCACTTATGGGTTTATGCACAATTTGTGCAGCGTTTCACTATAAGGGCATGCTGGTAATTTACCAAACACACCTGATACTGTTCATTCAACAAAGCCCTCACAAGGAACACTGATATTTTCATATTTGTTTATATTAATTAATGCCTAATTAATGTTAGTCTAAGGGTAATTTAGATTAGATTGCATTTAGTTAGGTTAGATTAGTTATTTTATATCATTTTGTAAATAATGCATACTTGTGGTCGAAGTAAGGCTACAATTATTTTTCCTTCAATTATTTTTCCTATAATTGCATTGGTACCTTGATATATTTATTCTTACATGTGCAAATACAAAATTTTCCATTGGTCGAAGTAAGGCTGATTAGATTTTTTCGATTGATCTCAGTAGGAAAAGAACTAGTCTAGTAAATGAACATATTTCCTAACCCAATTAACCCTTTTACCTAACCCAAACCTAACCCTAATAACCTACACGTAAATTCCCATGCCCACCTTACCACTAAAAATTTCACACTTATTTTCCTAAATTCCCAAATCAACCCATACAATTTCCAACTTATCCCGTATACCTCCCTATCCCATGCACTCATCCACGTCAACCCCCTCTTCTCAATTTAAAAAAACCATCCCATGCAGCCAACACATAAATTCCCATTGAAACAAACCCAACTCCCATGCAAACAAAACACCACCGACTTCCCCAACAGTTCCCATAATACCACGTAGAAAAAACACCCCACGTCTAATATCCCATCCAACAAATACCCACACCCGAAAAACCCACAACAAATTCCTATTCCCATCCAAAAAAACCACCGAACACCACAGCAACCCTTCGTATCCCTTCCACCGAATTAAAATTTTCCCATGCATTACCCCTCCACCTAATCTTACGTAACCTATCAATCCCCATGTCCGAAATGTAAATCCAATCTCCGCCGACTTGCAACGGAAACCCACCCACGTTCACCGACCTATCCCATTTACAAACCCCACCGAAATTTCCTCAGAAAACCGAATCTATTTATCCTCTTCTATTTAGTTATTTAATTCATAGTGTCATCTGGCCTTTAATCTTAACCGTTCATCCCTAACATATTAATCCTAGCCCTACAAATTAATTATCTTAGGTAACCTAAATCAACCAATCATAGACCTCCATCATTCCTATATGAACCCCTAACCACCCCCTCATTAGGAACCATCTCTCCTACTTAGAATTTCCTATCTCCATATAATCTCTACTACTAGTATTAGTCCACACCATCTTTAGTGATTCTAGTGGATGTGTCTTCGCATTCGCATCTACGTTGATGCTCTGGACTTCGCTATCGAAGCTCACAATTTCTACATTTCTCTAGTCTAGTTCTAGTTGTAATAATCTAGTTCTAGTTATAATTTTTCAAGCATTCCTCTAGTTGCAATACTAATTTTATCTGTGCTAAACTTTTATCTTATTCAATAAAGTTCTAGTTATTTTTCAACTTGTCTTCAAGTTGTATGCTTTCTAATAGTAGTATATTATAATTCTAGTAGTTGCATGCTATTAGATTTAGTATTAGTTCTAATAATCATCCTACTTCATACTTAATTCTAATTCTAATTAGGAAAGTGAATGTGATCTATTTGCCTTCCTGCGAACGACTCGGACTCTGATTTGAAAACCTTGACTCCCATATTTTTATTTGAAAATCCTTACGAGTTTGATTTCATTTAGAAATTTAAGAGTTTCTACACGCATTTACTACGACGAGCACACTTTTTGCGTACCTATTTCACGTGTAGAACAAACACATTGTACCACGACCATCCATTCGTTGTTCCATTCATCCAACGGTTGATCTTGATTGATTCACCTCGTGCCTTTGCACGAAGCTCCATTACCTCCTCCAGATCCCATCCTACGATGGGATTTCATCTTAAAGCTTCTCGCACTCCTCCCCTTCTCTCATCCACCAGTCCCATCCAAATTGGCTAAGCACACTGTGTAGTGCCCAGATATCTTCCATCACCTTTAAAAAGGGTTCCATGGTGACCAGCGTGCGTATCAAGTCCTCTCCTACCTTCTTAAGTTGGTCGTTCACTCCCTCCGGTGCTCTTCTTCCTCAATTTCACTCAGTGCTATTGTTAGCAGCGATGGAGCTTCTTCTCTCTGAGTCTTCCATGTCACTAGGGATGACATACGCCTGAGGATGTCACCGAGATCCTCTCGTGGGCTTTCACTCCACTGGAGACTCTTCTTACTTCATCACCACGACCACCAACCGTGGTTCTTCTCATAGGTCCCATTCCTCTGATTAGATTAGGTTTTACATGGTTTCTTAGTGTAGTTTACTGCTAAATTAGCTTAGTTTAGGTTAGTTAGAGTAGCAATTGCCAGTTGATTTGATCTGAATTAGTTTAGATTAGGAGTAGACTAGTTAGAAAAAATTCTTCCCTCTCTGATCAATTCATATCAAAGAGGTGTTTTCTCACCTTCATTTCGATCCACTGATCTTCCTCATCATCTCACAATTTGCATTTCACAATTTTCCTTGCATTTTAATCCATACTCCACCTCATTCACTCGAGCATATTTAGATATGAAGTTTACCAACTTCTAGATCTAAATAGCATTCAAATCCACCTGAGGGTCTCTCCACTCACTCCATCTGATCACAAAGACCCCCCATCTGGTTTTGATTACATCGATTTGCTCAATTCATTTGGATTTGAGTTTTACGCCCAATCGTAAGATTTGGAATCAATTTGATTTGAAATGGATTTAATTGAGCGAATTGAGTTTTTATTCACTTAATTGGGTGCAATGCGATGATTTTGAGGTGTTTCAAGTGAATTTTTATATTCAGATGAGAATAAGCCCAATTTGAGTTGCATTTTAGGTCGTTTAGTCAAGGAATCTCAGATTCACTGAGATGAGGCTTAATAATGACCTATTGTAACGACCCGGTTCCCGAGTCCCTACGAGACACGAGAACCGGGTCGTTACAAGATGGTATCAGAGCAAGGTCGTCCCGAGAAGTGAATCAACTGACTGGAAAATAACCAATTCACATGTTTATAGCTAGAGTAGCCACCACAACATATCTCTTGACATGAGCTCTTAGAAGTCTTGTTAGGTACCGTTTGTTTTGACGTTTCCATTTTGTTTCGCGTCTCCTTGCAGGAGATGCCTCGTCGCGGGACTGGCGAGACTGGCCGCGGGCGCGGCCGAGGGTGAGGTCGGCGAGGTGGTCGTGCTGTCGTTGACGTCTCGGTGGACCAGCCACCACTCCCTGGCATCCAGGCCCAGGACCTCGCCAGACTGATACGGGATATTGTACGAGAGGAGCTCCACCCACCGCCCCGAGCACCTCCTCCTGGGGTTGCAGAGGGGGAGTCCTCTGTGGGACCACGCGACAGACGCGGCGCTGGACACGAGGGAGGGGATGGGCCCCTGCCGCCCCCACCTTCCTCCGACACTTTTGTACACGAGGCACCTTCGCCTGGAGGTGCACCAGCACCTCCCCTACAGCGCCACTTCGAGCTTTTCGGACAGTTCCGGAAGCTGAAGCCCCCTCCTTCAAGGGGGATGAGGACCCGACCGAGGCATAGGACTGGCTTGAGCAGCTGGAGAAGATCTTCGACACCCTTCGCCCCCCGGTGGAGTGCCGCGTGGCCTTTGCCATGTACCAGCTGGAGAGTGCGGCACACCGGTGGTGGAGGGCGATCCGGGGTCAGCAGAGGGACGAGCCGACGTGGGACCAGTTCGTCACCCTCTTCTGCGAGCAGTACTTTCCCCAGACATGGCAGGACCAGAGGAGGCGGGAGTTCCACACTCTCCGCCAAGGGACGATGACCGTGAGCGCGTACCGCACGCGTTTCTTGGAGCTGTCCCGCTTTGCAGCGACAGCGGTAGCCACTGAGGAGGAGCGCCTTTGGAGGTTCACCGAGGGGCTCCGGCCTGCGATCCGGGGGTATGTCAAACCCCTGAAGCTGCCGACGTTTTCGAGGGTGGTAGAGGCAGCTATGACTTACGAGGAGACCAACCCGTCCGCGCGAGAGACCGACGGCGGGCAGAAGAGGCCCTTTCAGCCAGACTTCTCACAGGGCCGACGAGAACGGAGACACGTGACGTCCGCAGGAGAGCCGTCACGTTGTGCAGGGCCATCAGCGGCCTTTGGGGGCCCTCGACAGGGGCCAGTCGCCAGCACCGGACCCCCGCCTAGCCGACAGCAGGGACTCACTGAGGGCGGGAGTCGGGTTCCCCTCTGCTACCAGTGTGGCCAGCCGGGCCACGTCAGGAGGGACTGCCCATCTAGGGCAGGAGGTCAGCAGATACTTCCCGCGTAGAGCACTGGAGGGCACGTAGGAGGCTGCGGTTCCCAGGCACGAGGAGGAGGACAGCAGTCGCGAGGAGGGTACCGGCCAGCACCTACCCGTCCGACGCAGAGTGTGGCTGCTTCGTCCGCACCTACAGCTGAGGGGCGTATCAACGCCCTAACACACAGGGACGCCAGAGCATCGGGATCCGTGGTAGCAGGTATGGTTTCAGTTTCTGGCAGACTCGTTTACACGCTTTTCGATTCCGACGCTACGCACTCGTTTGTCGCAGCCAGTTTCGCAGTTAGTTTGGACCAGGATTATACACTGTTAGAGAATCCGTTCGTAATCAGAGGTCCGAGTGGTCAGCTGTTTGTAGCTGAGGAGGTGTACACGGGTTGCGGGGTCAGCATCGGGGGACATAGCCTGCCAGCTTACCTGATTATGATACAGATGGAGGACTTTGGAGTGATTCTGGGGATGGATTGGCTGTCCACTTACCACGCCTTGGTAGACTGTTTTGAGAGGAAGATTGTCTTCTCCATTCCGGAGTTGCCTCCTTTCGAGTTTCACGGGCAGCCAGTGGACGGAGGTTTCAGGTGCATTTCGGCACTTCGGGCGGCGAGACTTTTGAGCCAGGGGTGTGAGGGCTTCCTAGCTTGTGTGGTGGCAGAGCACAGCCCCGTGGCGGACTTCCAGAGCATCCCGGTGGTCAGAGAGTACCCCGACGTGTTTCCAGACGAGTTACCAGGACTACCGCCCGAGCGTGAGATCGAGTTTGAGATCTCACTAGTACCAGGGACCAGCCCCATCTCCACCGCGCCATACAGAATGGCACCGCTTGAGCTGCGAGAGCTCAAGTCTCAGTTGCAGGACCTTTTGGAGAAGGGTTTCGTGAGGCCCAGTGCATCTCCCTGGGGAGCCCCGGTACTGTTGTGAAGAAGAAGGATGGGACCCTACGCCTTTGTGTGGACTACCGACAGCTGAATAGGGTCACCATCAAGAACAGATATCCGCTGCCGAGGATCGATGATTTGTTTGACCAGTTGCGAGGAGCCACGGTGTTTTCCAAGATCGACTTGAGGTCTGGATACCACCAGTTGAGGATCAGGGAGACCGACGTCTCCAAGACAGCTTTCCGCACCCGGTACGGACACTACGAGTTTTTGGTCATGCCGTTTGGGCTGACCAATGCCCCCGCTGCTTTCATGGACCTGATGAACCGGGTGTTTAGACCGTACTTGGACCAGTTTGTGGTGATTTTCATAGATGATGTACTCATCTATTCTAGAGATCGGACGCAGCACGGACAGCACTTGCGGATGGTTCTGGACACTCTAAGATGATGCAGGCTGTACGCCAAATACAGCAAGTGAGAGTTCTGGTTGAGGGAGGTGACCTTTTTGGGTCATGTGATCTCTGGAGGCGGCCTGGCGGTGGATCCCGCCAAGGTCGAGGCAGTGCTCAGGTGGGAGAGACCGCGTTCAGTCACTGAGATTCGCAGTTTCCTGGGACTGGCAGGTTACTACAGACGGTTCATCAGAGGGTTTTCGCAGATTGCACGTCCTATGACACAGTTGACCCGGAAGGATGTGCCTTTCGCTTGGACAGACGCCTGTGAGGCGTGTTTTCTGGAGCTGAAGGAGAGGCTGACCTCGGCTCCCGTGCTCACCATCCCTGACAGTAGTGGCGGGTTCGTTGTGTACACGGACGCTTCCTTGCAGGGGTTAGGAGGTGTTCTCATGCAGAGGGGTCACGTGGTCGCTTACGCTTCGCGGCAACTGAAGCCCCATGAGCATACCTACCCTACCCACGATCTAGAGTTGGCAGCTGTTGTCTTCGCGCTGAAGACATGGAGGCACTACTTGTACGGTGAGACCTTCGAGATTTTTACAGATCACAAGAGCCTCAGATATCTTTTTGACCAGAAGGAGCTCAACATGAGACAGAGACGTTGGTTGGAGCTCCTGAAGGACTACGACTGGAGCATCTCCTACCACTCGGGAAAGGCCAATGTGGTGGCTGATGCCTTGAGCCGTAAGGCGCCTGCACGCTTGGCCAGTCTACAGTTACAGAGTTGGAGCCTTTTGGAGGAGGTGGGCAGTTGGCGACCTCTAGAGTTACGAGGGTACTGTGGGGCAGTGACGGTGACACGGCAGACCAGGCCAGAGTTGATAGACCGCATCATCACGGGACAGATGGCCGATCCGTACTTGCAGTCTTTGCGCGACAGAGTACTATTAGGGGACCCAGGGGACTTCTCTTTCACAGACCAGGTGTTACGCTTGAGGGGACGGTTGTGCGTCCCCAGAGACGAGGAGCTGTTGAGAGAGCTCCTGACTGAGGCACACGGTTCCAGATTCACCATACATCCCGAAAACACGAAAATGTACCACGACTTGAGACGCGAGTTCTGGTGGAGAGGGATGAAGCGGGATGTGGGTGAGTTCGTGCAGCAGTGCTTAGTGTGCCAGCAGGTGAAAGCCGAGCATCAGAGGCCTGCAGGGCCGCTTCAGCCGCTTCCAGTGCCAGAGTGGAAGTGGGAGAGCATCACCATGGACTTGGTGGTGGGCTTACCTGTTACCCAGCGAGGACACGACGCAGTCTGGGTAATAGTGGATAGATTGACGAAGACGGCACGATTCTTGCCGATCCGAGTCACTTTGGGACCAGCACAGTTGGCAGAGAGGTATATCCGTGATGTGGTGCGACTACACGGAGTTCCGCGGGAGATCGTATCCGACCGGGATACCCGCTTTACGTCCCAGTTTTGGGCTGAGTTTCAGCAGGCTTTGGGGACGAGGTTGAGGTTTAGCACGGCTTACCACCCCCAGACGGACGGACAGTCGGAACGCACGATACAGACACTTGAGGACCTTTTGCGTGCCTGTGTACTAGACTGGAGGGGCTCTTGGGAGGAGCACCTGCCCCTGGCGGAGTTTGCATACAACAACAGTTATCACTCGAGCATCGGCATGGCTCCCTACGAGGCTCTTTACGGACGGAAATGCACGGCACCCTTGAGTTGGGTTGAGGTGGGGACCAAGTGGGAGGTTGTCCCCAGGTTGATCCGGCAGAGTTAGGAGGTAGTTGAGCAGATCCACAGACGACTCCGTACTGTCAGGAGCAGACAGAAGAGCTACGCAGATCGCAGACGCAGAGAGGTGCAGTTCGAGGTTGGGGACCACGTCTTCCTTCGTGTTTCGCCCATGAAGGGCTTACAGCGGTTTGGGGTGAGAGGGAAGCTCGCGTCGAGGTTCGTGGGGCCCTTTGAGGTCCTGGAGCGGGTTGGACCCATTGCTTACAAACTTGCCCTTCCCCCGCAGCTTTCTGGTGTGCATGACGTGTTCCACGTGTCCAACCTCAGGAAGTACGTAGCCGATCCCAGCCACATATTGAGCCACGAGAGCGTCGAGGTGAGCGACGACCTGACCTACCCCGAGCGGCCAGTGCAGATCCTAGACCGAGCCGTCCGCAGGTTGAGACGAAAGCAAGTACCCCTGGTAAAGGTTTTGTGGAGGAGCCAGCGGTACGAGGAGGCTACCTGGGAGCCTGAGGCGGCAATGCGGGAGCGGTACCCAGAGCTTTTCGCGGGTACGTCTTTTCGGACCGGCTTCGGTCCTCTTTGAGTTTGTTATGGTTATTTGGACATCTTTTTCCCGCACCCTAGTTGGCGCAAGTTTCGGGGACGAAACTTCCTTTGAGTTTGTTATATTGTAACGAGCGCGTGCCCCAGACGCCATTTAAGACGTCTGGGAGGTGGTCCAGACGTCGGACAAGACGTCTGGGATCACATCCAGACGTCTGACCAGACATCCGGGATAGTTTACAGACGTCTGGAGAACAGTTATGTTCGCACGGGAGATTCGTCTGTGCGCCTGTGCGCGTAGACCTGCGATTCTTCCCTCTTTTCTCTGCGGCTGCAGGCAGCTGCGACCACCTTCTCTCTCCTCCTCGCGCGGCCTTAAAAGGGCGCGCCTCCCCTCCCGTCTCCACTGTCTTCTTCCTTCTTCTCCTGCCTGTGCGCGAGAGCGAGCGAACGCGAGGGCGCAGCGGCAGCGGCAGCCGCAGTGAGCGCGGAGGAGGTGCGGCGTGCGAGGGCGGGGCTCTGCCGTGAGGGCGAGCTCGCCGGAGCGGCTTGGCCGGCCGGCGGAGGGCGCAGGGGGCGCGGAGCGACGCGGAGAGGGACCTGCTGCGGGCTGAGCAGCAGACGCGCGAGGTGCGACGCGGGCGGCGCCGCGAGCGGAGGCCGAGCAGGGTTCTGATTCTGGAAAAATTTCCAGAATCAGACGTCTGGATTGATAGCCAGACGGCAAGGTCGACGTCTGTAAGATCATACAGACGTCTGAAATGTGAGTTTCCGCTTTCTTCTTCCTTCTTGTCGACTGACCGTACTGAGGGAGGGGGTTGGCTGTGCGCAGGTTCGCTGATTCGCCATCCTTTGCGAATCAGACGTCTGGAAGTTGTACCAGACGGCGGGAGTGATCTACAGACGTCCGTGTGGACCATCGGACGTCTGGGGTATAGGACAGACGTCCCCGTAGACTTCTGGACGTCCGGGGAACCAAGCCGAACAGGTAATTCTCTGATCCACCATTTAAGACGTCTGGAAGGAGTTCCAGACGTCTGATTTTGCACAGTATTGTCTTTCTCGACCCGTTTAGGGCCCGTTTGGGCTCCATTTTCCACGATTCGAGTTGCGTTCGTTTCAGAATTAATTCCTCTACCCGCCTACAGTAGCTATACACTGTTCTGAGACACTCCTTGTGTTTGATCCTTGTGATAGGACCTCGTTCGGTTGCAGTCTTGAGAGTCACGGAGGCACGCGGGATTCCCGATCATGCCCCCACTACTCCCGTTGTACCTGTAGAGTGGCTTTAAGTATTAATAAAATCTGTTAAAGTATGGAACCATAACTAGAACCTAGGGCATTGCATGAATCCTAGGAATGAGAAATATATGGAATGATAGCTCCTAGGTGTTGCATGAATCCTAGGGCCGGAAAACTAGATTGTATGATAGATCCTAGGATATGGCATGAATTCTAGGGTGGAAAAACTAGTGGAATGTATATTACTGCAGTCTTGGAAAATTGGAAAGGAATATATAAAGCTGCCTGTAAATTTAATTAACAGCTGCCTGTTATGAATAAAGAAATATGTTGAGATCATGGATTTTGAGAATGTGAATCTGGAAAGTGAAACATATGATGTTCTGAGATAAAGAGCTGGAACCCTACGGGGAATTAGGAGTGGAACTCCTGGAAAGAAAAAGGAATGGAACTGAGATGTAGTTTGTACTGTCTCTTGGGTACGCAGTACCAAGGGAAGTACCTGTACCTGTTTAGTGCAGAGTGGGGCCAGCCGCCCCAGGGACCCGAGGTTAGGATTGGCCGCTCTGTACCGACTTGTTGGCCCTCGTGTACGTAGTACCGAGGAGAGCTAGTAGTGTTAGGAGAGTACTAGCTACCCCACGAGCCCCGGGGGTTCTGCTAGCCTCCTTCACCGACTTGTTAGGCCCATTAGGGCAAACCAAGGTAGTCAGGCGAGGGTGCGCGGACTGTGGAGGGGCAAGGCCCCGGTTTGGTTACTGTGGAGGGGTTGGACCCCTGTTACTGAGAGGGCTCTGCCCTGGTTCCATGCTGTGCTTTGGGCGCACCCGTTAACAGAAACGACTGACCGCGTGCCAGTGCGGGCTAGCTACCTGTGCGTTTATCACGCGTGCCGTAGTCACCGTTACGTCTGTCAGTGACCTTGGGGTGGTTGACTGAGGGTAGGATCACCACGGGGGACTCTCCCGGCCAGGAGAGCACCACGTGCTACTTCTACTTTTGGAAAAGACTGCAATCAAGATCGTTCCCACGAGGACATTCGAGATCAAGTAAAGGATCTGAGAAATAAATGAAATAGTGAGAAAAATTGAAAGATGTGAATAAAGGAAGTAATAGAACATAACAGCTACTGTACACTCTACTGTTTCCTTTAGTTAGTTTGCCACTCTACTCAGCGTTTTGCTGACGTGTTACACTCGTTACCTTTTTCAGGACCAGGTGTTGAGCTGCCAGGGTCGGCGGCTGCAGAGGACGCTAGGCCGAGTAGGGTCCAGTAGAGTTACCACAGCTTTGTACCCCTTTTGTTTCTGTTCTAGTGAGTAGTTTTTGTTTCCGCTGTACCTTCTTTACCTGCAGTTTTTGTTATATGATAAATGTTGTTTTACTGTTGTGGTGGTACCTACTGTAGTAGTTTCTTTCCTTACTGCTGTACTTTCTTACTGTTAGGTATATTCATGCTGAATGTGGTTTATTTTACTGTCTTTTGGTTACTTCCTCGTTGGACGACTGGGTCTTGGGATTAGTCGAGTCGGTCCGGTTCTCGTGTCTCGTAGGGACTCGGGAACCGGGTCGTTACACCTATCTAGTTTTTCTAGGATTTCCTAATGTCCTAAACACTAATTGATAGTATTCAGGAGCCCCCAGTGATCCGATCATTTGGGTTAATCCAAAGTAAAAGCCTAATTTAGGCAACATTGCTTTGTGATGCAAAATGCTTTCAATTTGATAATCAAGGCTGGAATGAGTTTTTAGGGATCCTAATAGAGGTTCTAATTCATGTTGCAAGAGGAATTAAAGGTTAGTTTGATCCATTCCTCTTTTGTTTTCTATGACAAAGAGGAATGATCAAACTAGAGTTTTTAAGGTTTCTTGGACACATGATTCAGTGTTAATGGATTTTAGATCTTCTATGGAATGTTTGCAATAGATTTCAATGTGAATTTAAGTGGATTGAATCTGATCTAATATAGATTAGAGTAATAGCAGTAGTAGTTGCTCTGTCTATTATTTGAAGTTTTTTTTTCTAAGAGATATAATCCCTGATTACAAGTGGATTTGTGGATGAAAATTTTTGCTGGGATTTATTGCACTCAGATCTACATTTCCAGATCTGAGATTGGTTTCATGAGCAGCAAATGATACCTATAAGGTTTAAAGTAGTCCTGATTTAGGCATTAGACAGTAGAGTTGAGAGCAACAGCAGCAGCTGCTGCTGGTTTGGTCTAATTTGAGGAGTTCTGAGCTGAGTTCTTGGGTTTTAGTGAGCTACTAGGGTGTTGCATGGGTAGATCTCATGTGAACAAGCACTCCTGTACTTTTGCAGCCCAAATTTGATCAAATTATAGCTTGTAATTGATGTTTGACTTCAATGTCAGCACATTCATTGCTTTATCTGTCCGACAATCTAATTTTAACGAAATCTAAAGTGAAAATCACGTTTTATTGTCCAATCATGTTTTATATTATTTGCTGGAAGTTTTTGAATGATCACACTACATTTCCAGCCATTCAAATCAGGTTTCATGCCTTAGGTTCCACTTCTCTGAACTCATTTGAGGCATAATTAGGTGAACTTGTAAATATATTAAAAAACACAAAAAATTGTAAATAAATAAAATAAAAGTGTCATGAGTAGGATTAGATATTTTTCTAGATGTTTGCAAGGTTTGAGAGTATTTTGAACCCTTTAATTGGTAGAATATACTAGTAGATGGTTTAGTCTACTCTATTATTGAATAAAGGAACTCAATTTGAAAAATGTAAAAAGAACCCTCTCTTCTCTCCTCTCATCTTCTCTCTCTCTTCTCTTACTTCTATAAAACATAAAAATACTATAAAACCATGAAAAATTCCAAAAATACACAAAAATACCCTATGTATAGTATTTATACTTGTAAATATAAATTAAATACTAAGTTAAATGTAAATAATAAAATATATAACTATAATGTACATAACTAACTTATATATGTATTATATTTATTTAATTAAGTATTTTTGTTGAGTTCTAATATATATACCATAATTATATAACTATCTATTTATTTATAATATATTATATGTACATATACTTAGGTAATTATAAATAAATATGTATACATGTGCAAACATATTTATAACTATATGTACTTATTAATGTAATTATTATATATTGTACTATACCTATATATTTGTTTAATTAAGTATTTATCATTTATAATTAAGTTAATAACTTAATTTACTAAGTTATTAAGTTAAAATAAATTAAATTAGTCAATTAATTAATTATTGAAGAAAATTACCTTTTACACTTGTATATAATAATTTTAATTATTTTCACGCTATTTATAATATATTTATACTATAATATATTTATAATATAATTATGTATTTATTTATTAAAACCATGTACATAAATGTATATAAATTAAAATAAATGACCAAAAATAAATTAAAAATGTGTAATAAATACTTTATAATGTATATTAACTAAATTATAACTCAATTGAGTAGTTACATTATCAATTTGTACATTAATTAAGTAATTAAGTAGTAATTTAAGATGCTTAATTAGCTAAATTTAATAATTTTTCAAATATAATTAAATTATTAATTATTGAAAATTAAATGTACAATTAAGTAGCCCTATGTATAAGCTTTAAGACCATATGAATTATCTTGAGAAAGGACTTCAATTGGACACGAAATTCTATGTCCGAAATTACCTTGATCACATGATTTTGTACATGAGATGCACGCTAGATTTCACGCTATTATAATGCCACATCGTGGACTTAAGAGCAGTGGCAATGATATAAGTGCACCAATGCTCACAACCTTCTCGGTCATTAGTGCTGGGTGCACATTACTTAGCATTCATTTGAGCATATGAGGATTGGTGCACATGTGTGTGCATGCATGGGCACATGTGAGCGCATGAGTATGGGCCTATTGGGCCTAAAAATGGACAAAATACACGTAATAATGAACTAAGGCCCGGTCTAGTAGGAGTATTGATTCGGCCCACTAGGGACGTTGATCCTACGAAAGACTTAAGCTTGCTAACCAATAATTTTGGTCTAAGTTAGAGTTTAACTATGGTTAAGTTAAAAAATAAATAAACAAGTGTCGTGAGTGCCTATGTGTTGAGTGTTCATAATGTGTTGTGTATGTGCGTGTATATGTAATAATTAATAAGTATTAGTATATATACAAGTAAAGAGTACATATGTATATTTGTATATATAATATATATAGTTAAAGTATACGTATTTTTGCCTTATATGTACATATGCTTTTAAGATTTTAGTGATGTGTATATCTGTCACTATACATTTATTATATGTCATTATAGATAGTATTATATGTTAGTATAGCATATATTAATATATATTTGTAGTCCTTTTGTGCCTCCACTTAGGCATTGCTTAACATAGTTGTAAATAACTAACATAGAGTAGTTTAAATTACTTTTTGATACCTTTTCACTTGTAAATATGTTTTAGGCATTATCATTCGCATTTATTGATTCATTTTGTACATAATTGACTTGGATTCATTAATGCATTGATTCATTCATTCTTTTGTAAATAGATTTGACATTTTTGGAATAAAAAAGTATTTTTGGATAATAGAGAGTGATGTATATCAATAACTGTCTCCCAGTAAATGACATAGAATAAACTAGTAAAAATTATGTAATTAAATAAATGATTTGATTTTCATCTAGATTGCATCTATACTACAACATAACAATGACTAATTAACATGCAATCTAGGTGACTAATCAATGCCTCGGTTTGACCTCAAAACTTCTCATCTTCTTTCCTGGCACATTCGTTTGACAACATTGTCAGTGTACTCCTCGATGAATTGTGGGCAACAATTGGTAGTTAGAGGACTTTAATGGCATTCTTGACACATATTGGTTGTCCAGGCACCATGTTTCGGTCTACTGAATTAGGAAGAAGGTTGTCTTCTCGATTCGAAGGGTACAACAGGTTGAGTGTCACGACTGATCTGAGAGCAAACAAGTTGGGTGTATCACAACCCTACAGGCAGCAAGATTAATGAGGAATGGGTGCAACGGGTATCTTGGCTACATAGCTACAGCTCCTGGAGAGAAGTCGGAGCTGGGAGGTGTACCTGCTGTATGAGAATGTGCTGATGTATTCCTGGATGACCTTCCAGGACTCCCACCTGAGCGAGAGGTCTAGTTTGAGATCTTTCATTCCTAGGACAAACCCCATATCAATTACCCTGTATTGAATGGCACCTGTAGAACTGAAGAAACTAAAGACATAACTTATGGAACTCCTTGAGAAGGGGTTCATCCGGCCTAGTGCCTCACCCTAGGGGGGGGCATCAGTACTGTTCATGAAGAAGAAAGTTGACACCTTACACCTTGATTGGCTACCGATAGATGAATAAGGTGGCCATCAAGAATAGATATCCTCTTCCACAAATCAACGTTTAGTTGACCAGCTTCGTAGGGCCATGGTATTCTACAAGGTCGATCTGCGATCAGGCAACCACCAGCACAAGAAGAAAGAAGGGGAGGTATAGAAGACCACCTTTAGGACGTGCTATGGCCGCTACGAGTTCTTAATGATGTCGACGAACGCCGTTGTCATGTTTATGGACTTGATGAATCAGATCTTTAGGCCACATCTGGACAACTTTGTTGTGGTGTTCATTGACAATGTCCTCATCTACTTCCGTGATGAGGCACAACATGATTAGCATCTCCAATTGGTTTTGGAGACTGTGAGGAGGCACGGGTTGTATGCCAAGTTTAGTAAGTGCGAATTCTGGTTGGACCAAGTGGAGTTTTTGAGACTCATGGTATTAGGTGTAGGGATTCCAATGGACCCTACCAAGGTTCAGGCGATGCTGAAGTGGGAGAGTCCTGAGACTATGATAAACATCCACAGTTTCCTAGGTTTAGTGGGATACTATAGGCGATTCATTCAGGGTTTTTCATAGATTGCTCTCCTGTTAACCTAGTTAATAAGGAAGGACATCCCCTTTGCATGGACTAGTGAGTGTAAGACCAGCTTTCAGACACTCAAGGAGAAGTTGACATCAGCTCTGGTACTTACCATTCATGGCAGTGGTGGTGGATTCATGGTGTACATAGATGCTCAACACTAAGGGTTGGGATGTGTTTTGATATAGCATGGGCTTGTGGTTGCCTACGCCTCAAAACAACTAAAGTCGCATGAGAAGAACTATAGATGCACAACCTGGAGCTAGCAACCATAGTCTTCACCATGAAATTTTGGCACCATCACTTATACAGTGAGACTTTGAAATTCACACAAATCACAAGAGCTTGAAGTATCTTTTCAATCAGGAGGAGCTAAATTTGAGGTAGAGGCATTGGATGGTACTCTTGAAGGACTATGATTGCTCGATTATCTATCATCTAGGAAAGGGAAATGTTGTGGCTGATGCTCTCAGTAGGAAGCCATTGGTTTGGTTGCCAGCTCTTTAGGCACGGAGATGGAATGATATGATTGAGGCAGCCCTTTGGAAGCCATCGTAGGTGGCGGGGTACCTGGGGGAATTGATGCTGATGAGGTGCACATGCCCTGATCCTATAACTCATGTAGTGAACAACCAGATGAAGGATTTAGACTGCAGACTCCCTGTGACCAGAAACTTGTGGGGAACCCCGATGAGTTCACCCTCGTAAATGGAGTGCTTTGACTCCATGGCAAGCTGCGTGTTCCGCGAGATGAAGCACTTCAATGGGAGTTGTTGTCCAAGGCACATTGCAGCAAACTCACAATCCACCCAGGGAATACGAAGATGTATCATGACCTAGGAAAGGACTTTTGGTGGCATGGCATGGAGAAGGATGTGGGCGAATTTGTGAAGTAGTGTCTAATATGTCAGCAAGTGAAGGCAGAACATCAGAGATCGTCGACGACGGGACATGCAGTTTAAGGTTGGTGACTTTGTCTTCCTCCGAGTTTCACAAATGAAGGGAGTACAGAGGTTTAGGTGAAGGGTAAGCTGACACCGAGATTTGTGGAGCTGTTGGAGATACTAGAGCAGGTCGAGCCAATTGTTTAAAGACTTTCCCTGCCACCTTAGTTAGCTGGCATACACGACATCTTCCACATCTTCAGCCTAGGGAAGTATGTGTATGATTCTAACCTTGTTGTTAGCAACGAGAATGTAGGGATTGAGGATGACCTGACCTATCAAGAGCAGCCGATGTAGATCCTGGATCATACTGTTTGAAGGCTATAGAATAAGGAGATCACTCTGGCAAAGGTCTTATGCAGGAGTCAGAAGTACAAGGAGGCAACTTGGAACCAAAGGCAAAAATGAATGGGAAATATGGGAGCTTTCACGGGTGAGTTCCTAGCTCCCTGGGTTGTTTCTCTTTAAGGTTGTTATTCCTCTTTAAGGTTGTTATACCCTTGGCATGATTTTCACCCTACCTCCTCCTTCTCTCGAGTTTCATCTGTTGTTATATTTGTAACATCCCAAAATCCAAGTATCGAGTCGTTTGAGCAGTTCGGGCCACTTCGAACCCATAAACATGCTCGTGGTTCAGTGCAAGTATAAGCACCTTGTAAAACATGCAAGAATGCATATTTTGGGTCAACCCTTATTCAAACCTCATCAAAATGGTACCATGTATGTTATATTTGGATTTCTCTCATCGTAAGCTTTCCAACGATGCTTGTTTTTGCGAGAATTTGAGGTGTGTAGCTCATGTTATGTCCAAAATAAGTCAAAAAGGACCTAAATGTAAGGTGAACCAAACCTAAGGGTAATTTTGGTAATTTACCAACTAAACCTAAACTTAAACCAACATTAGGGTCTATAAAAGGTCCACCAAGGGTTCAGAGCCATAATTTGCAACTTAAGAGCTTTCAAAACCAAAAGAAAGAGAGAGGAAAACCTTAGAATTTCAATTTGGAATCCTAATTAGGAAAGTTAGGGACCTAATTGTAATAGTAAGAAGTCTGGGCTTCCCACTGTAATTTTCATGGTAGTAGTGGCGACGTGCATCAATATTGCAATGCTTGGAAGAGGCTGAGAGCAGGTAAGTGATGCGTGGCAAGCACCTCTCGCGTGTGCTCATGTGTTTGCACAAAGAGGCAGGGCGCGATCACCTTGATGTGCGATGACGACAGAAAATGCGTTAAGATAAGTTGTTCATTGTAGCGTGCACTTACGACATCAATTTTAAAAAGAAGATGGATGGTGAGTCCAAGTGTCGATCTTAAGGAAAAGAGAAATTATATCTTTTTATTGCTGTAGTTTATTGCCACATTATGCTCTATTTTATTTGTGTGAAAAGTAAAGAGAGAGAGTGAGAGCTAGCAATCTGAGGTAATTGAGGTTGCTAGCTACGTGTGAGAAAGGACAAGATAATGCGGTTTAATAAAAGCATAAGACAATGTAAATAAAATCCTAACTTAGAATGAAAATGACATCAACTATGATAGCAGAAATTACTTCTTTGAACACTCAAAATTGTCTTACAATTATAATCAACAAAACTAGAGGAATTCTTGAAAGAATATAAACTATAAGCTAAAGAAGAACTAGAAATTATTGCTAAAAAGAAGCGGTCGAGGCAGCTACAGCGGTGGAGAGGGCTTCGCCAATTGCTCGGCGACTTCAGGAACAAGCTTTAAGCTCTATGGAGGTGGTGGAATTCTTGGTGAAGAGATATATTGCAAGGGGAGGCCATAGGACCCTCTTATAAGTGAAAAGAGGCCTTGGTTCGACCTGAACCACCCCCAAATCACTCCTATAAGCGCGTTGAGCCAGTCTGGACTGGCCGTCTCACCCAAAGCAGCGCCAATGAGAATGCACGCACACTAGCACATGCTCATGCATGCGGTGGCGACGCGGTCGCATCTCTGCTGTTCGCTGTTGATCTAAGGGTCGAGAGGTGTGAGCGACTCGTGCCCATTCATCGCGTGATCGCGATCGTGGTGATCCCTGCTGGCCACATGGCGTAGTGTACACCTGGGGATCGTGCGCGGACGACTATGATGGAATCGCCGACGAGCGACTGGATCATGCATATCACGCTCAAAGGACGTGGAGTTCTCGTCAGCGTTGGATGGTGATTGAGTGGTGCTATTTTGCATGCATTGGCAAGTGATATTTGTGTGGATCGTAGTTTGGTCCTGCTATCTCCTTGCTCGGAGGGTGTGCACTGTACCGTTGTGCGAAGCGATGTGAAATCTGGGCTATTGATCATCGATTATGCAGTTGGTGATGATGGGAGGCGTAGCGCATCGTGGGGCGCTTGATGGATATCGAAAGGCTAATGTCGTGCGTGTTTGTGTGATGAAGAGCGTGAACGAGAGCGAGTGGCTACTAAGATGATGACACGTGGCATGATAAGGGTCGCCGATTAGTAGATCAATGGTTAGAACTTCTCAAGCTCATTATGGGAGCTACGGTAGTCGAATTAGGGCGATTTCAAAGCCGTTGGACTCTGATTTTTGTTCTGAATCCATCTGTATGGCCCGTTGCTGATCTAAGACCTGTTTATATATGTACTTTTGTAACCTAGCAATTAAGTTGCAAGCAATCTTAATGTAAAGATTATACTATATGCATGCATTGCTCCCAGACCCACTATATTATTATATTTATGCATATGAGCCTTCGAAATTGACTCTAATTGATACATTTAACGTTACAAATTGTAGAGTCATCATACCCCCATGCCCACCCCTTGCTAGTCCCTAGCAAGGCTAATCTAAAAGAACTCAGAGCTGAGCGATTGCTAGGGCACAGTTATCTATCGACCATAGGAAATTCAATGCGTAGGGTGTTAACTACTAAGGCTCAACAGTGTCATGATGCAAACCAAGAATTGGATCGCCCTAGTCCTTGCCTTATTGATATATATTATTTTTTTTCTTTTTTTTTCGTGTTCAAGGTTTGAAGCAACGTTCTGCATCTACCCAACCCACCTAGGACTCGAAATGATCGAAAAGTGCTAAGCATCTTATAGTGTATGTGATTGAGTTGTTATATGATGTAGACACATCTATTTCTCATAAAATGCCTATTTATGTATGTTCCTAGGCTTATAGAAGCATTCACCATTATAAATATTGCATAACATGCATCATATCGCATTTCGGCTAGATTCTATAAATTGTATATTAATTGATTCTTTTTTATGGCCAGGGAGAGGGCAACACATTTATGGGCCTCGAATTGAAGATCTGATGAAGACACATTTAATTAGGATAAACTGCCTATTTGTACATGTTCCTAAGCTTAAATATGCATTTAATATCATAAATATTGCATAGCTTGCATCATTCTGCATTTACAGTAGTTTGTATAAATTTTAGGTTAATTGCATCCTTTTATGGCTAGGAGAGAAGGAGATCTAATTCGAAGCTGCGGATTGACGATCCGACCATATGGATCTGATCAGGACAACGATTGAAGTCGGAGTACCATAGCACCTTATGCAATCTGAGGAAGATCAACGGCCAAGGGACTAGGTGACACAATTTGGAGCTTCAAATGACAAATCTGACCGCACAAATAGATTTGGGTCAACGATCACACCCAACGACGCAAAAATTGACTCAATTCGACTTATGTAGTAGCCCCTACAAAGGAAGGAAGATAGATGGCTTAGATTGCGCCACATGGTGCTATCCAGACCGCCCATGGGCGCACATGCACCACTACACGGGCACGCGGAGCGCATAGCGCGCAAAGGCAACGCAGCGCCAGAGGGCACGCGAAACATAGGCACCGTGAGCTGGAGCTTTAGTGATGCTTGCAGTGGATCTTCAATGACGTTTATGGCTATCACTAAATGTCCTATGTATGAAATGGATTCTTTCCTCCACTATAAAATGACCCCTACCCCTCTCATTCTTCTTCATCTCTTTCTTTCTCTCCCTCACCACCTCTAAGGCTCTAGAGAGAGCTTGTCCCAAGCCTGGGATGCTCCTCTAGAGTAGAAAACCAAATCCTTTTCTCGCCTCTCATCCTCCTTCATGGAGCATCTCGTGGCCGTCCTCTTACCACCTTCCGGAAGAAGATCCTCGCCACGACGCCGTCTTGCCCTGCTCTCCATCCTCCAGCTTCGTCCTTATTCATCCCACTCCTCACCACCTTCCTCCAAGGGATGTTAGAGCGAGTCGTCTGCCACGTGACCATCGACGGGGATTCTTCTCACCACTCTATCTTTTCGCTTTCTAGTGTAGTTTTTCGCTTTCATATATGTAGTTGTAGCAAACACTTGTTTTAAAAGTATATGTGATTATTTCTCTCTCTCTCTCTACAAGTAGATTAGATAGAAATTATCTTGACATGATCTCTTACCTTATAAAAATACAAAAAAAATTATAAAAGATAAAAAAAAACAAAAATAAAATAGAAGCATGGATTTCACAAAACCAAATGTTTGCCTCCCTGTGCTCGACCCAGGACTCCCTTAGAGTTTTCATATAAATTTTATTTGGTAATGGATTTCTACGCACTATGACGATGGGTTTTCTAACTCAAATCTTTTCACATACGAAACCACGCTCATCATTTTGGCACTGTTGCCGGGGAGGCAACTCTCGTTGGGTTTTTCCACATTTCCCACCTTACTTAACTTTTTAGCTCACTTTGCTCCTTTCTTTCTGTGATTACAGGTACCCTTCCAAGGCGAGCCAAAGTGGAATAGATTGGAGTAAAGTGCAGTTAGAAGGTTCAGTAAGTGTTTCCCCACCACCCCCACCCATTAGATTTTCATTCCACCACCTAATAACTCAAACTTAAATCAACCTTGGTGCTTTTATAAACCCTAGGATAGATTTGATTGTTTGACTATCACTTCACCTCACCTCACCCACTCGCATAAATTAAAAAATAAAAAAGTACTCTTCTCTTGTGGGATTTAAATGAAAGTTACACACATTAAATACCCATAACTCTCGACCTAAGGCACACCACTCTGCATTGATTCTACCACTTAACCAGAATCTAACCTGTGGATCTGGTACACCTTAATTCAACACAAAAATAAGTGAGTAGAAAATTTGAATAGGTTAAACAATTGTGTGCCTTAATCAAGTGATGCAACTGGCCAATTGCTTGAACTATTTGGGTCGCACCACTCAATTTAAAACTGATCCATCAAGTAGCTTGCCATTTATGGTTGATTTGTAGGGCTAAACCAGGCACTCCACATTATTTCTAATCTTTAAAGGAATATATCTACACCCATGTTTTCAAAACTTGGAGTGTTCTACTAAACCTTGATTGAACCAATCTAAGGATTAAACCCTAAAAGCAACTAAACAAGGTTAAACTCTAAAATACACATCATCAAAACCTTGTTTAAAAACCATTGGTTGTGCACACACACACACATATTAACTGATTTTTAAGGGCACAACCCATCTAAAGGGCCCATTGCATTCCAAGAGCACAATCATCCCAAGCCTTAATTAAAATTTAGTAGACATTGGCCCTAGGATTCATTGAGTTTGTTTCAGGGTGTTCTCTTGAACGCATTTCGAATTAGTGAGGTCTGCTTACTTCAAAAGGTGCTAAGTTGGGGGACTCGATTGTCAAACAACTTGAGCAAGCAAGGGTTTGGCATAATTAGCGGCTCTCTGGACACGCTCCCCCTGCTTCGCCAGCCCAACTTTACCATGTTCGGGAGTAAGGACAACACCAAATTCGTTGTGTGGTCAGAGTTCATTTATGAAGCATAGGTCCTTAAGCTACCCAATTTAAGGACAGGATTGATTGATTGTATTTTAGGGCACCTTTCTCTATTCTATTTTCCCTCCTACTTCACCATGTATGCTTCCACATCCTACACACATTTCTAATCGTACCCTTCTGCCAACACTTATCCTCAAGATGATTACTATCCTGACTCGACTTATGATTTCCCATGCACTTGTCGGGATAACTTTGATTGGGGATATGAATCCGGACCTTAGTGTCCAAGGCCTAATCCTGGACAATAAGACTATGATTATTATCCTTCTCACGCCTACAATGATTATAAATCTCCACCCTTTGATATCAACCTAACCCGATCTACATTCAAGAAGGATATGATGATTATAACTCTTACCCTCCCTAGGATTATGCTGAGCATAGGTCACCACTATTCTTTGAGCAACATGAAATGACCTATTATCAGGGAGGACCTCAATTTCTTGACTCCCCTAGTTTTAACCCAAACACACCCAACCTTGAACTGAACCATTCGGTTTAAGTGAACCAAGTCCAAAATAGGGTGTTAGCTAACTTGAGAAACACTATACAATCTTTAGAAGCTCAACCAACACCATGCACTGAAGCATTGGAGCCCATGATCAAAATGATTGATGAGCTTAATAGTTCGTTATTGGATTGGCTCCAAGAAGTTAATGATTGGGGCTTGGGTGAGTTTCCACTTGGGAAATTATTGACATTAAGGATGAAATTCGTGGTTGCCTTAGTCTAATCTTGGGAAGATTCTCAAGATGAACCCCCATCAGGAGAGCCAATGTCTGAACCCACTCAGGCACTTGTCGGGGGGGATACAATTTCTGAGATCAAAGATGACCAGATTAGCCTAGAGCAACTGATTGAGGATGAACTGATTGCCTCACCTGAGATCCCTGAGCCAGGAAATCAGGAAAAATATGTCTCCATGGACCAGGAAATGATAGATAACTTTGAGACATATATAAATGAGGATCATGAATTCTTTGATTCCAAGGGTAAGGAATCTCTTGGTGAAGTCTTACTTGAGTTTAAGGAGAATGATTTTAGTGAGACTAACGGGCTCGAGGAGCATGATGAACCATTTAATAGCCCAAAAACTGAAGATTATGATCCGATTGGGGCTGACATGGAGGATTCTGATCCTATTATAATAGATGATCCAATTGGTAGCCTTAATCTTCAAACAAACCCCAAAGAGTTGATTGATTTTGATTTGCAAATGATTGAATCCAAGTCAATTCTGATTCAACCATAATTGTTTGACTTGGATATCTTTGATGGGGTGTACAACGATCATGAGGCCCTGGAAACCGAACACTTGATCTTGGAGGATAGGAATTTGGAAATGAAAATCTGGGAGGCTAATTCTAAGGGAAGTACAATGTTGGATCAAAGGGTTCCTATTGATCTAAAACCACCAACCTTCTATCAGGACCCTTATGATATCTTTGTCATGCAACCCAAGTACAAAATAATTGATTATCATTCTGAGCTGAACTCTAAGTGGACACATGAATCTACTGAACTAGATCTACCCATTGTCCACCACTTTAGTCTTGGGTTGCAACCACCAAACTGTAGGCCCGGCCCCGCAAGCACGACAATCTCAGGTTCTGGGTGATTTTCATCCAGAACCTTAGAACTACTCGACCTTAAGGCATGGGTCTACACCATAATCTAGTCCACATCTGTGGAACTTGCTAGTAGGTCCTGAGATCAATATTTTTATTTTGATTTTGACCTGCACCTGTGAATTCTTAACCTCTTCTTTGTTTGTATAATATGCCTAACTGAAGGTAATAAACTTAGCACGTGTGGATATTCCCTTTTCTTTGTGGAGCTGACCGGAGTTTCTCGAAATTCAGGTGATATTATATTTATTCTGTCCTTTTCATGTCTTTATTTCTACAATGAGGATATTGCATCATTTAGGCATGATACTTAGTCTTGAAAATATTTTAGCTCTGTGGAATTTCTTTTATTTTCTTTAAAAAAAAGAATTAGAAGAAGAGAATTTATGCATTAGGAGTTATTAACTTTAGAAAATGATACTTTAGGGCCTGAACACTTAGACTCTTCAGATCTTCGGGCTTAATCAGCCCGGGTGTCCACTCCTTGCCAAGTTAATTTTACTTTAATTTGGTAAATAAATTGGGGTGATAAGTACACTACTTATCAACTCGCCTTCTGATTTGAGGGAACTTTAAGTCTAAGCATCTACACACTATTTGCATTAACTCACCTTTCGACGATTTTTACGGAAATTAGGTAGCTAATAAACTTTCTAGGGTAGTATGATTGCCAAATTGTCGTGGGTAACAACCCATTGGCCGATTTTCCAAAGCCCAACTACATGACCATACTCATTCTACTACTTTTAGGTAAATCATAGATTAGGGAAGCCACCTACATAGAAAAAGAAAAAAATGATACTAAAAAATAAAAAGATAAAAGATAAAAAATAGAAAAGGAGAAAAATAAAAATAGAAAATAAACCACACTTCACCACACAAGTATGACTGGAAAGTTACTGTGGGTAACAGCCCATTGGCCAGTTGTCTAGAACCCAGCTTACAAAAATGCACAAATAATTCCCAAAACACTTAGGGGAGAGGTGGGGAAGTAGAATAAATCGGGGAGATATACACTGGGTTCGCCCTTATGTTGATCCCATAAAAAAATAAAATAAAAAAAACTAGGGAGAAAGCTACTGATCGGAAAGATAAAACTTTAGGAAAACTCTTAAGGTCACCTAGGGTCGTAGAAACCTGAAGTTCGTTTTAACAATCGCTCAGTGAGTCTATCACATTCACAAAGATGCTTAGAACTTAAAGTTCTTTTCGAGTCTTGGGTGGGTTGGGTAGCCGTAGAAAGCTTCCCCGAAACCCTAAACTCAAAAATCCAAAAACATTAGAAAAGAAGAAAAAATAGAAAAAGAATGTATCTTCCCTATTCAAAATAAGGCGAGGACTTGGGTGGTCTACATTTTGGCAGACACCCAAGCATTGTTGAGTTTTTGTAATTAGATCCTTAATTGAAATTTTCTAATGTAATCAACAAATCCTGCCTAAGTAATTAGATCCTAATTTTGCTTTTATACATAGCATTTAGTTTGATTTTGCTAGGGACTAGCAAAAGATAGGCATGGAGGTATGATAAAAACACATTTAATTAGGATAAGCTGCCTAATTATGCATGTTCCTAAGCTTAGATATGCATTCCATGTTATAAATATTACATAGCATGCATCATTCTGCATTTACAATAGTTTGTATAAATTTTAGGTTAATTGCATCCTTTTATGGCTAGGAGAGAAGGAGATCTAATTCGAAGTCGCGGATTGACAATCTGATCAGGACGACGATCGGAGTCTAATGCCTCTAAAATCGTCTTGATTGGAGTCCCATAGCACCTTATGTAGTCCAAGGAAGATCAATGGCCAAGGGCTAGGTGACGCAATTCAGAGCTTTAAACGACAAATCCGACTGCACGAATGGATTCGGGTCGACGACGTAACCCAACATCGTGAAATCAACTCAATTCGACTTCTGTAGCAACCCCTACAAATGAAAGAAGATAAATGACCCAAATTGCACCACGTGGTACTATCCAGGCCCCTAATGGGTGCACACGCACTACCGCATGGGCACGTGTAGCGCACGGGCCCTCGGAGAGCCTAGTACGCAGAGGCAGTGCAGTGCCAGCGGGCACACGCGACACGGGGGCACGTGACGCGCACGTGAGCGTCGTGAGTCGGGTGTGTGAATTGGAGCTTTAGCAACACTTACGGTAGATTTTCAACGACGTTTATGGCTGTCACTAAATGTCCTATGTACGAAATGGATTCTTTCCTCCACTATAAAAGGACCCCTACCCTCCCATTCTTCTTCATCTCTTTCTTTCTCTCCCTCACCACCTCCAAGGCTCTAAAGTGAGCTTGTCCCAAGCATGGGATGCTCCTCTTGAGTAGAAAACCAAATCTTTTTCCCGCCTCTCATCCTCCTTCATGGAGCATCCCATGGCTGTCCTCTCACCAACTTCCGAAAGAAGATCCTCACTGCGACGGCATCTTGCCCTACCCTCCGTCCTTTGGCTCCGTCCTAGTTAGTCCCGCTCCTCACCACCTTCCTCCAGGTGACGTCAGAGCAAGTCATTCACCAAGCGACCATCGAGGGGGATTCTTCTCACCACTCACTTTCTTTTCACTTTTTATTGTAGTTTTTCTCTTTCTTATCTCTGGTTGTAGCAAACACTTGTTTTGAAAGTATATGTGATTGTTTCTTTCTCTCTAAGTAGATTAGATAGAAATTATTTCGACCTGATCTCTTACCTTATAAAAATACAAAAAAAATTACAAGAGATAAAAATAACAAAATGAAATAAAATCGAAGCGCGGATTTCACAAAACCAAATGTTCGCCTCCCTGTGCTCGACCTGAGACTCCCTTGGAGTTTCTGTATAAATTTTATCTAGTAGCGGATTTCAACGCACTACGACGATGGATTTCTAACTCAAATCTTTTTGCGTACGAAATCACGCTCATCAAGATCCAACCATACGAATCTAATCAGGGCGATGATCGAAGTCCAACGCCTTTGAAATTGCCTTGATTAGACCTCTGTAGCATCATATGCAGTCCAAAGAAGATCAATGGCCAAGGGGCAAGTTGATGCAAATCCAAACTTCAGACAACAAATCCGACCACACGAATGAGATTAGGTTGAAAATCGCATCTCAACAACATGAAAATCAACCCAATCCAACATTCGTAGCCACCTACAAGCCAAAGAAGATGGACAGTCAGGATGGCACCACGTGGCGCCATCCTTGCTGCCCAAAGCCACTCAAGGCCCTCTGCTCATCCCTAAAGGCAACTTCATTACACGATCACAGTCGTTGGATTGCCACCCAATGACTGAGATTGACTCAAGCCACACACCTTGACAAAACTAAGAGAGAATCCATGTGAAATCTCAGTTGTTGGATTGTGATCCAACAACTGAGATCCCTCATGGGCACCTCCGGCAAAAAAACATTTGGTGGACACAAATGCCACCTTAGCACAATGGTGACGTCCCACACTCTCACCCATTGGATGCCAGTTCGACTCCTCACAAGCACATCTCCTCATCGCGCTTCAATGCAATCAGACCGTTCGATCAAGAATCGATGCTTCAGGTGCAGCCACATCGCTACGGAAGTGCTCTTCACATTTTCCATTGGTGCATGCTTGTGTAATGAGCGCCGTTCAATCCCGATCTGATGTATGAAGAGATGCCACATGGCACCATTGATGAAGTGCTCATCGTACGCTTGATTATATGCGTAGTCTTTGTTTGATCTCAAGCACGATCAGTGTGCGATCGTGGCCTTCCATCAATGATCCAACGGCTGATACACTCCCTGGTTGAGATTTATCAAATGTGTGTGCGCTGAAAGGAGTGACACGTGGCCCTTCTCTCAGCCATGCAATCAGAATCAGATGACCCCATTCACCCACGTGGATCCACCAGCAAATGACTCCTCTCCATTGCCAGTGGTGCGTGAGACATGCATGCATGTCCCATGCACCCCCATTAAGCGCCATGCACATAAAATGACCATTGAAACCCTCATTTTCCCACCTATAAAAGGCCATGCACTCCCCTCCTTCCAAACCATCTCTTCCTACTCACTCCTCACCCCCTCCAAGGCTCTACAAGCTTGTCCTAAGTCCAGGATACTCCACTAGAGTCCAAAAATAATTTTTATTCCCTCTCTCTCATCCCCATTCATGGAGCACCTGTAGCTGTCCTCTCACCCCATTCGCGAAGTAGATCCTGCTGCGATGTCATCCCTCTTCCTCAATTTGTCCAACTCCATCCGACTTCGTCCAATTCCTCATCACCTTCCGAGCATCATGTCAATGCGGCTTGTTCTTCAAGCAGTCGTCGAGAGGGATTCTTCTACCTCTTCTCTTTTACAGCTTTCGTAGTGTAGATTTAATTTTCTGGACTTAGTTTTTGTAATAAACATTTGATTTTCTTATAATATAGTTGTTTTCTCTCTTTCTCTCTCTCTCTCTTTTCTTTTGCAAGTAGACTAGAATAGATTCAATATTTCTCTGGTCTGATTTCCTGCTATACAAAATACCAAAAAAAAAGAAAAGCCAAAACTCTTCAAAAATAAATAAAACAAATGTGGATTTTGATTAATCAAACGTTG
Organism: Thalassia testudinum; assembly: GCA_037157565.1. Lineage (NCBI taxonomy): Eukaryota > Viridiplantae > Streptophyta > Magnoliopsida > Alismatales > Hydrocharitaceae > Thalassia > Thalassia testudinum. The sequence continues at coordinate 34,424,379 of JAZHRO010000035.1, read as the reverse complement.
CATCCATATGTTTGACTCGGGACTCACTGAGTCTTGGTTATTATTATTTGATAAGCAGATTTTCGCAACTATGACGACATGTTTTCCAAACTTGATTTTTTTCTCACGCTAAATCTTGCTCATCACTATACGGGCAAATAAAGCGGACCTCAGGTATTCATAAGCTCTAGGTGACCCTAAAATGAAGGTATTGCTCCTAAAAGTTTGTCTCTCTGATGGTAGCTTTCTCCCTACTACCTTTTTCGAGGGTCAACACTAGGTGCACCCAATGTATATCTCCCTGGGGCTTTTATTTCTACTTCTCCATATCTCCTTAATTAGGCCTTTATTTGTGCTTTTTGTAGGCTAGGCTCTGGACAATCGGCAATGGGGCATTACCAATGGTAACTTGCCAGCCATACCTGTGCGGTGAAGTATGGTTTATTCTTTTTTTTCTCCTTTTCTTTATTTTCCTCTTTTTTTCTTTCTTTGTGGTACTTTTCTCTTTTTTGTCAAGCAAGTGGCTTCCCTAATATGAGATGTACTTAAAGGTGGTGGCCAAAGAGAGATATGTTTGATGGCTGGGCTCTGAACACCCAGTAATGGGGGGTTACCCACTGTAACGTGTCAGCCATACCACAACTAGTCTTATTGGCTCCCTAATTTCTACTATGATCACCCGTACAACGAGTGAATGAGTAATGTGTGTAGATGTTTAGACTTCTAGAATGCTCCAAATCAGAGGGTTAGTTGATAAGTTGCCTACTTATCACCCCACTTTATTTACTTTATTACGGTTAAATTAAGTTGGCAAGGACAAGGGGAACAAATCTCTATCTTAAGAAACATCAGGACTAATTAAGCCACTTGACCTGAAGTGTCCTAGTGAAAAGATCCTAATTATATTATTTCCTCCAGTAGGTAAAATTCGGTGCCCAAACTTCCTAGCTCTTCTTATATTTATTACAATAATTTTTTTTTAATTTAAAAGAAACAAAAATTAGTTCAAGCTGACAATTCTGTACTTAGAAAATAAGAATTACCGCCCCCCCATGCCTATCTAGCACAATGTCCTCATTGGAAAAATAAATGCATTTAAGGGAGTAAGGATAGAAACCACCTGAGTATCGAATTTGTAACAGGCCCGCTTGAAACCACTGGGTTGCTTCCTATGAAGCACTAAGTTTATTGCCTCCAATTGGGTGGAGCTCTAAGTTAATCCTCAATGATGGTTACTACTTCCTTTGGGGGTACTTGGGCAAAAAAATATTTAAGTCTCTATTCGTTCACTGTAAATGTTTGCTCAGTCTTAGAATTGGAAATTTCGACCGCTCCATTGGAAAATGGTCTGACCACCTGTTAAGGTCCCATCCACTTGGATCATAACTTCTTAGGGAAGGGTTTAAGTCATGCATCAAATAGCTAGACTTGTTGATTTGGCTCAAAGGTTTTTCTATTAATGTTCCGACCCTGGACAACTTTCATCTTTTCTTTGTATACTCTACCCCGGTGTTCTAGCTCGACTAGAAGGTGGCAAGCTTTGCCAAAGACCAATCGGTATGGTGACATTCCGATAGGGGTCTTATAAGTGATCCTGTATGCCTAGAGGGCATCATCAAGTCAAGTGGGCCAATCCTTCCGATCAGGTCACACAGTCTTTTGTAAGATATTCATGATCTGCCTATTTGAGACCATAGTTTTCCTGCTCATTTGTGGGTGATATGGGGTGGTAATGCGATGCATAACCCCGTATTTCCTAAGTACAAAATTGGGCATTAATAAAGTGGCTCCCACCATCGGTGATCATGGCCTTGAGTATCTTGAATTAGGAGAAGATTTTATTCTTAACAAAATCCATGACGGCCTTGTGATCACATTTTCAGGTAGGCATGACTTCGATCCATTTTGAGATGTAGACTACTGAGATTAGTATATACTCGAAGTCATTGGATGGTGGGAAGGGACCCATGAAATCAATTCCCCATACATCAAATATTTCGATGATAAAAATGGGTTGGAGAGGCATCATATCTTTCTTAGTCATGGTCCCAAGAGTCTAGCATCTGGTGTGGGCTTTAGCAAAATTGTGCACATCCTTGAATAGTGATGGCCAGTGAAAATCAGACTGTAAAACTTTTGTAGCCGTTTGTCATCCAGAGAAGTTGCCACCACACGCTTGGTCGTGACAAAAGGACAACACACTTTGAAACTCATCCTCGAGGATGCATCTCCTAATGATCTAGTCAGCACAAAGTCTAAAGAACATGAGATCATCCTAGAAATAATGTTTGGCATCAGCCATGAACTTATCTTGTTGTTGTCTAGACCAGTCGTGTGGAATTTTCCCTACAACTAAGTAATTAGCAAAGTCTGCATACCAAGGGAGATTGTTTCCATGCATGGCTAGAATATGCTCATCAGGAAATGTATCAGTCATAGGTAGTGAAGGTCCAATATGCTCCGAGCTAAGTCTGGACAAGTGGTCGACTATGACATTCTTGGATCCAGCCTTGTGGCGTATTTCCAGGTTGAATTTCTGTAGGAGCAAGATCCATCTGATCAGCTTGGGTTTTGCATCCTTTTTGGCTAACAAGTATCGAATAGCCAAGTGGTCAGTATAGATTATCACGTGAGATCCTAGAAGGTATGATATGCAGTTTTCTATTCCAAAAGCTACGACGAGCAATTCCTTTTCTGTGACAGTGTAAATTCGTTGACCCTCGTCTAAGGTTTTTCTTGTGTAGTATATCACCACGGGTTTCTTCTCTTGTCTTTATCCTAGGATGGCTCCAACTGCAAAGTTTGATGCATCACACATTATTTCAAAGTCCTGGGACCAGTCTAGGGGTTGTAAAATTGGTGCAGTCAAGACTGTATCACTTAAAGTGGTGTAGACTTGGGCGCAATCAGGTGTCATATCAAATTGTGCCTCGTTGGCTATAAGGTTAGTTAGGGACTTAGAGATTTTTGAGAAATCCATTATGAACCTTCTGTAAAATCCAATGTGTCCTAGGAAGGATCTTATTTGTTTAACCAAGCTAGGTGGTGGGAGTTTAGAAATCAAGTTGACTTTAGCTGGGTCAACTTCTATGCCCCTTTGTGAAATGATGTGACCGAGGACAATCCCTTCTTGAACCATAAAATGGCTCTTTTCCCAGCTTAAAACAAGGTTGACCTCGATACATCGCTTTAGAATTTTCTCCAGGTTGCTTAGGAAATGGTCGAATGAGTCTCCAAATATGGAGAAATCATCCATAAAAACCTCCAGTTATTCACCCAGCATCTCAGAGAAGATGGCTAGCATGCAACGCTAAAAGGTAGTGGGTGCGTTGCATAACCCGAATGGTATATAGCAAAATGCAAATGTGCCAAATGGGCAAGTGAACGTGGTCTTCTTCTGATCCTCAGGTGCAATAGCAACTTGGTTATATCCTAAATATCCATCTAGAAGCAAAAATATTTTCGCCCTACCAGACGTTTGAGAATTTGGTCGATGAATGGCAGGGGGAAGTGATCTTTCTTGGTGGCCTCTATTAGCTTCTTATAATCAATACACACTTGCCAAGTAGTGGTGGTGTAGGTAGGGTGGATTTGCCTTTTTCATTTGTGATAACAGAAAGCCCAGCTTTCTTTGGAACCACTTGTGTAAGGCTCACCCAGGGGCTGTTAGAAATCGAGTAGATGATTCCCACATCAAGCCATTTTATGATCACTTTTTTAATGACCTCTCACATGCTTGGGTTTAGTTGCCTTTGCATCTAGTGAGAAGGTCGGGCCTTGTCTTCTAAGTAGATTTTGTGAGTGTAGTAGTTAGGGCTAATCTCTCTGAGGTCAGAAATTATCCACCTAATGGCTGCCCGGTGTTTTGCTACGTTCGTAGTCGAATTAAGCTCATGCTCCATGGTCAGGTGTGCATTTGTAATCACATGGAAGGTGTTGTTAAGTCCTAGGAAGACATATTTAAAGTTGTCGGGTAAAGGTTTGAGTTTAAGTGTAGGTGGTACAATGTTGGATGGGTAAGGAAAGGGAGTGATGGGAACACCATCATGAGCCCTAACTAGCCCAATTTGGTTTGATAAAGTTGATAAAAGCTCCTACATAACCATCAGAGGGTCATATATGCATAATGTTCTATTTTAAGATAAGAAACTAGGGTTATTTATGCAATTTTAACTGCATTTCATAAGTACAGAATAACCACGGGGAATTCCAGAGGTTAATTAATTGTCAAATGGTCATTAATATCTAATAAGAGGGTCCATGCAGACATAAACGGATTTTCGTGCATCTCAAGAATTATTGGACATCCGAAACTCTAATTTCAGACCTGTTAATTAATTGAGGATATAGTCAAGTTAAAATTTACCTAAACCTTTTAAAAATTATAGAAAAATATTCTATAAGGTTTTGTATCCTTGATTTGACCATATCAACCTATTTTGACCTAAAATAGAGTCTCGGATAGGAAGTTGACCAAATTTGGGTTTGTTCATAAATTACCTAGTCAAACTTCATCAAAACCAAAATCTAACTTCACCATCATATTCTTTGAGTCCAAATTAGGTTTGTACGAAAATTTGAGCTCAATAAGAGATCATTTCAACCTAGTTTGCATTTTGGTCCATTCTTACTCTTTCTTTCTCACATACACCCCTAACTTTCGAAAATCCTTACAAAGACCCCCTAACATCAATGTCTTCTTCACATTTCGGTCCCTGCCACCATGGCAGGTGTGAACCCATTAGATACGAGCTTCAATCTCTGATTCTGCCTTGATTGATTGACCAATCCCTTCCAAATTTGGAAGGGATGGTCCTGAGGAGTTTCCTAATCGATTAAACATATTCCCAAGCTCCAAATCTGTCTCAATCGCTTGTGCGAATCCAAGGATTTCAAGAATCCTTCTTCCTGGAAAGTCAAAACCTTTCAAGCTTATTTCCAAGCTTGGAAGCCTGTTTGAAGGCCTATAAAAGACCCTCATGGGCAACCTCACCTCCTTAGCAAGTTTTTGAGCCAAAAATCCTCTTCTTTCCTCTACCTCTAGCTCGCTCTGAGCATGCTCCGGCGACATCCTACCGCTGGCTTCTTTGTCGCCCACCACATACAATAGGCGGTCGATTCTCCTTCCCCTTCGAAATTCGCACCTCGCCATATCTACGAGGTGCCTTCCAACCCTGTCCTCGTCGCCGTCTCCCTCATTGGAGTATCTTCCTTCTCCAATGCTAGCCATACCGCAACTGGAGCCTCCTCAGTCCTCCTTCGTCCGCTAGCAATCATCGTCAACTCCTCGACCTCTACTGATCACAACCACACCACCAAACTTTGACTCTGACCACTATCGCGCTCGCTCCGACTTCATCTTCCACCTTGCCGTCATACCTTTGGCAAGCTTGCGCACTTGCTCAACTCCACCAAACCACCTGCCACCGGTCCCTACAGCATCGTCATGACCATGAGAGCAAAACCCCTCAAGAAATTGAGGGGATTGCTACACTCATTGCTCCACTGAACGCAACCCTTTCCACCTTCGTTTTCGTCTCCACCAGCCACCTTTGACAACATTCACGGCACGCCACCACCACCACCGCCTTCGCCACATCTTCGCGCTTCTACTGAGCTTTTCTGACTTGGCCATTAGGCCATTCACGTGTTTCAGGTCCACCACCGGTCGCCGCCATTGACAGAGCTTCTTCAAGAAAGCTCGACGTTGTGTTCTCATTACATCAACCCCAGGTGCTACCTCCAAGCAGCGCAGAATACCTCCAAGAACACGTCCAAGCTTCTAATTGGGAGCAACAAGTGCTCCTGCTGCTTTAATTAAATGCATCTTCAACAGCACCTCGCACGCAAAATAGCCATGGGATTTAGTCCCACATCGGAAGTGGGAGAGCTTCAGCAGGCAAATAAATTGTTCTTGTGATCCTACCCCTTCACCCAAGAACATGGGGGTCGGGTCCCCTTCACGCGCTCAGTGAATGCACCCTCACCCGCTACACCACATTGGCGGGTTTGAACCTCTAACTGTATACCCCATTACCCGGTACTATTCGCCCAGGTCTGAACTGAGAAAGAAGGGAAAGAGAAAGAAAAGGAGGGGAGGAGGGTTTTTCTCTTCAAAGAGCCCAACACTTAGCCGCTGTGAGATTTGAGAAGCCCCTTGTGTGTGAGAAGAAAAGAAGAATACAAGAAAATAGAAGGAAGAGGATGAGCTGAAGAAGAAAGGGCTCTTTGTAGAGCACTGTAGCAATGATGTTTAAGTCATCTGCCTTGAGTGCCCGACATCTGATACCTCTCACACCCAGCACTGTGGACTTATTACTTACTTGACATTGCATGGAATTAATTAGATGATACTGTGCATTTACTGGTATAATTGTAAAGCGGTAATTGGTGATTTAAATCACCATTTTACCCCATTCTTTTTACACATCACTGCTGATTCTCTTATAAATATCATTCTTGCATGGAATTCTCATTATAAATTGTTTACATTTATGATTTTATCGTGCTCTTTGAGATTAATTGCAACACTTGCTCCCTACGTTCTACCACGGACCTCATTCGAGTTATAAATTTTATTTGTTTTTGCGCTATTTCGACTTGCTACGATGATTACATCTTTTAAAACACCAATTTCGCGCTTTAACATTTTAACGTCGTTGCCGAGGAGCAACGCGTAATTTGATCTCTTTGATTACAATTTCTAACTTGATACTAACTTGTTCTATTTGTTTGGTTGTGATTAGTGCAAGGATTCATTCAAGGAAGATCGGCTGCACCACAAACACTCTAGGGGTAGGTAAATTTCATCTCCTTTTCCTTAACACCCCTGATTCTGAGAAAAGTTAAAAAAGGAAATCAATTAGAGTCAACTTGTATTTCATACTTAGAATTAATCATCTCAAGTTGCCTGATTTGATTTAGAAAAATCCCGATCCTGATTTTCTGCACCTATTTAGGGATATTAAGGTATCTAAGGCTACCCACCTTCTTAATTGATCCCTAGGTACCAAATTTGGACAAAATCAATTGGACCAATTAGAGCCAAAATTAGGGTTTCTATTTCAGGGTTTTAGAGACACATTTGCCTTAAAAGAATCTACTTTCCCACATTGTGTGTTTCCTAAACCTTGCTTGAATCTACCTAATTAAGCAAACCCTAAAATCATGCTCTAAGTAACCACTTGAATTCAAAAATCGGGACCTATTAAAAGGACAAAACAGGTGAAGTTGACCCACCTTGTGGGGTCAACCAATCTTCAAATTAGGTCACGATTCACAAACTCATCTTAAAAGTTCAAGTGGAATCATAAGCACCTCATCTTAACTTAAAATTGGTAGACTTAAGAGGTCAAGTTATCCATTCTGGTCTACCAGGATCCGCAGTGGCAAGAAAGGTCTGGTGGGGGAAACCCTATAACCCGTGGGGACACTCTACCGTGTAGGGGTCTCCCTTCCTGGCTACCCAGGTATTTCTCAGGTAGACGACTTTTTGATCTAGAGGTATCATCCGCCTCAAACCTCTATAGTCATCCAAAGATATTTGGGTGTCTTGATTGGGTCCATCACACTTTCTATCCCTCATCTACTCCATCGGTGTATATTCGGAAGGAGGTCCTTAAGACCACCCTTAAGGCCTCCACTAGCTTTCCACTCTCGTCGAAGCCAAGCCTCGACTTCTTTGTTTGTGCAACTACCCGATCACATTGATATCTCTTTCAACTCTTCCACCTTTGAACCTGAATCTCCAGCCATAGCCATGGATCATCAAGAAGAACAACCTAACATTGCACCACATGAATTCTATGACCTTCGAGATAAGGTCCATGCAGATTTCAACGAACTGCCGTGCCTTCAAATGCGAGATCACTACAATCTCGCTACGGTGGAGATCAAACCCCAAATCCACATTCCTGCGAGAGGACCCGAGGTGGAGGTCAAGCCCAGTATGCTTCACATGGTTCCAAAATTTCATGGCTTGAACTCCGAGGATGCTTTCCAGCACATCAAAAAATTGAAACATCTAGCCCATACCTTCAGGGTGGATATATGGAATCAGGATGGCTTACACTTGAAGATCTTCTCCTTCTCGCTATCAGAAAAAGCTGCCTATAGGTTTCAGACATATTCTCATTCGATCAACACTTGGGAAGAACTTCAAACTACTTTCCTGCAAAAATTCTTTCCCATTGATCGGACGAATGCTATGCAACATCAAATCACGCACTTCTCGCAAGGAGCAGGAGAATCTCTACATGAGGCATGGGATCATTCTCTAGATCTCATGCGTAAGTGCCCCCATCATAGAGTTCCAAAATAGGAATAAGTCCAATCCTTTTACCATGGGCTCTGTGACGATATCAAACTCTTTGTCAATGCAACCTGTGGTGGCAACATCATGGGTCAACATGAAGACATGATTTGGGAAATTCTCAAGAACATGTGCGATAACTCCCTGAACAATGAGTCATTGGGTGTGTACGACTGGAACACCAACCACGCATTGACAAATAATCTGGGGGTACACGAGAACTGAGGCCTTTCCACATCCATTGATCTGGAGTTGGTAGCCAGTCAATTGGATAAGGTCTCAATTATTGAGAAGAAGGTGGACAACATAAATCGACATCTACAGAGAACCACCACTGCACCACAAAATCCATACATGCACTCGCCCTCAGGTAGGGAGGTTACACATAACATCTACCACTCTCAGGGGATGGATGCCTATCCACCCTCGTTTGATTATGGCCTTGGAGGAAACTCCGAGCCAGCCTACCATAGTTGGGGGAACTCTAAACCCTCGTACTTTGATTTTTTTGGAGTTCCTCAGACTCGCGAGGATCTCCACGCCATCCAGAACAATCCTTTCTCAAACACTTATAACCCTGGATGGTGCAATCATCCCAACTTTTTGTGGTTGGGAAATACCTCAAACCCGAGACCTCAATTCCAACCCCAACCACAAAACCCACAACCTTATCAACCTATTCAACCAAGGCCCAATCAAAATTTCCAATCCAGGCCACCTAAGGAGGACCAAATGCCTCTGATTCTCCAAACCTTGGTTGACATGCAAACACAACACAAACAAGAAATCATAGAGATTTGCAATCAACTGGCCCAGCTAGCAAATGCTCGCCAGCTTGGTGCACTTCCTTCCCAACCTCTACCTAATCCAAACAGCGTGTCAACCCAAAAACACATTGTGAAGCAAATCCAGGGTCACAACCTAGCCCGGCGACTCATACCTGCGTATTTTCTCCATCCACCTCAGTTGAGCCAAAACACACCGTGACTTAACCGACCGCACCTCCACATCAGCAGCAAGGGACAACTTTCTCCCCTCCACCACCACATCATGACTATGCTATGATCAATGTGGTATGAACAAGAAAAAGGACCCAAGGATCATCTTCCAAATCTCACCTAGCCTATGATCAACACACCAAGACTAATGGAAAAACCAAGAGGTGGAAGCAGAAACCCGCTCCTTAAAACCACCAGTTCACCACCTTACCTCAAGCCTTCTCTCACCTCCACAGTAGAGATTTATCAGAATCTGATATAACGGGGCCATTAAGGAATGCACAAGTCACTATCCCATTACTTGATATCCTCACCTGCAACCCCACCTCACCTAACTTTTCCAAGAAAGGGGTGGAAAAACCAGCACGACGGAAGGTCGTACTATCTGAAAGCATAAGTGCCATAATCAAATGCAATCTACCTCCTAAGAAATCTGATCTAGGTGCGCCGCCGATCCCCTGCAAGATCGGTGATACAACTTTTAAGTGGGCCATACTGGACCTAGGCGCTTCAGTCAACCTCATCCCTACCACCGTATTTGAAAAATTATAAAACGGACAACTAAAACCCGCTAATGTTACTTTACAACTATCTAACCAAACCCTGATGACATCGATTGGGATGGTAGAGGATGTGGTAATTAGAGTTAAGGATTTCAGCTACCTAGTTGATTTCCTAATTCTCGACTTGGATATGCCACAACAAATGCAGGATATGCCTATGATTTTGGGAAGACCATTCTTGGCTACTACAAGAGCCATAATCAATTGTGAATAAGGGCATATGATAATTGCCTCAGGAGATCAATGTGCTGAGATTAATATTTTTGAGGCAACAAAAGGAAAATGCTCAACAGAACAACTAGGTTTTATCCAGGACCTCATGACTATATCATTAATGGAAAACCTAGTGCTAGAATTAGAAACTTTTCACATGCTAGATGGTCCTGATTTGACTGAGCATACTGACATGAGCGCAGTGGAGGCTTTCACCTTTGATTTTGAGGACGTACCTAAGGATTTCCGAAAACATAGTGACATAGTGGATTCAGATTCCATGAATATGGAGACATTTTGCTTTAAGGACCTCCAGGAATCAGGTTTGGCAGATATTGAGAGTGACCACCGAGAATTTCAGATAGAGAATCCAAAAGGCACTCTCCAAACATTCACTTTTGATTGGGATGAAAATCATAGTGAAGATTCATTGGAAGACCCAATCTTTGAGTCATTTCTTGATGAGATGATTTTTCATTCAACAGAAAAGAATCACAATAACTCATTGGATATCGATTCATTAGGCCACATAGCATGAGAGGAACTACACATCTGGGATATGCTAATTAGATTCACCTCTATTGGATTCTGGATCCACGATGATCTTATTTTAGAACTCCATAATCAATACATCTTCTGGGTGATTCCTCTACAGAAATTCCTTAAGAGCCATCCAGAAATGAATCAATCTGATCCATATCATAGATCTTCTAGAATAACTATTCACCATAATTTGATACTCATATGTGGTCATGTGATTCTCATTCATCACGATCACATATTTTCCCTATCACTCATCATAAAGCATCAACCTGTTGAGCTCATTGCACCCAGCTAATAGCATAAAACTTAATGCTTAACGGGAGGCAACCTGTCATCTTTTTGAAAAACCCGAAATCCTTTTTGACATACCTCTTTCCTAAATTCATATTGCACTTTAGGGTTTATCCATTAGAACAGCCAACTCCACCTCTGGTATTCATACCAGAGCTTGAAATCGTACGCAACAGTCATCCCAACCCATTCACCCACCCTTTGACCCTGTTCTAATGTATGATCTAGGCTGAACTTGAACCCACCTAATTTACAATGAGGACATTGCAAATCGTAGGCATGGGGGGTATTAAAGAGCAAAATGCTGTGAAAATCAAATCACAAAAGGATTTTGCATATAGAGAGAGAGAGAGAGAAAAGGAGGTTGAGAGAAAGGAAGACCCATTTGAGCTAAATGAAGAAAAAGGAGGGAATCAAAGAAAAAAGAAAGAAAGGAGCAAAAGAAAACCAAAAAGGAAAGAGTCCCTTAAAAGTAAATATGGAACTTACCTAACTTCTAGGTTGGATAGAATGATGAACTAAGACCTGGAAGGCTAAAACTTAGGGAATTAGTGGTGGATACCGACCTTAAGCCTTTTGGATCTATTCTAGGGTTTAAGCACTCAAGTATCTGTTAAGATCTGAACTAATCCTCAAGAGGTTGAGGAAACTACGAGGCTAATGTATTAGGTCTAAGGCTTAGGGATTATTCGGTCCCATTGCCTGCCCTTTGGTTTGTGGGACTTGGTAACCTAAGCACCCAAAAATCACACACTTAGTCTAGTTCAATGGCCTTAATAAAGAAAAATCTGCCAAAAGTGCTATGTTCTGAAAGATCATCTCAAAGATCTAGCTTAGGAGCAGCTCGCCTCTTTCTATCTTTTTACTTTCTAGTGTAGTTTTTCTGCTTTCTTATCTATAACAAACTCTTTGAAAGTATATGTGATTGTTTCTCTCTCTCTCTCTCTCCCCTCTTAAGTAGATTAGTTAGATAAAGTTTTGTCGATCTGATCTCTTGCTTTATAAAAATACAAAAAAAATCATAAATGACAAAAACAACAAAAACAAATAAAATTGAAAGTGTGGATTTCAAAACCAAGCGTTCACCTCCTTGTGTTCGACCCAGGACTCACCTCGAGTTTCGGTATAAATTTTATCTGATAGCTATTTTTGCGACTACGACGATGGGTTCTCCGAAGCCTTGATTTTCCATCGTGAAAACACACTTCATCACATAGGGGCTCCGGATTGGTTCAGAAGCTCATCGATCTTGTTATCCACCAACTCAACCTGAGCTAGCTTCTTAACTATGATGTCCATGTCAACCATACCTGAATTAGTTTACACTTTGTAAATTCCACCACGGGGTTGACTAGACCTATTCAATGTGGTCATGGAGGCATTATTAAGTGAGTTCTCACTCATTGACTCAAAGAGTTCAGACGTGCTTTCCTCGTCTTTCTTCAGAAAATTGCCTCCACATCAGTCATCGACAAAATTCCTAAGGGTGTTGTCCAGACCATGGTAGAAGATTAGGGCCAATTACCACCTTGGAACCTCATGGTGTGGGCATTTCCTCAGTAATTCATTAAATTGTGCCCATGCCTCATGAAATTTCTCTCCACTCTGGAGGGTGAATGTGGTAATGGCTCTTCTGAACATTGGTTTTTCCAATGGGGAAAAACTTCTTTAGGAAGGCATGCCTCAGTTCCTCCCAAGTGGAGATGGGTCTCCCTAAAGTTCTAAGCCAATGGGAAGCTTTATCTTTTAGGGAGAATGGGAACATCTTCATTAAGACAATATCAAGGCAAATGTTCCTAGGTTTCACAGTCCGAGCAATCTGGGTGTTGGAAAGGATCTTCAACTGAGCTCACCCTAAAGTGGCTTTGGATCAAGCTAAGGACATTGGTTTTCAACTCAAAATCATCTCCCCCTTCTAGGACTATAAGGTAAGGTTCGATTGGAATAGCAGAAGGATCATAGAAATCATGGAGCGACCTAGGTTGGCCTTCAATGGGTCTTGGTGTGTTTCGTGGAGATGGAGGGGGTTGCCATTGAGGGTTCTACAATTGGTGTATGTCCTGCATAATGGTCTGGATCTGTTGTTGCTAGATTTGGTGGTTAGCTGTAATCTGAGCTTGGATAATGGCCATAGCATCAAGTTGAGGTGGGTCCTCCATATCCACAATTCGTGGGTTGGCCATTTCCTCAATTCTAATCCTAGAATAACTGAGTCTCCTTCTTGGGATTCTCTCTAATGCAACCAAATAAAGGTTAAGTGAGGGCCTTCTATGCATACACGAGAAGAATTGGGAGAGATGCCTAGAGAATTGTGTGCTACGCAATCAAGCAAGCCAAACTAAACCCTATAGTGTTGACCTAGGTGACCTAAGTCTCAAAAATATAATTGTTATAGCCAGGGCATCAAACGTCGTTTAAGACGTCTGGGAAGTGGTCCAGACGTCTGGTCAGACGTCTGGAATTAAATTTTTTTGACATGCGTCTGCGCGCATGCATGCACAAACTGAACCCGCCGCCCTCCTTCTTCTCTTTCCTTCCTCCCTGTAGACGTAGCTTTTTCTCTCTCTCCCTCGGCAGCCTTCAAATACCCCTCTCCTCTCCCTCACCCTCACTCCACTGCCTTTTTCTTCTTCTTCCTGTCAACGAGAGCGTAAGCTGCCGAGGGCAGCAGCAGTAGCTGCTGTGAGTGCGTGGGAGGAGGGGCTACTGCGGAAGGGAGAGAGAGCTCGATCGCGAGGTTGCGAGCTTGCCGGAGTAGCTAGGGCCGGCCGACGGTTGCGCAGCAAGCGCGTGGTGCTGAGGAGGAGCTACTGCAGCTCAGGAAGTAGGCGGGCGCGGCGTGGCATGGCCGTGCGCTGCGGGCGGAGGGTGAGGAGGTCCTAATTCTAGAAAAATTTCCTAGAATCAGACGTCTGGACTTACGTCCAGACGACGTAGGAGACGTCTGGAGGAAGATCCAGACGTCTGAAAGGTATGTTATTTTTACCTTCTTCTCCTTTCACGTGTACGGCCATGCAACTGTTCTGCCAAAGGCTTCTGCATCATTTCGTGTTGAGGACGGCCGTGTGTGTTTGCAGGACCCGTTCGGGAAGGCATAAGGGCACGCCATCCCACACAGATCGGACGTCTGGGCACAGCACCAGACGATGGGGAGGGTCTCCAGACGTCCGGAGTGACAGTCGGACGTCTGGAAACTAAGTCCAGATGGTTCAGCGGACTTCTGGATGTCTAAAGGACCACGCAGATCAAGGTATGACCTGAGCTATCATTTAAGACGTCAGGAAGAAGTTCCAGACGTCTGATTTTGGGCAGACTTGTCATTTTTTACAAGTTTAAATCCGTTCGGAGTCCGTTTTCCAAGTTTCAAGTCTTGTTCTTTTCAGATTTAGTTCCTCTACCTGTTTACAGTAATTGTATACTGTTCTGAGTAGCTCCTTGTAATTTATCCTTGTGTTAGGACCCTGTTCCGTTGCGGCTCTGGGGGGTTGTGGAGGTGCGCGGGCTTGTCGATCACGCCCCCAGTACTCCCGATTTTGTGGGTAGAGTAGCCCTTTCAATTATTTATCAAAAATTATGCACTTGTGAAATAATTAATAGAGTTTAGGGTATTGCATGAACCCTAGGATTGAAAAACTCGATTGAATGATAGATCCTAGGGTATTGCATGAATCCTAGGACTGGAAAACTAGATTGAATGATAGATCCTAGGGTATGGCATGAATCCTAGGATTGGAAAACTAGCTTGAATACATATACATTGCAGTCTTGGAAAAGTATAAAGGAAACGATAACTGCTTGTAATTGGTTAACAGCTGCCTGATTATGAATGAATAATTACGATTGGGAACATGGGCTATATAAATATAAAGCTGAAATGATGAAACCTAAATTTGCTGAGTTGAATTAGGAGTAGAACTCCTGGAAAGTGAATGGAATAGAATTGGGGAAGTGAGCTGGCCCTTGAGTATGGAGTACCAAGGAGAGTGACTGTCCCCCTGTTTAGTGCAGAGCGAAGCTAGCCACCCCAAGGACCCAGGGTTAGGTCTGGCCACTTTGTACCGACTTTTGGCCCTCGTGTTCACAGTACCAAGGAGAGCTACTAGTGTAGGGAGAGCACTAGCTACCCCACTGGCCCCGGGGTTCTGCTGGCCCTCCAACACCAACTTGTTAGGCCCACTGGGCAAACCAGGGTAGTCAGGCGAGGGTGCGCAGACTATGGAGGGGTAAGACCCCTGTTTGGTTACTGTGGAGGCGCTGGACCCCTATTACTGAGAGGGCTCTGTCCTATACTAGTTCCGTGCTGTGCTTTGGGCGCACCCGTTAACGGAAATGACTAACCGCGTGCCAGTGCGGGGTAGCTACCCGTGCGTTTATCGCGCGTGCCGTAGTCACCGTTATGTCTGTCAGCGACCTTGGGGTGGTTGACTGAGGGTAGGACCACCACGGGGGACTCTGCCGACTAGGTGAGCACCACGTGTTACTTCTACTTTTCGGAAAAGACTACAATCAAGATCGTTCCCACGAGGAACATTCAAGATCAAGAGAAAGATCTGAGAAATAATTCAATAGTGAATAAATGGAAAAATTAAAGAAAGAAATTAAAAATATAACAGCTACTGTCCATCTTACTATTTTTCTTAGCTTTTGGTTACCACTCTACTCAGCATTTCGCTGACATGTCACCTTTGTTACCTTTCAGGACCAGGTGTTGAGTAGCCAGAGTCGGCGGCTACAGAGGGTGCTGGTTCTAGTAGAGCCCAGTAGTGTTACTTGTGTAGTACCCACTGTACTTTTCCTTCTGTTGTAGTGAGTAGTTTTTGTTACCCTGTACTCTTTTATTGTAAGCATCATGTTCATGTACATGTTTATTTCTTTACTGTTGTGGTGGTGTATACTGTAGTAGTTCTTTCCTTTACTACTGTATTTTGTTACTGCTAGTTATATGCATGGTGAATGTGGTTTATTTTACTACTCTTTTGGTTACTTTCTCGTTGGACGACTGGGTCTTGGGATCAGTTGAATCGGTCCGATTCTCGTGTGTCGTAGGGATTCGGGAATCAGGTCATAATAAGATGGTATCAGAGCAAGGTCGTCTCGAGAAGTGAACCAACTGACTGGAAAATAACCAATTCACATGTCTGTAACTAGAGTAGCCACCACAACGTTTCTTTTGACATAAGCTCTTAGACTTCTTCGTTAGATATCATTCCATATTGACGTGTTTCCGTTTTGTTTTCGCGTCTCCTTATAGGAGATGCCTCGACGTAGGACTAGTGAGGCGGGCCACGGGCGCGGCTGAGGACGTGGTCGGAGGGGTGGGCGTGTTGAGGTCGACATTTCAGTAGACCAGCCACTGCTCCCAGGCATCTAGGCCCAGGACCTCATCCAGCTGATACAGGACATAGTGCGAGAAGAGCTCCACCCGCCGCATCGAGCACCTCTCCCTGGGGCCACGGAGGGGGAGTCCTCTGTGGGACCATGCTACGGACATGGCGCTGGACGCAGGGGAGGGGGTGGGCCGCCACCGCCCCCACCTTCCTCCGACACTTCTGTGCACGAGGCTTCTTTACCTGGAGGTGCACCAGCATCTCCACTGTAGTGCCACTTCGAGCTTTTCAGGTAGTTCCAGAAGCTGAAGCCCCCTCCTTCAAGGGGGATGAGGACCCAACCAAGGCAGAGGACTGGCTCGAGCAGATCGAGAAGGTTTTTGACACCCTTCGCCCCCCGGTGGAGTGCCACGTGGCCTTTGCCACGTACTAGCTAGAGAGCGCAGCACACAGGTGGAGGTCGATTAGGGGACAGGAGAGGGGCGAGCCGACCTAGGACCGGTTCATCACCCTCTTCTACGAGCAGTACTTTCCCCAGACGTGGCAGGACCAAGGGAGGCAGGAGTTCCACACTCTCCGCCAGGGGATGATGACCGTGAGCGCGTACCACACGCATTTTCTGGAGCTGTCCCACTTCGTAGCGACAGCAGTAGCCACTGAGGAGGAGCGCCTTTGGAGGTTCGCCGAGGGGCTCCGGCCTGGGATTCGGGGGTATGTCAAACCCCTGAAGCAGCCTATGTTCTCGAGGGTGGTGGAGGCAGCTATGACATATGAAGAGACCAACCCGTCCGCGCAAGATACTGACAGCGGGTGGAAGAGGCCCAATCAGCCAGACTTCTCACAGGGCCGGTGAGAGAGGAGACACGTGGTGCCCGTAGGAGAGCCGTCACGTTTTGCAAGGTCATCAGTGGCCTTTGGGGGCCCTCGACAGGGGCCAGCTGCTAGCACCGGACCCCTGCCCAGCCGATAGTAGGGACCCACTAAGGGCAGGAGTTGGGTTCCTCTCTGCTACCAGTGTGGCCAGCTGGGCCACATCAGGAGGGACTGCCCGTCTAAGGCAGGAGGTCAGCAGATGCTTCCCGCATCGAGAACTGGAGGGCGAACAGGAGGCTGCGGTTACCAGGCGTAAGGAGGAGGACAACAGTCACGGGGAGGGTACCGGCCAGTAGCTACTCGTCCGACGCAGAGTGTGGCTGCTTCGTCCGCACCTAGAGCCGAGGGGCGTATCAATGCCCTGACACACAGGGATGCCAGGGCTTCGGGATCAGTGGTGGCAGGTATGGTTTCAGTTTCCGGCAGACTCGTTTACATGCTTTTCGATTCCGGCGCTACGCACTCGTTTATCGCCGCCAGTTTCGCGGTTAGTCTGGGGCAGGATTGTGTGCTGCTAGAGGATCCGTTCATGATCAGAGGTCTAACTGGTCAGCTATTTGTAGTTGAGGAGGTATACACGGGTTGCGAGGTCAGTGTTGGGGGACACAGCCTTCCCGCTGACCTGATTATGATATAGATGGAGGACTTTGGCGTAATTCTAGGGATGGATTGGCTGTCTGCTTACCACACCTTGGTAGACTATTTTGAGAGAAAGATCGTCTTCTCCATACCGGAGTTGCCTTCTTTCGAGTTCCACGGGTAGCAGTGGACAGAGGTTTCAGGTGCATTTCTGCACTTCGGGCGGTGAGACTTTTGAGCCAGGGGTGTGAGGGCTTCCTAGCTTGTGTGGTGGCAGAGCCCAGCCCTGTGGCAGACTTTCAGAGTATCCCGGTGGTCAGAGAGTACCCTGACGTGTTCCCAGACAAGTTGCTAGGACTACCGCCCGAGCGTGAGATCGAGTTTGAGATCTCACTAGTACCAGGGACTAGCCCCATCTCCACAGCACCGTACAGGATGGCACCACTTGAGATACGAGAGCTCAAGTCTCAGTTGCAGGATCTTTCGGAGAAGGGCTTTGTGAGGCCCAGTGCGTCTCCCTGGGGAGCCCCGGTACTGTTTGTAAAGAAGAAGGATGGTACCCTACGCCTTTGTGTGGACTACCGATAGCTGAATAGGGTCACCATCAAGAACAGATATCCTCTGCAAAGGATCGATGACTTGTTTGACCAGCTGCGAGGTGCCACGGTATTCTCCAAGATCGACTTGAGGTCTGGATATCACCAATTGAGGATCAAGGAGGCAGACGTCTCCAAGATAACTTTCCGCACTCGGTACGGGCACTACGAGTTTCTGGTCATGCCGTTTGGGCTGACCAATGCCCCCGCTGCCTCCATGGACTAGATGAACCAGGTGTTTAGATCGTACTTGGACCAGTTTGTGGTGGTATTCAACGCAGCACAGACAGCACTTGCGGATGGTTCTGGACACACTAAGACGACGTAGGCTGTACGCCAAATACAGCAAGTGTGAGTTCTGGTTGAGGGAGGTGACCTTCTTAGGTCATGTGATCTCTGGGGATGGCTTGGCTGTGGACCCAGCCAAGGTGGAGGCAGTGCTCAGGTGGGAGAGACCGCGTACGGTTACTGAGATTCGCAGTTTCTTAGGACTGGCAGGCTACTACAGCCGGTTTATCAGGGGCTTTTCACAGATTGCATGTCCTATGACACAGTTGACCCAGAAGGACGTGCCCTTCACTTGGACAGACGGCTGTGAGGCTTGTTTTCAGGAGCTGAAGGTGAGGCTGACTTCGGCTCCCGTGCTCACCATCCCAAATAGTAGTGGCGGGTTCGTTGTGTACACAGACATCTCTTTGTAGGGGTTAGGGGGTGTGCTCATGCAGAGGGGTCACGTTGTTGCTTACGCTTCGCAGCAACTGAAGCCCCATGAGCATAGTTACCCTACCCACGACCTGGAGCTGGCAACTGTCGTCTTCGCGCTGAAGACCTGGAGGCACTACTTGTACGGTGAGACCTTCGAGATTTTCACAGATCACAAGAGCCTCAGATACTTGTTTGATCAGAAGGAGCTCAACATGAGACAGAGACGTTGGTTGGAGCTCCTGAAGGACTATGACTGCAGTATTTCCTACCACCCGAGAAAGGCCAACGTGGTGGCTGACGCCTTGAGCCGGATGGCACCCGCACACTTGGCCAGTTTACAAGTGCAGAGTTGGAGCCTCTTGGAGGAGATGGGCAGTTGGCGACCCCTAGAGTTACAGGGGCACTGTGCGGCAGTGACTATGACGCGACAGATGAGGCCAGAGCTGATAGATCGCATCATCACAGGACAGATGGTCGACCCGTACTTGCAGTCCTTGCGTGACAGAGTACTGTCAGGAGACCCTGGAGACTTCTCTTTTACAAACCAAGTGCTGCGCATGAGGGGACGTTTGTGTGTTCACAGCGATGAGGAGCTGTTTAAAGAGCTCCTGACTGAGGCACACGGTTCCAGATTCACCATACATCCCGGAAACACGAAGATGTACCAAGACTTGAGACACGACTTTTGGTGGAGGGGGATGAAGCGGGATGTGGGTGAATCCGTGCAGTAGTGTTTAGTGTGCCAACAGGTGAAAGCCGAGCATCACCATGGACTTGGTGGTGGGCTTACCTATTACCCAGCGAGGACACGACGCAGTCTGGGTAATCGTTGATAGATTGACGAAGACGGCGCGTTTCTTGCCGATCCGAGTCACCTTGGGACCAGCACAGTTGGCAGAGAGGTATATCCGCGACGTGGTAAATCTACATGGAGTTCTGCAGGAGATCGTATTCGACCAGGATACCCGCTTTACATCCCAGTTTTGGGCTGAGTTTCAGCAGGCCCTAGGAACGCAGTTGAGGTTTAGTACAACGTACCACCCCCAGACGAACGGACAGTCTAAGTGCACGATACAGACACTTGAGGACCTTTTGCGTGCTTGTGTACTGGACTGGAGGGGCTCTTGGGAGGAGCACTTGCCCTTGGCGGAGTTTGCATATAATAACAGTTATCACTCAAGCATCGGCATGGCACCCTATGAGGCTCTGTACGGACGGAGGTGTATGGCACCCTTGAGTTGGGTTGAGGTGGGGACCAAGTCGGAGGTTGGCCCCAGGTTGATCCGACAGAGTTAGGAGGTAGTCGAGCAGATTCACAGGCGACTCCGCACTGTCAGGAGTAGACAGACGAGCTATGTAGATCGAAAATGCAGAGAGGTGCAATTTGAGGTTGGGGACCACGTCTTCCTTCGCGTTTCACCCATGAATGGCCTGCAGCGGTTGGGGGTGAGAGGGAAGCTCGCACCGAGGTTCGTGGGGCCCTTTGAGGTCCTGGAGAGGGTTGGACCCGTTACTTACAGGCTTGCCCTTCCTCCCCAGCTTTCTGGTGTGCACGACATGTTCCACGTGTCCAACCTCAGGAAGTACATCGCCGATCCCAGTCACATCCTGAGTCACGAGAGCGTCGAGGTGGGCGACGACCTAACCTACCCCGAGCGGCCAATGCAGATTCTCGACAGAGCTGTCCGCAGTCTGAGATGGAAGCAAGTACCCCTGGTGAAGGTTTTGTGGAGGAGCCAGTGGTACAAGGAGGCTATCTGGGAGCCTGAGGTGGCGATGCGGGAGTGGTACACGAAGCTTTTCGCAGGTACATCTTTTCGGACCGGCTTCGGTCCTCTTTGAGTTTGTTATGCATATACGTTCTTTCCCGCACCCTAGTTAGCGCAAGTTTCGGGGACGAAACTTCCTTTGAGTTTGTTATATTGTTATAACCAGGGCATCAAACGTCGTTTAAGATGTCTGGTCAGATGTCTGGAAGCCTTCCCAAATGTGTGGAATTAAATTTTTTCGACGTGCTTCTGCGCACATGCCCGTGAAGACTGAACACGCCACCCTCCTTCTTCTCTTTCCTTCCTCCCTGCAGACTCAGCTTTTTCTCTCTCTCCCTTCGGCAGCCTTCAAATACCCCTCTCCTCTCCCTCACCCTCACTCCACTGCCTTTTTCTTCTTCTTCCTGTCAACGAGAGCGTGAGCGACCGAGGGCAGCAGCAGCAGCTGCTGTGAGTGCGTGGGAGGAGGGGCTACTGCGGGAGGGAGAGAGAGCTCGATCGCGAGGTTGCGAGCTTGCCGGAGTAGCTAGGGCCGGCCGACGGTTGCGTAGCAGGCGCGTGGTGCTGAGGAGGAGCTACTGCAGCTCAGGAAGTAGGCGGGCGTGGCGTGGCATGGCCATGCGCTGCGGGCGGAGGGCGAGGAGGTCCTAATTCTAGAAAAATTTCCTAGAATCAGACGTCTGGACTTACGTCCAGACGACGTAGGAGATGTCTGGAGGAAGATCCAGACGTCTGAAAGGTATGTTATTTTTACCTTCTTCTCCTTTCACGTGTACGGCCATGCAACTGTTCTGCCAAAGGCTTCTGCATCATTTCGTGTTGAGGACGGCCGTGTGTGTTTGCAGGACCCGTTCGGGAAGGCATAAGGGCACGCCATCCCACACAGATCGGACGTCTGGGCACAGCACCAGACGATGGGGAGGGTCTCCAGACGTCCGGAGTGACAGTCGGACGTCTGGAAACTAAGTCCAGACGGTTCAGCGGACTTCTGGATGTCTGAAGGACCGCGCAGATCAAGGTATGACCTGAGCTATCATTTAAGACGTCAGGAAGAAGTTCCAGACGTCTGATTTTGGGCAGACTTGTCATTTTTTACAAGTTTAGGATCCGTTCGGAGTCCGTTTTCCAAGTTTCAAGTCTTGTTCTTTTCAGATTTAGTTCCTCTACCTGTTTACAGTAATTGTATACTGTTCTGAGTAGCTCCTTGTAATTTATCCTTGTGTTAGGACCCTGTTCCGTTGCGGCTCTGGGGGGTTGTGGAGGTGCGCGGGCTTGTCGATCACGCCCCCAGTACTCCCGATTTTGTGGGTAGAGTAGACCTTTCAATTATTTATCAAAAATTATGCACTTGTGAAATAATTAATAGAGTTTAGGGTATTGCATGAACCCTAGGATTGAAAAACTCGATTGAATGATAGATCCTAGGGTATTGCATGAATCCTAGGACTGGAAAACTAGATTGAATGATAGATCCTAGGGTATGGCATGAATCCTAGGATTGGAAAACTAGCTTGAATACATATACATTGCAGTCTTGGAAAAGTAGAAAGGAAACGATAACTGCTTGTAATTGGTTAACAGCTGCCTGATTATGAATGAATAATTACGATTGGGAACATGGGCTATATAAATATAAAGCTGAAATGATGAAACCTAAATTTGCTGAGTTGAATTAGGAGTAGAACTCCTGGAAAGTGAATGGAATAGAATTGGGGAAGTGAGCTGGCCCTTGAGTATGGAGTACCAAGGAGAGTGACTGTCCCCCTGTTTAGTGCAGAGCGAAGCTAGCCACCCCAAGGACCCAGGGTTAGGTCTGGCCACTTTGTACCGACTTTTGGCCCTCGTGTTCACAGTACCAAGGAGAGCTACTAGTGTAGGGAGAGCACTAGCTACCCCACTGGCCCCGGGGTTCTGCTGGCCCTCCAACACCAACTTGTTAGGCCCACTGGGCAAACCAGGGTAGTCAGGCGAGGGTGCGCAGACTATGGAGGGGTAAGACCCCTGTTTGGTTACTGTGGAGGCGCTGGACCCCTATTACTGAGAGGGCTCTGTCCTATACTAGTTCCGTGCTGTGCTTTGGGTGCACCCGTTAATGGAAATGACTAACCGCGTGCCAGTGCGGGGTAGCTACCCGTGCGTTTATCGCGCGTGCCGTAGTCACCGTTACGTCTGTCAGCGACCTTGGGGTGGTTGACTGAGGGTAGGACCACCACGGGGGACTCTGCCGACTAGGTGAGCACCACGTGTTACTTCTACTTTTCGGAAAAGACTACAATCAAGATCGTTCCCACGAGGAACATTCAAGATCAAGAGAAAGATCTGAGAAATAATTCAATAGTGAATAAATGGAAAAATTAAAGAAAGAAATTAAAAATATAACAGCTACTGTCCATCTTACTATTTTTCTTTGCTTTTGGTTGCCACTCTACTCAGCATTTCGCTGACATGTCACCTTTGTTACCTTTCAGGACCAGGTGTTGAGTAGCCAGAGTCGGCGGCTACAGAGGGTGCTGGGCCTAGTAGAGCCCAGTAGTGTTACTTGTGTAGTACCCACTGTACTTTTCCTTCTGTTGTAGTGAGTAGTTTTTGTTACCCTGTACTCTTTTATTGTAAGCATCATGTTCATGTACATGTTTATTTCTTTACTGTTGTGGTGGTGTATACTATAGTAGTTCTTTCCTTTACTACTATATTTTGTTACTGCTAGTTATATGCATGGTGAATGTGGTTTATTTTACTGCTCTTTTGGTTACTTTCTCGTTGGACGACTGGGTCTTGGGATCAGTCGAATCGGTCCGATTCTCGTGTCTCGTAGGGATTCGGGAATCGGGTCGTAACAATAACTCTCACCACAACACAAAATAGTGTTGTGTTTAATCCAAAAGCCAAATATGTTGGACTAGGTGAAGCAGGGAGAGCGTGTCTCGAGGGGTGCTAATTATGCCAAACCCCTGCTTGGCTTAGATCATTTGATAATTAAGCCTCCCAACTGAGTTGCTTCTGAAAAAAATATTTCACCGATTAGTTCTATGGTGCGTGTTTGTTTCTTGAGACTCCTCAATTGATCCTTAAGGCCAATGCCTAATGCTTTTTAGATTAGGGTTGGGATGGTGCTTGTGCTCAAGGTATGTGATGAGGTGTTGTTGGGGGTTCTTCTGTTACGATCATGGGCGTCAAAAGCAGTTTAAGACGTCTGGGAAGTGTCCCAGACATCTGGAACCCTTCCCAGACGTCTGGTAATAAATTTTTTTTGGCGTACGGCTTCGCATCTTCGCGCGTGCGCGCGCAGACTGAACCCGTAGCCTTCGTTTTCTCTCCCTGCAGGTGCCGCTTTCCTTCTCTCTTTTCCTGTGGCTGCCCTATAAGAGCACTCCCCCTCTCCCTCACCCCTACTCCACCGTCTTCTCTTCTCCTTCCCCCTGCGAGCGAGCGAGCAAGCGAGGGCACAGAAGTGGCTGCAGCGGGCGTGCGAGAGGGAGTGTTGCGAGAGGAAGAAGAAGCTCGACCACAGAGATGTGAGCTTGCCGGGGTAGCTAGAGCCGGCCGGCATGGGGAGCGGCAAGCGTGGGGTGTCGCGGAGGGGCTACTGCGGCTCGGACAGCAGGGGAAAGGGGTGCGGCGTGGCCGTGCGTTGCGGGAGGAGAGCGAATCGGGCCCTAGTTCTGAAAATTTTTCCAGAATCAGACATCTGGACTTACGTCCAGACGATGTCGGAGACGTCTAGAGGATTGTCCAGACGTCTGACAGGTAAGATATTTCATATCTTCTCCTTTTTGCACGTGTACGGCCATGCAGCCGTCCGCCGCGACTTCTTTTGCATTCTGTCGTGCTAAGAGCCGGTGTTTGTGTGCGCAGGTCCTGCTCGGGAGGGCACGAGGGTCGCCATCCCACGTGAATCAGATGTCTGGCAGCAGTGCCAGACGACGGAGAGAACCTCCAGACGTTCGAGGTGACAATCGAACGTCTGGAAACCAAGGCCAGACATTCCAGTAGGCTTCTGGATGTCTGAAGGACTACGCAGAACTGAGGTACGACCTGACCCACCTTTTAAGACATCTGGAAGAGGTTCCAAACATCTGATTTTGGACAGTTTCGTCGTTTTTGACCCATTTCGGGCCCATTCGGAGTCCGTTTTTCACGTTTCGAGTTTCGTTCTTTCCAGAATAAATTCCTATACCCGTTTATAGTGATTGTATACTATTCTAAGAAACTCCTTGTGATTGATCCTTGTGTTAGGACCCCATTCCGTTGCAGTCTTGGGGGTTGCGGAGGCGCGCGGGATTGCTAACCACGCCCCCAGTACTCCCGATTTCGCTGGTAGAGTGGCTTTTAATTTATTTAACATAATTTGTTACAATTATGGAATAATTAATAGAGTCTATGGCATTGCATGAACCCTAGGACTGAGAAACTAGATTGAATGATAGATCCTAAGGTATTGCATGAATCCTAGGACTGGAAAACAGGATTGAATGATAGATCCTAGGGTACGGCATGAATCCTAGGACTGGAAAACTAGTGGAATATATAAATATTGCAGTCTTGGAAAAGTGGAAAGGAAATAATAGCTGCCTGTTATGAATGAATAAATATGATTGAGAATATGGGTTGTATGAACGTAAAACTGGAACGGTGAAACCTAAAATGGCCAAAAAAAAAAACACGAACCCTACGGGGAATTAGGAGTAGAACTCCTGGAAAAGAGAATAGAAGGGAACTGAGAAAGTGAAATGTGGAAGTGTGTTGTCTCTCGGGTACGTGGTACCAAAGAGAGCACACATTACCTCTTAGTGTAGAGGGCAGCTTGCCGCCTTCAGGTTGAGACCTAGGTGGGTTTGGCCACTGTACACCGACTTGCTGGCCCTCGCGTACGCAGTACCGAGGAGAGCTACTAGTGTAGGGAGAGCACTAGCTACCCCACGGGCCCCAGGGTTCTGCTAGCCTCCTACACCGACTTGTTAGACCCACTGGGCAAACCAGGGTAGTCAGGCGAGGGTGCGCGGACTGTGGAGGGGTTGGACCCCTATTACTGAGAGGGCTCTACCCTATACTAGTTTCGTGCTATGTTTTGAGCGCACCCATTAATGGAAACGACTAACCGCGTGCCATTGCGGGGTAGCTACCTGTGCACTTATCGCGCGTGCCGTAGTCACTGTTACGTCTGCTAGCGACCTTGGTGTGGTTGACTGAGGGTAGGACCACCACGGGGGACTCTCCCGGCTAGGAGAGTACTACATGTTAGTTCTACTTTTCGGAAAATACTGCAATCAAGATCGTTCCCACGAGGAACATTCGAGATCAAGCGAAGGATCTGAGAAATAAATCAATCGTGAAATAATAGAAAGGCATAAATAAAGAAAGTAAAAATATAACAGCTACTATACACTCTACTACTTCTTTAGCTTTTATTTGCCACTCTACTCAGCGTTTCGCTGACGTGTTACCCTCATTACTTTTCAGGACCAGGTGTTGAGCAGCCAGGGTCAGCGGCTACAGAGGACGCTGGGCCTAGTAGGGTCCAGTAGGGTTACCTGTTGTGCTTTCTGTACTTTTCTTCCACTATAGTGAGTAGTTTTCTTTATTACTCCATGTACTTTATTTATCGAAACTTTATGTTATGTACATGTTTATTTCCCTTCTGTTGTGGTGGTGTATACTGTAGTATTCCCTTTTCTTACTGCGGTATTTTGTTACTGCAAGTTATATTCATGCTGAATGTGGTTTATTTTACTGCTCTTTTGGTTACTTTCTCGTTGGACGACTAGGTCTTGGGATTAGTCGAGTCGGTCCGATTCTCGTGTCTCATAGGGATTCGGGAATCGGGTCGTTACATCTTCCCTCTTAATTAATCTGATTGAGCTTGTGTGTGCTCTCAACAAAACATGGTTTTCAAGCAAGGTTTTTAGGAAGTGGTGTCTTTTAATAATTCATCCTTGCTTAGTGGTTTTTAGGGTTGAGATTCCTTTATGTATTCAAGCAATGTTTGTAATGGACACACAGAATTTTGCACACAACGGGTGAGGATAAATTTCCATTAAGTGTAGTATGGCCCTAAAAGTAAGCAACCCTAATGTTTTTATCCCTAGAGCTCGTGTGCTTCTACCAGTTGAATTGATTTTACTCTTGGTGAGTGGTGCGGCCTAATTCAAAACACGGTTGGCTTCACAAACACTACTCAAGAAGAAAACACTCTGAAAAGTTGTCTTAAAAGTTTAGAGTGTATATTTTTTTCATTTGGGTGGTGGATTCAAGAAGAGGGTCTGTTGCGTCACTTTCGTCGAGTTTTAAGAAAATGCACGCAGTATAGTGACAAAAATTGCAACATTTAAATTTTATAAGTACTCAAAAATAAGAATGAGTCCGAGGTCATAACAGGGAGTAAATTTTGAATTCACAACACTAATCAAAAGTATAGATAATGAGGAAGATAATATTCAATGAATAAAAATATACTCAGAAATGTATTCAATTGTATCTCAAAATTTATTAAGGTAAAAAGAAATCAGGAACCCTAAAAAGAATGGTGATTTAGATCA
The DNA here is from genome assembly GCA_037157565.1 of Thalassia testudinum. Taxonomy (NCBI): domain Eukaryota; kingdom Viridiplantae; phylum Streptophyta; class Magnoliopsida; order Alismatales; family Hydrocharitaceae; genus Thalassia; species Thalassia testudinum. Next base: position 34,397,096 of record JAZHRO010000035.1, on the reverse strand, counting down.
CCACTTAAATCCATAATCAAGCACATATCCTAATATATCAACCAATTCAATTTTGCTTTAGTGGTCTTGAATCGCTTATTCTAAATATCCACGTTAGCACAAGAGCCAATATCTCCACAGTACCGACAATCAGACGTTAGCACAAGGGCATCAGACACCTTAAACACCCACGCACAGCACAAGGCTCAAGGCCTTAGCATGAAGAACCAACAACCTCAAGCATAGAACAAGGCGAACTAAGAATCGCCTAAGTGTTGGCATGCATCTTGAGGCACAAGGCATGAAACCCAAGGCAAAACCACCCCCTACTCTCCTCAAGATCTCTTCTCTTTCTAACCAGGTACATGGGTAGGAACAGTATCGAGTAAATGGGTCGAGGTCCAGGTCCACATGCATGTGGGCAAGGGTGAGGGTGCACAGGCATGAGGGTACCTCACCCCCGGTGTCTGAGGCGAATAGCCAATTCACCAAAATCAATTTATGCACTTCTCCATTTCTTGCTCATACAATATGGCACAATTGGAGCTATTTTTTTCTTCACGTATGTGTAGTGAATGAAGCTTGCTTATTGCTGCTGCAACTACATTACTTCCTTCAATTGCCACTGCAAGTGAGATCTCCAAATGGATCTACATCGAATGCAAGTGATCTGAGGTGGGATGGTGGCCAGAAGGGGGTGAACGCTGTCGGAGAAGATGGTTGTGATCGAGTTGATCCAGCAAAGACCTACAAAGAGAAATACTGGCTGATTGCCCTAGTTCAAAGGCTCACAACCTTCGCTGAGTTGCAAGAAAGACGTAATCAGTGTTAGCGTGGTATTTTGAGGTGTGTGTCGGTCGGCCGAAGTCAAGGATGAAGGTGGGAAGGTGGGTTGGTCGACCGAGGGTCTGTGAAAGAGCAATCTTCATTTTCGATAAAAATTTTAACATAAAATGTCATGTCGTTGTATTTAATCACGTGGTAGAAAATCGCTTTTCAAAACATTTAATTCTCAAAATCTAACCACGAAAATAGTTAGGTTGTCTCCACAGGGAGGAATTAGCCTATTAGACTTATGAGTGGTGCCTCACTTATTCAGGAATATCAATAGGTGTGCATACTAACTAGTGCAACTTATTTTCAACATAAGTTCTCATTCTAAACAATTAATCAATAATGTAAGTGTGCACGTGAAAAATCACCACAATATAATACCATGTAAAATAGTGATCATGATACTAGTAAACACCGTAAATATTAACCTCCAACAAAATAGAGCTTATTCACTATAACCAAAAAGTCATATTTTATTATTCATGAGATGAGTCGAACTATTTGTAATTTAAATAAATTAGAGGGATATTCATGTAAATATATCTTAATATAATAATCAGATAAATAAATCAACAGTGATTTCCGCAATGGCATACATGGTAAATACTAATACCCAAATCACTATTACAAAACAGGGGAAATCACGGTGAAGGCTTGCACGAAAGGGAGAGGTGGTGGGTAGAGTCGTAGCTGCTAGCGGAGATGCGTCGGAGGAGGAACTTCGAGATGGCGTTGGCGGCACCGCCCATGGTTGCCAGAGGTGGTCGGTTGGCGAGGAGACTGCTGGTGGCATTGGGTCCTCCGCAGGTGCTTTTGGAGGGCTTAGAGTCAAGTGTGGATGTTGTTGGTGAAGTGTGGGCATCGTAGCAATGGTGTTGTTAATGAGAGAGGAAGCTGGACGGCGAGCATGTAGTCGGTTGTTTGGGTGTTGGTGATGGGTTCTACATGGAGAAGATGAACAATGGAGAAAGAGAAGTGGAGGTGGTGATGGTGGTGGTGGTGGTGTTGGGATGAGGCTTGGAGGAGGGTGTTGGACAGTTGTGGTGGTGGCTTTAACGGTGGTGCGGTGGTTGGTGCGTATAGGGAGGGTGAGTGGAAGAAGAAGATGATGAAGAAGCGGCAGATGATGGCTGTGGTGGGCAATGAAGGGTGATGGTGATTGGGTAACAACGGTAAGGGGTTGGCAATGGTGGACGTGGTGATGGGCTGGTGATGGGCCGTGAGTTGTCACCGTACAGCTGGTTGAGGTAGCGGAGGCGGAGACTCGTCATGCACACTTCAATCACAGTGTACGCGGGTTCCACAGTGCCCGTGGGATGCACGGTGGTGGAGAGAAGAAGATGCAGATCCCTGCAAAGGGGAAAGATGAGATGGTGATGGCCAGTCCTCTTCTTATAAACAACTCCTCTGTTCGTTTTCTTCGGCCTAAAGGTTCTCCAACCACTCGTGAAGATCGCAAGTGGTTGGAACGGTAAGATGCGCATGGCGATATCTTCATCAGACGTCTGAGCAACACTCTAAACATCTTAAAAAGTGTGGAATCAGTAAGTTCATGATGGCAGTTCCCAGACGTCTGACCTTATCTCCAGACATCTTATAGACACAAAAATGGACATCTTAACTCTTGCACCTAGCCTGCATCCATCAAATCAATTATGTTACCATATCATATGTTATTAAATGTAAAATTGATGTATAAAATTATATGTAGACTTAGGTGAATTTCCATGTAACTCCTAATTAATTAACAACTAAGAATAACTAATAAAAGAGTACTTAGACCAAATAATGATCCACTAAAGTGGACTTATCAGTCTGGGTGAGCAAAGCTCCAAATAGATAGAGGGCTTTTGAAGGTAGAGTTGTGGTGGAGCTTTCGGAAGGGATAGCGAGCGGTTTGGTGGTCTGTGGTGGCGTGGAGAGCTCGTCGGAGCTATGCTAGAGGCGAAGAAGATGAAGGGGGAAAGGAGGTGTGCGTTGATCAATTAGGGAAATAACAAGTTTGACCTAAGCTAGGGAGAAAGAGGAAGATAGAAGACCTACTATAATGGACGAAAGGGGAGGAATTGGCATATGCTGTGATTGGCCAGCGCCAAGAACGGAGGTACCTCCAGTGGGATGAGCGGCAAGGAAGAAGGGTCGAGAGAGCTCTTGCTTTGACTGGCGAGGAGCAGAAGATGTTGGGGAAGAAGTTCCTTCTACCTATTGTACATGGCAGAGGGTGACGAAGCAGAATTGAGGAGCTCGCTGGAGTCACGGTGGAGGCAGCTGGAGGGAGAGAAGGAAGAAGGATTTTGTGGCCAAACTGGACTCAAAAGTTCATTGGGATCTAAAGGAACTCTTATAGAGCTCAAATGTGCTCAATTTAGGAAGTTTTGAGCCATAAAAGTCAGTTTAGGAATCAGAAAAGAACCCAAAATTTTCTTGATCTCACGTGCTCTTTTTGATCCTAATCAATAGCTAAAATCGTGCTCAAATGATTCTCCAATGTCTGAACACCAATCCCACAAAATTTGGTGGGATTTGGTGCTGATTTGATCAGGTTTCAACTTGGTCAAAGATCGAATGTGGGTCGGTTGATTCATCAATGGAGGTAGGTACCTAAACGTGAAAAGGTGAGAAAAATAGGGCTTATTTGCAAGGAATTTCGAAAGCTAGGGTCTGAGAGTAGGAAATAGAGGTTTTAGGGACTGAAGTATAAACTAGGTCAAGATGGACTTTGATTGGGCCCAAATTTTGGTATTAACCTAATTTAGACCTAAGGAATCTAGTGGTGAACTTGGATTTGAGTTTTGGTCATGTTTTACTAGGTAATTTGCATAGAAGCTCAAATTAGGGTAGAATCCCATCTAAAACTCTATTCTAGGTCAAAATGGGTTCAAATGGTCAAATCAAAGGTACCAAACCACTTAGAATATTTTTATATGAATTTTAGGAGATTTAGATGAATTTTATTCTGACCAAAACCTTTCCAATTCAAGTGGGGCTGAGATTTGGGTTTTGTGTACTATTTTGGTTCTTGAAGTGCGTGAAACCCTGTTTCTATCACTGTGGACCCACTTTTCGGTCTTTTATACTAAATTATCCTTTAATTAACCCTTGGATGACCCAATGGTTACTCTACATTTGTGAAGTGATGTTAAAACAATAGAATTAACCCTATTTATTATTTTCTTCTCAAAATGGATCCGAGTGGAATTACGATCCTCAGGCGATCATTCAGGAGCATTTATCTCTTGATTATAACTAAATCAAGCTAGTTATGGAGAGTGATGGTGTTACCATCAGGGTCAAGTAACAATTCATCTTATTTTCATGCACGAGCCTAAATGCCATTTTTTCTTTTTTTTTAGATAAAGGGAAGATGGAACTATTCTAGATAAGAAGATACTCACTAGGGTCTTCGCTGCACTTTACTCCCAATCTACCGACTTGGAGTAAGCTCCTCTTGTCACCTATGCGTCAAATTACTGCAACCAAATCAATTGAGGTAGAAAAGGGATCAGATCTTGTGAATAAAACTAATGCAACTACAAAAGTGACTAAAAGATTCGTTGCCTCCCCAACAACAGTGCCAAAAACTGATGTTGAAAAATGCGTTAAGATAATTTGTTCCTTATAGCATGCACTTACAACATCAATTTTAAAAAGATGGATGGTAAGTCCAAGGGTCGATCTCAAGGAGGCAAGAAATTGAATCTTTTTGTTGCTCTATTTTATTTGCGCAAAAAGTAGAGAGAGAGTTAGAAATCCTAGGTAATTGAAGTTGCTAGCTAGGCGTGAGAAAAGACAAGATAAAGCGGTTTAATGAAAGCATAAGACAATGTAAATAAAATCCTAACTTAGAATGAAATTGACATCAACTATGATAGCAAAAATTACTTCTTTGAATACTTAAAATTGTCTTACAATTATAATAAACAAAACTAGAGGAATGCTTGAAAGAATATAAACTATAAGCTAAAGAAGAACTAGAAATTATTGTTAAAAAGAAGCATGTGGAGGCAGCCACGGCGGTGCAAAGGGCTTTGTCGGTGGCTCTAGGAACTAGCTTTGAGCTCTATGGAGTTGGTGGAATGCTTGGAGAAGAGATATGTTGCAAGGGGAGGCCGTAGAACCCTTTTATAGGTGAAAAGAGGCCTTGGTTCAACCTGAACCACCCCTAAATCGTGCCTCTAAGCATGCTGAGTCGATCTAGATTGGCCATCTCGCTCGAATCGGCGCCCACGCGCGCTGGCACACGTTCACGTATGTGGTGGAGATGCAATCGCATCTCCACCATCCACTTCAAATCGAAGGCTCAAGTGGTGCGTGTGGCTCGCGCCAATTCTTTGCTCGATCACTATTTCGGCGATCCCAGCTGGCCACATGGCATAGTGTGCGCCTGCGGATCGCACATGGAGAATTATAATGGAATCACGAATAGACGTATCGATCATGCATATCGCACTCAGGTGACGTGGTTCTCTCGCAGCCCTTGGATGGCAATTGAGCGACGCTATTTCGTAAGCATTGGCAAGTGAGATCTACGTGGGTCGTGATTCGATCCTGCGATCTCCGTGCTTAAAGGGTGTGCATTGTACCGCTAGGCTGCACTAAGCGATGTGAGATCTGGGCCATTGCTCGTCAATCATGCAGCCGGCAATGATCGGGGGCATGGCGCATCATAGGGAGATTGATGGAGATCTAACGACTGAAGTCATGCGTGCCCACACGATGAGGAGCGTGAACGAGTGCTGAGAAGCCACTGAGATGATGACAATGGTCAGAACTTCTACGGCTCATTTTGGGAGCTACGGAGGTCGAATTAGGGCAATTTTTGAGCTATTTGACTCCGATTTTCATTTTGAATCCATCCGTGTTGGTCGATTGTTGATCTAAGACCTATTTATATATGTACTTAAATAACCTGGCCATTAAACGACAGTTCCAAGCAATCTTAATGTAAAGATTATACTATATGTGATGTGCACACATCTAATTAGCTTAAAATGTCAATTTATGCATATTCTTAGGGTCATAGAAGCATCATGCATTATAAATATTATATAACATGCACATCATGCATTTAGATTAATTTGTACAAATTGTATAGTAATTGGCCTCTTATTGTGGCTAGGGGACAGGGAGACAACATTTTACGATCTGAAATTGAAGTTCCAATTGTATGAATCTGATTAGGGCGACCATCGGAGTCCAACGCCTCCAAGATCGCCTTGATCGGACTTTCATAGCATCTAATGCAATCTAAGGAAGATCAAAGGTCAAGGGGCAACGTGGTGAAATTCTGAACCTTAGATGAAGAATCCGACCGCACAGATGGGTTCGGATCAATGATCGCAGCCCAACAATGCGACAATCAATCCAATTCGACATCTGTTGCACCATCTACAAGCATTGGAAGATGGACGGCTAGGATGGCACAACATGGCGCCATCCTAGCTGCCCAAATCATTCCCACAAGTCACCATTGCTCTTGTCTTCATCATTGTCCTTATTTCTCAGCCGTTAGATCTTCACCCAATGGCTGAGAGGAGCCTTGATGTGCACACATCTAATTGGCCTAAAATGTCTATTTATGCATATTCCTAATGTCATAGAAGCATCATGCATTATAAATATTGCATAACATGCATTATCATGCATTTAGGTTAATTTGTACAAATTGTATAGTAATTCACCTCTTATTGTGGCCAGGGGATAAGGCGATATTTATCTAGGCCTCAAATTGAAGATCCAGCCATACGAATCTGATCAGGGCAATGATCTGAGTCCAACACATTTGAGGTTGCCTCGATCGGACCACCGTAGCATCAAATGTAGTCCGAGGAAGATCAGAGGCAAAGGGGCAAGGTGGTGAAAATCCAAACTTCAGTCACCAAATCTAACTGCACGAGTAGGTTCGAATCGACAATCGTAGCCTAACGACGTGAAAATCGATCCAATTTGACGTCCATGGCACGATCTATGGGCATTTGAAGATGGATGGCCCAGATGGTGCCACGTGGCACCATCCAAGCTGCCCAAAGCCACTGGTGCTCCTCCTCATCAAAGAAGCCTTGATCTCAGCCGTTGGATCTTGATCTAATGGTTGAGAACGCTCCACGTCATCCCTCTCTAGCACTGCACACTCTCTGAAGGTTAAGGTCTGTGCGATCTTGGTCGTTAGTTGTCCATCCAACGTCTAAGAGTGCGCGAGCCTTAATTCAAAAGTGTGACACACTCGACGATGTAGCACAGCGGTTACATGCTGTGTTGTGAAGAGCCAACGTCGGTTCGAGCCTTGCCCCGCCTCAAATCAAGAGCACGAGAGGTCGTGTTGCAATTGGGTCGTGGATGCTTGATCGAGCTGTAGCGGCAACAACCATGTGGCGCACTCTCGTGCACCGGATGAAGGAGCGCACTGCATGCGTGCAATGACATGACATCAGATACGCCATCATACCTAGGCACGCACAACGGCTGAAAAGGAATCGTGCCCATAGATCTAAGCCATTCGATCGTTAGATCGGACAGTTGAGATCAATTAGGCGCGATAAGGCGCAAATGGCTGAAGATCAGTGGCCACGTGACGTGGCGCACTGTGGAGCATCGAATCAAAGGCAAGCAGCTGAGATTGAGCACAGGCCTTCAGCAACGTGCCTCTACAGTGACACTCATAAACGTGACTAAAGATCCTGATATTAATGTTGAAGACTTAAAAAGACTTTTATGCCCCCATTCTTACACCTATAGAAGGCCTACCCTTCCCACATATTTTCTCATCCCTTCCCTCTTCTCTCAACCTCCCAAAGAGCTAAGAACAACATTCTCAAGCTCGCTCTAGTGCTCCCAAGCTATGAAAAGCTCCGCTAGAGTTAAAAATCAAAATTTCCACTTCTCACCTTCTTTCACGGACCTCTCGCCAGCCGTCCTCTAGCTCCCATTCCGAAAGCAACGTTGACACCCTACCTTATCCCTGGTTCATCCAAATTTGCCCTCCATCCTCCATCTTCACTCCCCTTCTTCCAGGCATCGTCCGTCCGACTCGTCATCCAAGAATTCATCGATGAGGATAATTTCTCATCCCATATCTTGTTATTGCTTTCTAGTATAGATTTTTACCTTTCTTATTATAGTCATTAGTTGTAATTGACATTATCATAATTATAAAGTTCCTTTCTCTCTCTCTTGTTTATATTTCAAGTAGTTTAGCTACCATAATGAATGTTTCTTCATAAAAAGAATACAAAAAAATATAATTGCATATTTAGAATCAATGTAGGCTCCCCGTGTTTGACCCGAGACTCACACAAGTTTCGATAAATTTATCTCATAGCTTATTTTTACACAACTACAATGGCAAGATTTAACTCAATCTTTTTCACGTATAAAATCTTGAACATCAAGCCTCCACCTACACTTCAGATTTTGAGAAGGCATGGTCTCGTGCATCCACCATCGTTGGATTCTCATCCAACGGTCAAGAGACAACCATGTCACCCCTCTTCAGCTCATCCTTATCTCTGAAGGCAAGGCACGATTAAACCTCGGTCATTGGATCTTCATCCAACAGTTGAGGTGCAAGCATGCGAGGTGGTCTTTGTGACAATCCAACATCTTAGCATAGCGATCAATGTTCTTATGCATTACGCATGGCACACGTTCGAGGCGCACCGCGCGGTCTTAATACGTTGAAGGCACATGCAATTAGAATTCGGCTGCACGATGATGAGTGCCTCGTTAGTAAGTTAGTTAGAAAAAGGATTTGGAGAATAAAGTTAGTAAGAAAAATGAGAAGGGGGGAAAATAAAAAGAAAAAAAAATAAATAAAACACCCTGCAGTTAAGTGCCTCATTACAAAAGGGTGCTTTTGCAGTTTTTCCACATATAAATAAAGCATCTCAATACAAATGGATGCTATCCTTCCTTCCATCAAATAAAAAGAACACCTCGCTACAAATGGGTGTTCTAACCTATAGAAAAAGTGAAAAAAAAATATGGAGATAAAAATATTAGGAATAAGAGACTCAGTGGTCCACCGAGGAGATATACACAAAAAGGGTTGACCTCGGGATAGAAAAATGGTGAGGAGAAAGCAACCAAACCTGAGTAAGGCCAAGCCAAAGGCTTGAATTGGAATAATTGGGATTGGAAATTGATGTCTTAATATCTGGATTTCTGCAACTTTGGATGCCTTTAGGACAATCTCTTCACTAAGTACAGATGTTTTAAAATCATAGCTACTGAACCTTGGTATTGAGCAGTGAAGCCTAAGAAATTGATTTTGAAGATTTTAAGTTGAGACCTAAAGGAGAAGAATTGATAGAATCCTAGGTCTAGGAGTTGTTCTTTAGTATTGTAGGCTAGTAAATTAGAGTTTTACTACTCTAAGTTTGATTAATAATGAGTATCTGGTTAATTTGCTTAAACATATATTGATAAAAGTCAAATATCATAAACAAAGGATCAACTTAATTCTATTGAGTTTTTTAGTTAAAATTTAATTCTCAATCCTTAAGTTTTGTTTCCTTAAAACACTTTGTATTCTAATTTGAGTTAAGAATAATTACAAGGATTAAGAGATTTTTAAAGAATTCTAATTTTGAATAAAATTCTTGTTAACAAATTATTTTAAGTGTGTTTTGAAAATGTTATAAGTATAAGTCTAAGTAAGAAAATTTTCACAAGTGATGTGTACATTAATCATTTATATTAAACTTAAAAATTTTTGACCTAAGCTTTCCTCTACATAGTTATTATTTATAATAATTTAAACCCAAGTGTTGTAAATCATCATAGTCTTAGTTAATTTTGCTAGGGACTAGCAAAACTTTATCTTGGGGGTATGATGAGAGGCTCATCATGATCTCTAATTACCCCTAATTAACTAGTCTTCCTAGTTAATTAGCTAAGGTTATGAATTTATAAGGGTTAATTATGAAATAAGGGATATATAGTAAAGAACCTTAAAATAAGTTTAAAATGATATTTTATCATTCACTTAACATTATTAACAATTTAATTAACAATTGGACTCAAAATCTTATTAATCATTTCCTTAATTAATAAGTTAAGTAATTTAAACATAATGTATACCTAAGTATATAATAACTCAAGTAATTTTACTTAATCTAATAAATTAACCTAGAAAGGTCAAAAATGTAAATTCAAGGTGAAAACATAATAATTACCTTATTTACTAATAGATATAAAAAGTTGAAAAAGATTTAAGTTAAAATAAACCTCTAAAACTTGGGTTTACATTTAGGTCCTTATTATTCATTGCAATCGGGTCCTTAATCTTCATAAAGGTCCTTAAATTTTATTGCATTTAAGTCCCTTTTCATCTTCATCTTCTTCTTCTTCATCTGTTTGGATGGCTGATGACGGAGAGTAACTCCACCACACGATCACCACCTTGCCGACATCATCCTTCTTTCTTCAAGTTCCTGGAGGTTGCGCTCACCACTCCATCTTCATCCACCGGTCTGGATTAATCGGAAATCCTAATTTTTGGTGGGAGTTAACCTCACCGTCGTCGGTGACGATGCCAGAGGTTAAGCTCCCCAAGCTTCTTCTCCGTTCAGACCTCGCCACTTTCTTCGTCGCCAATCACTATAAATACCCCCTCTCCCCTTCGATTTCTCTTAAGTTGGCTCCCTTCCCTCTTCTTCACTGCAGCCGACTTCGATAGGCTATTCTCTCCGCAACTCCGGTGAACCCCCATCTCAACTTCCGACTTCCTCCGTTCATTTTGATTAGCTGAGGAGATCCACCAAGATCAACCACATCTCTAGACACAGGCAACGACCAAGGAGATCCTCTGTTCCATCCATCTTCACCCACCGGAAATCTTCTTCTTCAATCCTCTGATTTTTTCGTCTACTATGAACCTTCGGTGGAACCCTATTGACCCCTTCGTCTAGGTAGTGGTAGATTAGGAGTAGGAGTAGGATAGCTTAGCTAGTTAGATAGTTAGTTAGGTTAGAGTTAATTGCAGATTTTAAACTTCATCTTCTTCGGTTCGTCGAGCTCCTTGAGCTCGCCAGAGCCCTAATTTTGTCTTTTAAACTCGCTGATCACCTTCTTCTTCCATCCACGATCATTTCTAACACACTTAATCTCTAATTTGATCATTGATTCGCCTAAATCAACTTCCACCTCCACTGACTACTGTCGCTGTCCATGGCGGCAGTAGCTGATTTAGCTTTACATCCACAGGGTTCTCCATCATCTATTCATCACCTAAGGACCCTAATTCTCACTATAATTCAAGTAATTACCACCTATAACCTAAATCCCATTTTATAATTAAGCTCCTGAGCTCGCTGTCAATGGCAACTTAAGAGTAGTTAAAATCTTTAATTATTGTGATCGCAATTATCTGTTGACTTGTTTTGACCACTCAATTGAGTGGTAAAACAAGTCCTGAGCCTAATCCAACTCAGATTCTTAAAGAAATAAATTTCCTGTTAAATCTTTCTATTATTGATCAATTGAATAAATTAAAAAGGTTCCTGAGGTTCCTTGCAACCTCAGGAACCTTTTTAGATTAAAAATGGCACGTTTTACCATTTTGTGCACACTATTCATTTTTGTCTTAACTCACCGGAGCTTCGACGAGCTCCGGCGAGTCAAAATTGAGCTTCAGCCTTCAGAACTTAGTGAGAAACTCCAGATCAATGAAATATGAATTACTGATTATTTTGAAGTTATTTAATTGAACTTTTGATGACTGGAGTTGTAGATAGAAGTCCATCTTCCCCAACTCCAGCAAAGTTGGAGAAGTCTGACAGTAGTTTAAAAGAGGCATTTGATGGATTTAAAAGCTTCAGTGCAATGCACTGAAGTCAATTATGCCTCCAAATTTGTGTAACAAACCTTAGATTCTTCTGACGAACAAACACCTTTAGAAGCTCAGGCGACGAGGTTGGAACTCTAATTTCTAGGGTCTACACACCTGTTTAAAAGGTTGGATGAGTTCCTGGGGTTAAGAAGATTCTATTTTAGGTTTTAATTTTCTATGAAGAGGTTTAAATCATAAAGTAAAATTTCTAAGCCTCGCAGTCAAACTTGGGAAGAAGAATTTGATTCTGAGCTCGAATTGAAGAATTGAGGAGTTAGAGTTGTTCCTGAGAATCTGTTGGAAAGTTTTAGAATGATTTTACTGAGCTCAGACTTGTAATTTTGGTAGGAAGCTAAACCTACCAGTTTGGGTTATTTTTGAACCCAAACTGACGACAGAAGCCTTTTGATGAGATTTGATCTGAAATCCTGCCCAGTTGAGTTAGTTTTAACCCTTAGAATCTGTTTAAATTAGTTAGATTTGTTCTTAAGTGTATGTACACCTATTCTAAGTTGTAAATTTTATTCTCTGAAGCTTTCAGAGAAGTTTGAAGCTTCTCTATGAAACCTAAAGCCTTTGAGAGCTCAAAGTCTATACCTGTAGCTGTAGAATTACCTGTAGAACTTATTCAGAGCCTTTACTAAGAGAGGAAAGTCCAGCTGTGGACCCTGTGAAGATAATTCCATTTCCAGGCACATTAAACCCGTAAGAGCTCCCTGATTTCACTCTTCAAATCAAAGAGGAAAACATCCTCTTATCTTAAAATTGACACTGCAATTTTGTAGAGCAACTCAAGAGCTTTCCAACAAGCTTTGAATCGCTTGATTTGGAGCTCTGAGTAGGGAGAAATCCTCTGTTGAAGTTTGCTTTGGAGGAGGGAAACATAGTCCCACATCGATAGTTTATGAGCAGGTGCCTTAGAATGAAACTAATTTGTTGTATGGGCTTATTAGTCGTCAAGAGCTCGGCGCAATCTGAACATCTGACCTTTACGAGCATCTGTGTGTGTGTGTGCGGGCAAGTGTGTGCCTACGGGTGTGCGCCCGAGTGGGCGTGTGCGAATGTGTTGGCCCTGGGAGGGTAAGGCCTGGGAGGCGTGAACCAGTTCAGCTTGAGAGGGCCGGTTGGCTCGAATCTGTGAATCGAAAATAAATCGAAATTGGACCTTAATGAAATCAGGCGAGGACCGAGTAGGGTCTGGTCCCACCCTAATCTCAGGGTGCTGTGTATCCTCGAAAGGACCTCGCCACAAATAAAAAAATTATTTTTGGTTAAAGAGCAAATAAACCCGGTTCAGCTGAAGATTTAAAGGGAAAGCTAAGGAGCAGAGAAGTAAAAGGGTTGAAGTGTTGAAATCACTAAGTGTTGAAGAAAAAAAGCTGAAGAAGCTAAGGAAAGAAAGGAGAAAAGGCTAAAGGAAAGAAAGGAGAAGAACAGGCACAAATACTAGGAAAAAGACTAAGGGAAGAAGAAGGTAGGAGCAGAAGAAGAGAGGAAAGAAGAGAGGTCGAGGGAATAAGAGAGTAATAAAAGAAAGAGAGAAAAGATAAAGGATAAATAAAAGGAAAAGAGAGAAAGAAAGAAGAAAAAGAAAAGAGAGAGAGACTAAAGAATAAAAAGAAAAGAATTTATTTTTCTTATATGTTAAATTTTTTTTCTATCAATTGTTGTAGTAAGGCATGTTGTAATTAGAAAAACTCTTATTTGCCTTGATTCTTTTGAAATAAAATAGAAATTAACATGTTTACTTGTTAATAAAGTAGATCATTTGAATAAATGTGTTTTCATATGGGATTTGTATATTCCTTAAAGTTTAAATCATTTGGCAAAATCCATATTTTTTTTAAATTAATCTAAATTTACCTCCTATACTTAGAAAAATAAAGATAACTAGTGAATTTAAAATGAATTATACCTCCCAACGAACGACCTAGACTCAACCAGTAAAAATTTCTAAAATGTTAGGTTAATTCGACCCTATACTACACAACCGACACAATTTCGAGTTAAGTTACTTTTCTCTACTCTTAATTAAGTAAAATTAACTTAATTAACTGAGTTGAGTAAGAAACGCATCAGTGCGCAATGCATGAAGATGAAGTGGGCTTGCGACATTAAGTAGTCATTGCTCGAGGCATTTTAAAGGGCACAAGAGGAAGAGGCGTGCATGGGTCATCTTAGCCATCTAATCACAATCTAAGGTCTCATGTTGAGGCACGCCTTCAGTGACGTGTGGCTATAGTGACACTCATAAACGTCACTAAAGACCTAATATTAATTTCTAAGCTTTGAAATGGCCTTTCTACCCCATATCCTCAACTATAAAAAGGACCCTACACCCCTCATTCTCATCATCCATTCTCTTCTCTTCCCACCATCTCCAAAGCTCTAAAGAGCTGGTCCTATACCCGAGATGCTCCATCAGAACTAGAGTAAAATAATTTTCTGTCTTCTCATCCCCTTTGTGGAGCGCCTGTGGTTGTCCTCTCGCCATCATTCGAGAATAAGATCCCGCTGCGACATCGCCCTGCTTCATCCTCCATCCTCTAGCTTCGTCATCCCTCATCCAGCCTCTCACCACCATCTTCCGGGTGCTCCATCAATGCGGCTCATCCTCCAAGCAGCCATCGAGGAAGATTTTCTCATCCCTATCTTTCTACTGCCTTCTAGTGTAGATTTCAATTTTTGCAATTAGTGTAATGAGCATGGTTGTATTCTTATGAAATATTTGTTCTCTCTCTCCCTCTTTCTTTGTATTATTCTCTCTTTCTTTTCTATTATTTATTCTTTAAGTAGAATAGCTAGTTGAGATTAATTTCAACCAGCTACTTTGCTTTATAAAAATAGAAATGCAGATTTTAAATCAAACGTTTGCCTTTCCGTGTTTGATCTTGGACTCACCAGAGTTTTGGGTAAATTGTTTGGTAGCGATTTCTTTTGCAAATTTTGCAATGACTCTGATTTTCCAAAATCTAACTTTTCTTTGCAATGATTTTCTCACTCATCATTTTAACGCCGTTGCCAGGGAGACAATGCTCTTTGATTTCCCATGTTTTTTGCCTTACCTAACTTTTATCTCACTTTTTCCCCGATCTTGCTATGGTTGCAAGTACTATTTTGAGGTAGGCTAGAGTGGTTAGATTGGAGAAAAGTGCGGATGAAGGTTATGTAAGTATATCCCCACCACCCACCCCTTAAATTTCATTCGACCACCTAATAACGCAAACCCTAATTAACTGAAAAGCTTGCATAAACCCTAAGGTTAGCCTTGGTTGTTTGTCACTCCCACCCACCTCACCCCCACATATATATATTTAATCTGATTGTGGGATTTATTTAAACTTACACACCTTATACACCTACTCACACACTAAAGTGCACCACTCTTGTCTGATTCAATTACTTAATCGAGGAGCCGACCTAAGGACCTGGTACACCTCAACTCACTATACAAATAAGTGATTACACATTAGAATAGGCTAAAACTAAGTGGTTGCCTTAATTAATGGTGCATCAAGTCACTTGTTTGATTTATCTAGGCCACACCACTTAATATAAAATTGATTCATTGATTAGCTACCCCTTAGGATTCAACTTTTAGGAATTAACCTGACACTCCACATTCTTTTGAGTTTTAAAGGAAAATATTTGAACTTGTGCTTTCAAAACCTAGTGTGCCAACTGAACCTTGTCTGAATACAATTGAGAATTGAATCATAAAAGCTACTAAACAAGGTTAAATCTTAAAAGACATATTATCAAATAACCTTGTTTGAAAACCCTAGTTGTGCACACACACAAGAATTTATTGATCTTTAAGGGCACAACCTATCTAAAGGGCCCATTACATTTTAAAGAACAATCAAACCTAAGCCTAATTAAAACAGAGTAGACGTTGGCCTTAAGGATTTGAGTCGCTCTTCGGGGCCCAGATCAAGATTATTTATGATTAATCTGCTTCTACTGGTCCATCTGATGTCTAGCTAGGGGAGCAACGTCAAACGATCGCAGTTTGGGGGTGTTAAAGGAACCTGAGGTGAAATACAAGGGAAGAACCTTCTCCCCAATCTCTCCCTCAACTGGTTGGATTGACCGGATAGGAGTGAACTAAATCGTTTATAATCTTAAGATGAGTTCTGAGAGTTTTTTTTTAGATCTTTAGGCTACCTCACCTAAGGATAAGTTTGATTGTTTGCACTGCAGGGCTTCATTTCTTTCTGTTTTTCCTCCTGCTTTATCATGGATCCTTCCACATCCTAAATACATTTCCTCTCCTACCCTCCTAACACATCTTATTTCCAATATGATGATTATTATCCTTACCCACGTTGTACTCAACCATCTACTAATTTTGGGATAACTTGGATTGGGGATACAATTCTGGACCTCCATGTTCAAGGTCTAACCCTGGACATCATGATTGTGATTACCATCCTTTTCCAAGTTATACAGATTATAGATCTCCACCCTTTGATGATCAACCTAACATGATATATAATGAAGAAGGATATGCTGCTTATAATCCTTATGAAAAACTTTAGAGATTTCTTCTTTTCTTATTTCAAAACTTTAAAGATCCAGACAAATGTGAAGTGATGATAGCCTAGGTAACAGATCCAAGTGAAAAAGCCAATTCGCATTGGAAGTTCGTACTTCACCCTTGGTAAATATTACTGTCGGGATAGGCAACTACTTCTCTCGGGGATAAAGCATAAGATAATCTGTAATTTGACCTCGACGTTTGGCTTAGGTAGAAGATATCGAGTTGAATGGATTTGTATTTGGTGGCACACACTCATCCAGTGCTACATGTAGTCTAGTACTACAAACTCTAGATTTCTAGACTATTAGACAAGTCAACTCGGAGAGAGGCTAAACAACAATGCCCTCTTGATGTTCCTGGGCGCTCACTCTTTTCTTTCTTTTCTTTCTGAGATCAAAAGTATCGCTAGATTAGTGATTGTGCTCACTGTTTGGTGGCCTCACATGGCATCCACACTTCAATTAAAGTCCCAATAACTCTACAACTAAGTTAGAGTCCTCAACCAGTATTCGGGCGATCAGAAATACTAAAAGGTAGGTATGGGTCATATTTGGTGGAACACGATAAGTGTTCTGTTGCCTCAGAAACAATGTTACATTAAAAACTTTGACTTTTTTTTTTGTAATATAACTGTTTCTTCTTTTTCTTTTTCTTTTTTTGCTTTTTTTTGTTTCTTCTTTTTCTTCTTTTCTTTTCTCCCCCTTTTTTTTATTTTTTATTTTTTATAAATCAACACAGACTTTTATTTATGAGGCAATATTAGGGATGATGATGGTCAAGAGGATATTGTGTAGCTTATTTCGTGGAAGTGCCTATTCTTGGCACCGGGAAGGAATTGATAGGACAGACGTATTTCTGACCTTTGACACTATTACCCTCCTTCAGTCGAGGACTCTATGAAGGATGGTCATAACCATCCACCATAGTCATAGCTTTATTAAGACTCCATCTCTGTGTATCTGCCTTATTTGTTGACTCTCAGGAATTCACACAGAGTACGTACACAGGAACAGAGAGTGAAAACTACACCTAACTCTGAACTATCACCATCTAATTATCCAAAACTTAAGAGTCCTTGCACTAGACTTAGCGCACCAGTAATCTCTCTACTTTCTTCTCACAAATATGAGGTGGATCTACTAGAAGATAGTATGCCTGACTCCTTATGAACTGTCCAAGGATTCAATAGACTACAAATGCTTATTGGTTTTCCTTAAGGATCCATTACCAAGTCTATGTGCATGTGAAATAAATGTACTGGATTCTAAACTTAAGAAATAATTCGAGAAGAAAAACCTCCAATGACAAAGGTATTCTACTAGGGACTAGCCCATTTAACTCAAGAAAAGAAATTTTTTTTTTATATATGCTAACCTAAATGCATGAATACTTCCTACAATGCAAAATGCACCCCCCCATGCCTAAATCCTACAATGTCCCCATTGTAAAATTAAAACAGGAGGAGAAAGGAAACAAATCACCTGATGACGGTGTAATTCAGACCGCTGGGTTGCCTCCCAACAAGCGCTGCATTTTCTGTCAGCAACCAGACTTAGAAGCAACCTATAAGTCTGGTTCCAAACAGACAAGGTTAGGCCCTAAAAATATGCGTAATAATGCGGGCCTAGAAAACAGGTAGCCACGGATGTTGGCAAGCTGATGATGCAACGTAATACCAAATGCTCGCCAGAAGATATGAAAGCGAAGAACCTCGTTAGCTACCTTGGGATGTCTAGGAATAATAAACGGAATATGAAAAGGGACCTCCCAAAACGGAATAAGTGGAGGATAACAAGGATCCTCCAGAGCAAGATGGGTTTTAAAAGATATACATATTATTAGTTCAAACCCTTGAATGGCAAGAGTAAAAGTATAAGCATCAATCCACACTCGCCATTCTACCCGAGGATGTACTGGCCTGATATGTTCTCTAGAAACAATGTACATGAGCAAAGATCTGAGCCAAGGATCGGTTAGGGAGTATAAGGGTTGTTTGTAGTGTTGGAAGGTAATGGTTAAGTCCAATGAGGGCTTAGTCAGTGTTAGGTCTAATTCTAACAATGATTCAGATTGTGTATACTCCCTAACAGTTGTAGACAACAGGTTACCCTGCCTAGCATTAATGATCGAAGTCATATTTGAATCAAGGGTAGACTCCAAATTACAACTCTTTGATAGTAGGGTCAAAATGTCAGAATCATTATTATTCAGCTCATCCCCAGATTCGTTTGGTTCACTCAAATTTTTGTTGGGGTGTATATGTAATTCATTAGGAGTTGGATTAGTATTCTTAATTATTCCTAAAGGAGGATCAGCCTTAATGTTTTGGAGCAAGCCTATATTACTGAATTTGTTATTCTTCTCAGGGTATAAATCCTCAATTGACGTGTTTTGTCCCCAAAAGTCTCCCATAGACTTCTCACTATTTTATTTTTCCTCCTCTAATAGCAACTCCTGTTTTGATGGAGGATGACTCTCAAAAGAAGGGAGGAATCTGGATTTCACCATATTATTTATATTCTCTGGAGGTAAATCCTCAAATAATAAATAATTCCCTTGTGATTCACTCTAGATTTTCAGTCCACATTCTTCTATTGGGGCATCCTCATTTTCTGAAATACACTCTTCATATCCCTGAGACCAAAATTGATCTAATTCATCCTCCATTCCCTTAGGGTCACCTTCATTGGGTGCATTTAAATCCTCAGGATATTGAATGGTAGGTGTTGATTCCCTAAGTGGAGGGTCAGGAGTAGGCTCACTAAGGGTAGAATGAGATTCCACCAAATAATCATTAAGGGAAGTGATAGGAACAATACAACCTTGACCCGGGTTGGTAGGGGTAAGGAGAATACTGTCATTGGGGTCAAGGTCTTGAAGAGGTACCATATTCCCTTGCTTTTGACTCCAATAAAGCTCGGGTGGACAATCACTATGATCGTTGTCCTCTAGTGGTCGTGTCTCATTGGGAGAGTCTAAGTGATAGCTACATAAAACTGGATCCCTATTGTCAATGGTTTCCTCAGAATTATTTTCATGATCATGGTCGTATGAGTAGGGATCAGAATTATTGGGAAGCGTGTAGCTAAGCTGTCTTATTTCTTCATTTAACTGTTGACTATTCCTCAACATCTCTCCCTTTGATTCCATCATTTCCTTTTGCTATTTTTGCATTTCTATCATAAAAGAGGAGAGGCTACTATTATCAGGTTGGGGAGGATAGTCAATTTCAGGCTCTGGTTGCCTAGGGGTATCGGTCCAACCTCAATACAGAAAATCATGAAGGGTGGGAGGGTTGGGTGTTTGCATGGAAGTAGGGATTTCAGGGTTGAAAAATCCCTCTCCTAGGTTCTACTCAAAAGTGGGAGTTATCAAGCCAGTATTCCCAGGATAAGAATAAGAATGATCCCATGAATTATCAATGAGATGGATACGCTCGGGGCATGGGATCCTGATTAAAAGATGGGAAGTATTGACTCTGATAATCTAACTGATAGGAGTAAGGGTGATCCATTTCCTTAAGCAAAACAATTTTAACTCTCTTAGGATTTAGAAGAATTCAGAATACAAGCAGAAACTTCAATGGGATTTGTTTTTAGTAGATTGTAGGTCTTAGAATTATATGTTCAGTTGATGGCCAAACAAGTTCTGCAAAAAAAATTATGCTTCCTAGGCCAACCTTCGCTGGTGCCTATAACCTACTCGCAAGGGATGGAAGCTCGAATCGAGCCCACACACGAGGAACCAAAGTAACTTGGTGGATAGGCTTGTTGATTTCCGACTAACTTCCCTTGTGGTGTAAAAGAGAGGTAGAAATTTATCTAGTGACCTTATGTGTGAGGTGCACAGTGTCTCACGTGTGTAAACATACGATCGTGTTTTGATTTTTGAAATTTTGCAAACAGGATCATTTTGCACACAATTTTCAGTCACAAATTTTAAAGTCCAACCTCTTAGCAATCCCAATTTTTAAAGTGACCACTGAATTAATTTGATTCAAGTACTTTAGTGGTCTTAGATTTAGGTTCAATGCATATGCATGATAGGTAATTGATGCTCAAGAGAAGACGTACCTTACTCCAGCTTTCTTCATGCAATGTATGCAATGCAGTAAAAATAAACTAGATGCTGCTCATTCAGTCCTAGATGGTCATCCCATAGATATGCAGCTTCTAGCAGGCAGTTCGATATATATTTTTTTAATAAAAATAATAAACAAACAGACCTAATCTACTAACTAACAGAAATGCAGTTCAAACAATGCAAATAATCCTATAATCTAAATAAATGGGAACACGCTCCCGAAAATACGCTCCCGCATACAAGAGCGTAAAGAAATAAAGAGGCACTGGGAACACGGTCCCAAAAATACCCAACAAGGGTCCAAAAGACAGAAATTAAATTCTAATGTCTATCTAAACTAAATCTAACTAAGATCTACTGACTAAATCAGAAATAGGCTTCTCCATAAGCCTATGTGTGTGGGATCAAGGGCCATGTGTTCCTGTTGCTGACCTCCAGGTGGCATCAAGGTCCACCAAAAAGATCATCTTCGCCGTGCATGTCGTTCAGAATCAATGTCGTCACTCTGCTGTGCCTCTCTCCGTGTCAGATTCCTCACATAATAAGAAAAAATGATCAGATGATTGCACAACTCAGAATATTCAAATTAATAATGTGAATCTATTGCATCTGTTGCCTCCCCGGCAACGGTGCCAATTTGGTAAGTCGATTTTCAGCTTTTGATTAAGTTTCGCCAATGAAATAACGCGTTGTTGTAGTATTTAAGTCGTGGAAAAATCGACTAATCAATAATAAAAATAATCACCCACAGAAGAGCAGGTCGTGTCCACAGGGAGGCAATGATGCAATAAATTCTCGATTATTTCGTATTCTTTTGATCAAGTGTGAAACCCTTAATCAAATCCTACATGAAATGCGATGGAAAGAAGATGCACAATAACTCAAAAATATAAGGGTATATGTGCAATTTTTCCTCACAGAAATATTCAATAAATATGTGATGATTTTATGTAATTTTTAATTGACATATATTAGAGAAAATTTGTGCACATGTTAATCCCTAAACCAATGTTGAAACATGTGAATATCAATAACGTGCAATTATCAGAAAGCATGAGTGTGCAATCACAATTTCACCACAATAAAATAATCATAAATTAAAATTGATTTTGGTGGCAATGGCAGTAAATGTAATTTTTAATGGGGAAGAAAACAAAGGATTTCTCCTCTCTCTTCCTCACGTGTGCGGCCATGCACGGTTGGCTGCGAGAGTCGGCGGGAAGGTGTGCTCGACGAGGGCTACGCAACGGTGGTGACGTGGCGGCCAGAGGTGGCCGACAGCGGTCGGATGGAGGAGGATGGCCGCTGTTGCAACCCACGTGGCCGCACGCTGGGCGCTGGCATAGGTGCGCACGGGTGCGCGCCTGCAGAGAGCGGTGGTGGCGTGGGAGCTTGCAGGGCGCTGCAGGTGAGGGCGCAGGCGCCTGCAGGGGTGCGGTGGCTGGGCAGAGTGCCTGTGGGCATTGGGCGTGGGTGCAGGCATTGTGCAGTGGAGGTGGCGTGGGATCTTGTAGGGTGCTGGTGGCGAGGGCGCGAGCGCCTGCAGGGGTGCGCCTGCAGTGGAGATGGCGCAGGTGTGTGCGCTTGGTGAGGGTGCAAGTACCAGCCTGCAAGCAGTGTGGAGAAGAGCAACAAGTGTCTGCTGGCGCTTGGCGTACAGCGCTTGTGGGGCACGGTGGCTGGGTAGAGCGCCTGCGGGCGTTGGGCGTGGGTGTAGGCGTTGTGAAGCGGGGGTGGCGCTGGAGGGGGCGCGCCTGTGGGCACTTGGCTGGAGGTGTGAGCGCCTGCAGGGCCAAAGGTTGGAGGCATTGGGGGAGGGGCGGTGGTGGCTGAAAGGCGCGGCTGTAGGTGCAGCACTGGTGTTGAGTATTAGTGGGAGGCGTTAGGGGGCAGTGATGGTACACAGTGCAAGCGGCTTCCCACAGTGCACGCTACTCTCCCAATTGGATCCCCGCCAGGGGGAGAAGAAGATGATCCTCTCCTGTGCTCCTCCTCTTAACTCCTCTCTTCTGCTCTACAAGGGATTTTCAAAATTTTTTTGCTAATTTTAGCCAGCGGCGGTTTGCATTTGTTGAGGGAAGAGTTGCGGCTGGCCGGAGGATGAGGGAGGGATTGAACCGGCTATTTGTTGGGGAAATTTTTTCCCCCCTCCTTGTTCTTTCTAAATATCATTCCTGCACATAAAAACATAAAATCATTACATATTAAGTTATAGAATGCTATAAAATAGATGTAAACTTAAATCATGATGCATGCAAACATTCTATAACTTAATGCAGTCATTAACAAACCTAAAAGGTAAGATTAAAGTTACTTAGGTGTAATATTAGTCCATTAAAATGGACTCATCAACTAGCAAATCTTAGGCATGGGGATATTTGATGAGTCCATTTTAATGGACTATTGTTACGCTTAAGTTAACTTTAATCTTACCTTTTAGGTTTGTTAATAACTACATTAAGTTATAAAATATTTGCATGCATCATTATTTAAATTTACGTCTATTTTATCGCATTCTATAACTTAATATGTAATGATTTTATGTTTTGTTGTTGCAGGTATAAAGTTGGAAAAGAACAGGAGGGGGTGAAAGAAATTTACCCCAACAACTGCCTCACCCAATCTCTGGTGGCCTCAACATCCCCAACAGCCACCGGCCAAAATTAGAAAAGGATTTTTGAAAATCCCTTGAGAAGCGGAGAGAGGAGATAAAAGAGGGACTTGCACAGGATCTTCGGGCTGATCTTCCTCCCCTAGCAGGGATCTTCTCCCTCTCACCACTATGGAACAAGAACACCCTGTGTTTCAAGTTTGCATTGTGGTCTCTGTGCACCAACTTCCACCATCCTGTCCACCGCATGCGAGCACCCTTACAGCACCCACAAACGCCGCACCAAGTGCCTGCAGGCGCACACCTCCCACCGTGCCCTCCAACCAGCGCCCGCAGGCACGGCACAGTAGGCAGTAGCAAGCGTCGCGCCACTCCATCACCCTCTGCCTACCCTTGTGCACCCTCTGCAGGCACCGCACCCCTTCAGCACCCCATCTAGCCCTCACCCCCCCAGACACACCACTACAAGTGCGCCCCCTCCAGTGCCATCTCCGCTCTTGCACCTGCCTCACTGCGCACTGCACCAAGCGCCCTCTCCAGCCGCACCATCCTGCAACTGCTACAATGCCCGCAGGTGCTGCACGCCCTCACCCGCACCCGTACGCACCCTCTGCAAACTGCCCTTGCACCTTCTGCCCCGCAAGTGCCCCCACGCTAAGTGCCCACAGGCGGTAGCATGCCAAGTGCCCGCAGGCGCTACACAGTAGGTAGCAGACGCCCACGCCAGCAGGCGCCACTCCCGCGCTCGCCTTGTGGGCATGTGCGCCCAGTGCGCAGCCGCAC
This sequence comes from Thalassia testudinum, assembly GCA_037157565.1. Lineage (NCBI taxonomy): Eukaryota > Viridiplantae > Streptophyta > Magnoliopsida > Alismatales > Hydrocharitaceae > Thalassia > Thalassia testudinum. The sequence goes on along the minus strand of JAZHRO010000035.1, from coordinate 34,373,435 downwards.
AGGCTACAGTAGCGGCCTCCTCCTCCAATAGGCTGGCGGCCATCCTCCTCCGTCCGGCCGCCGCCAGCCACCTCCAACCGTCGCGTCACCACCATTACGTAACCCTCGTCGAGGTGAACCTCCCCGTCGACTCTCGCCGCCAACTGTGCACGACGGCCCACGCAAGGAAGAGAGAGGAGAAATCCTCTATTTTTGTCTCAATTAATAATTACATTCAATGCCATTGCCAATTATATATTCATATTTTATTCAGGCCACATTGCATTGATGCACTCAGACTTTCCTAAAATTACTTTACTTGTGTTATGTGCATGATTCTACATTGAATTTCAAATCAAATTTGCATACAAGTTGAATTTATATGATATGCCATTACACATGCATCATATGCATATTTTTGGAGCTTAATTCCTAACATGAAAATTGCATAACTAACCCTAAACTTTTAAGGAAACTTGCAAGCTCCGTTTAAATTAGCATATTCCTCGCATTAAAGTCGCGAAAGTGTCAGCGAACATTATATTCCTCTTTTTGTGAATTTATTGGTCTATTCCTCCCTGTGGATACGACAACTTTACTGTGGTTAAAATTGATATTTAGTTTTGATTGAGAGATTTCCACCACATTAATTACAACGACATATCCTTTATTGCTATCATAACTAAGCGAAAATCTCTCCGACACCTTACCCTCCTCAGGATTACACTGCATATAGGTCACCACCCTTATTTGAACAACCCAAAATGACCTAGTATCATGGAGGGCACCAAGAACCTCAATTTCTTGACTCCCCTAGACTGAACCCAAACCCACCCAACCCTAAACCAAACCATTTGATTCAGGTAAACCAGGTCCAAGATAAGGTGTTGGCTAATTTGAGGAATACTATATGATCTTTAGAAGCTCAGCCAACACCCTACATTGAAGAATTGGAGCCTCTGATTCAAATGATTGATGATTTTAACAAGTATTTATTGGATTGGTTCTAAGATGTTGAGGATAAAGACCCGAGTGAGTTTTTACTTGGAAAATTGTCAAAATTGAGGATGAGATTTGTGATTGCTCTAGTCTAATCTTGGGATGATTTCCAAGATGAACCCCCTTTAGGAGAGCCAATGTTAGAACCCACTCAGGCACCTATAGGGGGGAACACATTTTATGAGACCAGGGATGACCAGATTGGTTTGGAGCAACCTATTGAGGATGAACTGATTCTTTCACCCAAGATCGCAGAGCCAGGGTACAAAGAAATATGTTCTCTGTGGACCAAGGAACAACATATGATCTTAAGTCATATATTAATGTGGATCTTGAATTCTTTGATTCTGAGGGTGAAGAATCTTTATGTGAAGTCTTACTCAAGTTTGAGGAAAATAATTTTAGTGAGACAAATAGGCTCAAGGGGTATGATAAACCATTTGATAGCCTGGTAATTGAGGATTTTGATCTAATTAGGGCTAGCATGGAGGATTGAGATCCTGAATTCATAGAGGATTCAAATCTTGATTTTATAGAGGATTCAATTCATAGCCCCATTCCTCAATCACACCCTATTGAGCACAATGATGATTATCTTCTTGAGATCACGAAACCCAAGTCAATTTTGATTAAGTCACAAATTTTGGACTTTGATATTTTAGACGGGGTTGATAACAGTTTTAAGGTCATGGAAGCTTTGATTATGGAGGATAAGAACCGGGAAATGAAAATCTGGGAAGCTAATTCCAAGGGAAGCAAAAGTCAGAGTCTACGGGTTCCTATTTGCCTGAAACCACTAACTTTTTATCAGAACCCTTATGATATTTTTGATTCTGAGGATGTGCAACCCAAGACAAATTCATTAATTATCTTTTTGATCCTGATTTTTCTATAGACCGACTTTTTGGACTTGGGTTGCATCCTCACAAATTGCAAGCCCGGTCCCACAAACAAAATGATCTTCGGTTCTGGATAATTTTCATCCAGAACCGTAGAACCACTTGACCCTAGGGCATGGGTCTACACCACAACTTGGTCCACATCTGTGGACATTCTTTGCTGGTGGGTCGCATAATTAAACTTGGTCTCCATATTCTCACCTGCCATTCTGATTCTTGTATTACTTCTTTGTTTAAATAAAGTGCCTAGCTAAAGGCACTAAACTTAGCACGTATACAGTCTGTTTTCATCTTGGAGCTGATCGGGTAATCACGAAATTCAAGTGCTTTCTTCTCTACTCCTCTCTTTTTCATGTCTTTTTAATAAAATGAGGACATTTCATTAGATAGGCATGCAGGGTTGGATAGATATTCATCTCTGAATTATTTTGTTAGCTCCATAGATTCTTTTTATTTTTTATTTTTTATTATTTTTTTTAAAAAGATTGAATTAGGAAAAGAGAACTTGGACATTAGAAATTTGTCAACTTTAGGAAATGATACAATAAGACCTGAACACTTAGAATTTCAGGTCTTCAAGCTTAATCAGCCTGGGTGTCCACTAAAATATGGACTTGTTTCTCAAGTCCTCACCATTCTAAATTCATTTCTAATTGATTAAATAAATTCGGGTGATAAGTACATGACTTATCAACCTACCCTGTGATTTGAGGGATTCTAAGTTTAATGCATCTACACATTATTTGCACTCACTTTTCAGCGGTATTAGCGAAAATTGGATAGCTAATGGGCCTTTTAGAGTGGTATGACTGGTAAGTTGTCGTGGGTTTGATGTCCCATTGACTGGTTGCCCAGAGCCCAGCCATACAACCATTCTCTTTTTTCCGCCTATAGGTAAATCTTAGATTAGGGAAGCCACCTACTCAAAAAAAGAAAGATAAAACCTATAAAAAAAGAAATAAAATAGAAAAGGAGAAAAAATATATAAACCACACTTCACCACACGAGTATGGCTAGCAAGTTGCCGTGGGTAACAGCCCATTGGCCGATTGTCCAGAACCCATCTCAGAAAATGCACGTTTAATTCCTAAACACTTAGGAAGAAGCAGGGAAGTAGAATAAGCAGGGAGATATACATTGGGTTCGCCCTTGTGTTAACTCTACCAAAAAAATAAAAGTAAGGAGAAAGCTACCAGTCGAATAGATAAACCTTTAGCAGAAATTCTCTTTAGGATCACCTAAGGTTCATAGAAATCTGAAGTCCGTTCTAGTTGTCGATCAGTGAGTCTATTACAATTCAAAAAAAGATGCTTAGAACTTAGAGTTTTTTCGAGTCTTGGGTAGGTTGGGTAGCTATAGAAAGCTTTCTCAAAATTCTAAACTCAAAAATCCAAAAAAATTAGAAAAGAAGAAATATATATATATATATTTGCTTTTGAATAAGGCAAGGGCTTGAGGCAGTCTGCATTTTGACAGACACCCAAATGCTCTTAAGTCTTTGTAGTTCAAGTCTTTAGCAGAAGTTTCTTAATGTTGAGAAATAACTATTGCCCAAGTAATTTGATCCTAATTCTTTTATAAATAGCATGTAGGTTTGCTAGAGACCAGCAAAAGATAAGCATGGGGGTGTGATGTACATACATCTAATTGGCTTAAAATGTCTATTCATGCATGTTCCTCAGGTCATAAAAGCATCATACATTATAAATATTGCATAACAAGCATGATCATGAATTTAGATTAATTTATACAAATTGTATAGTAATTCACCTCATATTGTGGCCAGAGGATAGGGTGACAACATTTCGAGGCCTCGGATTGAAGATCCAACTGTATGGATCTTATCAGGGCGACAATCGGAGTCCAATGCCTCCGAGATCGTCCCTATCAGACTTCTATAGCATCAGATGCAATTCAAGGAAGATCAAAGGTCAAGGGGCAAGGTGGAGAAAATCTGAACCTCAGATGAAGAATCTGAACGCAAGGATGGGTTTGGATCGACAGTCACAGCCCAACGACGTGAGAATCGATCCAATCCGACATCTGTGGCACCATCTACAAGCATTGGAAGATGGACAGCCAGGATGGCACCACATGGCGCCATCCCAGCCGCCCAAAGAATTCCCACAAGTCACCACTGCTCTCGTTCTTCATCAACATCATTAATTCTCAGCTATTGAATCTTCATCCAAAGGCTGAGAAGAGCCTCCACCCACGCTTAAGATTTTGAGAAGGCATGGTCTCGTGCATCCACCACCATTGGATTCTCATCCAATGGTTGAGAGACGGCCACGTCGCCCCTCTTCAACTCATCCTCATCTTTGAAAGCAAGGCATGATTAAACCTCGGTCGTTGGATCTTCATCCAACAGTTGAGGTGCAAGCATGCGAGGTGGTCTTCGTGACAATCCAGCATCTTGTCACAATAGTCAATGTTCTTACGCACAGTGAATGGCATGCATTCGAGGTGTGCTACACGGTCTTATTCTGCTAAAGGTGCATGCAATTGAAATTCGGACGAATGATGATGATCGAACGACAGTAGTAGTACACGCACTGGATGAGCATTCATGCAATGACATGCCATGAGACGCGCCATCGTACATGAGCGTGTGCAATGCATGATGATGAAGCGGGCTCACGACATTTAAGCCGTCCGATCGTTGAGATAACTCACGATGTTTTAAAAGGCTGAAGAGGAAGAAGTACGCACAGATCATCTAAGCTGTCTGATCATGATCCAAGGGCTCATGTTGAGGCATGCCTTCAGCTACGTGCGGTTACAGTGACACTCAAACACATCACTAAAGACCTGATATTAATTTCTAAGCTTCGAAATGGCCTTTCTACCCCCATATCCTTCACTATAAAAAGGATCCTATGCCCCTCATTCTCATCATCCATTCTCTTCTCTTCTTACCATCTCCAAAGCTCTAAAGAGCTGGTCCCATACCTGGGATGCTCCACTAGAGCTAGAGTAAAATAATTTCCCGTTTTCTCATCCCCTTCATGGAGTGCACGTGGTTGTCCTCTCGCCACCATTCTGAAATCAGATCCTGCTTTGTCCTCCCTCATCCAGCCTCTCACCACAATCTTCTGGGTGCTCCGTCAACACAGCTTATCCTCCAAGCAACTGTCGAGGAGGATTTTCTCATCCCTATCTTTTTACTGCTTTCTAGTGGAGATTTCAATTTTGCAATTAGTGTAATGAACATGGCTGTATTCTTATGAAATATTTGTTCTCTCTCTCTCCCTCTTTCTTTGTATTATTCTCTCTCTCTTTTCTATTATTTGTTCTTTAAGTAGAATAGCTAACATAGATTAATTTCAACCAACTACTCTACTTTATAAAAATAAAAACGTGGATTTTAAATCAAACGTTCGCTTCCTTGCATTTGACTCGGGGCTCACTAGAGTTTCGGTTAAATTAGTTGGTAGCAGATATTCTTGCAAATTTTGACTCGGGTTTTCCAAAATCCAACTTTTCTTCTCAACGATTTTCTCGCTCATCAATATGCATGCATTGTTCCCAGACCCTCTATATTATTATATTTACGCACATGAGCCCTCCAAATAAACTCTAATTGATACATTTAACATTACAAACTGTAGAGTCATCACACGATGCATGTTACGATTGAGTGGCTACGAGCGAGCGAGATCTGGGTGTGACCGCGTAGACTAATAGAGCGATGACACATGGCAGAGCATGGGTCGACGACCGGTTTGAGCAGACCGGCCGGTCTAGTCTAATTCAGGAACCCCTCGCGTTGTTTCAAGTGGTTTTAAGCCATCCCGACCTTGGATTTCAACAAATAAGGTACTGTGTGAATCGTATCAATGCGTACTGATGATAAGGTGAAATCGAATTTTAAAATAAAGCGTTGTAATATAGTTGAAATCGCTTTGAAAACAAATAGATTTTATTACTCGACATTTAAGTCCGAGGTTGAACACAGGGAACAAATTAGGATTTAGAAATCAAGAGCACAACTTGGGAAATTGAATATAATATGCAATAAAAACCAAAGTTATAGTGCAAAAATGTAAGCACAGAAGAGTAAAGAAATGTATGTGAACAAGTACAAAATTGGACGTCTGATTTGTGAATCAGATGCCTTAAAATATGGATGCCACAGTGCTTGTTCTTCTTTCTTCTCTTTCTCTTTTCTTCTCTGTCTCTGGCTACTCTCTTTCTTCTTCTTTCTTTCTCTTCCTCTGATTCCTTGCCTTAGCCCTTCTTTTCCTCTACCTTCTTCTTCAGCATTTTCCTTCCTTCAGTTCCTTCTTTCTCTTTATTTGGTGGCTCCTTCTTGTCTTTTTCTTCTTTCTTTCTCTTCCCCTGCAGCTCCTTGTCTTTTCCTTCCTTAGCTTCCTCTTCGGCCTCCTCCTTCTTCCTTGGCTTCTTCTCCTCCTTTTCCAGCAGAGCAAAACCTACCCCTACCCGCGCATGCTCTCTTCTCCTCTTTCTCTCTTAGGTTCGCTCTCCCAGAGCCACCATCTCGGGTAATTGGGTCGGGTATGTGCTCGCGTTCAGGCCCACCGATGTGTGGTGGTGGGCGAGGAGTGCAGTCAGGTTGGGTCAGGCCAGGTTCGCAGAGGCAAGGTCATGGATGAGGCGAGTGAAGGGTGACTGGGACCTCACCCTGTGGTAACTGAGGCGATAAGGCCTATGCAGTTTTCCCTCTTATGCAGGTGCGAGCGTCCAAAAGCTTCCAATGTGGGACTAACTTCCCACCCTTCATCACGCGCGTCTACAGTAAGGATGCTTCGCTTGATTGTGGCTGCGACTTCAGCCTTCGATTGCAATTAGCTGCCTGGAGTTGTGCGTGAGGGAAGTCCGCGCAACCTGGGACTATTGGCCTGGAGCGGGTGGACCTGAAGAGAGCTTGCAAGCAAGCTTCTTGCTATTCGTCAATGGCGGTGACCCTCCAGACCTGCCATCATGCAAACGGCCTCACGACCACGTCAGAATGCTCAAGTGGCTTCGCTGAGGCACGGCATGCATACTACGAGGGTTGGCGTGGCATAGGACTACCTGAGTGCACGTGCCTAGGGCAACCGGTGGCCATGTGTGTGGGTGTGTTCGAGGGCCCTTGTGGTTGAGTGATGGCATGTATAGAGTGAGGGGTTATGTTCAGTGAGGTGTTGCGGAGCTTTTGGGGTGGTTGGCGAGGTAGATGGAGGTGCGAAGTGACGAAGATGCCTCACCGGAGGTCAGGTCGGAGGTGAAGGGGATGGTGGTGGTGGAGTGCGTCGAGGGGTGTTTTTGAGAGATAAAGAGGGGAAAAAGGAGTAGAAGGGAGAGGGAACTTATCTAGGCGTAAAGAGATGAATGGGGAGGCAGGGATGGCGACCGGCTCGTATTGCTGTCGTCGGAGACGAAGGTGCTCAGTGGAGGAGATTTGCGAGGACGAAGGGGATGCAGAGGCATCAACGGGTGCGACACGACACGGATGAGAGAGAGGAAGAGGAACCTGCCAATGGTATTGTGGCTAGGCGACGAGGGAGAGTGAGGGAAGTCAACGGAGCTTGATGAGCCAACTGGACGAAGGAGGAGAGACAAATTTGAGGGGTGTTTCCGGCCAATTTCAAGCTTCGGAGATGCGAGGTGACTTGGGTTTGCTTAAATAGGCCTCTGAGGATGGTTTTGTGCTTGGAAGCCAAGCTTCCAATCATGGCAAGTTCGCTGGAGATGGCAACTTGAAAGAGACTCGAATCTCTCATGCGTTCGCATGCACCGATGGTTTAAGGACCTCCTACCAAACATACACCGATGGTTTAGACGAGATTATAATGTGCTGGACCCAATCAAGACACCCAAAATTTGAATGACTATAGAGGTTCGGGGCGGATGATACCCCTTAGTCAGAAAGCCGTCCACCTGAGAAATACCTGGGTAGCCAGAGAAGGAGAGTCCCGCAAAGACCCCTACATGGTAGAGTGTCCCCATGAGTTACAGGGTTTCCCCCACCTGACCTCTCTTGTCACTAATGTTCCAGGTAGACCAGAATGGGAACTTTGACCTCTTAAGTCTACCACTTTTATTTAAGAGCAAAAGTGCTTAAGATTTCACTTGAACTATAGATGTATTGAGTGCAAAAGTGACCTAATTACAAGGTTGGTTGCCCAACAAGGGGGTCAACTTCACCTATTTGTCCTTTGAGAAGTTTTAGGTTCTTTCTTTTAGGATTCAAGTGAGATTAAGAGCCTAAATTTTAGGGTTTTTCTTGAATAAGTCTTTTCAACCAAGGTGTAGGCACACCTCTTTTTGGAGAGTTGATTCTTGCTTATGAAGGTGTGTCTCTAAAACCCTAAATTGAAATTGTAACGACCCGATTCCCGAGTCCCTATAAGACACGAGAACCAGACCGCCTCGACTAATCCCAAGACCTAGTCGTCCAATGAGGAAGTAACCAAAAGAGCAGTAAAATAAACCACATTCAGCAATAATATAACTAGCAGTAACAAAATACAGCAGTAAGAAAAGGAACTACTATAGTATATACCACCACAACAGTAGAACAACAATTATAACATAACATGAAGCTACAAGTAAAGAAGTACAGAGAGTAACAAGAACTACTCACTACAGTGGAACAAAAGGGGTACAAAAAGAACTGCGGTAACTCTACTGGACCCTACTAGGCTCAGCATCCTCTGCAGCAGCTGACCCTGGCTGCTAAACACCTGGTCCTGAAAAGTAACGAGTGTAACACATCAGCGAAAACACTGAGTAGAGTGGCAGCTAAAAACTAAAGAAGCAGTAGAGTGTACAGTAGCTGTTGTATTTTACTTTCTTTATTTACATCCTTCTATTATTTCACGATTTATTTATTTCTCAGATCCTTAACTTGATCTCGAATGTTCCTCGTGGGAACGATCTTGATTGCAATCTTTTCCAAAAACTAGAAGTAACACGTGGTGCTCTCCTGGCTGGGAGAGTCCCCGTGGTGATCCTACCCTCAATCAACCACCCCAGGGTCGCTAACAGACGTAACAGTGACTACGGCAAGCGCGATAAGCGCACGGGTAGCTACCCCGCACTGTCACGCGGTCAGTCGTTTCTGTTAACGGGTGCGCCCAAAGTACAGCACGGAACCAGTATAGGGCAGAGCCCTCTCAGTAACAGGGGTCCAACCCCTCCACAGTCTACGCACCCTCGCTTGACTACCTTGGTTTGCCCAGTGGGCCTAACAAGTCGGTGTAGGAGGCTAGCAGAACCCCGGGGCCCGTGGGGTAGCTAGTGCTCTCCCTACACTAGTAGCTCTCCTCGGTACTGCATACGCGACGGCCAGCAAGTCGGTGTACAGTGGCTAAACCCACCCCGGTCTCAACCTGAGGGTGGCAAGCTCCCCTCTACACTAAGAGGTAATGTGTGCTCTCGTTGGTACCACGTACCCCAGAGACAACACACTTCCACGTCTTTCTTTCTCAGTTCCATCCATTCTCTTTCCAGGAGTTCTACTCCTAATTCCCCGTAGGGTTCCAGCTCTTTTAACTCAGCACATTTAGGTTTCACCGTTCCAGTTTTACGTTCATACAACCCATGTTCTCAATCATATTTATTCCTTCATAACAGGCAGCGGTTAAATCAATTTACAGGCAGCTATCATTTCCTTTCCACCTTTCCAAGACTGCAATATTTATATACATATCACTAGTTTTCCAGTCCAAGGATTCATGCCATACCCTAGGATCTATCATTCAATCTAGTTTCCAGTCCTAGGTTTCATGCAATACCCTAGGATCTATCATTCAATCTAGTTTCTCAGTCCTAGGGTTCACGCAGTGCCCTAGACTCTATTAATTATTCCACAATTGTAACAAATTTGATTAAGTAAATTAAAAGCCACTCTACCAGCTACAACGGGAGTACTGGGGGTGTGGTTGGAAATCCCGCGTGCCTCCGCAACTCCTAAGACTGCAATGGAACGGGGTCCTAACATAAGGATCAAACACAAAGAGTTTCTCAGAATAGTATATAATTACTGTAAACGGGTAGAGGATTTTATTCTGGAAAGAACGCAACTCGAAACGCGGAAAATGGACTCCGCACGAGCCCTAAACAGGTCGAAAATGACGAAACTGCCCAAAATCAGATGTCTGGAACCTCTTCCAAACGTCTTAAAATGTGGGTCAGAGCGTACCTTCATTCTGTGTAGTCCCTCAGACGTCCAGAAGCCTGCGGGGGCATCTGGCTTAGTTTCCAGACGTCCGATGGTCGACCCGGACGTCTAGAAGTCCTTCCCGTCGTCTGGCACTGCGGCCAGACATCCAATTCACGTGGGATGGCGAGCCCTCGCGCCCTCCCGAGTAGAACCTGCACGTACCCACACCTGTTCTCAGTACGACGAGTCGCAGACAAAGGCGCGGCGGATGGCCGCATGGCCGTACACGCGAAAAAGGAAGGAGATAGAAATATCTTACCGTCCAGACGTCTTCACCGTCGTCTGGTTGGAGGCCCAGACGTCTGATTCTGGAAAAACTTCCAGAATCAAAGCTCGACTCGTTCTCCGCCCACGACGCACGGCCGTACCGCGCTCCGTTCGCCTGCTGCTCGAGTTGCAGCAGCCCCTCCGTGACACTCCACGCCTGCTGCTCCCCCGCCGGCCGGCTCTAGCTACCCCGACAAGCTCGAGCCCTCACGGTCGAGTGTCTCCTCCCTCGCGCAACACCTCCTCCAGCACACTTGCCGTGGCCGCTGCTGCCGCCGCTCACTCGCTCGCTCGCGCTCTCGCACAGGCTGGGAGAAGAAGAAGAGGGACACGGAGGAGATGAGGGTGAGGGAGAGGGCGAGGGGCCTTTTAAGGCCGCACAGGGAGAGAGAGAGAGAAGCGTCGCGCCCTGCAGGAGGAGAGAGGGAAAAAGAGGGAAGAGAGCGGCGGGTGCAGGTCTGCACGCGCATGCGCGTAGACGCAACCCCGTACACCGCAAAAATTAAATACCAGACGTCTGGAAAGGGTTCCAGACGTCTGGTCAGACGTCTGGGCCACTTCCCAGACGTCTTAAAAAATGTCTTGAGGCAGCGTTCGTATCAATATAACAAACTCAAAGGAAGTTTCGTCCCCGAAACTTGCGCTAACTAGGGTGAGGGAAAGAATGACATATAAAAATATAACAAACTCAAAGAGGACCGAAGCCGATCCAAAAAGACGTACCTGCGAAGAGCTCAGGGTACCGCTCCCACATTGTCGCCTCAGGCTCCCAGGTAGCCTCCTTGTACCACTGGCTCCTCCACAAAACCTTTACCAGGGGTACTTGCTTTCGTCTCAAGCTACGGATGGCTCGGTCAAGAATCTACACTGGCCGCTCAAGGTAGGTCAAGTCGTCGCCCACCTCGACGCTCTCGTGACTCAGGACGTGACTGGGATCAGCAACGTACTTCCTGAGGTTAGACACATGGAACACGTCGTGCACACCAGAAAGCTGAGGAGGGAGGGCAAGTCTGTAAGCAACGGGTCCAACCCGCTCCTCGACCTCAAAGGGCCCCACGAATCTTGGCGCGAGCTTCCCTCTCACCCCAAACCGCTGTAGGCCCTTCATGGGTTAAACACGAAGGAAGACGTGGTCCCCAACCTCAAACTTCACCTCTCTGCGCCTCCGATCCGCGTAGCTCTTCTGCCTACTCCTGACAGTGCGGAGTTGCCTGTGGATCTGCTTGACTACCTCCTGACTCTACCGAATCAACCTGGGGCCAACCTCCCACTTGGTCCCCACCTCAACCCAACTCAAGGGTGCCGTACACCTCCGTCCGTACAGAGCCTCGTAGGGAGCCATGCCGATGCTCAAGTGATAGCTGTTGTTGTATGCAAACTCCACCAGGGGCAGGTGCTCCTCCCAAGAGCCCCTCCAGTCCAGTACACAGGCATGCAAAAGGTCCGCAAGTGTCTGTATCATGCGCTCAGACTGTCCGTCCGTCTGGGGGTGGTAGGCTGTAATGAATCTCAACCGCGTCCCCAGGGCCTGCTGAAACTCAGCCCAAAACTGGGACGTAAAGCGGGTATCCCGGTCGGATACGATCTCCCGCGGAACTCCGTGCAGTCGTACCACGTCGCGGATATACCTCTCTGCCAACTGTGCTGGTCCCAAAGTGACTCGGATCGGCAAGAATCGTGCCGTCTTCTTCAGTCTATCCACAATTACCTAGACTGCGTCGTGTCCTCGCTGGGTAACAGGTAAGCCCACCACCAAGTCCATGGTGATGCTCTCCCACTTCCACTCTGGCACTGAAAGTGGCTGTAGCGGCCCTGCAGGCCTCTGATGCTCGGCTTTCACCTGCTGGCACACTAAGCACTGCTGCACGAATTCACCCACAACCTGCTTCATCCCCCTCCACCAAAACTCGCGTCTCAAGTCGTGGTACATCTTCGTGTTTCCCGAATGTATGGTGAATCTGGAACCGTGTGCCTCAGTCAGGAGCTCTCTCAACAGCTCCTCGTCTCCGGGAACGCACAACCGTCCCCTCAGGCACAGTACCTGGTCTGTGAAAGAGAAGGCCCCTGGGTCTCCTGATAGTACTCTGTCGCGTAGGGACTGCAAGTACGGATCGGCCATCTGTCCTGTGATGATGCGGTCCATCAGCTCTGGCCTAGTCTGTCATGTCACAGTCACTACCCCACAGTGCCCCCGTAACTCTAGGGGTCGCCAACTGCCCACCTCCACCAAAAGGCTCCAACTCTGTAACTGTAAACTGGCCAAGTGTGCGGGCGCCTTCTGGCTCAAGGCGTCAGCCACCACGTTGGCCTTTCCCGGGTGGTAGGAAATGCTGCAGTCATAGTCCTTCAGGAGCTCCAACCAACGTCTCTGTCTCATGTTGAGCTCCTTCTGATCAAAAAGGTATCTGAGGCTCTTGTGATCCGTGAAAATCGCGAAGGTCTCACCGTACAAGTAGTGCCTCCAGGTCTTCAGCACGAAGACGACAGCTGCCAGCTCTAGGTCATGGGTAAGGTAGGTATGCTCATGGGGCTTCAGTTGCCGCGAAGCGTAAGCGACAACGTGACCCCTCTGCATGAGCACACCTCCTAACCCCTGCAAGGAGGTGTCCGTGTACACAACGAACCCGCCACTACTATCAGGGATGGTGAGCACGGGAGCCGAAGTCAACCTCTCCTTCAGCTCCTGAAAACATGCCTCACAGGCATCTGTCCAAGTGAAGGGCACGTCCTTCCGGGTCATCTGTGTCATAGGACGCGCAATCTATGAAAAACCCATGATAAACCGTCTGTAGTAGCCTGCCAATCCCAGGAAACTGCGAATCTCGGTGACTGAACGCGGTCTCTCCCACCTGAGCACTGCCTCGACCTTGGCTGGGTCCACCTCCAAGCCATCCCCATAGATCACATGACCTAAGAAGGTCACCTCCCTCAACCAGAACTCGCACTTGCTGTATTTTCTGTACAGCCTACGTCGTCTCAGTGTGTCTAGAACCATCCGCAAGTGTTGTCCGTACTGTGTCTGATCTCGAGAATAGATGACTACGTCATCAATAAATACCACCACGAACTGGTCCAAGTACGGTCTAAACACCTGGTTCATCAGGTCCATGAAAGCAGCAGGGGCATTGGTCAGCCCAAAAGGCATGACCAAAAACTCGTAGTGTCCGTACCGGGTGCGGAAAGCTGTCTTAGAGACGTCTGCCTCCCTGATCTTCAACTGGTGGTATCCAAACCTCAAGTCAATCTTGGAGAACATCGTGGCACCTCGCAACTGGTCAAACAAGTCATCGATCCTCGTCAACGGATATCTATTCTTGATGGTGACCCTATTCAGCTGTCGGTAGTCCACACAAAAGCGTAGGGTACCATCCTTCTTCTTCACAAATAGTACTGGGGCTCCCCAGGGAGACGCGCTGGGCCTCACGAAGCCCTTCTCCAAAAGATCCTGCAACTGAGACTTGAGCTCTCGTATCTCAAGCGGTGCCATCCGGTATGGTGTAGTGGAGATGGGGCTGGTCCCTAGTACTAGGAGATCTCAAACTCGAACTCACGCTCGGGCGATAGTCCTGGTAACTCGTCTGGGAACACGTCAGGGTACTCTATGACCACCGGGATGCTCTGGAAGTCTGCCACAGGGCTGGGCTCTGCCACCACACAAGCTAGGAAGCCCTCACACCCCTTGCTCAAAAGTCTCGCCGCCCGAAGTGCTGAAATGCACCTGAAGCCTCCGTCCACTGGTTGTCCGTGAAACTCGAAAGAAGGCAACTCCGGTATGGAGAAGACGATCTTCCTCTCAAAATAGTTCACCGAAGCATGGTAAGCGGATAGCCAGTCCATCCCCAGAATTACGCCAAAGTCCTCCATCTGTATCATAATCAGGTTAGCTGGCAGACTATGTCCCCCGACCCTGACCTCGCAACCCGTGTACACCTCCTCAGCCACAAACAGCTGACCACTCGGACCTCTGATTACGAACGGATTCTCTAACAGCGTATAGTCCTGGCCCAAACTAACTGCGAAACTGGCTGCGACAAACGAGTGCGTAGCGTCGGAATCGAAAAGTGTGTAAACGAGTCTGTCGGAAACTGAAACCATACCTGCCACCACCGATCCTGAAGCTCTGGCATCCCTGTGTGTCAGGGCGTTGATACGCCCTTCAGCTCTAGGTGCGGACGAAGCAGCCACACTCTGCATCGGACGGGTAGGTGCTGGCCGGTACCCTCCTCGTGACTGCTATCCTCCTCCTTGCGCCTAGGAACCGCGGCCTCCTGCGTGCCCTCCAGTGATCGACACGGGAAGTATCTGCTGACCTCCTGCCCTAGAAGGGTAGTCCCTCCTGATGTGGCCTGGCTGGCCACACTGGAAGAAGAGGGGAACCCGACTCCCGCCCTCAGTGGGTCCCTGCTGTCGGCTGGGCGGGGGTCCGATGCTGGCGACTGGCCCCTGTCAAGGGCCCCCAAAGGCCACTGATGGCCCTGCAAAATGTGACGGCTCTCCTGCGGATGCCACGTGCCTCCTCTCTCGCCGGTCCTGTGAAAAGTCTGGCTAGAAGGGCCACTTCCACACGCCATCAGTGTCTCGCGCGGACGGGTTGGTCTCCTCGTAGGTCATAGCTGCCTCCACCACCTTCGAAAATGTAGGCAGCTTCAGGGGTTTGACATACCCCCGAATCGCAGGCCGGAGCCCCTCGGTGAACCTCCAAAGGCGCTCCTCCTCGGTGGCTACCGCTGTCGCTGCAAAGCGGGACAGCTCCAGAAAATGCATGCGGTACGCGCTCACGGTCATCGTCCCCTGGCGGAGAGTGTGGAACTCCCGCCTCCTCTGGTCCTGCCACGTCTGGGGAAAGTACTACTCGCAGAAGAGGGTGACGAACCGATCCCAGGTCCGCTCGTCCCTCTCCTGTCCCCTGACCGCCCTCCACCACCTGTGTGCCGCACTCTCCAACTGGTACGTAGCGAAGGCCACGCGGCACTCCACCGGGGGGCGAAGGGTGTCGAAAATCTTATCGAGCTACTCGAGCTAATCCTCTGCCTCGGTCGGGTCCTCATCCCCCTTGAAGGAGGGGGGCTTCAGCTTCCGGAACTGCCCGAAGAGCTCGAAGTGGCGCTGCAGTGGAGATGCTGGTGCACCTCCAGGCAAAGGTGCCTCGTGTACAAAAGTGTCAGAGGAAGGTGGGGGCGGTGGCGACCCATCCCCTCCCCCGAGTCCAGCGCTGCGTCCGTCGTGTGGTCCCACAGAGGACTCCCCCTCCGCAGCCCCTGGGTGAGGCGCTCGGGGCAGAGGGTGGAGCTCCTCTCGCACAATGTCCTGTATCAGCTGGGCGAGGTCCTGGGCCTGGACGCTCGGGAGCAGTGGCAGGTCCACGGGGGCGTCCACAACAGCACGCCCACCTCGCCACCTCGTCCTCGGCCGCGCCCGTGGCCCGCCTCGCCAGTCCCGTGACGAGGCATCTCCTGCAAGGAGACGCGAAACCAAACGGAAACACGTCAATATGGAACGAGATCTAATGAAAACGTCTAAGAGCTCATGTCAAAAGATATGTTGTGGTGGCTACTCTAGTTACAGACATGTGAATTTGTTATTTTCCAGTCAGTTGATTCACTTCTCGGGACGACCTTACTCTGATACCATCTTGTAACGACCCGATTCCCGAGTCCCTACGAGACACGAGAACCGGACCGACTCGACTAATGCCAAGACCAAGTCATCCAATGAGGAAGTAACCAAAAGAGCAGTAAAATAAACCACATTCAGCATGAATATAACTAGCAGTAACAAAATACAGCAGTAAGAAAAGGAACTACTACAGTATATACCACCACAACAGTAGAACAACAATTATAACATAACATGAAGCTACAAGTAAAGAAGTACAGAGAGTAACAAGAACTACTCACTACAGTGGAACAAAAGGGGTACAAAAAGAACTGCGGTAACTCTACTGGACCCTACTCGGCCCAGCGTCCTCTACAACCGCTGACCCTGGCTGCTCAACACCTGGCCTTGAAAAGTAACGAGTGTAACACGTCAGCGAAAACGCTGAGTAGAGTGGCAACTAAAAACTAAAGAAGCAGTAGGGTGTACAGTAGCTATTGTATTTTACTTTCTTTATTTACGTCCTTCTATTATTTCACGATTTATTTATTTCTCAGATCCGTAACTTGATCTCGAATTTACTTATTTATTTCACGATTTATTTCTTTATTTCTCGTGGGAACGATCTTGATTGCAGTCTTTTCCAAAAACTAGAAGTAACACGTGGTGCTCTCCTAGCTGGGAGAGTCCCCGTGGTGATCCTACCCTCAGTCAACCACCCCAAGGTCGCTGACAGACGTAACGGTGACTACGGCACGCGCGATAAGCGCACGGGTAGCTACCCCGCACTCGGACGCGGTCAGTCGTTTCCGTTAATGGGTGCACCCAAAGCATAGCACGAAACCAGTATAGGGCAGAGCCCTCTCAGTAACAGGGGTCCAACCCCTCCACAGTTCGTGCACCCTCGCTTGACTACCCTGGTTTTCCCAGTGGGCCTAACAAGTCGGTGTAGGAGGCTAGCAGAACCCCGGGCCTAACACAAGGATCAAACACAAGGAGTTTCTCAGAAAAGTATATAATTACTGTAAACGGGTAGAGGATTTTATTCTGGAAAGAACGCAACTCGAAACGCGGAAAACGGACTCCGAACGGGCCCTAAACGGGTCGAAAACGACGAAACTGCCTAAAATCAAACGTCTGGAACCTCTTCCAGACGTCTTAAAATGTGGGTCAGAGCGTACCTTCGTTCTGTGTAGTCCCTCAGACGTCCATAAGCCTGCGGGGGCGTCTGGCTTAGTTCCCAGACGTCCGATGGTCACCCCGAACGTCTGGAAGTCCTTCCCGTCGTTTGGCACTGCAGCCAGAAGTCCGATTCACGTGGGATGGCGAGCCCTCATGCCCTCCCGAGCAGAACCTGCATGTACCCACACCTGTTATCAGTATGACGAGTCGCAGATGAAGGCGCGGCTGACGGCTGCATGGCTGTACACGCGAAAAAGGAAGGAGAGAAATATCTTACCGTCCAGACGTCTGGACAGTCCTCCAGACATCTTCACCTTCGTCTAGTTGGAAGCCTAGACGTCTGATTCTGGAAAAACTTCTAGAATCAGAGCTTGACTCATTCTCCGCCCGCGATGCACGGCCGCGCCGCGCTCCGTCCGCCTGCTGCTCGAGCTGCAGTAGCCCCTTCGCAACACTCCATGCCCGCTGCTCCCCCGCCGACCGGCTCTAGCTGCCCCGGTAAGCTCGAGCCCTCACGGTCGAGCATCTCCTCCCTCGTACAACACCTCCTCCCGCACACTTTCCACGGCCGCTGCTGCCGCCGCTCACTCGCTCGCTCGCGCTCTCGCACCGGCTCGGAGAAGAAGAGGGACACGGAGGAGATGAGGGTGAGGGAGAGGGCGAGGGGCCTTTTAAGGCCGCGCGGGGAGAGACAAAGAGAAGCGCTGTGCCCTGCAGGAGGAGAGAGGGAAAAAGAGGGAAGAGAGCGGCGGGTGCAGGTCTACGCACGCAGGCGTGCAAACGCAACCCCGTACGCCGCAAAAATTAAATACCAGATGTCTGGAAAGGGTTCCAGACGTCTGGTCTGAGACTTAAAAAACATCTTGAGGCCACGTTCGTAACAGAAATCCTTAATTTGGCTTTAATTTTGGTCCAATTTAGTTGACAAAATATGATATCTAGGGCTCAATCAAGAAGGTGGTAGCCCTAGTTACCTTAAATGGGTGCACAAATTAGTATTGTTGTTGAAATCAAATCAGGCAACTTTGGTGAATTAACTAGAGATGAAAAGCAGGTAGCCCTAATTGATTTTATCCTGTTTTTTCCTTTTCAGAATGAGGGGCTTAAGAGAAGGAAACTAATCAGAAATTACCTTCCTTGGGCATGTTTGCTGTGCGGCCGTCTTCCTTTGAATCTTCTCCCCTGAATCAAGCACAACAAAATAGATATATCAAGTTAGTACCAAATCAGTAATTGTAATCAGGATTTCTAAAATGCCTGTTGCTCCCTAGCAATGGTGCCAAAATGTTGACAAGGCGAAATCAAATTTTAAAATAGTGTTGTAATATAGTTGAAATCGCTTTGAAAACAAATAGATTTTATTACTCGAAATTTAAGTCCGAGGTCGAACACAGGGAGAAAATTAGGGTTTAGAAATCAAGAGCACAACTTGAGAAATTGAATATAATATGCAATAAAAACCAGAGTTATAGTGCAAAAATGTAAGCACAGAAGAGTAAAGAAATATACGTAAACAAGCACAAAATTGGACGTCTGATTTGTGAATCAGATGCCATAAAATATGGATGCTACAATGCTTGATCTTCTTTCTTCTCTTTCTCTTTTCTTCTCTGTCTCTGGCTGCTCTCTTTCTTCTTCTTTCTTTCTCTTCCTCTGATTCCTTGCCTTAGCCTTTCTTTTCCTCTGCTTTCTTCTTCAGCCTTTTCCTTCCTTCAGTTCCTTCATTCTCTTTCTTTTATGGCTCCTTCTTGTCTTTTTCTTCTTTCTTTCTCTTCCTCTGCAGCTCCTTCTTGTCTTTTCCTTCCTTAGCTTCCTCTTCAGCCTCCTCCTTCATCCTTGGCTTCAGCCCTTGGCTTCTTCTTCTTCTCCTTTTACGGCAGAGCAAAACCTACCCCTACCATGCGTGCTGTCTTCTCCTCTTTCTCTCTTAGGTTCGCTCTCCTAGAGCCACCATCTCGGGTAATCGGGTCGGGTACGCACCCAGGACTAGGCCCACTGACATGCGGTGGTGGGAGAGGACTGTAGTCAGGTAGTGATTGCACCACAAAAGTACACCTGCAATTGTGTCGTCTTGTGCTATTTCCTAGCATTACCAGTGCATATTAGGGTTCCATAGTCGCATTTGTATAAATACATGCATGCATGCATTAATTGAGAGAGGAGAGTGAAATAAGTGCCCTTGCAAATAACATTTTTCCTCAAGTGCATCTTTGCAAAATTCACCTTCTTTTTATTTTTATTTCTACTTGACTTTCAAACACTTCCCGCGGCTGCATGACAACTTCTTCTCTTCGCGCCATGTCCTGCTTCACCTCTCCCTGCAGCTGCAGGCACCACTCCCTCCCAAGCCCCACGCAGCCACATGCACAGCCAGGGCATGGTTGTGCATGCCTTCCTCCTCTATAAAAAAAGAGGGTTCAGCTCCTTCTTGCAGCAGCCTGGTCCTCCACGAAAAAACCCAGCAGCTTCTCCTTCCAAGCCACCACCCACTCCTTCCTCTCCCTCCACACGACGGCCCTCCTCCTCCAAGGAGACACCCGGCGGACAGGAGCATCTCACGGTGGTGCACAACCACCACCGTGAGACCACCACCACCCAGCTCATCAAAGAGCCGGTGGGCGTGGTGGCCTTCTTCCCTGTTCCACCTTCCACGCCATTTCAGCCATTACCGCAAGCTTCACAGCTGTGAAGCTCCACCGGCCACCGCACGCCCTGCAGCAGCCGACCGAGCCCCACAGCAGCAGCAGCAAGGCGGCAGCAGCGCACGCAAGCCTTCCACACGCGCCTGCAGGCGCCCTTGCCTCCTTCTCCTTCACACTGCCCTCGCCTCCAGCTTCTTCGTGCAAGCACCCTATCGCGCTCTCTCTTCCGCAACTGGCCACCGCACGCCACTGCAACGGCCGGCCAAGCTTCCCGCGCACCCCAGCCAACACCCGCAGGCCACCGCGCACTCTGTCGCACCCCTTCGCTCCAACCCAGCCCTCTCCGCGCGCTCTGTCGCGACATCCCGCTCGCAAGCCACCAGCCAGAGCCACTACACTGCGTGCGCCGAGCCGTCCACTCACAGCACCTCCCGCTCCCGGTTGCGCAGCGCGGCCTTACACTGTAGCCACTGTTCATGCCAGTCTGCGGAACACTATGGCTACAGAAGGGTGACCGAAAAGCTTCTCACTTATCCGGTCACCCGTCACGCCGCTACCGCCGTTCGCCAATGCTCGCCTCGCCTCGCATTCTACCAGCGCCCGCCCCCGTGTCTGCCAGCCCCCGCACTCGCCTGCGTCGCCCGCTCTCCTCGCCCACGCACGCATGCCAGCGCCAGCTCCTGCCCTTTGCGCAGCACGGTGCACTGCATTTCCTCTCCGTGCCCATCACCCTCCAACGCGCACGTCCTTACGTGCATACGCGCCTGCGTGCGAGCTTGAATCACCAGACATCGCCCCGCTGCTGTAGACGACTTAAAAAGTGCCTCTTCACTCAGCAGGAAGTGTGTGGCTGCCCTCTCTCTCCCGCTCTCTCTCTCTCTCTCTCACAACACTCTCTCGCTCTCTTTACCGACGCTTGCACACACATACACTCACACTTTCACACACACACACACCCCTATACACTATTATCTACATATATATATATGTATATATATATATATTGATATATATATATACATATATTTATATACATATATACATATATATATATATACTTATATCTATATATATGGTAGTATTTATATAACTAAGTATTAGTATACATATATATATATATACATATATATACATATATATTTACATATATACATATACTTATATACATATTATATATATATATATATATATATATATATATATATATATATATATATATATATATATATTTATACATATATCTATACATATATTAGTACTTATATAAATATGTATTATTCTATATACATACACACACACACACACACACATATATATATATATACATCTATATACTTATATATATATATACATATATATACACATATACTTATACATACATATATATATACTAATATACATACATATATACATATATATCTATAACTATATATACATATATAGATACATATCTATCTACATATATCTATATAAATATATTACTATATATATATATATATATATATATATATATATATATATATATATATATATATATATATATATATATATATCTACATCTATATAGTTATATATACATATATATACATATATATATACATATATATACATATAACTACATATATACCTATATATTTATATATTCATATAGATATATTTACATATATAAATATATATATATATTTTTTCACATTTCTTACCATACGTGGTATCGCGGGAATATCTGCACCAGTTGCTGATATTCCCCGATACACGCGTACAAAAAGCATGTTCGCATTCGTCTTCCACCATCCATCCTACACCTTACACGCGGCACTTCATCCTATTGGTTGCATCTCTCTAGACGACGACTGACTCGACACCGTGCTACAGTCCATCTCCGCCTCCACCCCCACCCCTTTATACATATATAGTATATACATATATATCTATACTATATTTACTCTATTTCTATTTCTCTTGCATGCCCATAAAAAGATAAAAATATATATATAAAAGAGAAAAGATAATTTTTGACTTGCAGGTACTCCGTCTTGCGAATAGCAAGACCCGTTTTGGAACCCTGTTTTGGCTCAAAGCCAAGAACCTAATTTTGAGGGTGTGCCTTAAGGACAAAGATTATCAGAAAAAATATCTAAATAGAAAAACACCAAAAAACACAATAAACAAATGGAGAAGATTCGTTGTAGGAAAGGCGTAGAAACTTAACTTATAACCCCACTTCCCTGAGTTCGACCATGGGCCCAAAAGTGACCAAGATAAAATCAAGTAGGCCAAGTAAAAAAAAATTTGTAAAGAGATGGTTAGCTCCGATTTAGGTTAACCACTATACACACTTCAATGATAAAATCATCATATTAACAACCTATTCGAGTCCGACACCACAACTTTTCTGGCGCC
The DNA here is from genome assembly GCA_037157565.1 of Thalassia testudinum. Lineage (NCBI taxonomy): Eukaryota > Viridiplantae > Streptophyta > Magnoliopsida > Alismatales > Hydrocharitaceae > Thalassia > Thalassia testudinum. The sequence goes on along the minus strand of JAZHRO010000035.1, from coordinate 34,351,302 downwards.
GTTGCCGGGGATGTGCGCCTGCAAGTAAGTTTCTATTCCATTCCTTTCATTTTTCTCTTCTCTCTTCACGGGTGTTTTTGTTTTTTTTTTTTGCTGTGTAGGTGAACCTGTTGCAAGGAGAAGGCAGGCAGACGAAGTCGAAGACGTGAGCAGATCCAAGGTGGGAATGAGAGCGTGAAGACGCCAACATCGCATTGGAGCATCGCACACGTTGCCGAACAAGTAGGTCTTCTTTTCTTACCAACCTAGGTTAACTTGTAACCTTAAAAAAAAAAACTAAAAAAAAACTAAAAACTAGAAAACTTCTTGGAATCTCTTGGAGCAAGTGGATTAAAATTCACTTGTTTGATTGATTGCCCTTACTCCCACTACCCCAGGATTTCCCGCCCTACTTCGCATAGCGAAAATCCAAGAATCTTGATTCTTGAATTTTTCGCCGTGTGAAGTATTCTTTGAGGCAAACATAAAAAGATTGATTGCACCCCTCTTTTGCCTCACTTATCTGCAAATTCGGGATCACATTTTTGGTGGGGAGACTTGGAATTGAGTTAATTCCAACCCCACCACGACTTTTCAACTTGCCTAAGATTCAATTCAGAATAATTCAACCCCAACAATTTGATTTTCTTTATCTTTTGGTTGAGCCTTGTGTGGACATCTTTTTGGTGATTGGAAGCACTTGAATTGAAATGCTTTGGCTCCCTTTCACACTAATCTAAAACTGATTCGTGCATCCACACATAGAAATCTCCATTTAGGGAAGCCCATTGCATTATAGCATGCATTAACCAATTGATATTGAAGAAGGGTTTGTTGGGCTTAGAAGAAAACCTGTATTCTTGCAAAACCCGGAGATTGGTTGAATTGGTAATTCAGAGAAATCCTAACATCCATACTACTTAAGGCTGAACTCTAAAAACCATTCACCAATTAAAACTTCAATTCAGAGAGATTTTCCCGTTGCATGCTTATTTTACACACTCTGAAAAATAAATCACTTGGGCATTACCCGTAAACAACGCCCTTTACATTCCACAAGCACTTGATCCTAAGCCTCTAACTAAAATTGGTAGTAACTTGACCCGTATTAAGGATTGGAGGTCTAATTACCTGCGTGTAGCGTCTACGTGCTGGTGAGGGTTCCCGCGTGCTATCAGGTGTCTAAGACTAGGGCAGACCACCTTTCAATCTGGCCTGGTGGTTCCGCGGTGCTTGCATTTGGTTTCGTAGTCCGTGATAGTAGGTAACTTAGATCTTTAGGTCTAAGGGCACACTGTAGAGGTTAGGAATTTGATTGAATTGATTTGTCATCAAGTGTACCTTTGCGGCGTTATTTCTCTCATCTCCCTAATTCTTCCTGCGGTAGTGCATGTTTGGGAGGAGGTCACAAAACCTCGAACTGTTTGAATTGCCTGATAAATTTAGAAAAGAAGCCGAATCGTCCTCCTCCTCCACAAACATGGCTGCATGCCCACCCCCAAATCCCGAGGGAGGAAACCACCCTCAGAACCCACCAGGTGGTGGAGCCTTAGATCCCATAACCCACCTCCAAGCCCAAATGGAAATGTATAATGAGCAAATGGAAGCCATTCGGGAAACATTGGAGGAAATGTAGAACCCTCCCGAACGGGAGGAGCCTAGGTCTCTTAGCTCCTATTAGAATCCAGCTGCTACAGAGACCATAGGACAAATTCGGGTCCCCATGGGCGGGGACGACTTTGAACTAAAACCTAACATTATTGGCCTAATAAATTTTCACTTCCATGGTCTTGCAAGTGAAGATCCTTTTCTCCACTTGGAAGACCTAACCCGACTGGCTGAAACGGTTAAACCAAGAAATGTCAGGTTACCTATAGTCCTCATGAAAATGTTCCTGTTTTCATTGCGGAATAAAGCGTCATAGTGGTTACGCACCCTTTGGAGAATCATCCACTCTTGGGAAGAGATGCGAACAGCGTTTCTCAAGAAGTTCTTCCCAATCGGGCAAACCAATGCACTTCACCGTGCTATCACTTCATTTACGCAACAAAACGGCGAACAATTTCATGAGGCTTGGGAGAGGTATAATGACCTCCTCAGGAAGTGTCCGCACCATGGTCTGCCTAAGTGGCATATAGCCCAGATTTTCTACTATGGGCTAAATGAGACTTTGAAGCAGATTGCAGACGCTTCCTACGGAGGGAATTTTATGAATAAAGACGAGAATGGAGCATTCAAATTATTTGAAAATATGAGCGAAAACTCAATGAACAATGCCTCCATTATCGCCTTTAATCATACCAGCCAGCCCCGAAATGTCCACAAGGTTGACACGGGACCCTCCCATTCATCCACTGATCTCAGCCTTATAGCACAGAAATTGGATGAAGTCTCCGTCGTGCACAAGAAGCTGGACGAGCTTCTGGCCAACCCCGCCCGATCTTTGGCAAACACCCCCACTTCACCACTTCATCACAATTCCAATTCTTCCAACACCAAGCTATCCCGAGAAACCCCGTAAGACCTTCCTTACCGAGTGTCGCACCAAGCGACTCGGTAAGTCACGTGGAACTGGCTTCTGCGAGCCAGTATTTTGACATGGAGGACCAAGCCTCCATGTGCTTGGATGCATATTTACACGCGGACACGTCTTCTGGCATAGAAGACGCTTGCGCCTTGGGGAACAACCCGTTCTCTGCCACTTATAACCCAGGGTGGCGAAATCATTCGAACTTCGCATGGTCCAACAACCTGCAACACCAAAACCCCGCGGGTGGACCAATGCGACCGTTCGCACCCGTCATCCCAAGGGCCCAGTATAATCCTATGGCAAATCTACCATCAGGCCCTTGCGTACCGCAAACCGAACACGCATCAAGTCCTCTTGACAAATTGATGCGAATGATGACAGAAATGTCAAAGCACCATGAAGAGAACATGACCTCTCTTCAGCACCAATTAGCGCAGCAGAATGCTTAGATCAGTAAACTACGCATGGCGACTCAATCTCAGGGCACTCTTCCTGCCCAACCTGTTCCAAACCCGCGAAACTTCACACCCCGTGGTCCTCAACCATAGGTACAACCTTCTCAGGGGCAGGTTAATCAAATTCTACAAGCTCCGAGCATTCCACCGGGATTTCAAGCTAATCTCGCTGCTGCACCGCACTCTTATGTCCCTATTGCGAACCCTCCTCCGCTGTATGATCCCACTGGACCCGCATCGTCCAATGCTATCACTACGAGGAGCGGTAAGCAGACTGTCGATCCGCCTCGACCTGATCCTGGCCCATCTTCTTCTTCATCGCCCTCTCATTCGGGATGTGCACCGCATTCGCGAGAGGACGATACACCCAAATTGGTGCCAGAATCAGTCCTATTCCCTGAGGCTCTACTGAGGGAGCCAAAAGGCAAAAAGAAAGATACGCAGGCCTTTGATAACCTGCGTAATTTGTTCAGGGATGTAGAAATCAAGGTAACCCTGCTCGAGGCTATCGACCACATACCTACTGTCGCCCAATTTTTCAAAGACTACACAACACCCAGGCAATAGTCAAAGAAAACTAAGAATCCGGTGGTTCTCTCACCTCATGCGAGTTGTGCTATACTGTCAAACTTACCACCGAAGCAAAAAGATCCAGGCACACCACTGATTTCCTATAGCATCCAAGGCTGCAATTTTAACCGTGCCCTGCTTGATCTAGGATCTTCCATAAATCTCATACCAACCATCATGCTGGAAAAATTTTCCTTGGGAAATCTGAAACCCACCCCTGTCACGTTACAGTTGGCAGATCGTTCTGTCAAAATCCCGAAGGGTGTGGTGGAAGACGTGGTGGTTAGGGTCAACAGTCTTTGTTTTACTGTTGACTTTCTTGTTTTAGATATGGAAGTTCCTAGCTCACTTTCTGATTGTCTGATCATCCTTGGTCGACCTTTCTTGGCCACAGCCCGTGCCTATATCGATTGTGAGTCAGGCTGTATCGAGATTGCTGTTGGATCTGAAAAGATCAAGCTTAACATCTTCAAGGTAGACAAGAACTTTGATTGTGATTGTATCGAGGATGACACGTCTGACGAGGACATGGCCGCCAACGCGTGTATCGAATTAATTGGGACCTATTCGGACTGCTGCGGATTACCTATAAACACTAACGACTGCCTGATCAGCACATACTGTGACGTTCCCCCATCCCTCCCTTGTCCCGTACCTTCTCCTGACTAGACTTCTGACGAGGTTTTCTCCGCTTCCCATACCTCATGATCTGAGTCATATCCGGGCTACTCACCGCCGATCCACACTCCTGAAGATCGGATTGCCCTTTCTTTCCCGCCAAATCAGGCGGAGTTGCATCTCCACACTGGGACCTTGAGACCATATACTTCTCACTGGGGCTATACCTTTTTGGATACATCTATCCAAGAAGCCCCTCTTCTTGGCCAATCTGAGGGATAATTTCTTCCTCCTGACTTGTTCTCCAACCTGCCTGGGATACTCTCGTCCCAAGACATGCCAGACCTTTCACCATCCACTCCCAAGCTGAAAGAGCTGCATAATACACTTAAGTATGTTTTCCTGGGACTAAATGAAACGTTCCTTGTAATCATCAGTTCAAAATTGACCAGGGAGCAAGAGTGCAAACTAACTAAGGTCCTCATAGAACACAAGGTAGCTATTGGATGGTCCTTATCAGACTTATCTGGCATTAGCCCCTCCTACTGCACTCACCGTATATATACGGAGGAGGAGGCTCGACCTTCCCGCGAGATGCAGCGATGTCTCAACCCTAACATGCGAGAGGTTGTTGAGAAAGAAATCATTAAGTGGCTGGATGTGGGTATAATCTACCAGATCAGCGATAGCCCCTGGGTGAGTCTGATTCACGTTGTGCCCAAGAAGACAGGACTCACCATCCGTGTCAATGACAGGGGTGAATCCATCCCTACACGCACTCCTACATCTTGGAGAGTGCGTGTGGATTATAGGAAACTCAATGTTGCAACCAAGGAAGATCACCTTCCGCTACCATTCATTGACCAAATCCTGGAGTGGTTAGCGGGAAATAAATTTTTCTGTTTCCTGAATGGATTCTCAGGATATAACCAGGTGGCAATTGACCCACGATACCAAGAGGAAACCACTTTTACCTGCCCCTTCGACACCTTTGCATTTAGAAGAATGCTATTCGGACTTTGCAACACGCCAGCAACTTTCCAGAGATGTATGCTGGCGATATTCCATGACATGGTGGGTGACTTTCTCGAGGTCTTCATGGATGACTTTTCGATTTTTGGACCATCTTTTGATGAATGTCTTGCCAACCTGACTCGTATTCTTAGGAGATGTATTGATGTAAACCTCATGCTTTCCTGGGAAAAAAGTCATTTTATGGTGCACAAGGGAATTGTTCTCGGACATATCATCTCCGATAGGGGTATCGAGGTTGACAAAGCTAAGCTCAATGTCATTGCTGATTTACCTGTGCCTGGCTCTGTCAAACAAATCCGCTCCTTCCTGGGACACATCAGTTTCTATAGGAGATTCATCAAAGACTTCTCCAAAATTTCTTGACCCTTAACTCATCTCCTATCAACCGACATACCCTTCGATATGGGACCCGACTGCATACGAGCATTCACGTAGCTGCGTAATGCTGTCACCAAGGCCCCTGTTCTCCAACCGCCTGATTGGTCCCTCGACTTTGAACTCATGTGTGACGCTTCCGACCTTGCAGTCGGAGCCATCCTGGGACAAAGACATGATAGACACCCCTTCGTGGTGTACTATGCCAGTAAGACGTTGGACGAGGACCAGCGTAATTATACTACCACTGAAAAAGACCTACTGGCAGTCGTCTTTGGGCTGGAGAAATTCCACTCTTACCTTCTGGGCTCTCACGTTATTGTTTTCACTGATCACGCGGCCATTCGCCATCTCATGCACAAGAAGGATGCCAAGCCTAGACTGATTCGTTGGATCCTTCTGCTCCAGGAATTTGACATTGAGATTCATGATAAGGCCGGAGCCCAGAATGTTGTAGCTTATCACCTTTCTAGACTGGACCCCGATCATATTGGACTTACTCTGCTGATCAATGAAATTTTTCCTGATGAGCACCTATTGGCAATAAATGTGGCAAGTGGACCATGGTATGCCGACATTGCCAATTACCTTGCTTCTGGATCCCTTCCACGTGGATAGCCTAAAAACCAGTGCGAGTGTCTCATGGCAGAAGTAAAGTATTATTCTGGGATAATCCACTTCTTTTTCGGATAGGTGCTAATCAAATCATCCATCGCTATATTCCTGACAGTGAGTTCTCCAGTGTGCTATCCTTCTGCCACGATCAGGCCTGTGGAGGCCATTTCTCTGGGAGGAAAACTGCAGCCAAGGTGTTGCAGTGCAGTTTCTTTTGGCCCTCCCTTCACCAGGATGCATACAATTATGCCAAGCATTGCACTAGGTGCCAGTCGTTAGGGTCAATGTCACATCGTGACATGATGCCCTTACAACTCATCCTAGCTGCAGAAATCTTCGACATCTGGGGAATTGACTTCATGGGTCCCTTTCCTCCGTCCAATGGCTTCGAATTCATTCTCATGGTCGTTGACTATGTTTCGAAATGGATCGAGGCTATTCCCACGCGCCGTGTGACCACGTTATATCCACCCGATTTGTCAAAGACTACATCTTTACGCACTTTGGGATCCCTCGAGCCATTATCTCGGATGGAGGAAGCCACTTTACCCATGCTTCTTTTTGGGCACTTCTAAGGAAATACGGAGTCCACCATCGTATCGCATCCCCATATCATCCTCAAACGAACGGCTAGGCAGAGGTGTCGAACCAGCAAATCAAGCAAATTCTCCAGAAAACGGTTCTGCCTGACCGTAAGGATTGGTCCGACAAGCTGATTGACGCACTTTGGGCATATTAGACCGCCTTCAAAGCTCCCCTTGGTATGTCTCCATATAAAATCATTTACGGGAAGCCTTGTCATTTTCCCGTGGAGTTGGAGCATCGCGCTTATTGGGCGGTTCGCCAATGTAACCTCGACCCAGACCTGTGTGGTCGAGAAAGGAAACTCCAACTCTAGGAGCTGGAAGAGCTCCATCGTGAAGCCTATGATTCTGCTTTAACTTTCAAACAACGCACTAAGGCTTTTCACGACAGCCGTATTTGGCGAAAAGAATTTGAGCCATCTCAGCAAGTTTGGCTCTATAATGCCCGACTTAAATTCTTTCCTGGGAAATTGAAGTCCAAATGGACTGGTCCTTTCTGGATCCCCAACGGGGCCGTCGAGATCGAAGATCCCAATTCTGGGCATAAATTTACGGTCAACGGGCAGTGTTTGAAACCCTATCTGACTCATGAACCTGCCCCTGTTGGAGAAACCGTTGCCCTGCTGGAGGGTAACTAATTCTTTGCCTCATTCTGAGTCCAACTGGGGACGTTAAATTCAGCACTCGTTGGGAGGCACCCCAACAACACTCACCATCCACCATCACTTCTCACTTCACTATCACGATCACTTCACTTTTCACTTCACCACCCACCATCCACCCACCCTACCACCCTGCTGTATACCTTGCACTCAAGCTCTCGTTACCTGATCTTTCATCCTTCCTCTGCCCTACCCTGCATGCATATGAGGACATAGCATCATTTGGCATGGTGGGGTGGATAAGCATCCTTAGGATCTGGGTATTTTAGGGCATCATGCAGTTTCTATATATACATATAAAAGAAAAATGAAAAATGAAAATGGTGTTTAGTAATGATCTGCAGGCTAAAACAAAAATACAATAAGTGTTTATGGTTATTCAACCTCTATTTTGAAGACTTTTCAGGCCACAGAAGCTTGATTCCCTCAGGCTCGGGCTTAATTCACTTGAGCATTGACAAAATAGATCAGAATCTCTCCCAACTAAGGACGTATTCTTGTACTTGAGACACCAGTACAGGATCTGTTGGTTTGCTTTTACTTGAGAGCTTAAGTAAACTTGGTTCACACTACACTTATCAAGAAAGACCAGGTGAACATAAGATCCAACCCTAGTGTGTTGGTGCTAGAGCACCATGATCATTTGTTTTGATGATAACAAAACACGTGTTATTTAACATTTGCACTTAGAGTCTTAGATTTCAGGTCAATTGCAAATGTAGACGTGTTTAGACGAAATTCGAGCTCGCATCCAGGACGGATTGGAGGAGCTTGATGGAGAATAGAGGAGATTCGCGAGGAGTGATAGATTGAAGAAAGGAGATGAAGAATAGGATAGATTTCCTTCTCTTGTACTCCTTGTATTTTTCGTTTCTTCTGTTGCTCTTTATTTTTGTTACTTACATTCATGTTAAAGAGCCTCAAAGTACCCTAACAGTAGTCCTAAGAACACCGGCACAACCCTAGGATACTTAGATTTTCTGTAGAGAACTTAGAAAACCAATATAGGGTTCAAACAGAGTTTCCAGACGTCTAATTCCCAAATCGGACGTCTGATAAAGTGTTTTAAGACGTCTGACTGTTGATTCAGACGTCTGATAACTATTAGGCTGGACATAGTTAGTTCTATCTGATGAAATCAGACGTCCAGACCTTAGACCAGACGTCTTAGGAGACGTCTGATGACTTTGCCAGACGTCCAATTAGTGGACCGTTGGCTGGCTTAGCAAATAGTCAAGAATGTAACCGTTAGAGCCTTATCAGACGTCCATAGGACTTTCCAGACGTCTGATAATTGACCGTTTTGCCTCGGCTGACCCAAAATCTCTTCTCAGAGATTTTCTAGCCGTTGCAACGTTTAGAAATCCATTCCCACAGAAAAAGTAGGTTTCCAGACGTCCAGACATAGTGCCAGACGTCCTATATGTCGTCTGATGGACTTGCACTAGAACCCTGTTTAGATCTGATCCAAGTCAGGAAGGAATCCACCCAAAATCAGACGTCTGACCTTGAAATCAGACATCTTAAAGTGAACTTCCAGACGTCTGATGCCAGAATTAGACGTCTGATAAGCCTGTCAGAGCAATGATTGTTCCTGATTTCGGGCTGATTCTCTTGGGCTTTGCACCCAACGGCTATAGAACCTTTCCTAAGCCTTCCAAAGCCTTCCTAAGGCCTCTATAAATAGAGGGGAACCTTTGCAACACAAAATACACCTAAGACACAACAAAACACACCTAAGGAACATACTTTCTACCATTTTGTGTCTCTTGCTCTCAAAGCTCTAAATCTTCATCTTGAGAGCATCAAGCTGTTGCGCACCCGCTCTCCTGCCATTGTTCACGAGAGCAACGTTGCGCCATCGCGTGGCTCATGCATCCGCGTCGTCGACGCACTCCTTTCAAAGGGAAGCATCCTATTTCCTATAGAAGCTTAGGTTAAATATTAATTTGTTGTCTCTATAGGATTACTTGCTATATCTTTGTTATTTGGTTGGGTATTCGCTTTGCGAATTCCCGTCTCCTTCGCGAGATAAAATCCTTCTCGTGAAGAGAAGGGGTTGAGGTACGGTACCCTCGTCTAAGTAGCGTGGTTGTAATTGAGGTTGAATCACCCTCGTTTTAAAGTGATTCGGTTTAGTGGATTTTGATCAACTTGGTTGATCGGAAAATCCTAACTCGAGAGGGTTAGGTGGTGGTTTTCACCCGATTTGGGTTTCCACCTAAAAATACTTTGTGTACTTTGTGTGATTGCATCTTGTGAGATTGTTTGTATTTTATTTCCGCAATTATTACGTCACCCCCTCCTGGTAGGGACAAAACTACATAGTGTTCATTAGGGAAGGTGGAGTCCTTACCTGTGCGCGCAGGTAGACTTTTTATCCCAAGCTTTAGTCTTGTATTTAGGAGCGACTCTTTCCACCAAGAAAGAACTCTCCCACCAAAAAGAAAAGTGTGCTCCTCCAAATAATGTTGTACTGACACATGTTTCAAAAAAAAAATGCAAATAAGTCAGTATATCTCGCAAATGTCTGTAAAGTCTCTACCATAAAAAAGTTCTTCAGGGTAAGTAGAAAATACCCTATTTTCCTTTTAGCCATAAATATCAAAAAATGGGAGTTGAGTTTTCCATCATCTTCTTAAGGGTCAATCCGAAAACACAAGTTGAAGCTGAGACCAACCTGTACTTAAAGATTCGTGAAACCCTGGGCTTGAGTCTTAAAGTTCATCTAGTCAGTCTTGATCCTTCACTAAGCACAAGCCATAACCTCTTGAGCTCTCCAGTACGGCAAAAACCTCTTGGGTCCTGGAAATCGTACTTAAGGTTTAAATATCAAGAGTCCTGGTTAGTTGAGAGATGATCTTTGTCATGTGGGACTTAAAGTCCTAGTAGTCTTCTCTGCAACTGGTTCTCACAATATCCAACAATAAAAACACCTATATTGCCTCAGAAGAAAATCTTCAGCTTAATATCATTTCTAAATACAGTTTTTCTAGGGACTAGCAAAAGATAGGCATGGGGGTATGATTGCACTGCAAAAGTACGCCTGCAATTGTGTCGTCTTGTGCTATTTCCAAGCATTACCAGTGCATATTAGGGTTCCATAGTCGCATTTGTAAAAATACATGCATGCATGCATTTAATTGAGAGAGGAGGAGAGTGAAATAAGTGGCCTTGCAAATAACATTTTTCCTCAAGTGCATCTTTGCAAAATTCACCCTTCTTTTTATTTTTATTTCTACTTGACTTTCAAACTCTTCCCGCGGCTGCATGACAACTTCTTCTCTTCTCGCCATGTCCTGCTTCACCTCTCCCTGCAGCCGCAGGCACCACTCCCTGTCGAGCCCCATGCAGCTGCATGCACAGCCAGGGCATGGCTGTGCATGCCTTCCTCCTCTATAAAAAAGAGGGTCCAGCTCCTTCTTGCAGCTTCTCCTTCCAGGCCGCTACCCTCTCCTCCCTCTCCCTCCACACGCCAGCTCTCCTCCTCCAAGGAGACACCCGGCGGACAGGAGCATCTCACGGTGGTGCACAACCACCACCGTGAGACCACCACCGCCCAGCTCATCAAAGAGCCGGTGGGCGTGGTGGCCTTCTTCCCTGTTCCACCTTCCATGCCATTTCAGCCATTACCGCAAGCCTCATAGCTGTGAAGCTCCACCAGCCACCGCACGCCCTGCAGCTGCCGGCCGAGCCCCACAGCAGCAGCAGCAAGGCGGCAGCAGTGCACGTAGGCCTTCCACGCGCGCCTGCAGGCGCCCTTGCCTCCTTCTCCTTCGCACTGCCCTCACCTCTAGCTTCTTCGCGCAAGTGGCCTGTCGCACTCTCTCTTCCACAACCAGCCACCGCACGCCACTGCAGCGACCGGCCAAGCTTCCCGCACACCCCAGCCAACACCCGCAAGCCACCGCATGCTCTATCGCACCCTTTCGCTCGCGACCCAGCCCTCTCCGCGCACTCTGTCACGACATCCCGCCTACAAGCCACCAGCTGGAGCCACTCCACCGCGCGCGCCGAGCCATCCGCACTCACAGCACCGCCCGCTCTCGGTTGCGCAGCGCGGCCTTACACTGTAGCCACTGTTCACGCCAGTCTGCGGAACACTGTGGCTACAGTGGGGTGACCAAAAGCTTCTCACTTATCCGGTCACCCAACGCGCCACTACCGCCATTCGTCCACGCGCGTGTCTTGCCTCGCGTTCTACCAGCACCTGCCCGCGTGTCTACTAGCCCCCGCACCCGCCTACGTCGCCTACTCTCTTCGCCCACGTGCGCATGCCAGCGCCAGCTCCTGCCCTTCGCGCAGCACGGTGCATTGTGTTTCCTCTCCGCACCCATCGCCCTCCAGCGTGCACGTCCCTGCGCGCATACACGCCTGCGTACAAGCTTGAATCACCAGACGTCGCCCCGCTGCTGCAGACGACTTAAAAAGTGCCTCTTCACTCAGCAGGAAGCGTGCGGCTGCCCTCTCTCTCTGTCTCTCACAACACTCTCTCACTCTCTTTACCGATGCTTGCACACACATACACTCACACTTTCACACACACACATACACACACACGTATACACTATTATATACATATATATATATACATATACATATATATATTGATATATATATATATCATATATTTATATACATATATATACATATATATATATATACTTATATCTATATATATGGTAGTATTTATATAACTAAGTATTACTATACACAATAGAAAAACGAATGGAAGAGATTCGTTGTAAGAAAGGCGTAGAAACTTAACTTGTAACCCCACTTCCCTGAGTTCGACCCTGGGCTTAAAAGTGACTAAGATAAAATCAAGTAGGCCAGGTAAAAAAAAATTTTGTAAAGAGATGGTTAGATCCGATTTAGGCTAACCACTATACACACTTCAACGATAAAATCATCATATTAACAACCTATTCGGGTCCGACACCAAGTAGTGTCAGGCCAATTCCGCGGAGGCAAGATCATGGACGAGGTGGGTGAAGGGTGAGTGGGACATCACCCTGTGGTAATTAAGGCGATAAGGCCTATGCAGTTTTCCTTCTTATGTAGGTGCGGGCGTCCAAAGGCTTCTGATGTGGGAACAACTTCCCACCCTTTGTCACGTGCATCTAGAGCAGGGTTGCTTCACTTGATTGCAGCTGTGGCTTCAGCCTTCGATGCCAATTAGCTGCCTAGAGTTGTGCACGAGGGAAGTTCACGCAACTTGGGACTATTGGCCTGGAGTAGGCGAACTTGAAGAGAGCTTGAAAGCAAGCTTCTTGCTGTTCGTCAATGGCGGCAACCCTCCGGACCTGCCATCACGCAAACGGCCTCACGGCCACGTCAAAATGCTCAGGTGGCTTCATCGAGGCACGACGAGTATACTGCGGGGGTGGGCATGGCGTGGGACTGCCTGAGTGCGCGTGCCTAGGGCAACCTGTGGCCGTGTGTGTGGGTGTGTTCGGGGGCCCTTATGGTTGAGTGATGGAGTGTATGGAGTGAGGGGTTACGTCCAATGAGGTGTTGTGGAGCTTATGGGGTGGTTGGCGAGGCGGATGGAGGTGCGGAGCTGACATGCGCGTGTGCGTGTGTTTAGAAGTGTCATTATAGTTTGCACTTGCGACGTAAGTTTTAAAGTAAAGAAACAAATGTGAGTCCGAGTGTTAGTCTCAAGGAGGCATAAAAACCAGATTCTTCTTGTCACTTATTGTCGCGAAAATCACAGGGTTTTGCTTGCGAAAAGGCACGGGTGAAAAGTGAGAGAGAGAGAGATTAGGGTTAGAATTGTTTCATTCGCAACATACAACTTGAATATAAAATAAAGCAAGCAATTGAATAGAAAATAACTTCATTAATCATGCAACTTTAGTTCATAATTACACATTAGATAAATGCCTGAACATAAGTAAAGTAAAGCTTAAAAGAAGGGAAGAAAGAGAGAGGGAGGGAGGGCGGCGAGGCAGTCATGGTGGTGGAGAGGGCTCCGTCGGCGACTCGTTGTCTCCGACGATTACAAAAGGGCTTAAAGGTAGCTAGAAGGGAGATAGAGTAGTTGCAAGTGAAGTGAATGCCTTGAATGGGGGGTTGGAAGGGGTTTAAATAGGGAGAAGGGCTTTCCAAATGAAGAAGGGGTTTTAGCGACGTCCAAGACGTCGCTAAAACCCTTCCCAAAAAGTCGGTGAAGACCCCTGCCCGCCGGTCGCTCACTCGTAGCCGTGCTTCCTTGCGCCCGATCCGTGTGCGCGCGCCACAAGCCATCCGATCTAAGATCTGACGGCTGGGATCTCGCGCGAGGTGCTCGCCTGGATCGCACCCTTACGCCCGCGTCATCGCGTGCATCTGGCCAAGGCGCATCTACAGGCACAACGTCTCGCGATCTCGTCCATCCACTACTAATCGGGCGACCCAATTTCAGCCACGAGCGTCGTCGTCTCTGCAATTCAGCTCCGCACGACTCGAACTCGCGTCGTGTGAGCGCAGGCGTGCACTCCAACCGTTGCGCTACACCCGCTGCTTTGTCGCGGCAAGTGCGGGCGTGCGCACGGTTCTCAACCGTTCGATCAGAGATCAACAGTTGAGATCTATCCTCTGGGTGAAGGTGGATGCAGTGAGCGGGCACCACGTGGCGCGCCGTGGATCGTTGATCATCAAATCAACAATCAGAACTTCTTGAGCCCATTGTAGGAGCTCTGGATGTCGGATTTGGCTGATTTTGAGTCCATTGGACTCCGTTCGTCACTCTGAATCCATTCGTGCAGTCCGATTGCTCATCTGAGGCCTACTTTGACAATTGCTCAAATAAATGGCCATTAATACTATTTTATAAGCAATCTTGACGTACGATGCATGTAATGCTCCCATTCTAATTATGTTGTGTTATCTGTGCCTTTTATTCTTAAGATGGACCCTATTTAATAGAATTATCACCCTAAGATGTAGTGCTATCATACCCCCATGCTTACTCCTTGCTAGTCCCTAGCAAGGTTTATCTAGCCTTTATTTTTTGTCAGAATTTAAGAAGTAATTACTTAGACACTTCGTCACTTGTCAATAGGAGGAAATATACTAAGATCTTAATCTAAAAAGACTAAGCAATGCCTGGGTGTCTGCCAAAATACGAATCGCCTGAATCCTTGCTTTAACGTATGTAAATATACATATATATATATTTAGATTTTTTTTGGAATTCAGAGTGGGTTGGTAACTTTTTACGGCTACCCAACCCACCCAAAACTCGGACAAAACTCTAAGTGCTACGCATCTTGGTGTGAAGATCGTGATAGACTCACTCAATGGTAATTCAGACAGACTCTGGGTTTCTACTCCCCTAAGTGACCGGAAGAGGAAGAATTTTTCCTGAAGTGTATTTGTTCGATCGGTAGCTTTCTCCCTACGTTTGTTTTAATTGGGGCCAACACAAGGATTTTTCCAGTGTATATTTCCCTGGCTTGTACTACTTCCCCGCTTCTTCCTTAAGTGTTTTGGTTCTTTTTGTGCAATTACTGAGCTGGGCTCTAGACAACCGACTAATAGGCTGTTACCCACGATCACTTGCCAGCCATACTCATGCGGTGAAGTGTGGTTTATTTTGTTTTCTTCTCTCTCTCTATTTTTTTATAGGTGACTTCCCTGATCTCAAATTTACCTAGAGGCAATGATGAAGAAGTGATCCAGTGGCTGGGCTCTGGACAACCTGCCAATGAGCTGTTACCCACGATAACTTGCCAACCATACCACCCTAGAGAGTTCATTAGCTACCCAATTTCTATCAAAATCTCCGAGGAGTAAGTCTGTGCAAAAATGTGTGCAGATGCTTAGACTCAAAGTCCTTCTGAGTTAGAAGGTGAGTTGATAAGTCGTATACTTATCACCTTATTTAGTAGGTGGATTAGAGTAGCTTAAGGTTTGAAAGGATTTGAAGCTAAATCCATATTTTAAAGAATACCAGGGCTGATTAAGCCTGAAGGCCTGAAAAGTCTAAGTGTTCAAGTTCTTTTTGTATTATTTCCCACTATTGACAAGTTTCTAATGCCTAAATTTCTTCCTAAATTCAAATTTTTTTTTTATTCAGACTGATTAAATGAGCTCAGGATTGTGCAATTTACCACCCCCCCCCCATGCTTAAGTTGGACAATGTCCTCATTGGCAAAAACATGGATGCAACAGGGGTTCAAAAAGATATTACCTGAGTGATGTAAATTACTGGATTAGTCTGAATCCTCTGGGTTGCCTCCTAGGAAGCGTTGAGTTTAACGCCTCCAGCTGGGCGGTGCTTCATGTCATCCCTCAATGAGGGTGACACTCTCCTTTGGGGGAACCTGGGCTAGGAAGTGTTTCAATCTTTGACCATTAACTATAAAAGTGTGCCCAGTGTTCGGATCAGCGATTTCAACCGCCCCATTAGAGTAAGGCTTCACCACCCTAAATGGTCTTGTCCACTTGGAATTGAGTTTCCCCATAAAGAGTTTTAGGTGGGCATCGAATAGCCAGACTTGCTGGTTAGGCTCAAAGGTCTTTCTATAGATGAGTCGGTCGTGGATAGCTTTCATTTTCTCCTTATACGGTCGACTATTCTCAAAGGTGACCCGACGAATTTCTTCGAGCTCAGAGAGTTGGAGCGTCCTCTACGCACCAGCTAACTGGGGATCCATGTTACATTGCTTGACAGCCCAGTAGGCCCAGTGTTCCAATTCGACAGGAAGGTGGCAGGCTTTGCCAAAGACCAGGCGATAAGGCGACATGCCTATCGAGGTCATGAAAGCGGTCCTGTATGCCCATAGGGCATCATCTAGTCGTATGGACCAATCATTCCTATCAGGTCTCACAGTCTTTCGTAAAATGTTCTTGATTTGTCTATTTGAGACCTCAGCCTGCCCATTTGTTTGAGGATGATACAGGGTAGCATTGTGGTGGTTAACCCCGTATTTTCTAAGTAGGGCACGGAATTGAGAGTGAATAAAATGACTTCCACCATCACTGATTATGGCCTTTGGTATTCCAAACTGGGAAAAAATGTTCTGTTTAACAAAGTCCATGACAGTCCTGTGATCGCATCAGCTGGTGGCGACAACTTCAATCCATTTAGAAACATAGTCTACCGAGACTAGGATGTACTCAAAGCAGTTGGATGGTGGAAAGGGGCCCATAAAATCGATACTCCAAACGTCGAAGATTTCGACAATCAAGATGGGCTGGAGGGGCATCATATCTTTTCTGGCCATGGTCCCCAGCATTTGGCAGCGTGAGCAAGTCTTGGCAAAGTTGTGTGCATCCTTATATAGGGAAGGCCGGTAAAATCCAGACTGTAGAACCTTCGCAGCCATTTTCTTTCCAAAGAAGTGGCCACCACAAGCTTGGTCATGACAGAAAGATAGCACACTCTGAACTTCATTCTCGAGGATACACCTCCTGATGATCTGGTCGGCACAGAGGCGAAACAGCATGGGATCATCCCAGAAATAGTGCTTGGCCTCGTCCAAGAACCTGTCCCGTTGCTGTCTGGACCAGCTGTGCGGGGTCTGTCCTACAACTAGGTAGTTGACATAGTCAACATACCAAGGCAGTTTCTTGTCTTGCATAGCCAGAATGTGTTTATCGGGGAAGGTGTCAGATAAAGGCAGGGAGGGTCCAATGTGGTCTGGGTGAAGTCTAGACAAGTGGTCAGCCACCACATTCTTTGATCCAGTCTTGTAGAGGATTTCCAAGTCAAATTCCTGCAAGAGCAGGATCCATCTGATGAGCCCGGGCTTTGTGTCCATCTTAGCCAACAGGTGTCGGATGGCTGAATGGTTAGTATAGATGGTTATGTGGGATCCTAGCAAGCAAGGTTGGAACTTCTCAAGTCCGAAGACTACAGCGAGCAATTCTTTCTCTGTGACCGTATAATTTCGTTGGGCCTCGTCCAACGTTTTGCTCGCGTAGTAGATCACCAAGGGTTTCTTGTCTTGTCTATGTCCCAGGACAACGCCTATGGCAAAATCTGATGCATCACACATAATCTCAAAGTCCTGGGACCAATCTGGGGGTTGAAGTACAGGTGCTGCAAAGACTAAGTCCCGGAGGGTGTGATCAGCCTGGATGCAATCAGAGGACATGTGGAATATGGCATCGTTGGCCAGAAGGTCGGTTAAGGGTTTGGAAAGCTTGGAGAAGTCTTTAATAAACCTTCTGTAGAAGCCAACGTGTCCCAGGAATGAGTGAATCTGCCAGACCGAGCTAGGTGGAGGAAGTTTGTAAATCAAATCAACCTTAGCCCGATCTACCTCAATGCCCCTATGCGATACGATGTGACCGAGGACGATTCCTTCTTGAACCATAAAATGGCTCTTTTCCCAACTTAACACCAGATTAACCTCGATACATTATTTCAGGATTTTCTCCAAGTTGCTCAGACAATGGTCGAATGAATTCCCAAATATAGAGAAATCATCCATAAAGACCTCTAAGTATTCACCCACCATTTCTAAAAAAATGGCTAGCATGCAACGCTGGAAGGTAGCAGGTGCTTTGCATAACACGAACGACATTCGACAGAATGCAAACGTGCCATACAAGCAAGTGAATGTGGTCTTTTCTTGATCTTCCGGAGCAATTGTGACTTGGTTATATCCCGAATATCCATCCAGGAAGCAAAAATACTTTTGCCCTGCCAATCTTTCAAGGATCTGGTCAATGAATGGAAAGGGGAAATGATCCTTCTTAGTGGCTTCATTGAGCCTCCTATAATCAATACACACCCGCCATGTAGTGGTGGTGCGGGTGGGGATGGATTCACCATGCTCATTGGTGACAACGGTGAGCCCAGCTTTCTTTGGAACCACTTGAGTGGGGCTCACCCAGGGGCTATCAGAGATAGGATAGATGATGTCGGCATCAAGCCACTTGATAATTTCTTTCTTAACGACCTCCCACATGTTTGGGTTTAATCATCTCTGCATCTGGCGGGAGGGCCATGCCCCGTCTTTCAGGTAAATCTTATGAGTGCAATAGGTGGGGCTAATTCCTCTCAAGTATGAAATGGTCTATCCAATGGCGGCCCGATGTTCTGAAAGGGTCGTGGTCAACCTGAGTTCTTGATCCTCGGTTAGATGAGAGTTAATAATCACAAGGAAGGACCGGTCAGGTCCCAGGAAGACATACTTGAGATTCTCAGGTAGTGGCTTAAGTTCGGGTGTGGGTGGAACAACAGTCGACAGAAAAGGGAAAGGCGGGAGTTGATCAACATCGATTTCCTGAAATGGTGTTATTTGATGGTAATCAGCCTTACAGAGGTCCACGGGTAGCGATGGTGACGGGTCAGAACAGTCGTTATAAGCTTGGTGGTCTGAGACAGAACTAAGGGTGAGGCATTCCTTGACCAGAGTTTCCACGGGATCATGTTCCTCAACACAATTGCAATCAAAAGACTTTGTTGCCTGGAAGATATCCAACTACATTTTCTTGTCTTCGAAGGCGATTTCCATACATCCCGTGTCACAATCAATGTTTGCCTTAGCCGTACCTAAGAAAGGTCTGCCTAAGATTATGGGTGTGTTCTGTAATTTTTCAAGGACTTCCATGTCGAGCACCAAGAAGTCGATCGGGAAATAGAAGTCCTTGACCCGCACAATCACGTCCTCGACAACCCCCTTTGGGGTCTTTACAGATCTTTCAGCCAGCTGGATGGTGACAAGTGTGGGTGTCAACTCTCCAAAACCAAATTGGTGGTATAGGGTTGTTGGAATCAGATTGATAGAAGCACCTAAGTCCAGGAGCGCTCTATCAAATGTCATGTCCCCGATATTGTAGGAAATCAGGGGTGCTCTTGGGTCAGTTCGCTTGAGCGGAAGGTTACTTGATATTACGGAACTTGCTTGTTCGGAGAGCACAACCTTCCTAGGTGCTTGAGGTCTTGGATTTCGTTTGGGTGTACAGGTATCCTTTAAAAACTTGGCGTAAGCCAGGATGTGCTTAACAGTTTCAAGGAGCGGAATATTAATCTGCACTTGCTTAAAGATCTCCAAAAGCTCCTCAGTTTCCACAACATTTTTCTTCTTCTTGATTGTCTCCAAGGCCTCAGGGTAGGGTGTCTAAACCTGGATCGGATCTATTGCTGGATTCTTGGGTTTTTCTAGTGCCTCTTCTGAGCCGGGTATTTTAGCTGGTGAAGTCTTGGGGAGAGTCAGCCATTTGGGATCCTGGGTTTTGGTGCCGCTTCTCAAGGTTACCGCATTCGCAGAGGCATTGGGACCATGGGTTGATCCTTGAGAAGATGAGGACGAAGAAGCACCAAACCCAGGGGGTGTTTGTGGGGCTGGCTGGACCATGTGGGCCTGCCCGGGATTGCCCTGGAACCCCTGCGAATTGGGGCCTCTGTTTATCATATTTCGCGGGTTCGATTGTGGCTGGGAAGGTAGGGATCCTTGTTGTTTACAGTCCAAGAGTTGGCTTAACTGTCCCTTTACTAAGGCCATTTCCTCCTGATGTTTCTGGTTCATTTCAGCCATCATCTTTATCAGGGTGTCCATTTGGTTCTGTGGGGGAGGGGCTACCCTATTTTGATTATATGGGGGTCTAACTGGTGGTCCTTACTGATAGGGGGACAAGTTTGGCTACTGGTTTGGCCTGGGCTGGTTCTAGAATTGAGGTGGTTTCTGGTTTGTCCAACCAAAGTTGGGGTGACTACACCAGCCAGTGTTGTAAGTGTTGGAGAAAGGGTCAGGTTTAGCATAACCTTGGACAGCCTGTACATCTTCAAGGATAGCAGATATCGATGGGGAGGGAAGAGAGTAATCAAGGGTTGAGGGAGCAAAGGTCCCTCCCTGGAACGTGGTCAAGGGTTGTTCCAGGTTCAGTTGGCTTAAGGGCTGGACCAAGTCAACATGTGCTCCCTTTGCTATTGAGAAGGTCTATAACGGGTTCCTGGTCTGGTTCAGTAGCTCATCAATCTTTTTATCCAATAATTCCACTCGATCTAGTTTCTTGGCAATGATGTCCATGTCAACCATTCCAGAATTTGCTTGTACCTCATAAATCCCACCAAGGGGTTGACTGGATCGATTAAACTGAGTCATGGAGGCATTCTTGAGCGAATTTTCGCTCATAGACTCAAAGAGCTCAAATGCGCTCTCCTCGTCCTTGTTCAGGAAGTTCCTCCCGCATGAGGCATTGACGAAGTTCCGTAGGTTGCTGTCTAGACCGTGGTAGAAAATCCGGGCCAATTGCCACCTTGGTACTTCGTGGTGTGGGCATTTCCTCAAGAGTTCATTAAATCTTTCCCACACCTCATGGAACTGTTTCCCACCCTATAGTGTAAAGGTAGTAATAGCTCTTCTGAGGGTATTGGTCTTTCCTATGGGGAAGAATTTCTTTAGAAATGCATGCCTCAGTTCTTCCCAGGTGGTGATGGGTCTACCTAGGGTTCTAAGCCAGTGAGAAGCCTTATCTCTCAACGAGAAGGGGAACATCTTAATTAGAACAATGTCAAGGCTAATGTTCCTAGGTTTCACAATTCGTGCTATTCGGTCAAGATCCTCTAGGTGCTAGAAGGGGTCCTCATTTGAGCTCCCATGGAAGTGGCTCTAGATCAGACTTAAGACATTTGGTTTTAGCTCAAAATCATCTCCACCTTCGGGGATCCTAATGTGTGGCTCGACTCTAATAGCGGAAGGATTGTAGAAACCGCGAAGGGGCCTCGGTTGATCCTGGAATGGTGGTAAATCATGTGGCGGTTGCCCTTGTGGGTTCTGTAACTGGTGTATGGCTTGCATGATGGTGTGGATCTGTTGTTGCTGAAGCCGATGGTTTGCATTAATCTGGGCTTGGATGATGGCCATTGTGTCTGGTGGGGGTTTGTCCTCAACCTCATCTACCCTGGGTTCCGCCATGTTTCTAACGGAATCAAGTCTCCTGGATTCCCGTCCCAAAACAAACAACTCGAGATGCAGTGAGCATCTCCCGTGCATACACTAGAGAAGAACAGGAGAGGATGCGGAGAGCGACAGATGCAAGAAGTGTGTGTTCAATCAAGCAAACAAGCCTAGTCCTTATGGTGTATTCCTTAGGAGACCTAGAAATCTCAAAAAGGGTGATTAAGTCCGTAAGCGCTGGACTCACCTTCCCAAAGCTAATCTGGCCAAGTTGATTATGAGGGTATTGCAGGGAAGGTTCTTCCTTTGGCTTGCGCCGTCGGTTCCATAGACCCCACAACCGCGGTCGTTTGACTCTACCCCGCAGCCTAGTCACCAGATTCGACCAAGGGAATGAAAGCCAAGTGCCCAACAAACAAAACCTCGCCTCTCGATACTTAACTCAGTCCTGCCTATGGCACGTCTACTCAGTTTTAAAAGGGCTAGGATAATGCTTGTGCTAGGGTTATGTGATGAGGCATTGATTGGGTGGTGCCTCTTAGTTTTCCACTTTCAGTGTGTGTGCTTCTATCAAAGCATGGTTTTCAAGCAAGGATTTTTTTTCAAGATGTGGTGTCTTTTAATGTTTCATCCTTACTTTAGTGTCTTTTAGGATTGACGTGTCCTAATGTTTTCAGACAAGTTTCAGTGGGCACGTCAAGTTTTGCACACAATTTGGTGAAAGTAGATTTCCTTTTATTGTGTAGAGGCTCAAAAATCCTAATGTACTCATCCTAATGATCATGCAGCTTCTATTAGATGAGTCATTTTTAGGGTTGAGTGGTACGACCCAAGTCAATTCAAGGTGGCTTCGCAAACACCACTCAAAAAGAGAAAAGAACACTTCAAGAATTTATTCAGAATGTTAGAGTATACATTTTTTTGTTGGGTTATGTGTTAAGGATGTGGGTCAGGTAATCATATACCACGCCAATTTTTTTCAATTTTATAATTTTTTTTAGTTTTTCAAGCAAGCAAATAACCATGAGTGAAGAACTACTCACGATCGGTACTTGTTGCACCTATTCCCTTGTTACCGTCATGGGCTGCGCTGCTTTGCCGTCCAAGTGCCGAATTCCTGTAACCATCAAGTAAATGGAGACAAGGCATTAGATGATGTGAGAATGGATGTAATATGGAAGTGACAAAACAAATCCGTTGCCACCCCAGCAACGGTGCCAAAAACTGATGTGCGCATGTGCGTGTTTGGAAGTGTCGTTATAGTTTGCACTTGCGACGTTGGTTTTAAAGTAAAGAAACGAATGTGAGTCCGAGTGTCGGTCTCAAGGAGGCATAAAAATCGGATTATTCTTGTCATTTATTGTCATGAAAATCGTGAGGTTTTGCTTGCGAAAAGGCACGGGTGAAAAGCGAGAGAGAGAGAGAGAGAGAGAGATTAGGGTTAGAATCATTTCATTTGCAACATGCAACTTGAATATAAAATAGAGCAAGCAATTGAATAGAAAACAACTTCATTAATCATGCAACTTTAGTTTATAATTACACATTAGATAAATGCTTGAACATAAGTAAAGTAAAGCTTAAAAGAAGGGAAGAGAGAGAGAGGGAGGGCGGCGAGGTAGCCACGGTGGTGGAGAGGGCTCCATCGACGGCTCATCATCTCCGACGATTACAAAAGGTCTTAAAGGTATCTAGGAGGGATGTAAAGTAGTTGCAAGTGGAGTGAATGCCATAAATGGGAGGTTGGAAGGGGTTTAAATAGGGAGAAGGGCTTTCCAAATGAAGAAGGGGTTTTAGCGACGTCCAGCGACGTCTGGGACGTCGCTAAAACCCTTCCCAAAATGTCGGTGAAGACCACCACCCGCCGGTCACTCGCCCGCAGCTGTGCTTCCTTGCTCTCGATCCGTGTGCGCTTGCCACAAGTCATTCAATCGAAGATCAGACGGCTAGGATCTCGCGCGAGGCGCTCGCCTGGATTGCGCCCTTGCGCCTGCGTCATTGCACGCGTCTGGCCATGGTGCATTTACGGGCACCACGTCTCGTGATCTCGTCTGTCCGCTGCTGATCGGGCGGCCCAATTTCGGCCGCGCACGTCGTCATCTCCGTAATTCAGCTCCGCGCAACTCGAACACGCGTCGAGTGAGCGCGGGCGTGCGCTCCAACCACTACACTGCACCCGCTGCTTTGTCGCGGCGAGTGCAGGCGTGCGCGCAGTTCTCAGCCATTTGATCGGAGATCGACGGCTGAGATCTGTCCTCCGGGTGAAGGTGGAAGCGGCCGGCGATCTAGACGCAGTGAGCGGGCGCCACATGGCATGCCGTTGGCCGTTGATCATCAGATCAACGGTCAGAACTTCTTGGGCCCATTGTAGGAGCTCTGGATGTCGAATTTGGCTAATTTCGAGTCTGTTGGACTCCGTTCATCGCTCTGAATCCATCCGTGTGATCCGATTGCTCATCTGAGGCCTGCTTTGACAACTGCTCATACAAATGACCATTAATACTATTTTATAAGCAATCTTGACGTATGATGCATGCAATGCTCCCATTCTACTTATGTTGTGTTATCTGTACCTTTTATTCTTAAGATAGGCCCTATTTAACATAATTATCACCCCATGATGCAGTGTTATCAGGAGCGACGGGGCTGCCTCACCGGAGGTCTAGCCAAAGGTGAAGGGGATGATGGTGGTGAAGTGTGTCGAGGGGTGTTTTTGAGAGATAAAGAGGGGAAAAAGGAGTAGAAGGGAGAGGGAACTTCTCTGGGCATAAAGAGACGAAGGGGGAGGCAGGGATGGTGGCCGGCTCATATTGTCGTCGCCAGAGACGAAGGCGCTCAGTGGGGGAGATCGACGAGGACAAAGGGGATGTAGAGGCGTCGGCGGGTGCGGCATGACGCGAATGAGCGAGAGGAAGAGGAACCTGCCACTGGTATTGTGGCTAGGCAACGAGGGAGAGCAAGAGAAGTCGTCGGAGCCTAATGAACCAACTGGCCGAAGGAGGAGAGACGAATTTGAGGGGTGTTTCCAGCCAATTTCAAGCTTCGGAGATGCGGAGTGACTTGGGTTTGCTTAAATAGACCTCTGAGGATGGTTTTGTGCTTGGAAAAGAGACCCAAATCTCTCATGCATTTGCATGAGAGATTGGGTACCAAACAAGGCCTCAAATTAGGTTCATACTGGAGGGGATTTCTCAAAGAATCTCCCTTTCAATTTTGAAGGGGATTCTCTGAGAGATCAGGAAGATCTTGCCTTTGCAATCTTGCCGGAGTAGGATTCCCTCCGCTATAATGGCGAAGGGACCTAATTGCAAAGAATGAAGAAGAAGCTAGGGGGGTTTCTGCAGAGGTTTTCGAAAGATAGGGGTAGAAATGTAATTGGGCTAGACCTATTTGCAAAGTGGGTCAAGATGAATTCCCCATAGATCCAAATTTTGGTACAGTTTATTTCATTTTTTAGTACTGCTTCGTTAGTGAAAAATTAGAAACGTGATTAGGTGATTCCAACACTATTTTTGGTCTGTGTGAACCACATTTTGTCTCCTGTGCGTGAATGGATTTTGAGGCAGGCATGGTGATGCCCCTAAGCCCTACTCACACGATTCGGAGTCACCATGACCCTTCGGTGACGCCAGGTGGAGTAGTTTGCTCCTCTTGATTTCATCTCGTTTTCGGGTAACTGTGGACTTGTCTTATGTGGTTCTTCACTTATACTATGTTGGTCGGCATATATTTCCTTTTTTGCTGAGTCTATAACCTTTCTGAAGTCTCACCCTGATTTTGGGTGCTTGAATGAGAGATAATTGGATTCTATGTGAATGACTAAGATTTGATGATCTCGTGCACCCTTATTATCGCATGCATGAAACAAACTCTGATTTCTGTGAAACAAGTTCCATAGTGTTCTTTAATTGTTAAATAATGTGGGACCACTATCATAAATCAAAAAACTTCCCGTAAACAGATGACTTGGAATATAATGTGAATCCCTCATAGTTCTAAATCAATGGATCTAATTGATTAGTTATGGGATGATTTGGCAATAGTTAATGATACTGTTATCTGGAATTGATTAAATAATGAGTACGACGTGTTTGTTAGGATATAAAGGTTAGATAATTGGATTTAGCCTCGCTACTCACCGGATTTAGCTATAACTTTGGTCTTTTAGATCGATTTTGGGCTAGTTTAGGTAGTTGTTGGCCTCCCTACGACTCTTTGGTTAGGCTTAGTGACCAACTGAGATAGCGAGATGTGTGGCTCGAGGTTTGGAGTGGTTTCTTTCTCTATTGGTGGGTGGGTCATTGGCTGTCTGTGGTTCAACATACATAGTGCTTATACATGTTCACGTCACGCTATGTACTACCACCCCTTTCTACAATGACCCTAAGGTGATGGAGTGTGGTGGCATGATGGGTATAAGCTATCTTCTTGGCCAAGAGGGTGGCTTATACTGGTCTTATGCCTTAGGAAGTTATATGAGATCGTCTTGTTGCCCGAGATGTTGATTGATGGAATGTGGGCTTTAATGCATAAACGGAATTGGATAAGTAATAACTAATAAATGAAATAATTGCTGATACAGTGCCCCCTTTACTTTACTCTTTTCATTGTTGTTACTTTGTTGTTGTTCTACTCTACTCAATTTTTACTGATGTGGTTCTTGGGTTCCATACTCAGGTGTTCTTGCCAGCTAGCAAGGTGATTATCGTTTGTGCATCTCTTGGCTTATGTGCTTACATTCTGTGGTAAACCTTCTGGTTAGTACTTCATTCCTGTTTCATTTAATTATTGCTTTATGTTTTTATTGTTTAGCTATTGTTGTTTTATGACTATATGCTGAATGACTGAGATCTTGTGGTGGGATTTTTCTTGTTGTTAGCACATAGCAACTCAGGTTTCGTCGATTAGCAGGACTCGGGTTGTCACACCACACACCTTAGACATACCCAACCCACTCTCCCTGGATGATTTTAATTCCAATGGTTAGACAGAAACTCCTAGGTATTATAACCTTGAGCTTGACTTTCCTCCTTAAAAGAATGATAGCCTCTCCACATTCATGTTTGAAATGCAAAAGCAACATATGGAAATGATGCAATCTTTAGGAGAGTCTTTAAGGACAAGTTAGCAATTAAAGGAAGAAATTAGTCACCTAATTTACTCCCTTGAAGTTGATTCTAAACCCTCCACGCTAGATACATCTCCCTTGAGAGAGCCATGCCATTAGATGGAAGGGGACATTAGGGACTCAATCATGGAGTATAGCTACCCTCTTGAGGATAATGTAGACCCCTCCATGCTTGATAATCCTTCTTTGAGAAGTCATTGTATTAAGGGGGAGGGGGGCTACATGGACACACTGGAAATTGAAAGGAGTAGCCACTCAATGAATTGTGTTGTAGAATGGTGGAAACCAGAAGAGGAGGATCCCTTAGACTTTCCACTTGAGCTTTATTGGAGCCAATTAAAGGGGAAGATGGTCCCATTAGATGAACTCAACCCAAATGATAGTATTTTTGTTACAATTGATGAAAAGGGTCGTAGTCAAATAGTCAACCCAACTCCCATTCTTGATTATGAGGTGGAATCTACACCCCACCTTAGGAATTCTAAGCCTACACCTTACCCATCTTAGGACCTTACACCTCAGTTAGATTTTCCTAGGGATTGTGATTCTGAAGTTAATAAATCTCATGACTCTTGGGTGTCTGTGGGAATCATATTGGGAGCCAATAATACAAATGCTTACCCTTCGCTCAGGAAACCAACACCCTCCATAGAACATCATAAGAATTTTCATGTGACCAACACAAGTGCCCAAAGGTGATTGATAATGAATTAGAGACTTGGATCAATTTTGCACTCAAGGACATGAAGATTTAATTTTTAACGAGGATAAGAAAACACTTGAAGTATTTGATCCTATCATTGATGATTTTCCTGAATCTCTGGGCAAGAGGGAAGAAACATGGAGGAGGAGGATGATGAGTTTGAGGGGCCCAGACTTAGAGTATGGAGTGACTCCAGGGGGGAATATGTTTTGTTTGAGGACTTACTGTGGATTCCCTACTAGGAGGGGGTGACATAATAAATTGCGGAAATATAATGTAAAACAATCTCACAAAATTCAATCACATAATGTACACAATTATTTTTAGGTGGAATCCCAAACCGGGTGAAAACCACCACCTAACCCTCTCGAGTTAGGATTTTCCGATCAACCAAGTTGATCAAATCCACTAAACGAATCACTCAAACGAGGGTGATTCAACCTCAATTACAACCACGCTACTTTATACGAGGGTAGCGTACCTTAAACCCCTTCCCTTCACGAGAAGGATTTTGTTTCACGAAGAAGACGGGAATTCGCAAAGCGAATACCCAATCAAAGAATAAAGATAAATAACAACAATCCTATAGAGCCAACAAAGTAATTTTTAACCTAAGCTTCTATAAGAATTAAGATGCTTCCCTTTGCAAGGAGTGCGTCGAATCGATGACGCAGGTGAGTGAGCTACACGACGACGCAACGTCACTCTCGTGAACTACGGTGGGAGAGCGGGTGTGGAAAGGCTTGATGCTCTCAAGATGAAGAACTTGAGCTTGGAGAGCAAGAGCTTTTTCTATGACACAAAAGAGTAGAAAGTATGTTGCTTGGGTGTGTCTTGGTGTATCTAGGTGTGTTTTGTGTGCAAGAGGTTCCTCTCTATTTATAGAAGCCTTAGGAAGGCTTTGGAAGGCTTTGGAAAGCTTCCATAGCCGTTGGGAGCAAAGCCCAAGAGAATCAGGCCGAAATCAAGAACAATGATTGCACTGACAAGGTTATCGGACGTCTGATCCTGGCATCAGACGTCTGGAATATCACTTTAAGACGTTTGGGAACAAAGTCAGACGTCTGATTTTAGGCAAGTTTCTTCCTGACTTGAATCAGATTTAAACAGGTGAAGACGTCGGTTTTGTATTTGTTATAACATTGTAGTAAAGCCGGTTGTTACCAACGTTTCATATAAAAAATTTTTACTCGGAAAAATGAAAGAGTTCCCGAGGTCGAACTCAGGGAGCAAGTCGTATTCTAGAGATATACATGTTTCTTTTACAAAATAAAGAGAGAGGGAAAGAATTTGTTGTGATGTTCTTTTTTTTCTTTCTCTTTCTTCAGATCTCCTTCTTCTTCTTCTTTTTTGGTTTTCTGCCTTGACCTCTCTTCTTCTTCTTCTGCAATCGTGGTGACCTCTCTTTTTTATGGCTGCAGAGCTTCTGCCTTCAGCTACTAAGTCTTCCTTCCTTCTTCTTCCGCTTTGTTCAGATCTTCCCCTCGTGCTCTTCTTCTTCTGTCTTCTGTTCTTCCTTGTTTTCTTTCTTTCTTTTTCTTCAGATCTTCTTCTTTTCTTGCTTCTTGCTTCTCTTCATTTCTTCTTCTTCTTTGTCTTCACCTGTCTTCAGGACGTACAGTGCCGCTTCAGTTCTTCTTCTTCCGCAGTCCTTCACCTGTGCCTGCACGCTCAAGAGTTCAGCATCAGAGGGCAAAAACCTACTCTACCCCCCTCCCCCGCGTTTCTCTTTCTCTCTGAAATCACTCTTCGGAAGCTCTCCCAGAGCGCTACCGGGTAATCGGGTTCGGGTCAGGCCCGGGTCCAGGCCCACCGGCGTGCGTGGTGGGCGAGGAGTGCAGGTCAGTCTAATCGGGTCGGGCCAGGTCCGCGGAGCGTGGTCACGGACGAGGCCGGGTCGGGTCGGGTGAGAGGGACCTCACCCCGTGGTCAGGAGGCAGACAGCATAAGGCACTTTTTGCCTTTATGCGTCCGCGCGCCTCCGAGAGGTTCCGAGGTGGGACTAAATGTCCCACCCCAATTGAGCGCGCGTCGCGGATGGAGCAGTGGGCAATCGTGGCTTCCCGCGCGGCCTTCGCCCCATCTGTGAAACTGGGACGTTTCGCGGAGAGTCCCTGCGCAACCTGGGAGTCAAACCTGGGCGAAGGCGTGCCTGCACCTGCAGGTGAAGCAGCTCTGCCTGCGCAGTAATGGCGACGGCGGGCGAGTCACCTGGTCACAGAAGAACGGCCTCTCGGCCAAATCAGACAGGCGGGGGACCTTCGCCGTGGCACGGCGAAGGTGGTCAGGGGGGCTGCAGGGGGCGTGATGGAGCAACAGGTCGTCCTAGGTCAAACTGTGAGCGAAGAAGTGGGTGTGTTCGGTGGATCTGCAGAGGGTGTTTGGTGGGAAGTGGAGGGGCGGAAGAGGATCAGGGTGAGGAGGCGGAGGTTCTGCGGTGGTCGGCGAGCCGTGTTGGTCGCTGAGGTGATGGGAGCGGCTCGCCGGAGGGTGGTCGGAGGCGAAGAGGGTGAGGGTGAACAGGGTCGGTAGAGGGCTTAATTGACTAAATTGAAAGCGGGGAAAGAAAGAGGAGGAGAAGGGGAGTAACTCTAGCTTACTTGCAGGGACGAAGGGGGAGGAATAGGGCGACAGTCGTATCGACTGTCGCCGGAGAAGACGATGCTCAGGGAGAGGGGCGGCGGCGAGCAGAGGGCTGGAGAGGCGCCAGCTGGGTGTGGCGTGGCGCGGGAAGAACAGGGGAGGAAGTCTCTGCTGCTGGTATTGCGGCAGAGCGAAGAGGTGGAGGGGGAGGAAGCCGCCGGAGCTGGTGAGCGTCTGCCGGAGGAAGAAGAGAAGAAAGCTGGGGGTTTTCTCCGTCAGATCCAGGCTGCCCTCGTCGGTGGAGCGGCGGGGGGTATTTATAGGGATGAAGCAGGGAGGAAGGCAGAGGGAGACGACGTGTCTCCCTCGCCGGAGAATGGTCGGAACATGAACCCATACCGTCCGTGCGTTCGCAAGGCCGGTATGGTGGCCTACAATGACCAGGGGGGTGCTCCTGCGACGGCTGACGACGCAGGGCACCCCCGGTTTACTTGCCAGGTCCCCTACCTCACCCTGCGCGGCGCCATGCTCCGCGCAAGGTCGCCGGAGCATGGTGCTGGCAGGGTTTTGCAGGAGGGACCTGATTGCAAAGAACGAAGGAGAGTTAGGGGCCAAAATGCGAGGGTTCAAAAGTTGAGGGCCAAAGAGTAAATATATGAGGACCAAAGTGTAAAGTCGGTCAAGGAGGTTTCTTCTTAGGCTCAAGTTTTTATACATGACTAATTAGGACCTAAGGAATCTGATGGTGAATTTTATTTTCATCTTAAACCTTGTTCGACCGGTCAATTTGCGCAAAAACCCAAATTAAGTTATTAATTGGGCATGGTTCTCAATGTAGGTCAAAATGGGTTCTAAAGGCCAAATTGAAGGTTCTAAACCCTAGAGATTATTTTTCTATGAATTTTAGAGGGTTTATTCTATTTTTACTTTGCCTCGAACCTTGTGAATTGAAGTGGGTTGTTTTAGGGTTACAGATTTAGTCTCTTGGAATTGCTGTAGCCCTTGCTAGATCATTTCATCCCACTTTTATTCTTATTAAGCTGTTTTGACCTATGTTTGGGCCCTGAATTACCCTGTATGCAGATTATACTGGTAAAATTGCACTTTTACCCCTTATGACTTATTTTCTTCTCAAACTCAGAATTCTCTGAGTTACGCCTTTCCTTGAGATATGTAGGAGCTTTTATCCTTTTTATTGGGTCAAAATGAGCTAGTTATGGCTCATGATGAGGTTCTCATCATACCCCCATGCCTAGCTTTTGCTAGTCCCTTAGCAAAAAAAACTTAAGGTTTCAACCCTTGTTCTAGACCATGAAGTTTTCAATAGTTTTAGATAAGTGCCTTCATAGATTAGGTTAGAATGCTGATCATAGGCCTAAAAGGTACTCTAGTACCAATCAAGATCCAAATCTGTCTAGCCTTAGCCTCAGTCTTTTAGCAAAGGTTTTTAAGGCCCACAAGAACTAACCTAAGGTTTATTGGATTTCATGGTTAAAGCACCCGTGCTTAAAATGATTTTAGCCCTGGCTCGGTTCGCAGTGCGTTTTGTAAGAGAGAGATAGAAAGTTTTTCTGTTTGGAGAGTTTTCTCTCTCTTTTTCTTTTTAGTTCTAGCCTAGGATTGGCTTTTCAACACGGTCTGTATCAGATTCCTTGCTCCCATCATCAATCCTCAAGGGTTCCTGGCGATCGATGCTTCGAGATAGCACCGCCCATGGCAACCCCCGGAACCCTGGCTATTGAGATTTCGAGATAATCCCATCCATGGTATTCCGTGGCCGAATCCAGACCCTGGCAATTGACACTTCGAGATAATGCCATCCATGGAATCTGAACCAGCAGAGTGCTTACATGCCCCCCGTAGGATATGTAAATATCCTAAGAGACAAGCACCGAGGAGATGATATTTTGTTACGCGTCTTCGAGGGGATTTCCCGCCTCTCTGCGCTGGGAACTCGTCCAAATCAACTTGTGTTGATCGGCCGCTCCTATTCTAGGTGTTCTTTTCAGATTTTTGCGACGCTTCTGCGTGATTCTGATTTTTACGCTTACTGAACCAGGCTGTGTGTGAGATTAGGGTGCTTAGGTTACTGAGTCCTGTAAACCAAAAATTAGTTAACGAGGCCGAATACTTCCTAAGCCTTAGACCTAATACTTCAGCTTTTCATTTTCCTCAACCTCTTGAGGAGTGTCCAGATCTTAATGAGTACTAAGAGTCTATTCAAGAATGCCTAAGGTTTGCATTCTTACTAATCTTATTATGCACTTTTCAGTTATTTTTTTGAATGAGGTCTAGAACTTAGGTTAATTCCTTAGTTCCCTTACTAATGACTATCACCTTTTTTCTCATAATTTTGTGCTCCTTTTTCATTTTGTTTCTTTTCTCCTTCACAAAATTTTCCTTCTCCTCTTCTCCTCTTATTCTTTTTCGAAGAATATATATATATATATATATTTTTTTTTTTTTTTTTTTTTGGCATATGTGAATTTTTTGTTTGAAACCTTTTCCTTACACGTTTTTGCACTTTCCTACCCCCCCATGCCCAAGATTTGCAATGTCCTCATTGTAACCTAGGGGGTCTTAGTTCATTCCTTAAGACAGAAATTTGGATGAGTGAATGGGTCGGGTTGAATTTTTTGCGGACGATTTCAAATCCCAGATGCAAACATCTGAGTTGGAGTCGGCTGTCCTAAAGTGTGAACTTCAAGTGCAAAAGCTGTCAGAACAAGTTTCAGGTTTTCAAAGAGAACGACGGGCTGCCTCCCGTTGAGCGCTAAATTTGATGCCTTCAGCCAAGCGGGAAATGCGATGGAGAGGGGATGGTCAAATCAGCGGAGTTTTGTAAGACAAGCACCTTGATTAAGAGCCTGGTTGGTCCAACCAGGTGCTTGTTCAGATCAACAGGCTGATGATGCAACCCAAACCCAATCAATCTGGTGGGTTGATAGATGTGGATAAAAAGGTGTGGAACCCACCATAAACTATGAAGCTCAGATAGATGTGGAAGTGTAAACGCAGGGTTTGGCTGAGTCGAATCAGCCTGGTCAAAGTAGGGACTCGTAGAATAATCAGTGGTTGATGCAGGAACCCTACAGGGGTGATCAGAGAATGATAGAGCATGGTATGTAGTCTGATCAATGTTCGAAACCCGATGTGGAAATGCAATCGGCTCGGTGAGAGGTGAATCTGAACAGAAATTGAGTCCGGTTGCGGGTCGGGGTTTGGGAGAGGTTTTGATCCGTTCTGTGTGTGCGGACGAGGTGGCCATTGTGTACGAGGGCTCTTCTAGAAACAGATGATAGGTGGTTTTCTGTAGAGAGTCCTCTGGGTAACTATCAAATGCCGGAAGAGTGTTTGTAGGATGAAAGGAATCGGATTCGAGAAAAAATTTGGATTCTTGGTTGCAATCACTCTTGGCATTTTCTGTTTTTGGTTCCTGAGGATCGAAAAGGAATGATTCTGTGTTATCAGTGATCTCGGGAATCAGGACCTCAGAGTCGGAGTCAGAGTCATGTGAACTGAGGTCGTAGATAGGCCTGGCGTGTTCAGGAAGGGGAATCTCTCCGCAATTATAGTCAGATTTGAAATTGTCAGAGAGTTGGCGAAAATGAGATTCATGATCATGAATTCCACCACAGCAAAAATCATCCGACGTGGAATCAGCAGCCTGATTGGGGTCTAGCCTATATGTAAATTCTGGGCTCGAAAAGGTATTCTGTCTAGCCTCAAGCTCCAAGCTGGTAGGATAGACCCAATTAAAATCCAGCTCGTCCAACTCGTCAGTCTCTGTATCATAAATTGGCATGTTCTCTGGAAAATCGATCAGATTTTCTGAAGATGTTGGAGAGGGATATTCATTAAATAGAGGCCCGGAATCATATTCTGTAAAAATTTGATCTTTCTCATAAAGGGCCTCATAATCTTCCCAATAAGTTTCAGATCTAGGTTCTAGGCTTAGGATGTGGGTAGAATTATTAGAACCTAAGTCCGAATAACCTTCGAGGGCCACCTTATCAAAATAAGGGGCGGAATTTATACCCTCAGAAGGTTCAGTTCTGATCTCATTATTGCAGGAGTTTTGAAATTCTAGGCTTGGCAATTCATGGTCTAAGTTTGGCTCATCATTGTGTTCTCCTGCAATATCCCAACCTAATGCAACATTGTCTTCTATCTGGGTTGGGATTTTACAACCACTTTGTGCCTCAATCCCGGGATCTGGGAAACTGAATGGTTCCTTAATACTGTTCCAAGATGGTTCATCCTCTGTTTCTGGTATATACGGGTATTTCTGGTTGATAATTTGCTCTACTGATTTCATCATTTCTACCCGTTTTATAAGGGCATCTTGGTGTTGTTCCCAAAGTACAGGATTTGTCAAGCATTGAAGGTATTCAGATTGGTGTAATTTTTCCATCTCAATGTATCCTGTCATGAGCATATCTCGGGTTGATCCTTTTGAAATTCCAGTCAATAGAATTTGGGCACAGTTTATGATGAAAGCTGTGGTTGTTGGGACATCAACCTGAATGTTTTCTACTGGTGTTGAGGGTTTGATTTCATAGATTTCAAGGGCATCCTCAATCATCTTATCTTTCATGGATCTCAGATATTCAGGTTTTTTGAATGGTAGTCTTGCTAGGTAATTAGGATGCATCTTCGAATCAGGTGGTGGAATCAAGATATAGAATCAAAGTTTGAATCAAGATGGAAGAAGGGGATTTTGTTCAGAATCAGAGGAAAGAGGGGCTATGTGAATGATTTCTGCAAAAACAAAGGAGCCGAGGCTTAGCCTCGGGGAGAGTGAATTTCTATAGGAGGTTTCAAGGACCTCCTGAAAAATACTGAAGGGCTGGATGAGATAAGCAGGTGCTGGACCCAATCAAGACACCCAAAAATTGTTGGGTGACTATAGAGGTTCGGGGCAGATGGACCCCTTGATCAGAAAGATCGTCCACCTGAGAATTACCTGGGCAGCCAGAGAGGGAGAGTCCCGCGAAGACCCCTACACGGTAGAGCGTCCCCACGGGTTACAGGGTTTCCCCCACCCGACCTCTCTTGTCACTGCGGGTCCAGGTAGACCAGAATGGGGATCTTGACCTCTTAAGTCTACCAATTTTAGCTTAAGATCAGGGTGCTTAAAGTTACACTTGAACTCTTAGGTATTTTGAGTGAGAAAGTGACCTAATTTTAAGGTTGGTTGACCCAAGGAGTCAACTTTACCTCTTGTTCCTTTGAGAGCTTTTTGGGTCCTTTCTTTTAGGGTTCAAGTGTTTAGAGAGCCAATTGTTTTAGGTTTCCTTTGAATAGGTATTTTCAGACAAGGGCTTGGGCACACTTCATTTGGTTTTCTCAATTCTTGCTTAAGGAGTGTGTCTCTAAATCCCTAGTGTTGGATCCTAGGTTGGCTCTACTTGGTCTAGTTAATTCTTTGTTGGGTAATTAGGGCTCAAGCAAGAATGTGTTAGCCCTTAAATACCCTTAATAGTGTGCAGGAATAATGAGTTGAAAACATGCAACTTTTATGGTTACTAAGTATGGAAGACAGGTTAGCCCTATATTGCTTGTTCTTTTCTTTCTTTTGAGTTTTAGGCGTTAATAGCGAGAGGACAAATTTACCTGTCCTCGGAGTGGTTGTTGTGCGGTTGCTTGTCTTCTTGATTTCCTGTAGTTTTCTGCACAAAAGAGAGGAGATTATCAGAAATTGAAAAGAAACAGGAATGTTTACCTCTAGAATAGCCGTTGCTCCCCGGCAACGGCGCCAAAATGAAGACGTCGGTTTTGTATTTGTTATAACATTGTAGTAAAGCCGGTTGTTACCAACGTTTCATATAAAAATTTTTTACTCGGAAAAATGAAAGAGTTCCCGAGGTCGAACTCAGGGAGCAAGTCGTATTCTAGAGATATACATGTTTCTTTTACAAAATAAAGAGAGAGGGAAAGAATTTGTTGTGATGTTCTTTTTTTTCTTTCTCTTTCTTCAGATCTCCTTCTTCTTCTTCTTTTTTGGTTTTCTGCCTTGACCTCTCTTCTTCTTCTTCTGCAATCGTGGTGACCTCTCTTTTTTATGGCTGCAGAGCTTCTGCCTTCAGCTACTAAGTCTTCCTTCCTTCTTCTTCCGCTTTGTTCAGATCTTCCCCTCGTGCTCTTCTTCTTCTGTCTTCTATTCTTCCTTGTTTTCTTTCTTTCTTTTTCTTCAGATCTTCTTCTTCTTTTCTTGCTTCTTGCTTCTCTTCATTTCTTCTTCTTCTTTGTCTTCACCTGTCTTCAGGACGTACAGTGCCGCTTCAGTTCTTCTTCTTCCGCAGTCCTTCACCTGTGCCTGCACGCTCAAGAGTTCAGCATCAGAGGGCAAAAACCTACTCTACCCCCCTCCCCCGCGTTTCTCTTTCTCTCTGAAATCACTCTTCGGAAGCTCTCCCAGAGCGCTACCGGGTAATCGGGTTCGGGTCAGGCCCGGGTCCAGGCCCACCGGCGTGCGTGGTGGGCGAGGAGTGCAGGTCAGTCTAATCGGGTCGGGCCAGGTCCGCGGAGCGTGGTCACGGACGAGGCCGGGTCGGGTCGGGTGAGAGGGACCTCACCCCGTGGTCAGGAGGCAGACAGCATAAGGCACTTTTTGCCTTTATGCGTCCGCGCGCCTCCGAGAGGTTCCGAGGTGGGACTAAATGTCCCACCCCAATTGAGCGCGCGTCGCGGATGGAGCAGTGGGCAATCGTGGCTTCCCGCGCGGCCTTCGCCCCATCTGTGAACCTGGGACGTTTCGCGGAGAGTCCCTGCGCAACCTGGGAGTCAAACCTGGGCGAAGGCGTGCCTGCACCTGCAGGTGAAGCAGCTCTGCCTGCGCAGTAATGGCGACGGCGGGCGAGTCACCTGGTCACAGAAGAACGGCCTCTCGGCCAAATCAGACAGGCGGGGGACCTTCGCCGTGGCACGGCGAAGGTGGTCAGGGGGGCTGCAGGGGGCGTGATGGAGCCAACAGGTCGTCCTAGGTCAAACTGTGAGCGAAGAAGTGGGTGTGTTCGGTGGATCTGCAGAGGGTGTTTGGTGGGAAGTGGAGGGGCGGAAGAGGATCAGGGTGAGGAGGCGGAGGTTCTGCGGTGGTCGGCGAGCCGTGTGGGTCGCTGAGGTGATGGGAGCGGCTCGCCGGAGGGTGGTCGGAGGCGAAGAGGGTGAGGGTGAACAGGGTCGGTAGAGGGCTTAATTGACTAAATTGAAAGCGGGGAAAGAAAGAGGAGGAGAAGGGGAGTAACTCTAGCTTACTTGCAGGGAAGAAGGGGGAGGAATAGGGCGACAGTCGTATCGACTGTCGCCGGAGAAGACGATGCTCAGGGAGAGGGGCGGCGGCGAGCAGAGGGCTGGAGAGGCGCCAGCTGGGTGCGGCGTGGCGCGGGAAGAACAGGGGAGGAAGTCTCTGCTGCTGGTATTGCGGCAGAGCGAAGAGGTGGAGGGGGAGGAAGCCGCCGGAGCTGGTGAGCGTCTGCCGGAGGAAGAAGAGAAGAAAGCTGGGGGTTTTCTCCGTCAGATCCAGGCTGCCCTCGTCGGTGGAGCGGCGGGGGGTATTTATAGGGATGAAGCAGGGAGGAAGGCAGAGGGAGACGACGTGTCTCCCTCGCCGGAGAATGGTCGGAACATGAACCCATACCGTCCGTGCGTTCGCAAGGCCGGTATGGTGGCCTACAATGACCAGGGGGGTGCTCCTGCGACGGCTGACGACGCAGGGCACCCCCGGTTTACTTGCCAGGTCCCCTACCTCACCCTGCGCGGCGCCATGCTCCGCGCAAGGTCGCCGGAGCATGGTGCTGGCAGGGTTTTGCAGGAGGGACCTGATTGCAAAGAACGAAGGAGAGTTAGGGGCCAAAATGCGAGGGTTCAAAAGTTGAGGGCCAAAGAGTAAATATATGAGGACCAAAGTGTAAAGTCGGTCAAGGAGGTTTCTTCTTAGGCTCAAGTTTTTATACATGACTAATTAGGACCTAAGGAATCTGATGGTGAATTTTATTTTCATCTTAAACCTTGTTCGACCGGTCAATTTGCGCAAAAACCCAAATTAAGTTATTAATTGGGCATGGTTCTCAATGTAGGTCAAAATGGGTTCTAAAGGCCAAATTGAAGGTTCTAAACCCTAGAGATTATTTTTCTATGAATTTTAGAGGGTTTATTCTATTTTTACTTTGCCTCGAACCTTGTGAATTGAAGTGGGTTGTTTTAGGGTTACAGATTTAGTCTCTTGGAATTGCTGTAGCCCTTGCTAGATCATTTCATCCCACTTTTATTCTTATTAAGCTGTTTTGACCTATGTTTGGGCCCTGAATTACCCTGTATGCAGATTATACTGGTAAAATTGCACTTTTACCCCTTATGACTTGTTTTCTTCTCAAACTCAGAATTCTCTGAGTTACGCCTTTCCTTGAGATATGTAGGAGCTTTTATCCTTTTTATTGGGTCAAAATGAGCTAGTTATGGCTCATGATGAGGTTCTCATCAACAGGGTTCTAGTGCAAGTCTATCAGACGACATATAGGACGTCTGGCACTATGTCTAGACGTCTGGAAACCTACTTTTTCATGGGAATGGATTTCCAAGAGAGTGCAACAGCTAGAAAATCTCTGAGAAGAGATTTTGGGTCAGCCGAGGCAAAATGGTCATCTATCAAACGTCTGGAAAGGCTTAAGGACGTCTGATAAGGCTCTAATGGTCATATCCTTCAGTGTTTGCTAAGCCAGCCAACGGTCAACTAATTGGACATCTGGCAAAGTCATCAGACGTCTTCTAAGACATCTAGACAGAGGTCTAAACGTCTGATTTCATCAGACAGAGCTAACAAGTCCAGCCTAAATGTTATCAGATGTCTGAATCAATAGTCAGACGTCTTAAAATACATTATCAGATGTCTGATTTTGAAATTAGATGTCTGGAAAAGCTGTTTGAACCCTATATTGGTTTTCTAAGTTCTCTACAGAAAACATAAGTATCCTAGGGTTGTGCTGATGTTCCTAGGACTACTGTTAGGGTACTTTGAGGCTCTTTAACATGATCTAAGTAACAAAAATAAAGAGCAACAAAAGAAACGAAAAATACAAAGAGTACAAGAGAAGGAAATCTATCCTATTCTTCTTGTCCTTCCATCTTCAATCTATCACTCCTCGCGAATCTTCTCTGTTCTCCATCAAGCTCCTCCAATCCATCCTGGATGCGAGCTCAAACTCCGTCTAATCACGTCTCCATTTGCAATTGACCTGAAATCTAAGACTCCAAGTGCAAATGTTAAATGACACATGTTTTGTTATCATCAAAACAAACGATCGTAGTGCTCTAGCACCAACACTTACCCCCTGAGGATCTTACTGATTTAGTCAAATCTGGATTTCTACCTACTTTTGGTTATAAGGATCATCCTCCCAAAAGTTGGGAAGAAATAAAAGCAATTGATACTCCTAAGGAGGGAATCTATACACCCTAGGGTCAAGATCTTAGCATCAAATAAGAACTCGAGGGTGTCATTGTTAAGGAAAGTCCAACACTTATTGCTTCCAATCTACCTTTACATGACAGTGAAATGGGGGCCACCCTTGATCCATCCATTTTGGAGGGAGAACACTTGTCCCCATTCCAGGACGAGCGCCCTGATGATAGGCAAGATGAAATTCAATTATTTATTAAGGCTACTAGGGATGAAATTCAAGAACTACAACAGTTGTTGGGGATGAATGCTAAATCTCTCAAACCCTCTTTGACCCTCTTCACCACCCTCCAACTTAAAGACTTAAACTCCCTAGGAACCACCTTCCTCAAGTCTCTACTCACATTTCTGCTTTATGGGGGGATAACCAAATCGATACATCCTATAGTGGAATGGCGAGTATGGATTGACGCTTGTCCAAGTCAGTCCATCATACTTAGGGTGTTCCTCTTAGAACCCTCGCTTTCCCACACACCTCTGCTTGAGGAGCCATTGTCTCCTCTCCCTGCACTCCCTAAGGTCATGACTCACGTATATTATGTGAGACCTCTAAAGGTGGCCCAAGAGTATCTTGTTCTCACTTGTGCCTAGCGAGCATTTGGCATCACTCTCCATCACCATCTTGCCAACATATTGGGTTACCTATTCACTAGGCCCACTTTGTTACATATCTCTTTCCGATCTCCCTATGCTTCTTTTCTAGACCTCGATTTACAGGAATTGCCCATCTAG
This sequence comes from Thalassia testudinum, assembly GCA_037157565.1. Lineage (NCBI taxonomy): Eukaryota > Viridiplantae > Streptophyta > Magnoliopsida > Alismatales > Hydrocharitaceae > Thalassia > Thalassia testudinum. The sequence goes on along the minus strand of JAZHRO010000035.1, from coordinate 34,311,435 downwards.
ATTGTTGGGAGGAAGCCCAACTATTTTTCAAGTACTATCTATCCTTTTACATACAATGAGGACATTGTCAGATTTAGGCATGGGGGGGTATAACCTGAGGTTGTATATAGCATTGTGCATTGATAGTTATATATATTTATGCAAAAAAAAAGAGAAAAAGAAAGAGAAAGATAGAGAGAGAAAAAGGAGCAAAATTATGTTAATCCCAACATTTGATTATGGAAGAATTTACCTAAGTTCTAGACTGGAACAAATAGTGCCAAACCTTGGGAGATAAGTGAGATATATTGACTTTAGGCTTCTAGGGCCTGTTTGGCTTAAAAATTCGAGTATTTGTTAAGATATGAATTATTCTTCAAGTAATTGAGGAGTTGAGAAGCTAATGTATTAAGTCAAAGGCTTAGGGAGTATATGACCTCTTTATCTACCCTTTCGTTTATGGGTTCTTAGTAACTTAAGCATCCACATCTCACACACTGGTTTGGTTCAACATGCTTAATGAAGAATAATTTTTAAAAAAATTCTCCATCTGAAAAATGGTTTCCTCAAGGATCTAACTTAGGAAAGGCTCAAAAACAAAAGTTGATTAGAAGAGTTCCTATCGCATGAGAGGAGGAGTAAACACTCCCCTTAAGGATGCGTTATAATATGTCATCTTCTCGACACTTATCTCTTAGGATATTTAAATATCCTACCAGAGACATGTAAGCACAACATATTATTCAAGTGCTTGTTTCCATCTAAACCCACTCCCTGCCACTTTTGTGGATGAATAAATTATGTGCCACGGATCATCAGCATAGTGGGCAATTAGATGAGACAAATTGTTGGCCATAGGATGTCTGTAATTCAAATAAAAGTCTTGAGAGCAGGAATCTTTAGCAACCTGTAACTGATCACGCATGCTCCATGCCATCGGGATTTTGACATTCCACCAATAATAAATGAGCAAGGAATCAACTTCATAGCAAATATTATCCAAATGCAATAGGCCACACTGAAGGAAGTGGGTGATGGCTTCAATGATGCCTCTCTCATATGAAGAATTAGTTGGAGGAAGCAACTTTAACCAAGGAACCATGATTGTCCCGAAGAACCCATGCTTTAGAAGGGGACCCGCTATGACAAGTAGCCACAAAATTGACCTTGTAACCACTAGGCAGATGAACCCAAGAAACAACAAAAACCTTGAGGTGTTGAGATTTAATCTAGTTACCCATACTAAAAGATCTCCAATTACGGTCCAAAAAATGACTGATATGAGAAAATTTGAAGTTGTCATGTTTAATCTTATTACGAATCCACCAGATGTTATGCCAAATAAACACAGTAATCCCCTTGATCCTTTTAGAATAGGAAGCATTGGTGAAAGGAAATTATGATAAAGATTATTAGGAGTAATGGGGTTAAGGCATATATTCCTAAAAGTCTAATTTGAAACAAAGGTAGCAAGTTCACTGTGGCAAAACAGATGGGAGCTAGTTTCATTATAAGGGAGAATGGGACAGCAAACACATTTGGAAGGCATATTGAAGCCAAGCTTTTGGATATTATCATCAGTAGGGATCCTATCAAGAATAAATCTCCAAGTAGTGAGGCTCATTCTAAGGGGAAGCTTTAAATTCCAAAGTCTTTGAAAAATGGTATTGATGGGTAAATATTTAAAGATAATGTTATAAGCATAAGAGATAGAAAATTCACCACCTTGCGAACGGATCCAAATGGGAACATCTTTGTCGTTGAGAATGGTAGTTTGGAAGATTTTGTGCCTAATACTAGGGGGGATGTAGCGGAGATAATCAATCGAATTAGGAGAAGCCACCACATCTTTAATCTTCAATAAGGGAGGGTCAATGTCATGAGGGAGAAAGTCCTTAAAAGGGGAATCTCCAATCCAAATATCCATCCATAAAAGAAGGTCACCTTCCTTAACCTCCTAACGAATGTAAGGTTTCATATCTTTGTAAATGGAGAGGAGGGAGTTAAGTCTTTTGGAATGGTTATGAGTAGAGCTGTAAGATATACCATAAAGATTCCGCATCATAGAAGTAAAGAGAGAATCTCCAAACATGATGTTCCAAATTCTTTTCATCCTAAAAGCTTTAATGAAAATGGAAAGGTCCCTGATTCCAAGCCCACCAAGGGAAAGGGGCCTGCAAATGGAGGGACAAGAGACCCAATGATGGTGACGCTCATCCTCCATGGAATTCCAGAAGAAGTCGGCAAAAGTGGATTCAAGGTTGGGAATGACGGATTTGGGAACATCAATCACAGACAACATATGGATAGGGATGGATGAGAGGACATGCGTGATAAGGAGAATCCTAGGAGCAAAAGAGAGAAGTTTGGCTTTCCAACCTGAGAGTTTGAACTGAATTTTGTCAACCAGTCCATGAAAATACGAGATCTTAGCTCTACCCATGAAGATTAGGCAACCAAGATAATTGAACAGGAAGCTCCCAAGTTGAAAACTCGTAATAGTAAGAATATGAGACAATCTACCCACAGGGAAATGATTCCTAACATAGCAAAAGCTCTTGAGGGAGTTTAAACATTGACCAAAGTTAGTTTCAAAATCATGAATGAAGGTCATTAGATTAGTAGTAGATCTCAAGCTACCATTGAGAAAAAGAATAATGTCATTAGCATAAAGGAGAGCAATCAGAGGGGAAATCCCACGTTTAATAGAGAAGGTGACTAACTGCCCTAAAAAAGTCAACTCTTTGATAACACGAATGAAGGGCTCCACAAAGATGTCGAAAAGAAACAGAGACAAAGGATCCCCTTGTCTAAGACCACAGAAACTCTAAAGAAAGGCGAGGAGCTACCATCAATTAAGATAGAAGATACCTCATGTTCCACGAAACATTTGATACGAGCAATGACTTTGAAGGAGAACCCAAATTTAAGCAATGTTCTATAGAGAGCTTCCCATTTGACCCTATCATATGCTTTTTGAAGATCAATTTGCAAGATAACATTAGATCCAAAAACCTTATGATTGAGCCTTTGAGAAAGCTCAAACGTGGTAGAGATGTGGTCATAGATAGATCTGCCTCTAATGAAGCTAGCCTGCTTAGGGGAAATGATTTTAGGCAACAAGTTGGCCAAGTGGTTCGCAAAGATACTAGAAGTGATCTAAAAAGTCACATTACAAAGACTGATAGGAGGGAAATCAAAAAGCTCCTCAGTGTTATGTTGCTTAGGGATAAGGGAGATAAAAGTGGAGTTGAAGGATCTATGAGCTAATTGAGTGGAAACAAAGTGAAATATAGCATTGATAACATTCATCCTAACAATATCCCAACAATTGCATAAAACTCAGCGTTGAAGCCATCGTGACCAGGGGATCTATTAGTCGACATCGAGTTAATGGTGTCCAGGATCTCCTTTTCAGTGGGAGTAGCAATTAGCATGGAAGAATCCTCAAGAGTTACAATAGGAGGAATGACATTCAAAAATTTATCAATGTTCCCAATCCCGTCATAAGAAAGAAGGTTTTGAAAGTAGTTGACCGATTTGGAAGTCGCCTCATCCCAAGAATTGTTACCAATGGAAGAAGATAGAGAATTACGATTATGCTTAGCAAATCTTTTCTTGATGGTGGTAAAAAAGAAAGAATTATTCCCCTCCCCAGGATTCATCCAAGATATTTTAGCTTTTTGCGCAAGGAAATCGTAATATTTAGCAAGGGCATCTTCTAGTTGGATACAAATATCTGCGAGCTCAGAAGAAGTTTGATCATCCCAATGGGATGTCAATTTTGCCTCCAAATCATCATGGCGAATCTCCAGTTCCTTAACAATCCCATGTATGTCGTCAACATACCATCTATTCCAAGATTGCGAGGCTCTTTTGAGATTGGCAAGTTTCAAGTAGAGAATATCAATGGGGTTGTAGGTGGAGTTAGAGCAAGGTTGATTCCAAATCATACTGACCACATTCCTGAAAGAGGGATCTCTGAACCACATGTTTTGGAACCTGAACGGACGAGGTCTAAGAGGCTTCAAAATGCAAAGAGCAAGGAGAATAGGAGCATGGTTTGAGTTACATCTAGAAAGGTAAGAAGCCTCTAGCAGGAGAGACATGCAAGACTAAGAAACGAAGATCTGATCCAATTTTTGATAGATCCTAGCATTTCCACGTCTCCCATTGCACCAAGAGAATTGATTGCAAGCCATCGAAATTTCCAAGAGACCAAGAGAATCTTTCCATAAATGGAAGTCAGCAACTTGGGACATTTGAAAAGGAAGACCACCACTCTTCTCCGAGGATTGTAAGATACAATTAAAATCACCTCCAATAATCCAAGGTTCAGAGGTGGCAGCATTAAAATCAGACAGGTGGTTCCAAAGTGGCAGGCAGGACTTAGCACAACAAGAAGCACAAACCTCGGAGATGAAACAAGTGGAATTAGGAAGTACACATTTGATGGTAATAGCTTGAGGCATAACCTTGTATATGGAGGCATTCATCAAAATCTTAGAAAAACATCAAATGTTGGGAGCTTCAACAAAAATATGCATATGTTGGAAGCCAATCAAATCCATAAAGACAGTAGCCAAAGTAATATCAGCAAAAGGTTCGAAAAGGAAGATAAAGTCAAAGTTGTGTTCTTCAATCAGGAATTTAATACGATTGGAAGTGGGTAAGTTGAGCGCCCTTCTACAATTCCAAAGAGCCCTTTCATCAGGAACAAATCTTGGTTAGCAATTTACTGCGACTACGAGTTATCCTCCCATTTCCCCTCGAGGGGACACCACCACGGGCTCCTCTAGACCTATCAGTAGAGTGTGCCACATATATGTCCCTTTGATCAAGGGGAGCATCAAAAGCAATATCGTCAAGGGAGCTCTGGAGAAACGTCTTAGATTTAGAGGTTTTATAAGAATCATCGTTGCTACTTGAAGGGGATCCTCATTAGAATCAATTTCTTTAATTAGAGGTGGGTCAGGATCAGAAGGGGCTAATGAGGGGAAGGGAAGGTAAATGCCCTAAGACAACAAGCCATCCTCACAGTAAAAATTCTTCGCGATAACCAGGGAATTACTCTGATTATTAACAAACAACATTTGGTACTCGTTTGCTTTATCCTGATGATCTATAAGCCCTGAGTTAAGAAAATTACTTTGAGTAAAAATGTCAAAACTAGAGGCCATATTAGGCAAAGCATTTAAACAAGGCATGACTTTATATGACAGTTATCATAATCAATATGAGACTCTGGAGAATAGTAACTATGATGCAAAACCATCTTAGTAGAATCATTCAGCATACTATCTAAATCGGAAACTCTATGATAGGATTTGGATTTAGCCGCGGAATCATCCTAGTTTTCATTTAAAACATCAGCAGCCATATCATCAACAGAAGCCTGCAACTCAACGGAAGAAGAATTATTAGAAGGGAGCAAGTATACCTACTGGGGTTGGGGGAGCTTAGATGAGCCAGTCATCTTAGGCTCCATCCCCAGGTCGTCAATGTGCAGAAGTTTCAATTTCTTCTTAGACTTCTTCTTAGAACTCATTCTCACCCTACGCTTCTTCTTAATCACCACCAAAGGACCGCCTAACGTGCTATTCACCCCTCCTTGAAGTTTCAAGACAATTGGTCACAGGATGGTACCACCACCAAAAAGTGAAATAGGAGGGTCTGCACCAATAAAGAGATTGGTGCATATAGCCTTAAGGGATCGAGACCGAGTGCGGTGCCTAGTGTGTGTGCTCGGTGTCAGAAGTGTGCATCACATTGTAAATCAGTTTGATTTTGAGAAGAATCTCACACAAGTCTCTTTTGATGAGATCAAATGTGATTTTGATTTTAAGGTCGAATCTGACTAGTAGTCCCAATTTCAATTAAGCGACCACTGAATTAGGTCAATTCAATCAATTTGGTGGTCTTAAGATTTAATCCACATGCATTGCGTGATAGGAATTGGATGCAAAGATAGAACGATATACCTGTCTCCAGCAATCTTCGTGCAGATATGTATGAAATGCAAAATGAGATCTAACGCACTACTCAATCACCCTTAAATGCATGCACCTAAGGGTATGCAACCCTTAAACAAGCAACTCGATATTTTGTCTTTTCCTTTTAGAGCAAGCAGGCAGAAACTGAATCACTCACACATAGAGAAATAGCCCTAGTTGCTAAAGAAAGTAGGGACAAACCCCTGAAAATTAGCCTTGATGTTAAAAGGGTAAGAAGACTGAAATGAAAGAAAAATCTATGACAAAGGAGAATCCCCTGTGAAAGTAGGATCCAGGTCTCCTCTTCGCATCCTCTCTGCATGTATGGGCGTTACTCTACTGCACCTGTAGTCTTCTCAGATTCCTCGCACAGAAAAATAGAGAATGGTCAGACAAATGTGCACCTCAAAATAACCAGAAATAATCAGGTGAATCTATTGTGTTTGTTGCCACCCGGCAACAACGCCATTTGATCAGGAAATTTCGCTTGTCAGAAAAATACATCGTCATAGTGTAAATGTGCTCAAAAAATCCCTAATAAAAAAAAAATCAAAACTAACCACAAAAGTAGGTCATATCCACAAGGAGGCACAGACCAATAAATGCATAAATATCTTGCATCCAAAATCGCAGATGTCTAAGAATAGTGTTCACCAAGTAATTCCTCAAGAAATCAAGCCAAACCCCTCTTTAATTAGGAATAAGCATGGATTCACTGAAATTGCATTTTAACAAAAAGATGAGGGGATTCTCACAAATAAACCATAATATTAAAATAATAAAAGGAATTATGGCAATGGTAAATGTTGAAAATAGAAATTCAACCTTGCACTATAACAAAACAAACCATGCGCTCTGTCATGCTCGTGCAAGGCGAGGAAGGCATAGACGGAGGTGTTGGTCGTGGAAGGAGTAGGGCTGGCGGAGAGGAATGCTCTAGTGGAAGTGTGACAGCGCATGGTGACCGGAGCTGGCCGTCGACGATGAAAAGGGGCGGCGGCGATGGGTTACTTCTTTAGCACAACAAGTCGAGAAGGTGGAAGAAGAAGGAGAGGAGGTCGGGCAAGCGCGTGGGTTGGCAACGCGTGAGGGCGCACGCGAAGGCTAGAGCGTACAAGGGCTACTGTGCGCAGTGGGTGTGAGTGGTGTTGGTGTGTGCAATGGGCATGGGCGGTGTTGGTACGTGCTGTTGAGGAGGAGGTCAGCATTGGCCTTGCATCTGAGAGGATGGAGAGGTGGAGGTCACATAGTGGAGTTGCGTGCATCGTGGTAGGTGCAGTGATGAGGTGAGAAATCAAGTGGAGGTCGTTGTCGTTGAGGAATCACGGTCGTGGGCGAGGAGGCACTATGGGTGCAGCAGAGGTTGAAGACGAAGTAGAAGACGTCAAGGTGATGCTAGAGCCGAGGCAGAGAGGGTGAGGTTGTGGTGGTTGAGAGGGAGGCACATGGGGCCTATCGGTGTAGAGGCTCGCAGTGGCATGCTTGGTTGAGGTTGATCGTGGTCGTGGTGAGGTAGTAGTCGCGGTTATGGGTCTTTGTTGGGTATGTGGGGGTTCTCCCCTCCATCGAAAGATGATGCCCCCCTCCCCATCCTCTGCTTTTTTATAGAGAGAGAGAGAGAGAGAGAGATAATCAGAGAGAGAATACTTGTGATTTCACATGAAAAAAAAAAGAGAGGTTTGAGGGAAAATAAAAAAGGAAGGGGATGCAATTAATTGAGAGACATATACGGGTGCACTCTAAAATTGATTCCCTTGCTATTTTTGCTAGGACAAAATCCCAACATTTTTATGATATCCCAAATTGAGATTTGATGTGATGCCCTTGCCTCTTAAATGAACAATTAATCCCTTCATATAAAGATTAATGCAATTAATGCATGAAATGATAAATCTAAAGCTCACATAATTTTGTCAAGTTCATGCATGCTTTAAATTAACCTCTTATTTCAATAACAATATTCTTAGGCTCTAATTTAGTTCACTAAAGTGGACCTATCAGATACAATTGCTAGATAAAATTGCATAAAAGCCCAAAAGTATGCATTATTTACAAAATGACCTAAAATGCCTAATTTGACTTAACTAAATGCAATTTAATCTAAATTACCCTTAGACTAACATTAGTTAGGCATTATTTAACATAAATAAATATGGAAATATCACTTGGCTAACACTTTATTCTACCTATACATCCATCCTAAATGTCCAAGGAAGAAGGAAGAGAGAAGGAGATTAAGGAGGCTCCCTTGCCTCCTTGGTGACTACCTTCTTCTTCCCTCTTCCTTGGTCTAAAGCTAAGGAGCACCATCCAAAGGAGGATGGCCAGGCAGGAGAGAAGCAAGGGTGGTGGACGTCTACCCTTGGAGTAGGCAAGAGAAGAGGAGCACTTTAGAGTATCACCATCCAGGAGACAAGCAAAGGAGGTTCTTCTTCAAGTGCGAGAGCAACCGTGCTTGGAAAGAAGTTCTTCCCGAGATTTATTTAAAGGATTTTTTATCTTCTTCTATCTCTCTTTTTGCATTAGCTTATCTTAGATATTGTGTAACAAGCATTCTTCGACTTGTGACTTTAATTCTATTTAGCAATAGAAGAAGCAGATGCCTTTTTATTTTTTGTCTTTCTATTTCAAGTTCCTTTAATTTCCTAGTGCACCCACTCTTCCTTTCTAATTACCCTAGGCACACTTGCCTAGGGTGAGTTTAGAGAGGAGGATTAATTCTTGTTCACTAAGCCGTACTTTGTATCATGTAGTTTCCTTGTATTTCTAAAACCCTAAAAATTCGCAAAGCCTTAAAAACACCAAAAAGAAGATATGAGAGAGTGAGAGAGAGAATATCTTTTATAACTAAGAATTGGCCTCCTTGGACGACCCTAATACCTCACCTTATCTAGGTTTATAAATTCAAAAGTTGATCAGATTTTACACCCACAACTACTTAACAATCTTTTTTTACAAATCACGTATTTTTCGCATCACTTTTTCGCACCGCTGTTGGGGAGGCAAGGCTAAGTTTATAATTATCTCTATCTTTCTTATTGAATCTTCACTAGTTTTGTTTTGTGTTTTGCATCAGGTGCGAATCAAGGGAGAAGCAGGATTTGGAGTGACTTGGAGCGGAAGATTCAAGTAATCTTGTCTTCCCATGGATTTAACCCTAAAATTGGCTTGTTGTTTGTTTTCTTCATTTCTCCACCACCTTCAACACATTGGTGTTAAATTTTTAAAATTTCAAACTTCTATCTTCATTTTCAAAAATCAAGTTCAGGATCAAAAAGGGTTCCTAAAACCTTCAAATTCTACCCAGAGAAGCCCCTTTGAGTCAGGAACTCAAGTTCCAAATTTCAGAAAATTTGACCAAAAAGAGAAAATTAAAAAATCCATGGACTAAAGACAGGTCAAACCCTAATTCCTTACTGCTTTCTTACTGTCCGCAAATTTTATAAATTTTTGTTCTCATCATATTTGGACAAAATTAATGGAAACCTTAGAAAAATATCTACAACATATAAAATTTTCAAAAATTCCAGAGGTTTTTGAGGATTTTGCATAATCAATTTTTCGAATCTATTATTTCTGGATTTTGACACAAGTGTAGAAAAAAATCCCAAAAAAATATCAAACAAGTTCCAAAAATCCTAAAAAATTCATTTTTAGAATTTATTTTCAGTGATGGTCTTGTTTTCCTTATTTGGATAACCACATAAAAAAAATTTGAAAAAGAGATCCATTTCTTAGAAGTTGCCTGCATAGGATTTCAAATTTAGGGTCTTAATTTCTCTCTTTAGTCAACACCAAACCTAAAGGAATTGATTTCCAACAACAACAACTTGTTTGTTATTTGTCTATGGCACTCAAAACTTTTTTGAAAACATAAAAAGTGAGAACTCTAAATCTTCAAAATTTATATCAAACCCTAAAATCCTTTCATTAAATCCTTGCCTGCAAACCCTTTTTGTTTTGGATTTGGGCATCACTCTCTCACCCAAATTCGTACACATGAAAAGAGAAAATAATCCGAGTAACTACCCTAACGCCCTTCATAAACCATGCACTTATAGTATCCTAAGCCTAATCTAAAAATTGTTGCAATTTGACCCTTAAGGATTTCATCAACATGACGATTGATACTTGATTATTAGATTGTTCTCAATCAACATCAACTCCTTGATTTAACCTAATCCTAGCTGAGGGGTCTCATCAAGAGACCAGGTGTAGGTTTATACAAGCCTCCAGTGATTTTCCTAGGACATGCTTGGGCTCAATCCCCCTTTTATAGCTTAGTTAGGTTGAATTAAAAGAGTTGCCCATTGTTAACCTTTTAATAATCCAAGTAACCAAGTCATAGGTTTCTAAGGAGTCAACCCTAAGATAGGCTTAGAATTTTGTTGCTTGAAGTGCACACTTCTTCTCTCATCTCTTCCCTTCTCTCCTCCCATTCTTCCATAACTGTAATCATGGGCAACGATCCCAGAATTCACACTTGGAGGGACCAATTGATTTCGCCCCACGCACAAAACATTTGACTTCTTATTTTACTTCTTCCTCTCTGTATAAAAAAATGGAAAATATACAAAACAGGTCCAATTCTGCTTTCGCTTCCCACTTACAACCTAACCCTCCCATTATAAATCTACAAGCTGACTCACATTCTGACATCCGCATCCCTAACTTCCACAGCTTGGAGCTACTTCAAAACCTTGAGTTCCAAAATCAGAATCAGAATCTGGTCATCGTGGTCAAGCAACTGGCTCGACTCCAAAATAATCAATAATTGGCTAGGACTGACACGAACCTAGCCAATCAAAGAGGAAATGTTCCACCCTTGGATCCTGTCATTCCTCTCAAGGATTTCTATGATCCTTCCATTTATGAGGAAAGACCTGGAGTGGTAATTCCGGAGGGGTATTTCCAGATCAAGCCAGCTATTCTGAACTTGATTAAACATTTCCATGGCCTTCCTCGAGGGGATCCTTTTAGCCATTTAGAGGAACTAACCGTCCTTACCCAGACTACTCGTTCCCGCAATGTGTGGGAAGATTTATGGCTAATGACACTTTTTCCTCTCAGCCTCAAAGACAAGGCCACCTACTAGTTCGGGATAGTTGGTAGACTTATCACAACCTGGCCACAACTTAAGAATGTCTTTTTGAAGAAATTCTTCCCGATCGGTCGTACTAATGCATTGAGAAGATCCTTTATGACTTTTAAAAAAAAACATGGTGAATCCCTCCATGAGTCATGGGAAAGGTTTCAAGAATTGCTTAGAAGTTGTCTACATCATGAGATTCCACTTTGGCAGCTAGTGCAAATCTTCTATCATGGATTAAAAGATCAATTGAGATGATTGGTGGATGCCTCATGTGGTGGCAACCTTTTAAACAAAGATGCTGAGAGTGCCTGCCAACTATTTGAGGAAATGAGTGAAAACTTATTCAATCCTGCTTCAATGTACACCTTTGGTAGGAATACAAACCCAAGACTCAGAGTCAATGAAATCAACTCCAACTCTACATCTATTCCAGTTACCCATGACGATATCCAATTGATAGCACAAAGATTGGATCAGATGCAAATTCACCAGAAGAAATTGGAAACAAAATTTCCTCAAAAACAAGCTCCACATCTAAGTCCACCTAACATCCTCAAAAGAGAGAACTTACACAACATTGGTGTTATCCAGACTAAGCAAAACTATTTTCTTGAGGTTACACAAGATATGACTGGGACATATGATTTTCTGAATCAAAATTCCTTTAGCCCTAGCACTAAGAATATCTCAACCCTCCAAGAACATTTCAGAAATTCTTCCCAAGTCTTACAATCAAAATTGGAAGAATAACCTGAATCCTTCTTGGAAGGCCCCTAATCCTATTCCTTTCCAAAGACAATATCAAATTGGGGCTTATGGGTGGAATCAATACCAACTTGGGCCATCTTAAGATGATATCAATACCCAAGTTATGAAAACCCTGCAAGGCATGTAGAACCAGATGTCTAAAGTGACCCGCATGGTGACTACCTTACAAAATCAAATCGGGGTCACTCCTGACCAAAGACCTACAGGAATTCTACCTTCTCACCCCATGCCTAATCCCAACAACCAAAGGAACTAATATCAGGGTGGGAATTCCAATCATCCCATCCACCCAGCCCCTTAGCACCCCCTGGGTTTCCATCAAAATCAGGCCCCCCGACCTCCTCCCAGAAACAAGTACACTGCTAATGCAGTAACTCTGAGGAGAGGAAAGACTACCCAAGATCCTAGGCCTTCTACTTCCACACAAGAAATCCACTCTAGAGAAAAGCAAGTTAACTCTCCCTCCACTTCGATTCAAGAACCTTCAACTGCAGAAGAGCAAAGTCCCATACCTTTTCCACAAGCACTTCATTCCACCAAAAAGAAAAAGAAATCAGAGCCTTCTGATAAATAATTGATGGAACTTTTTGGGCAAGTACAAATAAGCATCCCTCTCCTAGATGCAATTAAGTACATCACTACCTATGCTAAGTTTTTAAAAGATTTATGCACTCCTAAAAGGCAGTTTAGAAACCTAGGAAAGGTAATCCTCTCAAAGACAGTTAGCTCAGTTGTGTAGAGCAAATTGACTCTTAAAAAGAAAGATCTAGGTGCTCCTCTGATTCAGGTTATCATTAATGACACTTCTTTTGATCGCGCCCTTCTAGATCTTGGTGCCTCCATAAATCTTATCCCTACTGTTATCTTTGAGGAATTTAGATTCGGTGAACTAAAACCCATCGAGGTTACATTAGAATTAGCTGACTGATTACAATTAAACCAAATGGGATTGTTGAGGTTATCATTGTTCGGGTCTAGAATTGTCTATTCACCATAGACTTTCTAGTCTTGGACATCGAGGTACCAAAAGCATTAAAGAATGCCCCGATTATTCTTGGAAGATCATTTTTAGCCACCTCAAAGGCAAATATTGATTGTGATTCTAGAAAGATAAAAATCACTTGCAGTGGTGAATCAATTACATTGGATATTTTTCAAGCCTCAAGGAGATTCCAAGAACCTGACTTCTTTGATGACTCGAATTCTGAAATAGATAATTTAATGGAAGAAACCATGCAAATTTGACACATGGGCACTTGCTTTGCAGTTGAATTCATTCCTGAATCCTTTCCTAGATCACCTCACCCTCCCACCCTAGCTTCAGCTTCCACATCTGACTCTTCCTTCAACTCTCCCTCTATCTTACCCCATGGACCTCAATTCTGAATCTATTTCTAAGCTGGGCCCACAATTGGAGTTAAAACCTTTGCCCGACTCTCTAAAGTATGTTTTCCTGGGACCAAAACAAACTATGCCCCTGATTATCAATTACAATCTTACTAGGGATCAGGAAAATCTTCTCCAAGTATTGAGTAAGAATCACAAAGCCATTGGTTGGGCTTTATATGATCTTTAGGGAATCAATCCATCCTATTTCACTCATCGCATTTATCTTGAGGATGACTCTCGCCCCTCCCACCAGCCTCAAAGGAGATTGAATCCTAACATGCAGGAGGTGGTAGAAAAGGAGATCATCAAGTGGCTTGACATTAGCATTATCTACCCTATCTCTGATAATAACTGGGTTAGTCCTACTCAAGTTGTGCCTAAAAATGCAAGACTAACCGTTGTCACAAATGAGAAAGGGAAAAATATTCCCACTTGGACTGGTTCTTTTTGGCAGGTGTGCATTGATTACAGAAAACTAAACACTGCCACCAAGAAAGACCATTTTCCACTCTCATTCATCGATTAAATCTTGGAATGCTTAGCCGAATAGGAGTTTAATTGTTTCCTTGACAGATACTCCAGCTATAATCAGGTTGCAGTCCACCCCGAGGACCAAAAAAAGACTACATACACCTGCCCCTTTGAAACCTTTGCTTTCCGAAGGATGCCCTTTGGTCTTTGCAACGCACCTGCAACTTTTCAAAGGTGTATGCTTGCAATATTTTCTGACCTGCTAGACTGAACCTAGACTTGTTGCACATATGCACGGGTGCTTTAACTGTTGGGGTCAATGAACCTCTGGGCAATTTTTGCAAGCCTTGGAAACCTTCATGGTAGACACAAGGCTGACGCTAGTCAGGTCCATATCTTGGATGGTATTTGAGTACCATTAGGCCTAGAGTTGGTATTTCAATCTAGTCTCTAGAGGAGTGGTACAATAAGGCATCCTGACGACAAGTTCCGACCTAGAGATCGAGTTCTTCTCCATATGATTTTTGCTCGAGACTAGTAAAACTTAACCTTGGGGGTATTTGATAGGTCTACTTTAGTGGATTATAATTACTCCTAAAAATATTCAATTTGAAGATTTAAGGAAATTACGTGCATACATTACACTGGAAAATTCGTTAAGCTCGTGAATTGAGATTTATGCATTTTATTTACTCAAGTTGCATATGTTCTTAATTTATATCTGAATACTAATTTATTTACATGTTTGTAGGTTTAATTTGAAATACCATTTTGACATCTTAAATTTCCACCGAATAGAAAAAAATCAAATCAAGAGAGAGATGACTATTTTGGAATATGGGATTCTCAAATATCTCTTTGGCTAATCATGAAGCAAACCTCTTCATTTTTTTTCCTAATCAACCCCTCTCCCGAGCCCATGCATCCCTCTCACGATCAGAAGAGGAAAGATACCACCATCTCTTTCCCAATTATCGGGGGGCCTTCCTCAATCTCTCCCTTCAGTCCTCTTCTTCGTCTCTCCTGGATCTCACCACAAAACGCACCTAACCGCGAGCCTACCGTCCACCTTCATCTTCTACCCTGCGCGCACCAACAGCAACCGACCGCGGCTCTTCTCCCGACACCGCGATCGCCTCAACACTACGACCGCGTCCTCCGCAGCAGACCCTCCTCGCGACCCACATCACCATTGTGCTCCACTTTTAAAGTCCACCGGAACATCTTCACCGCCCCCATCATCGCGTGCACCGATGATCACCACGCCTTGACGCTCCGCGACCACGACGACGTTCCTGCTACTGCACAGACGGGCCTCGACGCTCCTCCTCAACCTACCTTGCAGAAGGAAGCTCTTACACGACTCACTCGACGCACGCAGACCCTCCCCTTGACCTCCATTCCCGCCATCGGCTGCGGACAAACTCGTACCTCCCGTGAGTCTCCTCTACACCACCGGGTGCAACCTCCGCCCGCGACCTCGCCATCCTTCTCGCGAGCACAGGAGCCGGACCTGACCACGACCTCGTCTTTCTCCCTCTTTCTAGAGCAACAAAGGTCTGCACAGCACCCACCTTTCTCTGACCGCAGTGCACCCTCCGCCTTCTGACAACAACGTCGCCCTTGCTCCTCACACCGACGACCACCACGCGCTCGCCCACCTCGACGAGAACCGGGGGAGGCACCGCCTCAGCGACAGCAGCAGCTTCCAGCGCCTCCTCCCTCTCGGCATCGACGTCCCCAACACCTCCAGTAAGATCCATCCTTGCCAGCCATCTACGTCCCCGGCCTGTCATCACCGGCCGACCTCCATCGTACACGCGTGAAGCTGCGGCCACACGCAGGGACCCCTTGGTCCACGCTCCACCGCCGACAGACCTCACCATCGCCTGTGAGCTCCTCGCCAGCCGGCCAGCACAGCCCGCCGTTGTTATCGCCGTCACCACCAACGTGAAGGCTTGACCACGCCGATCTTCCTCGAGCTCCTCGCCTAGTGCTGCAGCCCCACGAGCAGAACAAATGCTCTATTTTGGGTCTTAATAGTATTTACATTCAATGTCACTATACGATTTTAATTTTGGTTTTTATTATTTTATTAAGGTGAAATTTTGGTAGAACCCTTGCATTCCTATGTTATCACTGAACACTTTCTTTTCACCTTATTTCGCATTAGATTTTAATATGGATTTCGCATCTATTACTGGGAATGATACATATCAGCTATTTTCTTGCATTTGTGCCTCCCTATGATATAACCTGAAGTTATGGTATAATTTCAATATATTTTTATTTATTTTTTATTGAGGATTTTCATCACACAATTTACTGCGACAACATATTTTCCTGGTATTATTCCTTCAAGCGAAAATCTCTCGATCAATGACAAGGTTTCCCGTAAACAAGTCTATATGGTAACATGCCTATGGGTGTCTTGTGGGAGGTCCTATATGCCCATAAAGCCTCTTCTAACTGAGAAGACTAATCCTTTCTATCAGGTATGATTGTCATTTGAAGGATCTTCTTGATCTCTCGATTAGAAACCTCGATTTACCCATTAGTTTTGTGGTGATAGGGTGTAGCTATACAATGTATAATCTCATATTTTCTAAGAAGGTTCTAAAACTGAACGTCATTGAAATGGGATCTGCCATCAGTGATAATAGCACGTGGTACCCAAAACGAGAGATGATATGGTTTTGCACGAAAGGAATGACATCTCTGTGGTCGTTAGTGTGTGTCGGTACGTCTTCGACCCAACAAGATACGTAATCAACAAGTAGAATGTACTCGAAGCTAGAAGAAGAATGGAACAAACCCAAAAAGTCAATGCCCCAAATAACAAAGATTTCACAAACAACTATCAGGTTCAGAGGCATCATATCTCTACGTGTCATGCTACCAAAAGTCTGGCAGCGACTACATGCCTTACAATATGTTTGCGAATCCACGAAAAGAGTGGGCTAATAAAACTCTATTTGCATAATCTTCGTGGTGGTTTTACTTCCCGAAAATTGACCGCCATAAGCCTAGTCATGACAAAAAGAGTGAATAGACTCATTCTCTGAAAATGATACACATTGCATGATGATTTGATCATTGCAAAGTCTAAAAAGATAAGAATCTTCCTAGAAATAGTATTTAGCCTCTGATACGAGTTGTACAATTCCTATCCCAGTCGGATAGGAATTGATGTGTGACCAAATAGTTTACGATATCAGCGTACCAAGGAAGATAAGTCGATATACTCAAAAGATGCTCATCAGAAAAGTATTCTATGATAGGTGAAGTCTCGATACTCTCAAGAAAGTGTTCTGTGCTAAGAAAGTGTCTAGAGAAGTCTCGATACTCTCAGGAAAGTGCTCTATGACAAGAAAGTGTTTTGTGAAAGGTGGTTGGCAATGACATTCTGTCGTCCTACCTTGTCATGAATTTCTAGGTCAAATTCTTGCAAGAGAAAGATCCATCTGATCAACCTAGGCTTCGTGTCCTTCAAAAGAAGGTGTTTGATCATAGAGTGACTAGAGTACACGATAATTAAAGAACTAAGGATAAAGGATCTGAATTTCTCTAATCCAAATAGTATTGCTAGCAATACTTTCTCTGTAATGGTGTAATTCCTTTGTGTGTCATTTAGTGTCTTGGTAGCATAGTAAATCACTATAGGATTCTTCTTGATTTTCTACCATAAAACAGCTCCTACTACATAGTCAGATGCATCGCACATTATCTCGAATGGTAAGTTCCGGTCAAGAGGTTGCACAATAGGAGTTTGTGTAGCTCTGTCTCTTAAAGTATGGAATGCGGTAATACATTCATCCATCTTAAAAGTTGTGTCTTTCGTGAGGAGGTTCATCAAAGGTCGACCAATCTTTGAAAAATCGAGAATAAATCTCTGATAAAAACCAACGTGCATGAGAAACGATCTAATGCCCTTGACAAAGTTTGGTATAGGTAGAATCAAGATTTGATTGATCTTTGTTCGGTCTACTTGGGTACCTCACTCAGGCACGAGGTGGCCAAGTACAATGCCCTCAGGTACCATAAAGTGACACTTTTCCCAACTGAGGACCAGGTTAACTTCTATACAGCACTTTAGAATCTTCGACAAATTCTCTAAACAAATATCAAATGTCTCCCTGAAGATGAAAAAAAAATCCATGTATGCTTCCATATAATCACCCACCATCTCAGAAAATATGACTAACATGCACCGCTGAAAAGTCGCAGGTGCGTTGAAAAGCCCAAATGGCATCCTTCGGAAAACAAAGGTTCCGAAGGGGCAAGTGAAAGTCATTTTCTCATGGTCTTCAGGGTGAAAGTCGCAACCTGGTAATATCCGGCGTAACCATATAAAAAACAGAGGAACTTATTACCAGCTAGTTTCTCAAGGATTTGATCAATGAATGGTGGAGGGAACTGGTCCTTCTTGGTTACAAAATTTAGTTTTCGATAATTGATACAAACCTGCCATGAATTTGCAATTCGAATGGGAATGGTTTCTCCAAATTCGTTTTTGATTATGGTAAGCCCTGCCTTTTTAGGTACCACTTGAATTGGACTCACCCAAGGGCTACCGGATATAAGATAAATGATATCTACATCTAACCACTTGATTATCACTCTATTTACAACCTCCATAAGGTTCAGATTCAGTCTCCGTTGTGCTTCGCGGGTAGGTCATGCCCCATCCTCAATATAGATATGATGAGTGCAATAATTGGGGCTAATCCCAGTTAGGTCATGCAAAGTCCACCCGATTGTCGTCTTGTGCTCTCGCAGGACCGCGAGCAATTTAATCTCCTGATCTCCAAAAAGATGTGAATTAATAATCACATGATAAGATTGTTCAGGTTCAAGGCATACATATTTTAGTGTATCAGGCAAAGGTTTGAGTTCTACTTTAGGTGTAGGATAAACAACAGAGTCTGGGGTGGGATTTTCAACTAAGTATAGAGGTAAAGATAAGTCAAATGATTTGACCTCTGGATCGAGTGTAGATTCGTAGAGTGAGATTTCATCCTGAGGGATAAAAGATTCACAGGATGGTTCATCTAAACCTAAGGAAATAGGCTCATCAACAAAAACAAAAATCGCTCTTACTTCTTCGATCCACTTGCAATCTAATCCTCTAGAAGCCTTGAATATATCAAGTTTAAGTGTCTTCTCCCCATACTTAAGTTCTATCTTTCCAAACTCGCAATCTACATTAGCCTTCGTGGTGACGAAGAAGGGTATCCCTAGAATTATTGGGGTATCCTTAATCCATCCGAGTACTTCCATATCTAGCACTATAAAATCCATCGGAAAGTAAAACTCCCAAACTCTGACTATAATATCTTCAAAAACTCCTCTTGGTGCCTTAATTGATCTATCGGCTAACTGTAAAGTCACATTAGTGGGTTTAAGAGTTTCTACATCAAAGTGCTCTACAAGAGAAGTAGGAATATGGTTTACAGATGCTCCTAGGTTTAGGAGGGCTCTATGAAAGCATTGGTCCCCAAGTACACATAAAATCTATGGAGATCCTGGGTCTTTCTTCTTTAAAGGAAGTGTACTCGAGATGATTGAGCTAATTTGCCCGAAGAGTACCATAGTGCCTCCTTTCTTCAGCTTATGCCTTGGAGTACATAATTCCTTTAAAAATCCCGCATAAGCCGGATTGTGCTTAATAGCATCTAGGAGTGGGATGTTTATGTGAACCTATTCAAAAACCTTAATTAAATCCTCATCAATGGTAACAGGATTCTTTTGTTTCCTAGATCTCTTATTTTAAGGCTTCGGGAAAAGGGACTTGGTTTTACTGTCCTACAAAAGTGTGAACCTGATTAAAGAAGTAGCAGGAATATTGGCAGGATCAGGTGAATTAACTCTAACAGATGTAGGTACAGAAGAAGTTCTAAACAAACTAGGGTTTGAAAGGTGTACACGTGGATTTATGGGGACCCTAACAGAAGTCCCTCAATGGTTGTAATAGAGTTAATACTCGCATGCGAAGAAGATTGCAAAGCCAATTGCAAATTCTAGAGGATAGATGGATTCAGAAGTAAAGGTTGAGTCATTAAGGATTGTTGTTGATCTTGGTTCAAGAACTCATATTCAGGAGGTGCAGAGGGTGTGTTTTGATTCGGATTCAGATTGGCTTGATGTATGAAATGAGCTTGGCCCTGATTCGGATTATGACCTCCTAGGTTAAACCTAGGGTTAGGAAGATTCTTAGGGTTTGGAACTGGCTAAGATGGAAGGGTCCCTGGCTGATGAGACTCAGCCAACTACATGATTTAGCCCCTAAGGTTAGCCAATTCCATCTCACATTGCCTTTGAACTACAGCAAGAGCTTTAGCACCGACTCTCGTTCACAACTCACAAAATCTGATCGAGCTGCAAATCTCTATTCAACCTCGAGTAGCTCTACATACTCTATTGGGTGGGCCTCTCTTGCGGTTGCTAAAAAGGCAATGTCAACAGGTTTGGACAAGTTTAATTCGGATAGGTAGGCCTTTTTGAATGATCAGACCATGAGAAGTTGGAATGATTTCTCCATCCAGGCTTGTAGGTATTGGAGTATGGATTTAATCTCGTGTTGAACCCCTGGATGGCATGCAAATCATTAGGATACATCGTGTTTTCCACTACAGGGTAAGAAGGAAGTAGGGAAAGAGGAGGAAAAGATGGCACAAAGGTCCCCCCTTGGGATGATGCATGAGTTGGGAGATAACCCAAGGAAGATGAATCTCACAAATCCAGATTATTCACAAACTCCCTCTTCACGAGAATTTGCAAAATAGTTTGAGGTGTGGGATTCATTATGATTAGAGGTGTAATATTTTTCATCATGCTTCTGACCTCGTCAAGATGCTTGGCTACGATATCAACCTTATCCAATTTTTCTACAATAATCTCAAAATCTCATGAATTGGATTAGCTCTTGATCGTGAACAATCTGTGTTGTATAAAAACTTGATTTTTAATTTTGTCGTTGTTGTAGTATAGTGTCACAATGCAAACAGATGTCATGTCATTTTATTTATTTACATAATTTTTACTAGTTTATTCCAGATCGTTCACTAGGAGACAGTTGTTAATATACATCACTCTCTATGTTCCAAAAATGCTCTTTTATTCCAAAAATGTCAAATATATTTACAACATGAATCAACAAATCAAAGAATGAATGAATGAGTTAATTATGTACAAAATGAATCAATTAATTCTAACTGCAATGCCTCAAACATATTTACAACTAAACAGGCATCAAAAATTAAGTAAAATTACTCTATGTTAGTTATATACAACTATCCTAAATAATACCTAAATATAGGTACAAAAATAACTATTAATATGTACTATACTAAATATATTAACTTATACTAATAACTTAACATATACTATATATATACAGTGACATATATAAACATATGCACATAATATAAGACAAAAAGTATATACCCATACTGACAGAAGGGTTACCTACAGTGACGGATAAAATTGTCACTAAAGCCTTTACAAAAATATATATACACATAAGGCTTATATGTATACTAATCTATTTTCTATACTTATAATATATACATATTTTATACTTATATATACATATATACTCTATACATGTATATAATTATACATATATACGTATATACATACATGTACACACACATTACACATATACACTCACAGTACACATACAACGCAGCATAGCTCACACTAAACTTAGCCAAACACTTAGAATTTTTTTAGCACTTAGTATACACACTGAGCAAAAATTCTTTAAGGCTCACCTCTCTTCAACACTTAGGCAAATTCCCTCACTCACCACAGTTTAAGTCCTCACTTATAAAAATTTTGATTTTTAATGGGTGAATCGGGCTTTTCATGGGATACACAGCACCTATATGGGTGCAACCAGACCACTACTAGACCTAGTTCTAGTTCTCTTTGAGTGTATTTTTGTGCATAGTTTCAGCCCAGGTCTGGCTCAGTTGAATCATACCCAAACCAGACTAGGCTCTCAGCCCACTCAAATATACTCAATATGCTCATATGCTTATAGGGATCAGAGGTATGGGTTTATTGTGAACCTAGCATTGTTAGCTGATCGATAGCTGGGTGCAATTCAATTTATGGCACCGGCAGCTTGAAGAAGAACGAGGTGAGACTATTACTATGCTGAATTAAGTGTACAGTTGCATTCTGAATTCGAGACTTCGGGCCTCGATTTGAGAGCTCAATTTTAATCCAAATTTAAAATAAATTATATAGTTAGAAAGCTCTTATATAGGGCTACATAATTATGTAATTAATTTACAAAAACAAGTTATTTAATTATATTTAAAAGTTACTTAAAGTTAGTGCTGTGTGTACGTGAATTTAGGGTTTAATTACACAATTAATGTACAAATTAATAAATTAATGATGCAATCGACCTTGTAATTAGTTAATTAACATATTAAGGTATTTATTATACATTTTTATTTTATTTTAGAACATATAATTTAATTATATACATTTATTTACACATTTTTATTAGATATGTACATATTTAAGTTATGAAAACTATTATACAATATAAATATAATATAAATAGAATGAAAATATATTAAAATTAATATATATAAGTGTACGATATAAGTTACTTAAGTAATAACTTAAATTACTAATTTATTTTATGTTAATTTAATCATTTACTTAATTAACTTAATAATTTAATTACCTACAATAAATAGATAAATAAATCAATGTATAGGTATAATTAGGTATATAGTAAATATTTGAATACGTTTGTACAATGTCAGATGCTATTATACAAGTATACTATTTTTATTTATAATTACCCTAGTATAAATACATTTAATCTAATATAAATTAATATATAATTATATAATAAAGTTATATGTATAGTAACTCAACCTAATTATTTATTTAAAAATATATAATAAAATTATAAGTTATTTGTGTACATTATTTACATATAGCTTATTAAATAGTTCATATTTACAAGTATAAATACTATGTACAAGGTATTTCTATGCATTTTTGGATATTTTTGAGTTTTTATGGTATTTGTATATTCTATAGAGATAAGGGAAGAGAGAGATAAGGTGAGATGAGGGAAGAAGAATCTCTTTTTACATTTTTTATTTGGTTTCTTTTATTAAGTTTAAAAGTAGATTGAATTATCCGCTAGTATGTTCTACCAAATAGGGTTCGAAATACTTTGCAACTTTACAAACACTTAAATAAATACCTGATCTTACTCAAGACAAGTTTTTTTTGTGTGATTTTTTTTATGATTTTTTATTTATTTACAAACTCAACAAAATGTGTCTTAAACGAATATGAGACATGTGAACCTAAGCCATGAAAATAGTTCTGATCATTAAAACATGTTTTATACATCAAATTTCATCCAATTTACATAATGGGTAGATTGAAGAGTTATGAAATTGTTGGCATTGAATTCAACACTCATTCACAAGCTACTCAAATCAGTTTTGACCCACATAAATGTACATGAATGCTTTCAACCTGAATTTCTAACATTATAATGGATTTCCAATCCATTCATCTTTCAAATCAGTTTCAAATCTCATCAGACTCCATCCCAATTACTGCTGCTGACAACTGCTAAATGCATTCAATAGCAATTGATGTTGCTACAATTGTAATCTACTATTGAAAAAAGGATTCAGATGACCTATTCTTAGATCTGATATGAGATGAAACAAGTCAGCCTTAGATCTGGAAATTAGATCTGAATACAATTCAACCCAGTAGTACTATTTCATTATGAAATCACTTGACATTCTATTTAAAATTCTTCATTCAGATCAATGTTGGACTGATATCTATCAAATCAGCCCCTTTCTATTTGTTCCTCTATAAGTTTGGATCTGATTAAGTCCATTTCTAGAAATCATGAATCATGAGAAACTCTAAAAATCTGGAAATCGAATTTTAAGATCAAACACCTCAAGATAAAGATTAAACCAATGAAAATCCATTTGAAATCAGTCGCACACATTCCAAAGAAGTTATGAAATCCATTTCAATCAAATCATGTGTTGAAGAACCCTAAAGGCTCTAGTTCAACTCATTCTCTTTATCAGATAGAATCAAACTAAACGTTAAATCCACTTGTAAATTGATTCAAAACTTTCATTAGGATTATTTAAAACTCATTTAAACCTCGATCCATAGATTGAAACAAGCCAAATCATAAATCTCTTGTGGCCCACCTGGGCATTTGATTTTAGGTTGCCCACATGATATGATCATCTAGGAACTCATTACACTATTACTTAGTGCACAAAGATCCTAGGCGATCCTAAGAAAGTACTTAGGTTACTGCGTTGGCTTCAAATCAATGCAATCAATTCTCATTAGCCAAACCTACCCATTAATGTAGAAATCAAGAGTTGAGCTGAAACTTAGGCACGAGTGAATCAATTAGAGAAAATCCAATTAATGTAGCTCAATCCTAACACAATATATCAAATTACACAAATATAAACTGAATTTGATCAATTAAAACTAATTGAAATCAAATTACCAAAGAAATCCTTCGATCATGCCTGAAAACCAAATCAGAATTAATTGACCAAATTAGTTCAATTTAACCCAAGTTGAGGACTTTGTGATCAGATGAGTTGAATGGGAGATCCTTCGTATGAGATTCGAGCGCATTGTAGATCTAGGAGCTAGAAAGCTTTAGATCTAGAGTGACTCTAGTGAATGAAGTGGACTATGATAAAAATGTGAGGGAAATGAATGAAAGTGGTCGTAAGATGATTAGGGAGTTGTATGAATTGATGAAAACATGTGCGAATGCCTCTTTGATCTGAATTGATCAAAGAGGTGCGGATTGGGACTAACCTAGATCTACTCTAATCTAGAGCTAATCCAAACAATTCAGAAACTATGCTACGATCTACACTATCTAATTAAGTTAAGAAGGCGATAAATCTAACCTATGAAAGAAGTAAATCCTAGACTAAGTGGAAGAATGGGACCTAGAAGGAGAACTGCAACTGGTGGTTGCAGCTAGGAATGAGGGAGGAACTCTAGCTGAGTGAAAGCTCTCTAGTGGAGCTCAGGTCATCTTCAAGTGTTATGCAATCCTTAGTGATGAGGAGAGGTCAGAGACATGCAATTCCACCGCCCAGGTGATGGAACAGGGGTCAGATGAGGAGGGGAAACCAGAGTGGCTGAAGGGATCAACTCAAGAATGTAGGAGACGAGCTGATCAAGGCCGCATGAGCACTGAGCAGGTGCTTAAGTAGAGTTTAGAGTGAATCAGGGCACCATGGGTGAGATTAGGCAAGGTAAGGGTCTACAGTGGATTTGGGTTTGCAATGCATGCGGGAAGGATTTGAGATGAATCCCATCGTTAGATGGGATCTGAAGGAGGTGACGAAGGTCTACGCTGAGGCACGAGGAGGATAGAGATGGATCCATCATTGATCTGATGGAACCAAGAATGGACCGTCAGGGGCTAGAGAGTTCTTCGTGTGAACAATGGTCGAGAAAGAGAAGACTCGACTGCAAGTCTTTTGGTGCAATTGCACCAAAGACCTTATAGTGAAACGCTACACAAATTGTGTAAGAACCCATAAGTGAATGAAATCAAGTCAAAGCAGTCCCTGGAACCTTACACATGAGCCCCTACAACTTTCAAAGAAGTCCTTGAAAGATTTTTATGTGTATGAAATGTGATGCATAGAGGACCTATATGTAAAACTCTAAATGCAAGGTCCTAATGATGTCTAAATGCTATGAGATTTTTATTGGAGCTTAATTGAACATATTAGAACATGATTTTACCCTTGCTTTGTACTTTTAAGCTCAAAAATGTGTTCAATTGGAAATTGGGTCATCATTTTGTATTTATGTATAAAATATCTCATAAATTGACCTAATTATATATTTTTAACACCAACTTGATGTTTTAAGTCATTTTCCTTAATTCTCACACTTAACCCATTTATCATGTTAATAAGATAGTGTTTAACCTAGTTTCAAAAAAAAAAAGTTTCAAAAAAGATAATGTTTAACCTAGTTTCTAACTTAACTTGGGCATTTTAGCAACGATAAGCCACACCTCATCAGCTCTCAACTTTGTGAATGCCCTTACGATGCAGATTCTGATGCAGGTTCCCACTCATGAATTGCGTCATGGAGGCGTTGTTGATCGAGTTCTCTATTATTCCCTCGAAAAGTTCCAAGGCAAATTGATGAGCGAGATTTTACGCGAGAAAAAATCAAAGATTTGAAAATCCGATCGTCGCAATCATGAAAATCCACTTATCAGATAAAAATAATCGAAACTCAGGTGAGTCCCAGGTTGAACACAAGGAGGCGAATGTTTGATTTAAAAGAATCCGCATTTTCTTTATTTGTTTTTGGTATTTTTGGCTTTTGTAATTTTTTTTGTATTTTTGATAAGACAAGAAAACAAACATAACATTATTTAAGCTAAGCTAACTAATATACTAAGTAATAATTAAAGAGAGAAGAGAGAGAATGTGTGTAAGTAAGAGAGAGAGAGAACAACTATATATTAGATATCAACAAATGTTTACTACAAAATTAATGCGGAAAATAAAACTATGCTATGAAACTAGTAAAAGAGAAAGAGGTGAGAGAAATCCTCCTCAACTGCTACTTGGAGTCTAAGACACTTGGACGGCACCTCAGATGAAGGTGGTAAGGAGCTGAAGGAAGGAGAATGGAGTCAGACAAAAGAGGACGGGGTAAGGCAACATCGTAGCAACGATCCACTTCTGAAACAGGGGTTAGAGGATGGCCACGGGCGCTCCACGAATGAGGGTGAGAAGCGAGACTAAAAATTATTTTCTAGCTTTAGTGGAGCATCCCGAGCTTGGGAAAAGCTCTAGAGAGCCTTGGAGAGGGGTAGGAAGAGCAAGGAAGGGATGAAAATAAAGGTAGGAGGGTATAGCCATATTTATAGGCTTGTAGGCACCAAAAGCAAGGCGAGATATCCGTTGCGCACGCACACAGCTATGCACAACCGCACGTAGCAAGCACAGCATGCGCTGGCGAGCAATGGCTGATCCGTGACCGTCAGATGCTCGATCAATGCTCCAGATTACACAGAGATCGCTCCTTAGATCACGCCTTCTATGCATGGAATCATGCATCATCGCGTGCCTTATCATCCCTCGCGCAACGTGGCGCTCCCACTTTCATCCAATCGCTGAGCTCTGGACACCCAGCTATGAGGGGCTACTCACAGCAACGTGCTAGCCATACCATCTTAAAAAGTTTATTAGCTACTATTCAAACCACCTGAGAAGTGAGTCAGTGCAAATAATGTCCAGATGCTTAGATTATAAGTCCCCTCAAATCAAAAGACAGGTTGATAAGTCATGTACTTATCACCCCAACTTATTAACCAAATTAAACTGAACTTAAAGTGGCGGGGACTCGAGAAACATGTCCAAATTTTTGTGGACACCTAGGCTAATTAAGCCCTAAGACATTAGGAGTCTAAGAATTTCAAGTCCTATTATATTGCTTCCTAAAGTTGAAACACTCCTAATGTCTAAGTTCTCTTTTCCTAATTCTCAATTTTTTTTTTGTAAATAACGAGAAAATAAAAAAAGTAGTCTACGGAACTAAAAAAATAATTCAAACATGAATATCCAGCACCCCATGCCTAGATGATGTAATGTCCTCATTGTAAAAATAAAGGCATGGAAAGTAGCGGACTAGACAAGAAACCAACTGAATTCTGTGATGATCTAGTCAATTCCAAGATAAAAATAGACTATGCAAATGCTGAGTTTACTCCCTTCAGCTGGGCACGTACACAAACAATAAAGGATCAATCAATTAAATGGTCTAGGTCAAGAAGGGGAAGAAAGAATTAGCCAAACCCAGAGTCAGAAGTCCACAAATGCGGACAAGGTTATGGTGCAATCCCATCCTTAATGGAAGGGAGCTTAGAAAGTCTTTAGTCATACATGCCTAAAGCAAAAAATACGCATTTTGATAATAATGCGTAATAGTGTCGTTGTACACGTAAATCTGCAATTAGCTTTTACAATTTATAATACCTAGATAGTGGAGTATCTAGGGTCATCCTAGGAGGCCAATTTGTTAATCACATGAAGTGGTTCTCTCTCTCGCCTCTCGAACTACACTTGCCTTTTTGTATTTTTGATTTTGTTATTTTTAGGGTTTTCAAAAATAGTTGGGCAACGGATGCGAAGATGAAAGTACGCTAGAGCTATGCCTATCAACTACTCTAGAGTGACAAGAATGCCCTCTCTTCTAAGCTCACCCTAGGCAAGTGCGCCTAGGGTAATTAGAAGAGAGTTGTCGTGCACTACAACTACAAGAATAACACACTAAGTAGAACAAGAAATTGGAAGGCAAAAAGCTTTATATTGACTAGATGTGCAAAGTCATAGGTAGACAAATGCTTGAAATAGAAATAAAATCTAGCTAATACAAAAATAGAAAATGATGAAGAACAAGATAAAGATCCTCCAGGAGAAGCTTTAAGAAACCCTTGCTCCAACTGCTACTCCTGCAGTTGAAAAGAACTCTTTGGCTTCTTCCTTCAAGTGGTCCTCCTCCAAGCCTCCTCCAAGGGTGGACGTCCACCACCCTTGTTCCTCCTCTTGCTTGACCGTCCCCCTAGATGAAGGCTTCCTCCTTGGCATGGCACAAGGGAGAACAAGAAATAGAATGAAGGCACCAAGGGGGCGGGTAGGTTGCCCCCTTGATCTTCTTCTCTTTTTCTTCGTCCTTGGCCTTAGGTGTAGGTGGAATATACAAAGGGAGAAGATGATGTTAATGTGGTAGTTAGGTGGGGTACATATGGATGGGAAGGGGGTGGTTATGGCATTTTTTGGAGGGAAATTAAGGGGTGCTTGGATTTTTTGGAGGGAAAATGGGAGGGAAATGAAGAGGTGCCTTGGTTTTCCCTCCAAAAATACCTTCTAAAAGGTGTTGATTTTGAAGGGAAGAAATGGAGGGTGGAGATGGGTTTTGATGGTGGATGTAGGGTGGTGATGGAAGGGATAGTTGGCACCAAAATGAAATAGGAGTAGGTGGCCTTTTTGGTGGAGCTTAGGTAGTATGGTAGTAGGATAGTAGGTTTTGGTGCCATGGAGGTGGACTAGCTAAGCTAATCTAGCTTAGCTAATAGATGAGTGGAAAAGGTGGCAGAGGGAGCTAGGGTTCAAAGGAGAGGAGCTATAGATAACTGGAAAGAACTGCACTGAAGCTGATGTCTGCTGAAGAGAGTTGAAGTGGAGATCAATAGCTAGCTTAGCTAGTTAATTCTTTGCTAGCAGCTAAGCCAAGCTAATTTGAGCTGGCTTTCTTCTGATCTGAGTAGAGGTGAGCTGGGTCTAGTCTTCCCAGAGATTACCTAGCTAGCTGGAGTAGCTAGCTTAGGTCAAGTATCTCAGGTCAACTAAGTTGAGCTGAGTTGAGCCTTCAGGAGCTAGACTTGAGCTGGCCTAAGCTGGTTGATGACTTCTTCAGTTGACTAGGTCTAACTACTTGATGACAATAGTTAGTCCTAGTCAAGTTGAGCTTCCAGTGAACTATTCTGAGCTGGAGGAGCTGCAATGGAGCTGGGATCAACTGTCTTGAGCTAGTTTGAGTTGCCATCCAGCTGAGGTGAACTAGCTTGAACTACCATTCAGTTGAGATGAGATGAATGGAGCTAAGGATGAGTTGATCCAGTTAGAATAAGTCGGGATCCAACTGGGATGAGCTGGATCTAGTTGTGATCCAGCTGATATGGGCTTCTCCTTCAACTTCTACCTTCCAAAGTGCCAAGGCTTGTAGGATCTGACTATCTGCCTATCCATGACACTCAGGTAAATGCATCAAAAACACAATAAAATGCAACGCATGCCTATAATAAGTAAATGCCTAAATGTAGGCCGAAAACCCATTTGCGGAGTTAAAACCCTAGAGCTAGATCTGTTTTAGGACATAAGAATGATGATAAACTGGCATTTATCACACCCTTCATGCTTATCTTTTGCTAATCTCTTAGCAAAACTATTTTCACAAAGTGGATTTTGCAAAAGACTATTTTTTTTTTTTTTACTTTTGATTAGAAGATTACGAGACTTTGGTTGACTAAAAGCATGGAAGGTACAAGATTTGTTAAGGATAAAATATTGAGACTTGTCTTTGGATCCAAGAGTTAGATGAATCAGACTCAATGTATCCTTCAAAAACTTCAAGTTAACTCCTTGTTAATTCAAATGACTCGAAATCATTTTGCAATTAGGAGTTCCTTGGCTCTTGAATCCGACTCGCAACTTGCTTAATCTTTTTAAAACCTTGTGTTAATGATTGTGAATGCCAACATTTATAAGGTCATGTTTTTTTTGACTCCCCCATGCTTACTCCTAGCTTAATCTTACAACAAAGGTTTCGAGATCATCATTCCCATTACCAATCCTCAAGGGGGCTCTGTTCGAGACACCAACCAGGAGCTCACAACCCCAAAAGACAATGCGATGTAAAGGGGTGCTCCAAGTGAACTCAAGCTCTTGCTCCAATGCTATGGGTAGAGCACCGACCAAGACACTTGAGTAGCAAAATGCGCCTTAATACTCCATCTAAAGATATAAAATATAGATATAGAGTAGCGTCGAGGTGGTAACATGTTGACATCACATCCTCAAAAGAGGCATTTTCCTCCTTCTCAGTGGTAGGAACTCAAACTAATCATCTGCTTTGGATTTCACTAAGACTAAATAAGGGGCTTTTCTAATTTTTCAAGTTATTTTTAGGTGTTGGCTTTTTGTGTGGAGTTTGACATAAGAATTTTGAAAGATACACAAGTTTTTGGATCGGAAACTAAGCTAAGTAATTTTTAGGTCACAAAAAGAGATCAAGTCACCTGAACATCATGAGTTCAGGTGGAATTTCAGGAAAGATACTTGATCTAGTCTAAAAATAAACCCAGAGATTCTAATGATCATATTCGTATCCTAGTTCCTAGTTTGTTAAAGATTAAATCCCATTGTACCTTGAAATGAATTTTCAACCTTAGTATCGATTTTCAAAAATTTTCCTCAAAGAGTTTTATGATTTTTCTATTATGAAGATGCATTCAAAAGAAAAATTACATATTTTTAGGTTTTGAAAATCCTGAATCAATCGTCAAAACATCCCCCATGCTTATGATATGCAATGTCCTCATGCATTAGGAGGGAAAAGAGAGCACCTTAGTGAAAAGCGGTCGGGTTCAGAATGGGCAAAACTTGGGAAAAGAAAGATAAAAGGAAAGCAGGAAAAATGATGGGCTACCTCCCATCCAGTGCTATCTTTTACGCCATTTAGTCGGGCGTGAAGAGATGCATGGAAGATGGATTATCATGTAAATAATTAGACACGTGAATACCCTCAAGAAATATGTCTTCCTCAGGATCCCCTAAAAGATGAGCAGAAGAAATTTGGGGACCAAAATAAGATGGAAAAATGGAAGGATGTCCCGAGTCTGTCTTAGGTTTGAGTTCATGATGAAAGCCATACTCGGGTGGGTCGAGTGATAGGTCCAATGGGAAGGAAGGTGGAGAAAAATCAATATGATGTAGGGTGGGTGAAGTTAGTGTAGATGTTTTTGGTGAGAAATCAAGAAGATCAGAAGAGTAAACCTCAAACCTTAATTGATCCGAAATCTCTTGGAACCCATTATCATAATTACAATATGAATTAGTGAAACCTGGTTCAATGGTGGTCAAAGTAGAGCAGGAGTGGATCAACATAGAACCCTCAATTTCTGCTTCCATTTCATCATCAGAGTCTCAAAAAATTCATGATCAAGGGACCTCCTGGAAGCTTTGAAAATATCTCAAGAGATAGTCTGGTTACCGCAAGTTATGTCCATTTTTCCAGAATTACAATTGATATTAGCTTT
Organism: Thalassia testudinum; assembly: GCA_037157565.1. Taxonomy (NCBI): domain Eukaryota; kingdom Viridiplantae; phylum Streptophyta; class Magnoliopsida; order Alismatales; family Hydrocharitaceae; genus Thalassia; species Thalassia testudinum. The sequence goes on along the minus strand of JAZHRO010000035.1, from coordinate 34,279,829 downwards.
TGCAGTAGCCAAAAAAGGTCTTCCAAGGATAATAGGGGCATTTTTTAGTGTCTCAGATACCTCTATGTCAAGGACCAGAAAATCAACTGGAAATAAACAATTTCAAACCTTGACAATAATATCCTCAACAACTCCCCACAGTTTAATGGTAGATCGGTCTGCCAATTGTAATTGAACCTCAATGGGTTTTAATTCACCGAATTGAAATTCCTCGAATATGACCGTGGGGATGAGATTAATAGAAGCACCTAAGTCGAGAAGGGCACGATCAAAGGTGGTGTCATTTATGACAACCGAGATGAGTGGTGAGCCTAGGTTCTTTTTCTTGAGAGGCAGCTTACACTGTACAACTGAGCCTACTATCTTAGAAAGGACCACCCGTCCTAGGTTCTTGGCCTGCCTCTTTGGGGTACACATTTCTTTCAAAAATTTAGCATAGGCAGGGATGTATTTGATGGCATCTAGGAGGGGGATGTTTATCTCAACTTGACCAAATAAGTCCATAAGATTTTGTGAGAGGGCTCTGATTCCTTTTTCTTAGGAGGATTGGATTGCAGTGCTTAAGGGTAAGGAATGGGATTTGAATCATGTAATTTTTGGGTGTTTTCTTCTTCCTAAGTGGGGGGATGAGAGTTAATTTGCATAGGAATAATGGGGGTTTCATCAGGTTGTTGTGAAGGCCTAAGATTAGTTGTGGTTTTCCCACTTCTTAATGTAACTTCATCGCAGTTTGGCTATTCCTGGGACGAGGTTGGGGGGTCTATTGTTGATGGAAACTAGGTTGGTGCTGAGGTATTGAGTTAATGGGAGGCTAATTATTGTGGTTCTGATTTTGATATCCACCTGTATATTGGTTCCTTTGAGTGATAGGGTTGGGTATGGGCTAGGATGGTAAATGTCCTGCAGGTCTCTGGGTCGGAGTAACCACAACTTGATTATGGAGATTATTAATAACATGGGCAACTTCCGACATTTTACTTTGCATTCCTTGCATGGTTCTCATCATTTGGGCATTGATGTCTTCTTAAGATGGCCCAGGTTGATATAAAGTCTGATTTGGCCCATACCCTCCAAATGGGTTTTGTTTCTGATAAGGAACCAAGTTAGTCTAGGAGTGAGTCAGGCAATTCCTCCAATTTGAGTTGAAAGAATTTTTAAATTTCTCCTGGAGGGCAAAAATATTTTCAATGGGGAAATGATTTGGATGTGTGTAATTTTCTCGGTGAATCATAAAAAGCCTTGGAATATTGATTATACTCAGCAGGGGCAGTATTTAAATTATGTAAATTTTCTCTCCTTGGGATGTTACATGGGGTTAGACATGGAGCCTATGGAGCCTAGATGGGTGTGACAAGTCTTTCCTCAAATTTCTTCTGATTTATTTGCATCTGGTTGAGTCATTGGATAATCAATTGGAGATCATCTTAGGTAATGGGAATAGATTGAGTGCCTATCTCATGAATACCAAACTGCGGGTTTGATGTTCTACCAAAGGTGTTCATGGATGCCTGATTAAAGGAGTTTTCACTCATTTCCTCGAATAAATCATAGGCACTTTCGGCATCCTTATTTAAGAAGTTTCGCCACACGAGGCATCGACGAAACATTGAAGTTGTCTTCTAATCCACGATAGAAGATCTACACAAGCTGCCATAAGGGAATCTCGTGGTGCAGGCAACTTCTTAAGAGATCTTGGAATCGTTCCCAAGCATTATGTAGAGTCTCTCCAGATTTTTGTTGAAAGGTTGTAATAGATCTTCGCAGTGAATTAGGACGACCTATGAGGAAGAATTTCTTTAGGAAAGCAAATGTAAGCTGAGGCCATGTGGTAATGGGTATCAATGGTTCTAAACTAATAAGCGGCCGTATCCTTGAGAGATAATGGAAATAGCCGCACCAGCCAAAGATCTTCTCTTACATTGCGAGAACGGGTTATTTGCGCGAGGAGAGTGAGATCCTCAAGGTGGCTAAATAGGTCATCCTTAGGAAGGCCATGGAAGTGCTTAAGTAGGCTCAGAACTGCTGGTTTGATCTCGATGTCCCCTTCTAGAATTACCACCCTAAGTCTTTCCTCATAATTGGAAGGATCGTAGAAATCCTTAAGAGGAACGACAGGTTGCTAACAAAGTGGTGGGTTTTGCCCTTGGTTAGCTAGGTTTGTTACAGTCTTAGTCAACTGTTGTTGATTAGCTTGTAGCTGAGCCAGCTGCTCAGCTATCATGGAGTAGGGATTAGGCAAGGGGCTTGTTGTTGTTGTTGTGGCATCTCAGGAATAGGTATCTCCAAGGCGAGTAAATGGGGAATGATGAAATTAGCATGTTGGTCATATTGTGGGTTAGAGGCGGGTTGAGATGTGAATGTGGATGGGTTAGTGGACCTATCATTTTGGTTTTCCATTTTTTTATGTAAATGAGAGAAAAAATGAGGAAAAAGAGGTCATTTTGTGTGTGTGTGTCGAGGGAGGGTGCAAAATCAAGTGGTCCCTCCAAGTGTAGAGTTTAGGACTGCTGCCTGTGCAAATAATGGAAGAAATAGGGAGCAGAAAAGGGACAGATGAGAGAAGTGTGCAATCAAGCAACAAAATTCTAGACCTAATCCTTAAGGGTGACTCCCTAAAATGACCTAAGACTTGGTCTACCTAAGTAATAAGAAATCAATAGTGACTACTCGTTCCTTCAACAAATCTAGCTAAGCTGAATAAGGGGAGGGTTGGGCTTAAGCATGTCCTAGGGAAATCACAGGGGGCTTATATAAACCCACACCTGGTCGTTTGATATGGCCCCTCAGCCTGGCACCAGATATAGATGAAGAAATTAATACCAACTAAAGAAAACTTATGACGTAAGTAGCATGCCTAAGTGATGAAACCTTAGGGGTCAATTTGCTACAAATTTTTAATTAGATCCATGAGCTTAAAGTGCACAAGGAATATGATGGGCGTTGTTTGGAATAATGCCCGATTATTTCTTTTTCATGTGTGTGTGAATTGGGCGAGAAGTGGTTCCTAAACCAAATCAAAAGGATTTGCAAACAAGGATTTTTGAAGTGTTTTAGGATTTTAAATAAGATTTAATGTCTTTTATGATTCTCTCTTATTAATGATTCAAAAAAGGTTTTGAAGTTCCACACAATAATATCAATCAAGTTGTCGTTGGTGGAGGTAAATTCCTTTTAAAAAATTTGATGTGAGTAAAAGAGAATTAAAACCCTAATGTGAAGAATCTTATGTATGCAGCTCCTGAATATGAATCTCTTTTTCAAATCTTTAAGAGTGGTGATCCAAACAAAAAAACAACACCACTACTTGATATAAAATTAAACAAGGAATCCAAAAATGATTTTTTTGAGATTTTTGAAAGTCGTTTGATATTTTTTGGAATTTTTCTTTTCACTGGTGTCAAGAGTCAAAATTGATAGATTCGGGAAATTGATTATGCAGAAACCTCAAATGACCTCAAAAATTTTTTGAGAATTTTATATGTAGATAATTTCTCAAGGTTCCAAAATTATAAATTCTACCCAAATATGAGGAGCATAAAAATTAATAAAATTCACAGGTAGTAAGAAAATAAGGGCTGATCTCTATTCAGTCTGTGAATTTTTTAATTTTTTATATTCAACAAAATTGCTTGAAAAGTGGACTCAAGGTTCTTGACTCAAAAGGGCTTCTCTGGATGAAATTTGGTGATTTTAGAAAGCTCCTAAGTGCCCAAACCTAATTTTTGAAAATCAAGATAAAAGTCTAGATTTTCAAAATTTAGACACCAATAAGGCAAAGGTGTTGGAAAAGTGAAGCAAACAAGCAACAAAATGAATTTTAGGGTTCCACCTCCCTTAATTTTTCTTGTTTTCAATTTTTTTGATAATTTAAAGACATTTTTAAGAGATTTTGGCGATGATGAAAGAGATGGCCGAAGGTACTAACCAGAAGTATGCAGGAAGAAAAGAAACATGAAGCTTCCGCTCCAAGTGCTCCAAATCCCGCTCCCACTCCTAATTTGCACCCTGAATCAAAACAAACAAAATTTTGTGAAGACCTAATAAAGAAAGAGATAGATTAAATGTGTGACTAAGCCATGCCTCCCCAACAACGGTGCCACAAAGTGATGCGAAAGATACGTGTTTTGTTAACAATGCGTAATAGTGTCGTTGTACACGTAAATTCGCAATCAGCTTTTACAATTTACAAACCTAGATAGTAGATTATCTAGAGTCATCCAAGGAAGCCGAATCATTAATCACATGAAGAGGTTCTCTCTCTCTCTCGCCTCTCAAACTGCACTTGTCTTTTTGTATTTTTTATTTTGTTATTTTTAGGGTTTTCAGAAAATCGCACAAATACTTAAATTTATAAAACTTGAAATCGACGTGAGTCTGAGGTCGTTCGCAGGGAGCAATTAGGCAATTAATTCTATAATCACAATATCATGAATAATATGCCATTGAAATAGAAATGAGAATCAATAGATTTATCAGAAGAGTATCTCACAATGTCAAGGTGCAAAAAGAATATGCTAAAAATGGTGGTTTGAACCACCAATTTTATCCCTACAATTAAGCTCTAAGGATCTCAAATAATTCAACAATAATCTCAATCAAATATCATGAAGTAAATGTATCCACAGTAATCCCAAATCAGAACCAACACAAGCATCAAGTCAGACACCTTAACCAAATACCAGCAGAACCACGCAAGGCACAGTGGCCTTGCCTTGAACCTCAAAGGCACAACAGCTGCTATGCAAGGCGCAAGGGCCTTGCTAAGCCTGAAGAAGCTAAGCATTGAGAAAGGAGAGGGCACAAATCTCGAGACAGCAAAACCTCCTTTTCCTCAGCTTTCTTCTTTCTCAGACCAAGTCGGACCTGGATATCGGGTAAACAAATCCAATGCCCAGGCCTGCCAGCGTGCATGGCGGGTGAGGGCATGTGAGGGAGCACGTGTGAGTGCACGTGCGTTTGGGTGTGAGTGGGGACCTCACCCCCGTGCATTCGAAGGCAAGCAACTGGGATCACAAAAACAATTTAAGTGCTGTGGCTAATCTGAAATTACCCGATGTGGGACTATCTTGGTCCCTTTCTTCCGCGTGCTCAACTCCTGAAGGTCGTGAGGAATTGAGGAGTTGGAGATGCTCCTTCGGTCAATTGAAGCCCCAGGTGGGATTTTGGGATCTATCCACGTCGAGTGCAGGTTGCCGTAGAGGGGATGATGGTCAGAGGCAGGTGGGCAGTGACGGAGAAGATGGTGGCGAGGGCGGTTATCCGGCGAAGTCATACATGCATGAAAAATAGCCTCGTAGCCCTATCAGAGATGCTCAGAAGCCTCACCGTGTGAAGGCAAGTGTGATAGTGGTAGTTTTACGGTGCACGGTGCCCAATGGAGGGTTGTCGGTAAAGAATACGAGGGTGGAGGATGGGTTTGTTCAATGAAGAGGTGGAGAGTCTAAAACACCAAAGAGATTTAGGGCTTTTGAAGAGGAGGGTGAGGCGAAGCTTGTGGGAGTGGTCGTGTGGTGTTTGGAGGTGTGGAGGTCGTGCGAACTCGCTAGAGTTTCGCCGGCCATGGGGAAGATGAAGTGTGTGCAGGCGGTGCAATGGTTGAAAGTGAACGTAAGGTGGATGAAAGTGTAGTGGAGAAGTAGAGGAGGAGAGAAGAGAGACTTACAGAGGGGAAGAGTAGATGAGGGTGGCTGACTATAATGGGTCAGTGTCAAAGAAGGTGAGGGCGACAACTAGAGAGCGACGAGGTAGGAGAGGACAGAGGCGACCGGTCTTTGGCTGGACGCGGTCACGACGAAGAGTTGAAGAGGATAAGCTGGTCAATTTGACCATTGATCAACTCGACGAGAGGGACGAAGTAGCTCGCTGGAGTTCGAAAAGATGTCAACCAAAGGAGAGAAGAGGTGGGTGTTGATCTTTTCTATGCTAAACAGAATGACCTAGGCGAGGGGATCTTTTATAGGTCTTCAGGACGAGTTCTAAGCTTGGAAAGAAGCTTAGACTACTCATTTTTTTAGGGAGAAGAAAGCTCTGAAATCTAAAGTTTGTTGGAGCTCTAGAGCTAGATTTAAAGAACTTGATTGGGTGAGACTGATCGGGGATTACTTGAGGGTCAATCTCTCCAATTTTGGAGAGATTTAGCTCTGATTTGAGGGAGAAAATCTCCCTTGAATCTCAATTGAGAAGCTTTCATTCACACCAATGGCAGAAGGGACCAGTTTAAAGAAAACGATGAGAATTTGAGGGGGTAAATGCAATAAATCTGAAAGTTAGGGTCTTAAATGTCAGAAATAGAATTTTAAAGGGCTAAATTGCAAACTAGGTCAAGTTGAACTTTGATTGGGCCCAAATTTTGGTACCAACCTAATTTGAACCAAAGAAATCTAATGGTGATGTTAAGTTTCAGTTTTGATCATGTTTGACTAGGCAATTTGCATAAAAGCCCAAATTAGGGTAGAATTCCGTCTGAGACTCTATTCTAGGTCAAAATGAGTTCAAATGGTCAAAGCAAGGGTACCAAACCTCTTAGAATATTTTTATATGAAATTTATCCTGACCATAACCTCTTTAATTCAAGCGGGTCTGAAATTAGGGTTTTATGTGTTATGGTTCTCGAAAAGCGTGAAACCCTGTTTCTGTCTATATGAACCCACTCATTACACTTTAGTGCTCATTTGACCTTAATTTAACTCCTGACAAACCCCGTGGTTAATCTGTGCTTATGATGTACTGTTAAAATTATAGAATTAACCCTGGTTTCCTGTTCTCTTTTCAAATCAGAATATTATGGAATTATGACCCTCTGATGATTATGTAGGAGCTTTTATCAATCAAACCTACCTAGAAGTGGCTAGTTAGGACCTATGATGGTGTTCCCATCACTTAGGTCTAGGTGGTGTAGGTGGAATATACAAAGGGAGAAGAAGATGTTAATGCGGTAGTTAAGTGGTGTATATATAGGATGGGAAAGGGAGTGGTTATGGCATTTTTTCGAGGGCAATGAAGGGGTGCTTGGATATTTTTGGAGGGAAAAATCGGAGGGAAATGAAGAGGTGCCTTTGTTTTCCCTCCAAAAATACCTTCTAGAAGGTGTTGATTTTGGAGGGAAAAAAATGGAGGGTAGAGATGGGTTTTGATGGTGGATGTAGGGTGGTGATGGAAGGGATAGTTGGCACCAAAATGAAGTAGGAATAGGTGGCCTTTTTGGTGGAGCTTAGGTAGTAGGGTAGTAGGGTAGTATGATTTGGTGACATGGAGGTGGACTAGCTAAGCTAAGCTAGCTTAGCTAATAGATGAGTGGAAAAGGAGGCAGAGGGAGCTAGGGTTCAGAGGAGAGGAGTTGGAGGTAGCTGGAAAGAACTATACTGCAGCTGATGTCTACTGAGGCGAGCTGAAGTGGAGATCAATAGCTAGCTTAGATAGTTAGTTCTTTGCTAGCAGCTAAGCCAAGCTAATCAGAGCTGAGGTGAGTCGGGTCTGGTCTTCCCAGAGATTACCTAGCTAGCTGGAGTAGCTAGGTTAGGTCAAGTAGCTCGTCTCAACTAAGTTGAGCTAAGTTGAGCCTCCGGGAGCTGGACTTAAGCTGGCTTGAGCTGGTTGATGACTTCTTCAGTTGACTAGGTCTAACTAGTTGATGACAATAGCTAGTCCTAGTCAAGTTGAGCTCGCAGTGAATTGTTCTGAGCTGGAGGAGCTAGGATCAACTGTCTTGAGCTAGTTTGACCTGCCATCCAGTTGAGGTGAGCTGAATGGAGCTGAGGTGAACTAGCTTGAGCTACCATTTTGTTGAGATGAGATGAATGGAGCTAAGGATGAGTTGATCCAGCTAGAATAAGCTGGGATTCAGTTGGGATGAGCTGGATCTAGCTATGATCCAGCTAATATGGGCTTCTCCTTCATCTTCTACCTTCCAGAGTGCTAAGGCTTGTGGGATTTAACTGTCTGCCTATCCCTGGCACTCAGGCAAATGCATCAAAAGTGCAATAAAATGCACCGCATGCCTATCCTAAGTAAATGCCTAAATGTAGCCTGAAAACTCATTTGCGGAGTTAAAACCCTAAGATCTAGATCTATTTTAGGTCATAAGAATGATGATAAACTGGCATTATTTATCAATTCCCTAGTCTGCTTGTCTCTTTTCCTTTGGGCATGTAGACCAGAGGTTTGCTTGGATGGATGCAACCCTAATCTATAATGTCGAACAATTGGATTATCAAAGTGATTAGCTCTTATCCTAAGAAAATTAGGTTCTTGGTGATGATAGAGAATTTCAATTAACTTAGGGTGTTTATTCCCTCCTGGATCCAAGTCATAAAGGTCGTAGGGGTCCTGATAATAGTTTGGTGGCTTGATTAAAATGGGACCCCTAAAGTCAAAATTTCATTCTTTGATTTCATTTTTCTCAGGGGTAACTATTTATTTATCTGTCCAAAAATTTGATTCGAACAAAATGTTCTCCTCTTCCTCTGAAAGTTTAAAATCCAATGGTTCAGCTAACTCCATATTAGTTGTATCAACATATTTCGAGCTTGAGCTAGCTATGAAGGAATGCGTCTGATCGATCATGATTGGTTTGGGTGGGTCCAATTCAAGATCCTCCCAATCCTCAATCATGATTTCTCTATCTAATCACTCAAAACCATTGGATCTCAAAATCCTATTATTCATTTCTTTCAAATAAAATTCAATCATCAGGGATGAGCTTGTGATGGAGCTAACTTCATCATTTACCTCATGCTCCAATTCTTCCCGTTGCCTTTCCTCTAAATCCATGATGGGGTCCTCAAGTATTTCACAATCAAATAAGTCTAAGTCAGATTCCCCATCCTTAAATCTTGATGTCCCTATCATCAACTATTATCATTAAGCTCAGAGACATTGACCCCAATCTTCCCCTCCAAATTTTCAGATTCAACTTCATTTCTTTGGAGTGTTTCATCCTCATTTTCCACTTGTTTATGTTCCAAAGGATCCTCGATGCTTCCTGAAGGGTTGTCCAATAATGGGGGAGAATTGATAGTGGACTGCACTAGTCTTGGACAATTGGGTGTAGTCCAATCAATTATCATAGGGCCTTGTTCCATTATCTCCAAGAAAGAAGTCTCTTTCATCATTTTTTGTTGACTCTCTGCATCCAATTGTTGGAACATGTTAATCATTCTTTGTTTTATCTCAATCAATCTTTGCTTCTAGCTATACAGTCCACATGAATACTGCAAAGAGTTGACTGAGTGTCATTGGGTTTCCCTTGTGTTTCTTCCATATTGTACCCAACATTCAAATCAGGGTTGGGACGGTTGTTCGACGTGTAAATCACATTTTAAAAGATTATTTAGTTGTAGTATAGTGCAAAAATATGTCAACAAATAAATTTATAAAGACCGGTGAGTACCGGGTCGTTCGTAGGGAGGCAATCTCGATTTTTGCACAAGCCTTTCAATAAAAAAATTCTAACTAGATATATATATATATGTATATATGTATAAAGAGGCATTAGATATCCATAAGATCAAATTCATTACATTGATAAAGTTTTTCACAGTAAAAAGTTCTATGCAAAAAGTAGAGATAGATAGATAGAAACAGAGAAAGAGAGAGAGAGAGAGAGAAGGAGGTAGAGAGACTACGCTGCTTGTAGGATGCTTGTACGAGATGTGGCAGCACCTCAGATCCAGAGCATCGGGACGAAGGTCAGAGCAGAGTTGCAGAGGGAGAGCTTGGTCTGGAGGATGGAAGAGAGTTGTATCTAGATCATAGCAGGAGTTGATGGAAGAGATAAAGGGCCAAAATACCCTTTTTGCCCTCCATAAAAACTATAAAAGAAGGCCCAGGGCCCCCCAGTTGAAAAACAACTCCTACTATCAACTAGATCAACTCTTCCACCTTCCTCCAGACCAAAGCTCTCCCTCTGCAACTCTACTTCGACCTTCATCGCAGCGCTCTGGATCTGAGGTGCTACCGCATCTCGCACAAGTATATTACAAGCGGCGTCGCCTCTCTGCCTCCTTCTATCTCTCTCTCTCTCTCTACCTCTCTCTTTCTCTCTTGCTATCTATTTGTTTCTACTTTTTGCATAGCACTTTCTATCGTGAAAAACTCTTTATCAATGTAATGAAATTTGATCTTATGGATATCTGATGCCTCTTTATACATACATATATATATATATATCTAGTTAGAATTAGTTTTATTGAAAAGCTTCTGCAAAAATCGAGATTGCCTCCCTGCGAACGACCCGGTACTCATCGGCCTTTATAAATTTATTTGTCGATGTGTTTTCGCACTATATTGCAACTAAATAATCTTTTAAAATGTGATTTACGCACCAAACAAGTTGGTGTCGTTGCTGGGGAGGAAACAGAAATTTTTTAAGCTTTTCGATACGTATTTGAGATTTCTAACTTGCTATTTTTTCGTTGATTTCGTGTGTGTAGGAAACGAAGAAATCTGAACCAGACACGACAATGGAGAAAGTGCAGGTTTGAATCTCAGGTAAGTACCCATAGGTTAGATTAGTTATATTTCAAAAAAATTAGGATTTCCTTGAACCTTAGGATTAATTAGAATTTGTTTGCTTGTTGAAAAAAAAAATTCTCTCTTGATTTTCAGGCTGAAACAAAGTTTTATCTTAAAAATTCAATTCCCATAGATCCATATGTCCAAAAATTCTCAAATTTTTACTAGACATGGGTTTCAAAGTTAGGAACAACATATCCAAATGTCGTGCAAATAGGAGTTATAGAAAAATTTTAAACATTCATACAATGATCTGCTGTCAAAATAGTTATTATTCCTTATTTTTTGGAGTTCAAAATATCATAAGAATTTTTATATAACTCCGATTGACTTGAAATTTGTGGCACTAAATTTTTGAGATAATCAAGAATTGGGGAAAAATTTGAAAAACAAAATATTTCTTGTACGTTTGATCGCACGAATTATCAAATCATGAACTAGGGGTCAAAATAGGTTGGAAAACCCCCAATACACTTTAAATCAAAAGAAAATAGAAAACATGCATTAAAATTCTTGAAAAAATATTTTTTTGAGTAACTAGTTAGTGGTGCAATAGGACCAATTGATTGCATTTCTTGGGTCGCACCACTCATCTGATTTTTGGACTTAAAAGAATCATCTAGAACTATCTATGCTTAGGGTTTCACATTAAGAATAGAGTACACTTGCATCTCCATACTTAAAGGAAATCTATCAAACAAACTGGGATTTGTAAAAACTCTTGTGTGCCTCATCATAACCTTGATTGAAGAGATTTAATCAAGTGAACCCTAAAATTCACGAACACAAGCATTTGAATCCTAAAATTCACTTCATCATAAAAAAATTTGCTTGTTAACCCTTTGCCTACGTACTTCACATCTCTGAAATCAATCTTAAGGGCAAACACCCCTCTAACTGCCCATCATATTCCAAAAGCACATCAAACCCAAGCCTAAAACTGAGTAGACGTGCCCTAGGCAGGACTAATAGTCTTGGGGACTTGAAATTAGATTAGACTAAGGTCAAGGTCTTATCTACTTGGACCCACTAGTGACAAGAAAGGTCGGTGCAGTAATCGCGTTAAAACTTAGTGGTGTCCTGCCGTGTAGGGTGTCCTAGGGGATCCCACCCTTCTGACCATTCAAGTAATTCAAGGGTTGACCTAACCCAATCGTGTTTTCGGGAACTAGGATTAGGTCTATTTAGGGTTAACACTCTAAGGACCAGTTTGATTACTTGTATTGAAGGGGCAGGGGAATTCTCACGTCTGTCTTCTCTCTCTCAACTATTAACTTTCTTCTGGTACATGGATGCTAAAAGGTCTCTAAACCCTGATTTGGCACCACCTATAGAGAGTAAACTAAGGAGAAGACCTAATTTTTCTGAATACATTCCAATGACTAATTGCCATGAGGAAGAACTGATTGAGGAGGAAACCATGGGCCCATACTCTTTTGCCTCACACTATTCCTCCTTTTCTCCCTATCCCAAGCCTTCCCTTACTTCAACTTCTTCAGGATGGGAGAACTCTCTTCAACACCCGGGACTTGATTCCCTTGCCTACACCTCATATTCCCCGAGCATAGCTAGGCCTACCTTGAATCCCACACGAATCGCTAGATATCAAGGATCTCTACAACCTCAAAAGACACTCTCCATGTAGGACCAGCACCTAATTGGCATGACCAACTATCTTGACCGGTTTAACCAGACTCATCTCTCCCTGGATCAAGGATATGCCTTAGAATCCCAATACCTGGAATATCAATCCTATCCTCGAAATCACTTTGCAAATTATCCCAATTCCACCCAAACAACTTCACCTTCTCATTGGGATAACCCTACAACACCAAACCAAGGATATGATTCTTACCCTAGGTATTCAGATGATTGATATTCTGATTCAACTGAGGAAAGAATTCCTGGAAATTATTGTCCTCAGCTTGATCAAATCCCCGACCTTGGTGGTGATCCTAAGATCACCCAATTACTCCAAGTAGTCCAAGGGATGAGAGAAGCTAATAAAAGAAATACAGATAATCTAACAAAATAGCTCAATAGAATCCGGAAAGCAAAAGCTAATAAACCTGGTCCGAGTATGCCACCAGTTGGTGGTAAACCACTCAAGGTTGAGGATACAACCTTAAGTATGACATCTTATCCAATCCCAACCTCTACATACACTGAGCCCACCCACCAGACTCGTGATTATGTAGAACATACCCTTTTTGATATCCCAAAAACTAACTTTGAGGAGGAAGGCTTACTTGAGGAATTATATCTTGATTTAGGCCCTGAATTGCAACCATTATATTTTGAGGAGCCAATCCATGGTGGGCCGGAGTATGAGTCTTTTACGTTTAAAGACACACAATTGGACTATATGGATGATTTGGGAGAATCAGAGCAAGATCAAGAAAATAGAAAGATTAGGAACACTGACACTCCCAGCCAAGCACGGTTGGATGGCTCTAATGTCATCTTGTCTGAGGATTACCATGATAAGATGTGCTTAAATGATTCAATATCTGGATTTGGAGATACTAATCATTCTAAGATATCCCATATAAGATGTGCTTAAATGATTCAATATCTGGATTTGGAGATACTAATCATTCTAAGATATCCCATATAGAAGCCAAATCTACTGTCACTTCTCTTCCCATCCACCAGAGTTCTGAAGAAAAATCTGACCCTTATCCTCAACATCTTGAGATTGAACAAGGCAAATAATCCCCTTATGAAAAAGATGTTTAAGAAATTGTAAAATTACTGGGGATGACTTACAAAGATCTATCTGAGGAAGCTAAGAATTTAGCTGAATCATGGAATCCTGAGGAGTTTGACTTGACTGATGAAGAATAGAAAAACATTCCCTTAGAAGATGTAATTCAAGAGAAAAATAATTGGGATCGAATTCAAAAAGTCCACAGAACAAAAAGGATTTAAGATCTTGACTAATCTAAACCCTGATCTTACTCCCCCTGGGGAAATGTCTCTAAGGAAAAATTAATTAAAATAAGATTTGGGTGACTCGAATGAGACTTTTGATTACCCCAGGGATAAGATTGAGGATTCTGATAAGTCTGGAACTTTTAAGATGGACGACTGGATCTTATTTGACTCACCTACTCGACATCCATCCATACCTAACTTGACTTGCAAAGTGGTTTCCTATACCATTTCAGACTACACCACTCGAGTTCATCCTTTCAGGACCCATATGATTTATTCCCCACGAACCACCCTGTATCCACCTCTTCTACCTTCCTCATGCATCACTTTTTAGGGTTGCCACTATCTACTTTCCACTCTGGCACCTGCACTAATGTTTCTCTCTTTTGTAGCATCTGGCTACAATTAGTTTCAAGCCCATTCACTTTATTTTTCCAACCTTTTGGGCTTGGTATTCACCATCAGCTGATCCGCATTTGTGGATCCCTGATCCTTGCACTGCATGACCATATCTTCATTTTAATCCTAACTCAACCCATTAATCTGGTCATTCATTTTTTGGGTTTAGGTCCAACAAATGACGTTAAACTTAACGCTGGTTGGGAGGCAACCCAGTACTCTTTACAGGTAGCTCTGCATCCTTTGCATCCATGCTGACCTGGATTAACAAGAATAGTCAGGTGATAACCCCTTCTCTTGCTTATTATATTTTGATCTTCATGCATATATTTCAATGAGGACATTGTAATGAATAGGCATGGGGGGGTGGACATTGCATGCCTTATTTTTATGTCAAAAAAAAAATTGCATTTAGGCATAAAGAATTTTTATTAAGGTTTTATTAGATATTTATTCTTAAGTTGATTTCTAAGTTTAGAATCCAGTACAATTTCACATTTACACATAGAATTTGCAATGGATCCTCTGTGAAGACTGATAAGCATCTTTAGTTTGTCAAGAAGAAGTAGTACTTCTTCTCCTGAACCCTTGGACAGTAATTAGGGAGTCAAGAAAACTATCTTCTAACAGATCCACCAAACAAGTGTGAGGTGAGAGTAGAAAGTCTACTGGTGCTCTACAGCTAGTATGAGGAATCTTAAACTCTAGATAATGAGATAATATACTCAGAGTTAGGAATAGTTTTTGCTCTCGATTTCTGCATACAAGTTCTCAGTGCAATTATTTTGAGAGCCACCAAATAAGGCAAATACGCAAAGAGCGGGTTCTGATAAAATTAGGACTGAGGTGTATGGTCACGACCGTCCTCTACAGAATCCTCAGCTGAAGGAGAGTATTAATGTCAAGGTCAGAAATATGTTGTCCTATCCATTCCTTTCTCAGTGCCAAGAATAGGCACTTCCACCTAATAAGCCACCTGATATCCTCTTGAACACCCCTAATCCTGAATAATGTCTCGTAAATAAAAGTCGTATGTGATATTGCGTCGCATTAGTAGATGTCTGGATGCAAAAGAAGAAGAAGAAAAAAGAAAAAAAGAGGTATATATGTCTATGCGTATAAAAATATATATATAAGAGTAGAAAAGAAAGAAAGGAAAAGCAGAAAAGAAAAAAAAAATGAGTTTTTGAGTTAGAGCTTATTTCAAATGTAAGGAGGCAACAACACCTACCACCCTCATGATCCACCAAATACAGCCTTGACCTACTTTTCTGTATTTCTGGCCGCCTGAATACAAGCTAAGGAATTCTGACTTAGTCGTAGAGTTACCAGAACCTAATCAAAGTGTTAATGCCAAGAGTAACCACAAAATATATTGATAAATCTGGTGAGATTGTAAGCTCAAAAAGAAAGAAAAAAATAAGAAAAGATAAGAAAAAGAAAATGAAAGAGAGAGAAGGAGCACAAAGGAACTAAAGAGAGCACAGTTTCTCTGCCTCTCTTTGAGTCGAATTATTTAATAGTCTAGAAAGCTAGGTTCTAAAGCACTAGTCTATATGTAGCATCAGATGAGTGTGAGCCACCAAATACAAATCTACTTGACTCAGAAATCTTCTACTTAAGCCAAAAAAAAACCAGGGTTGAATTTACAGATTATCTTATAACCTCAAGGGAAGAAGTTTGTCTATCCCAATAGATTTTTACTAAGGGTCAAGTATGAGCTTTAGATGAGGATTGACTTTTCACTTGGATCCGTTGCATAGGCCACAACAAGACATTTTCACGATAATATGGATTTCTAAAGTTTTGGATGAAAACAAAAGAAATAAAACTCTAGTCAAACTCTTGATAAAAAAATTAGCCATCGCTTTTCATTTAGTTTTGCATTTGCTAGGGACTAGCAAGATTTAGGCATGGGGGTGTGATTGCATAAGAATCATGAAACCTAAAACACTTGAATTAAGCTAGATTCTAGCATAACTTTGGAATAATGCATTCATAGGCATCGTAATTTGCATAATGGTTAGTTTGATTAGCTGCATAGATAATATCGTCATTTTATGTACTAATGAGAGATGATTTCAATCGCAGATGATTCGAAGTCGTGGATGACAAATCACACTGGACAGATCTGATCAGAACAATGACGGGAGTGTAACGCTTCCGAAATCGTCTCGATCAGACAACGAGAGCATCGTGTGCAGTCCATAGAAGAATGGAGATCATGGAGACAAAGGACAAAGATCCAAGCCTCAGATGAAAGATCCAACCACACGGATGGATCCAAATCAACGATTGCATTCCAACGACATAAAAATCAACCCGATCAGAGGTCTACATCACCAGATACAAGGAAAAGAAGATGGACAGCAATGATGGCACCACGTGGCACCATCACAGCTGCCCCTCACTACCAGCCCATCTCTGAAGACCATCCCTCGCGCTCTCTCAACCATTGGATGGCCATCCAACGGTCCACGATGCATCCACGCCGATCATCTAAAGGCTAAGGATAACTAGATGCAAAGAGGAAACCTTAATAGAACACACGCATAGCACATTGGCTCACTCGCTTGCACTGGAAGCAAAGCACACGGGTTCAAGCCGCGCGATGCTCAAATCAAGAAAGAGTCATGTGCGGGCACTATTGCCTGTCAAATGATTATCAGCGCACGCAGGCACAGCCACGTGGCGCAACGAGGAGCGCCAGATGCTAACGTGCGATCCCACTCAATTTCTTAGACACGAAGGGTGCAGGCAATCTTTAAGTCATCCTATCTCACAAGGATGAGGAACTAAATTCAAATAGGCAGTCGCGCGTGAGGAGAGAAAAGAAGAGTGGGCGTTGGCGAGGAGCACACACAGCCGTCAGATCGAGATCAAATACTCCAGAGGCTACCACGTTGTTGAACGTGGAAAACTACGCGATCGAAGTTGGTTTTGAAAAACCTGTCATTGTAGTTCAAATTGTGAAGAAATCCGTCAAGAGATAAATTTATACCGAAATTCTAAGGATTCTGGATCGAACACAGGGAGGCTACATCGATCTAAAATCCATGATTTATATTTTTTGTGTTTTTGTTTGAAAATGAAATAATTACAACGGAATTGATATAAATAATAAGAGAGAGATAGAGAGAGAGAAAAAGAGAATAATCACTTAATATAATCAAAATACTTTTACAACTACAAAGCGTGAAATGATTACAACTAGAAAGTAGGAAATTCTATTCTAGAAAGTGATTAAAAAGAAGGGAGAGAGATGTTATCCTCCTCAACGAATGGTTGGAGGACGAGTCGAACGGAGCAATGCCTGGAAGATGGAGGACGGAGCAGGAAGAAGGACGAAGCAGGAAGAAACGAAACGAGGTAGCACGTCGTCGTCGTCGCAGGATCCACTTCCAGAATGGGGGCGAGAAAATTGGATTTAGCTCTAGAATAGCATCCCAGGTGTGGGACAAGATTTTCTTGAGCTTGGGAGAGGTAGAGAAGTGAAGGGATGAAGAAGAAGTGGAGGTTGGGTCTCCTTTTATAGTTGTAGGAATTGAGGTCAAATTTGTCATTTCAAGCTTAAAACATTAATATCAAGTCTTTAGTGACGAATTTATCCGTCACTAAAGGTCTGATCATGGCCGACGTGCACATGCTGCACGCGCCTCCCCGCCTTCCGCACTTAAAACGCCCGTGCACATCTTTCAAATCTTAGATTTCTCCTCGTACACCTTCGTCCGCGCCTTCACCAAGCACCTACGTGCGATCGGGTGTGCACGCTGTGCGTCAGATCACGCGTGCGCACTATTAGCTGAACCGCGCTGCCCGCAGCCGATCAGATGGTCGCAATTACTCGCCCACACGCTGCAGATGCGGAGTCAAAAGCGCGTCACACGCTCGTGCAACGCGCTCGACCGTTGTGCTGCAGCACTTACTTTGTCGCGGTTTTGATTTCAGCCGCGCGTGCTCGAGGTCGTTCGATCAAGATCCAACGGCCCAGATCGTATGTTGGAATTCCCTTGGAGATGCAGCGGTGGTCCTAAGGGCCGATTGGGCGGCTGGGATGGCACCACGTGGTTCCATCTTGGCCGTCCATCTTCTATGTGTTGTAGATGGTGCCACGGATGTCGAATTGAGCTAATTTTCATGTCGTTAGACTGCGATCATCGATTCGAACCCATCCATGCGATCGAATTTGTCGTCTGAAGTATAGATTGCACCACCTTGGCCCACGATCTTTAGGGTTTCTCGATCTCTATCTGGTGCTACGGATGTCCGATCAGGACGATCTTGGAGTCGTTGAACTCCAATCGTCGCCCTGATCAGATCTATACCATGGGATCTTCGATCCGAGGCCCCGATTAAAAATTACCCTTTCCCTGACCATAAAAGGAGATAATTACTATACAATTTATACAACTTGACCTAAATGCATGATTATACATGTTATGCAATATTTACAATGTATGATGCTAATATGACACTAAGAACATGCATTAATAGACATTTTTGGCTATTTAGACATATGCATATCACACCCGCATGTCTATCTTTTGCTAGTCCCTAGCAAAAACTACTTGCTATTTATAAAAAAAATTAGGTTGGATTACTCGGGCACAAATCATTTTCAACATTAAGAAATTTTTTACCTAAGACCTAAATTTTCAAAGATACAACAGTGCCCGGGTATCTACCAAAATGCAGACCACCTCACGCCCTCGCCTTATTCAAAGAAAGATCTCCTTTTTCTCTTCTTTTTCTTCTTTTCTAATTTTTTTGGATTTTTGAGTTTAGGGTTACAGAGTGGCATTCTATGGCCACTCAACCCACCCAAGACTTGATGAGAACCCTAAGTTCTAAGCATCTTTTTGTGAAAGTGATAGACTCGTTAATCGGCAATCAAAATAGACTTCAGGTTTCTACGCCCCTAGGTGACCTTAAAAAGAATTCTGGCTAAAGGTATATCTATACGACTGGTAGCTTTCTCCCTACTTTTCTTTTTATGGGGTCAACACAAGGGTGAATCCAGTGTATATCTCCCCGACTTATTCTACTTCTTCGCTTCTTCCTAAGTGTTTTAGGAATTTGACATGCATTTCTTGAGCTGGGTCCTGGACAACCTACCAATGGATTGTTACCCACGATAACTTGCCAGCCATACTCGTGTGGTGAAGTGTTTCTTATTTCTTTTGTTTTCTTTTTCTCCTTTTCTTTTTCTTTTTTTTTCTCTCTTTTTTTTGGACTTTCTTTTTCTTTTTTTTAAGTAGGTGGCTTCCCTGGTCTAAGATTTACCTAAAGGCAGCAAGAAAAGAATGGTCCAGTGGCTAGGCTCTAGACAACCTACCTATGGGCTGTTACCCACGATAACATGCCAGCCATACCACCCTAGAAGGATCATTAGCTACCCAATTTCCGATAAAACGGCCGAACAACAAGTCAGTGACAAATAGTGTGTAGATGCTTTAGACTTAGAGTTCCCTCAAATCAGAGGGCGGGTTGATAAGTCGTATACTTATCACCCAAACTTATTTAATGAAATTGAAATAGAATTCAGGATGGCTAGAACTCGATACACAAATCCATATTTTAGTGGATACCTAGGTTGATTAAGCCCAAAGACCGGAAGGGTCTTAGTGTTCAAATCCTACTGTAATATTTCCTAAGATTGAAAAGTCCTAATGCTCAAGTATTTCTTCCTAATTCAAATTTTTTTTATGTATATATAAGAAAACAAGTAGAATTTATAAGAATTCCACAGAGCTAACAAATTGATTCAGAAATGAATCCACCCCCTCATGCCTAACTGATGTAATGTCCGCATTGAGAATAAAAGACATGAAAGGAAGGTAGAATGTAGAAGATATCACCTGAATATGATGCTCGGGTAAGCTCTGAGTCAGACTGTACAACTGCTGAGTTTCATGTCATCAGCTAGGTAAAGTCCAACCAAAGAGATCACAACATGATGAGGGCAATCGTGTCTAAGACGGGTTCTGGAATAATACGGTCAATAAAAGGCTTTAGATGTTGACCGTTGACTTTGAATGAATTACTCGTCTTTGGATCAGAAATCTGAACAGCCCCATTTGGAAAAATCTGATCGATGATGAACGGGTCATTCCATTTTGACTTAAGTTTACCAGGAAAGAGATTAAGTCGAGAATCGAAGAGCCAGACCTTCTGATTCGACTCAAAGCTCTTACGAGATATCAATTGGTCATGAAGAGCTTTGGTTTGAGCCTTGTAGATCTTGACATTCTCGTATGTGTCATTTCTAAGCTCCTCCAACTCAGATAATTGGAGTTTCCTGGTCTTTCCGGCTAAACTTAAATCCATATTGCACTTCTTGATTGCCCAGAATGCCCTATGTTCAATTTCTACGGGTAAATGGCACACCTTTCCATACACCAGACGAAATGGTGACATGCCGATAGGCATTTTGTACGCCGTACGGTAGGCCCAAAGAGTGTCCTCAAGCTTTTGAGTCCAGTCTTTACGATCAGGTCTAACCGTCTTTTGAAGAATATTCTTGATCTCCCGATTGGAGATCTCAGCCTGTTTATTCGTCTAAGGATGGTAAGGTGTGGAGATTCTATGTTTTACCCCGTATTTTGCCAATAAATTATGAAATTGGGCATTAGTGAAGTGAGAACCACCATCACTGATGATGGCCCTTGGAATCCTGAACTGGTTGAAGATGTTCTTCTTAATGAAATTGATGACCTCCTTATGGTCATTGGTTCGGATAGGAATGGCCTCGATCCATTTAGACATGTAATCAACAGTGACGAGAATGTACTGATATCCAAATGAAGGGAGGAAAGGTCCCATAAAATCAATGCCCCAAACATCGAAGATTTCAACGGGAAGAATTGGGTTTAGGGGCATCATGTCTTTCTTGGTCAAGCTCCCAAGTGACTGGCATCGGGAACACGACCTTGAGAATTCCTGGGCATCCTTGAATAAAGATGACCAAAAGAATCCAGATTGCAAAATTTTTGCAGCCGTCTTTTTCCCGGAGAAATGTCCACCACACGCAGATGCATGGCAGAAGTTGAGTATACTTTTGAATTCACCCTCCGGAACACATCGGCGAATAATCTGATCAGAGCTGATGCGATACAGTTCAGGGTCCTCCCAGAAGTAGTATTTGGCCTTAGATTTGAGTCTATGTCATTGTTGCTTGATCCAATCCTGAGGGATTTGACCAACGGCCAAATAGTTTACGATGTCTGCAAACCATGGAGTTTGGACAACTGAAACTGTAAGGATAATCTCATCCAGAAAAGTATCAACAATCGGAATATCCGGACAAGAAGAATCACTTAGGAGTCTCAAAAGATGATCCGCTACCACATTCTGTGCCCTGGATTTATCCTTAATTTCAAGATCAAATTCTTGATGTAAAAGAATCCATCGAATAAGCTGGGGTTTGGCATCCTTTTTGACCAAGAGATGTCTCAAGGCCGAGCGGTCGGTATAAATTATGACATGAGACCCTAAGAGATAAGCCCTGAATTTTTCCAAAGCAAATACTATAGCTAGTAATTCCTTCTCAGTAATAATGTAATTCCTCTGGGGCTCATCCAGAGTTTTACTAGTGTAGTAGATGACAGAGGGCTTCCTATCAATTTTTTGACCCAAAATAGCCCCTACCACGTAATCAAAAGCATCGCTCATGATCTCAAATGGAGCTGTCCAAACTAGTGGTTGCAACACCGGAGCACAAGTGACTACCATTTTAAGAAAATCAAATGCCTTACAACATGATTTGTTGAAATCAAATGGCGTATCTTTGGCGAGAAGGTTGCTCAGAGGGCGAGCAACCTTAGAAAAGTCCTTGATGAACCTCCTATAGAATCCCACATGACCAAGAAATGTTCGAATTTGTTTGACAGATGTGGGAGGAGGAAGTTTAGAGATAGCATCAACCTTAGCTTTCTCAACTTCGATACCCCGTTCAAAGATTACATGACCCAAGATGATGCCTTCTTGTGTCAAGAAATGACTCGTTTCCCAGCTAAGGACCAGTCTTGTTTTGATGCATCTTTTAAGAATCATTTCAAGATTAGCCAAACAAGAATCAAACGATTCTCCGAAAATAGAGAAATCGTCCATGAAGACTTCCATAAACTCTCCACCATGACAGAGAATATGGCCAACATACACCTTTGAAAAGTCACAGGTGCATTGCATAAGCCGAATGGCATCCTACAGAAAGCAAAGGTTCCGTAGGGACAGGTGAAAGTCATTTTTTCCTGATCCTCGGAATGGATAGGAACTTGATTGTATCTCGAGTAACCATCAAGGAAACAAAAGTACTTCTGCCCGGCTAGTCTTTCAAGGATTTGATCGATAAAGGGCAAAAGGAAATGATCTTTTTTCGTGGCTGTGTTCAGCTTCCTATAATCAATACAAACTCTCCAAGAGGAAGCTGAACGAGTTGTGACAAATTCTCCTTTCTCGTTAGTCACAATGGTAATCTCGGCTTTCTTGGGAACAATTTGCACATGACTTGCCCAAGGACTATCAGAGATCGGATAAATGATTCCTGCATCGAGCCACTTGATAATTTCCTTCTTGACCACTTCTTACATATTAGGGTTTAATATCCTTTGCATTTAGCGAGAAGGGCGGGATCCATCTTCCAAAAATATTCTGTGATTGCAGTAAGATGGCTCGATGCCCCTAAGGTCATGAATGGTCCAACCAATTGCCTCCTTGTGTTCCTTTAAGACCTTGATCAATTTAATCTCCTGCTTCTTAGTTAACCTAACACTGATAATCACAGGGAGCATCTTTTGAGGTCCCAAAAACTGATATTTCAAATTCTCAGGCAATGGTTTTAGTTCAAGCTGAGGCGAGTTTTGGATTGAAGGTAAGGATGTTGCTGATGAAGATTCATCAAGAGAAAGAAGTTGAAAGTGAATAAAATCAATAACCTCTTCAGAATATGGCAGGTTTGCTACAGAGGGTTGCAGTTCAGATCTATCACAACAGGAGGAACTTTCAATTACAGAAATCGCCATACAAGTTTCAATATTCAAGCTATCTTCCTCAAGTTCCTCTATAAATCCACAATCCTTAAATTTGTTAATCACCTTAAAAATATCCAATTTCAATTTCTGATCCCCAAAGGAGATTTCCATGCTACCTCTTTCACAGTTGATATTGGCCTTTGTGGTAGATAGGAACAAGCGCCCCAAAATGATGGGCGTGTTCCTCAAATTTTCAGGTACATCCATGTCAAGGACAATGAAATCTACAAGAAATAGAAATCCTTAACCATAACAATAACATCTTCAATAACGCCTCGCAGATTTGTGACCGAACGATCCGCTAACTACAACGTTACTAAAGTCGGCCGAAGTTCACCTAATCTGAACTTCTCGTAAAGAGAAGTCAGAATTAGGTTAATAGATGCACCTAGATCCAAAAGTGCTCTATCAAAAGTGTAATCTCCGATGACACAAGAAATCAAAGGAGCACCTGGATCTCTCTTTTTCTGAGGGAGTTGATGCAGGATAACAAAACTAGCTTGCTCGGAGAGTACCACCTTCCTCGGAACAGATTCTCTCGACTTATGCATCTATGTGCATAAATCCTTCAAAAATTTAGCGTAAGCCAGTATGTGTTTGATAGCATAGAGGAGCGGGATATTGATCTCGACATTCTTGAATATGTTCAAGAGCTCCTCGTTACTATCAACAGGCTTCTTCTTCCTAGGTTTAATCAAGGCCTCAGGAAATGGAACATGAGTTAGATCTTTGGAATCAGGTTCCTGAACCTTGATTTCTTCTTCGGAGCTCTCTTTTCTCTCCTCAGATTTTCCAAGATCAGAATAGTGCAGTTGTGGATCCCAAGTTTGTTTTCCACTCCTCAAAGTAATTGAATTAGTAGATGCATATAGGTTTAGGTCTTGGGGAGGGGTAGGAAAGATTGGAAGGACTTCATTAGCCAAAAACCTTTGATTTGAGGAAGAAGCAGAAAAGGAAGGACCCTGCTCAACCACCTAAGCATGTGCGTGCGGGTCCCTCTAATTCCCGTGCCCTTGGGCATGATTGCCCGGATTTTGGATATTTTGTGGGTTGGGTAAGGGTTGAGATGGTAGAGATCTGAGTTGACGAGAATTAGCAATGAACCCATTTTGCAAGTTGTCCGACGAGGTTTTCATTGGCTACATGAGCTGGAGCATAGATCCTTGCATTTCTACCATCTGTCGGTTCAAATCAGCCTGCCCTACAGGTTGACAGGCATTCCAAGATGGCTAATTGACCTGATTCGGGTGCAGCTGAGTGTAAACATGACCCTAACCCACTAGTCTTTGCGAAGCATAATTGTTGGGTCGGAATTGGGTCTGCTACCTCGGGTTTTTCCAGGAGAAGTTAGGGTGGTTCTTCCAACCTGGATTATGAGCATTGGAACAAGGGTTGGATCTAACATTCTCCTGTACAGCATAGACATCCTCATAGGGTGAGGATGGAGAGAAAGAAAGGGAGGGATCAGAGAAACTGGGATCAAAGGCCCCAGTTTGGAACCCGTTGGGTTCCGAATAATGTTGACTCACAGGTTGAACCGTATCAAGTTGATTCACGAACTCCCGTCCAGAAGGAGCTCGCAACAAATGGAATCCCAAATTCTAAGATTGAGTGGATCGAGAATTGTTCATTGAATTTATAGCCATCCACTCCTCCATCCTTTTAGTAACCAAGTCCACCGTATCTAGTTTATTACAAATCAATAACATATCGAATGAACGAAAGTCGTGCATTTCATTAACATTCGATCTAGGTTGTTGGGATCAGTTAAAAGTATCCATGGAGGCATGATTGATTGAATTCTCTCTCATCTCCTCAAACAAATCATGCAAGATATCTACACCTTTGTTGAGCAAATTGCTTCCGCAAGAAGCGTCCACGTGATTTCTGAGTTGCTCAGTCAACCCGTGGTAGAAGATCTGCATGAGTTGCCATTTCGGCACCTTGTGGTGTGGACACCTCCGCAATAAGTCGTGGAATCGCTCCCAGGCAACAAAAAATTGCTCCCCCAGCTGCTGGGTGAAGGTAGTAATTGCCCGTCTCAAAGCATTGGTACGTCCGACAGGGAAGAATTTCTTCAGGAAGGCCGATTTCAAATCATTCCAAATTGCAATTGGCCTTCCTATAGTCTTGTACCAATGAGCAGCTTTATCCCTAAGAGAGTGGGGAAAGAGCCTCACGATCATCTACTTCTTATTCACGTTTCGTGCCTTGGTGGTCTGGACCAAAGTGGTCAAGTCCTTCAAGTGCTAAAACAAGTCTTCAGAGCCAAGCCCATGGAAATGTTTGATCAGGCTTAACATCTGGGGCTTGATTTCTACATCCTTGGTAGGAATCTAGATGCCAGGACGTTCCCCGTAATTTGAAGGATCGAAAAAATCCTTCAAGGGCTGAGCGCCCTACATTCTCTAGAATCATTCTTGCATTCTCTGCATCAGTTCCAGCTGCCTTTGAAATACCTCCTATGGATTCTGAGGCAGAGGAGGCTATTTGTAACGACCCGATTCCTAAATCCCTATGAGACACGAGAATCGGACCGACTCCACTAATCCCAAGACCTAGTCGTCCAACGAGAAAGTAACCAAAAGAGCAGTAAAATAAACCACATTCAGCATGAATATAACTAGCAGTAACAAAATACAGCAGTAAGAAAAGGAAATACTACAGTATACACCACCACAATAGAAGGGGAATAAACATGTACATAACATAAAGTTTCAATAAATAAAGTACAGGGAGTAACAAAGAAAACTACTCACTATAGTGGAAGAAAAGTACAGAAAGCACAACAGGTAACCCTACTGGACCCTACTAGGCCCAGCATCCTCTGCAGCCAATGACCCTGGCTGCTCAACACCTGGTCCTGAAAAGTAACGAGGGTAACACGTCAGCGAAACGCTGAGTAGAGTGGCAACTAAAAGCTAAAGAAGCAGTAGAGTGTACAGTAGCTGTTATATTTTTACTTTCTTTATTTATGTCTTTCTATTATTTCACGATTGATTTATTTCTCAGATCCTTCACTTGATCTCGAATGTTCCTCCTGGGAACGATCTTGATTGCAGTCTTTTCTGAAAAGTAGAAGTAACACGTGGTGCTCTCCTGGCCGAGAGAGTCCCCCGGGGTGGTCCTACCCTCAGTCAACCACCCCAAGGTCGCTGACAGACGTAACGGTGACTACGGCACGCGCGATAAGCACACGGGTAGCTACCCCGCACTGGCACGCGGTCAGTCGTTTCCGTTAACGGGTGCGCTCAAAACACAGCACGGAACCAGTATAGGGCAGAGCCCTCTCAGTAACAGGGGTCCAACCCCTCCACAGTCCGCGCACCCTCGCCTGACTACCCTGGTTTGTCTAGTGGGCCTAACAAGTCGGTGTAGGAGGCTAGCAGAACCCCAAGGCCCGTGGGGTAGCTAGTGCTCTCCCTACACTGGTAGCTCTCCTCGGTACTGCGTACGCGAGGGCCAGCAAGTCGATGTACAATGGCCAAACCCACCTCGGTCTCAACCTAAGGGTGGCAAGCTCCCCTCTACACTAAGAGGTAATGTGTGCTCTCTTTGGTACCACGTACTCGAGAGACAACACACTTTCACATTTCACTTTCTCAGTTCCCTTCTATTCTCTTTTCCAGGAGTTCTACTCCTAACTCCCCATAGGGTTCGTGTTCTTTTTGTTTGGCCATTTTAGGTTTCACCGTTCTAGTTTTACGTTCATACAACCAATATTCTCAATCATATTTATTCATTCATAACAGGCAGCTATTAAATCAATTTACAGGCAGCTATTATTTCCTTTCCACTTTTCCAAGACTGCAATATTTATATATTCCACTAGTTTTGCAGTCCTAGGATTCATGCCGTACCCTAGGATCTATCATTCAATCTAGTTTTCCAGTCCTAGGATTCATGCAATACCTTAGGATCTATCATTCAATCTAGTTTCTCAGTCCTAGGGTTCATGCAATGCCCTAGACTCTATTAATTGTTCCACAATTGTAACAAATTATGTTAAATAAATTAAAAGCCACTCTACCAGCGAAACCGGGAGTACTGGGGGCATGGTCAGCAATCCCGCGAGCCTCCGCAACCCCCAAGACTGCAAAGGGACGGGGTCCTAACACAATGATCAATCACAAGGAGTTTCTCAGAATGGTATACAATCACTGTAAACGGGTAGAGGAATTTATTCTGGAAAGAACGAAACTCGAAACGCGGAAAACGGACTCCGAACGGGCCCTAAACGGGTCAAAAACGACGAAACTGTCCAAAATCAGACGTCTGGAAACTCTTCCAGACGTCTTAAAAGGTGGAACATCTGGCCTTGGTTTCCAGACGTCCGATTGTCACCCCGAACGTCTAGAGGTTCTCTCCGTCGTCTGGCACTGCGGCCAGACGTCTGATTCACGTGGGATGGCGACCCTCGCGCCCTCCCGAGCAGGACCTGCGCACACAAACACCGGCTCTCAGCACGACGGAACGCAGAAGAAGTCGTTGCGGATGGCTACATAGCTGTACACGCGCAAAAAGGAGAAGATATGAAATATCTTACCTGCCAGACATCTGGACAGTCCTCCAGACATCTCCGACATCGTCTGGACGTAAGTCCAAACGTCTGATTCTGGAAAGATTTCCAGAACCAGGGCCCTATTCGCTCTCCGCCCACGACGCACGGCCACGCCGCGCCCCGTCCACCTATTGTTCGAGCTACAGCAGCCCCTCCGCGACACCCCACGCCTGTCGCTCCCCCGCCAGCCGGCTTTAGCTGCCCCGGCAAGCTCGCACCTCCGTGGTCGAGCTTCTTCTTCCTCTCGCAACACTCCCTCCCGCACGCCGCTGCAGCCACTACTGCACCCTCGCTTGCTCGCTCGCTCGCAGGGGGAAGGAGAAGAGAAGACGGTGGAGTAGGGGTGAGGGAGAGGGGGAGTGCTCTTATAGGGCAGCTGCGGGAAGAGAGAGAAGGAAAGCGGCGCCTGCAGGGAGAGAAAATGAAGGTTGCGTGCGTGCGCAAACGCGAAGCCGTACGCCAAAAAAATTTATTACCAGACGTCTGGGAAGGGTTCCAGACGTCTGGCCAGACGTCTTAAACTGCTTTTGACGCCCATGATCGTAACAATATAACAAACTCAAAGGAAGTTTCGTCCTCGAAACTTGCACTAACTAGGGTGCGGAAAGAACAAAATATATAGATAACAAACTCAAAGAGGACCGAAGCCGGTCCGAAAAGACTTACCCGTGAAAAGTTTCGGGTACTGCTCCCGCATTGCCGCCTCAGGCTCCCAGGTAGCCTCCTTGTACCGCTGGCTCCTCCACAAAACCTTTACCAGGGGTACTTACTTTCGTCACAAACTACGGACGGCTCTATCAAGAATCTGTACTAGCCGCTCGGGGTAGGTCAGGTCGTCGCCCACCTCGACGCTCTCATGACTCAGGACGTGACTGGGATCGGTGACGTACCTCCTAAGGTTGGATACGTGGAACACGTCGTGTACACCAGAAAGCTGAGGAGGGAGGGCAAGCCTGTAAGCAACGGGTCCAACCCGCTCCAGGACCTCAAAGGGCCCCACGAACCTCGACGAGAGCTTCCCTCTCACCCCAAACCGCTGCAGGCCCTTCATGGGCGAAACACGAAGGAAGACGTTGTTGGTGCTAGAGCACCACGATCATTTATTTTGATGATAACAAAACACGTGTTATTTAACATTTGCAATTTGAGTCCTAGATTTCAGGTCAATTGCAAATGAAGACGTGTTTAGACGGAACTCGAGCTCGCATCCAGGACGGATTGGAGGAGCTTGACGGAAAATAGAGGAGGTTCGCGTGGAGCGAAAGATTGGAGATGGAAGACAAGAAGAATAGGATAGATTCTTTTTTATCCTTTCATGTATCTCTTGTATTTATTTTCTTGCTCTTTATTTTCCTTAGACATTATGTTAAAGAGCCTCAAAGAACCCTAACAGTAGTCCTAGGAACACCTGCACAACCCTAGGATACGTAGGTTTTCTGTAGAACACTTAGAAAACCAATATAGGGTTAAAACTGACTTTCCAGACGTCTAATTCACGAATCAGACGTCTGATAAAGGATTTTAAGACGTCTGACTGTTGTTTCAGACGTCTGATAACTGTTAGGCTGGACATAGTTACTTCTGTCTGATGAATTCAGACGTCCAGACCTTATACCAGACGTCTTAGGAGACGTCTGATGACTTTGCCAGACGTCCAGTTAGTGGACCGTTGGCTGGCTTAGAAGACACTCAAGAATATGACCGTTAGAGCCTTATCAGACGTCCATAGGACTTCACAGACGTCTGATAAATGACCGTTTTGCCTCGGCTGACCCAAAATCTCTTCTCAGAGATTTTCTAGCCGTTGCAACGTTTGGAAATCAATTCCCACGGAAAAAGTAGGTTTCCAGACGTCCAGACTTAGTGCCAAACGTCCTCTATGTCGTCTGATGGACTTGTACAAAAACCCTGTTTAGATCTGATACAAGTCAGGGAGAAACCCGCATAGAATCAGACGTCTGACCTTGGAATCAGACGTCTTAAAGTGGCCTTCCAGACGTCTGATGCCAGAGTTAGACGTCTGATAACCCTGTGAAGTGTAATCATTGTCCTGATTTCGGCCTGATTCTCTTGGGCTTTGCACCCAACGGCTATGGAAGCTTTTCCAAGCCTTCCAAAGCCTTCCTAAGGCCTCTATAAATAGAGGGGAGCCTTTGCAACACAAAAACACACAAGATACACACTAAGAGAAACAAGAGACACACCTAAGCAACTTAGTTCCACTCTTTTGTGTCCAATTGAGGCCCTTGCTCTCCAAGCTCTAGTTTCATTCTCTTGAGAGCATCAAGCCTTCGCGCGCCCGCTCTCCCGCTGTTGATAACGAGAGCGACGTAGCGCCGTCGCGTGGCACACGCACCGCGTCATCATCGACGCACTCCTTGCAAAGGGGAGTTTCCTATTTCCTATAGAAGCTAGGTTTAATTTTGTTGGCTCTATAGGACTGTTGTTTATTCTATCTTTGTATTTTGGTTGGGTATTCGCTTTGCGAATTCCCGTCTCCTTCGTGGGACAAAATCCTTCTCGTGGAGAGAAGGGGTTGAGGAACGCTACCCTCGTACTTGTAGCGTGGTTGTATTGAGGTTGAATCACCCTCGTTCAAAGTGATTCGGTTAGTGGATTTGATCAACTAGGTTGATCGGAAAATCCTAACTCGAGAGGGTTAGGTGGTGGTTTTCACCCGGTTTGGGTTTCCACCTAAAAATCTTTGTGTACATTGTGCGATTGCTTATTTTTTTGAGATTGCTTTATATTTTTATTTCCGCAATTTTATTACGTCACCCCTCCTGGTAGAAGGGAACCTTCAGACGTGGTCCCCAACCTCAAACTGCACCTCTCAGCGTCTCCGATCCACATAGCTCTTCTGCCTGCTCCTGACAGTGCGGAGTCGCCTGTGGATCTGCTCAACTACCTCCTGACTCTGCCGGATCAACCTGGGGCCAACCTCCCACTTGGTCCCCATCTCAACCCAACTCAAGGGGGCCGTACACCTCCGTCCGTACAGAGACTCGTAGGGAGCCATGCTGATGCTCGAGTGATAACTGTTGTTGTATGCAAACTCTGCCAGGGGCAAGTGCTCCTCCCAAGAGCCCCTCCAATCCAATACACAGGCACGCAAAAGGTCCTCAAGTGTCTGTATCGTGCGCTCAAACTGTCCGTCCGTCTGGGGGTGGTAAGCTGTACTGAATCTCAATCGTGTCCCCAGGGCCTGCTGAAACTCAGCCCAAAACTGGGACGTAAAGCGGGTATCCCGATCGGATTGATCTCCCGCGGAATCTGTGTAGACGTACCACGTCGCGAATATACCTCTCTGCCAACTGTGCTGGTCCTAAAGTGATTCGGATCAGCAAGAATCGTGTTGTCTTCGTCAGTCTATCCACAATTACCCAGACTGTGTCGTGTCCTCGCTAGGTAGCAGGTAAGCCCACCAATAAGTCCATGGTGATGCTCTCCCACTTCCACTCCGGCACTGGAAGCGGCTGTAGCGGCCCTGCAGGCCTCTTATGCTCGGCTTTCACCTGCTGGCACACTAAACACTGCTGCACAAATTCACCCACATCCCGCTTCATCCCCCTCCACCAAAACTCGTGTCTCCGATCATGGTACATCTTCGTGTTTCCATGATGTATGGTGAATCTGGAACCGTGTGCCTCAGTCAGGAGCTCTCTCAACAGCTCCTCCTCTCTGGGAACGCACAAACGTCCCCTTAGGCACAGCACCTGGTCTGTGAAAGAGAAGTCCCCTGGGTCTCCCGATAGTACTCTGTCGAGCAGGGACTGCAAGTATGGATCGACCATCTGTCCTGTGATGATGCTGTCTATCAACTCTGGCCTAGTCTGTCGTGTCACAGTCACTGCCCCACAGTGTCCCCGTAACTCTAGGGGTCGCCAACTGCCCATCTCCTCCAAAAGGCTCCAACTCTGTAACTGTAAACTGGCCAAGTGTGCGGGCGCCTTCCGGCTCAAGGCGTCAGCCACCACGTTGGCCTTCCCCGGGTGGTAGGAAATGCTACAGTCATAGTCCTTCAGGAGCTCCAACCAACGTCTCTGTCTCATGTTGAGCTCCTTCTGATCAAAAAGGTATCTGAGGCTCTTGTGATCTGTAAAAATCTCGAAGGTCTCACCGTACAAGTAGTGCCTCCAGGTCTTCAATGCGAAGACAACAACTGCCAACTCCAGGTCGTGGAAAGGGTAGGTATGCTCATGGGGCTACAATTTCCGCGAAGCGTAAGCGACAACGTGACCCCTCTACATGAGCACACCCCCTAAACCCTGCAAGGAGGCGTCCGTGTACACAACGAACCCGCCACTACTATCAGGGATGGTGAGCACGGGAGCCGAAGTCAACCTCTCCTTCAGCTCCTGAAAACACGCCTCACAGGCGTCTATCCAAGTGAAGGGCACGTCCTTCCGGGTCAATTGTGTCATAGGACATGCAATCTATGAAAAACCCCTGATGAACCGTCTGTAGTAGCCTGCCAGTCCTAGGAAACTGTGAATCTCAATGACTGTACGCAGTCTCTCCCACCTGAGCACTGCCTCGACCTTGGCTGGGTCCGCCGCCAAGCCATCTCCAGAGATCACATGACCTAAGAAGGTCACCTCCCTCAACCAGAACTC
Organism: Thalassia testudinum; assembly: GCA_037157565.1. Lineage (NCBI taxonomy): Eukaryota > Viridiplantae > Streptophyta > Magnoliopsida > Alismatales > Hydrocharitaceae > Thalassia > Thalassia testudinum. The sequence continues at coordinate 34,247,775 of JAZHRO010000035.1, read as the reverse complement.
ACACTTGCAGTATTTGGCGTACAGCCTATGCCGCCTCAGTGTGTCTAGAACCATCCGCAAGTGTTGTCCGTGCTGTGTCTGATCTCGAGAGTAGATGAGTACATCATCAATGAATACCACCACGAACTGGTCCAAGTACGGTCTAAACACCCGGTTCATCAGGTCCATGAAAGCAGCGGGGGCAATGGTTTGCCCAAACGGCATGACCAAAAACTTGTAGTGTCGGTACCGGGTGCGAAAAACTGTCTTGGAGACGTCTGCCTCCCTGATCCTCAACTGGCGGTATCCAGACCTCAGGTCAATCTTGGAGAACACTGTGGCACCTCGCAACTGGTCAAACAAGTCGTCGATCCTCGACAGCGGATATCTGTTCTTGATGGTGACCCTATTCAGCTGTCGGTAGTCCACACAAAGGCGTAGGGTACCATCCTTCTTCTTCACAAATAGTACCAATGCTCCCCAGGGAGACGCACTGGGCCTCACAAAGCCCTTCTCCAAAAGATCCTGCAACTGAGACTTGAGCTCTCGCAGCTCAAGCGGTGCCATCCTATATGGTGCGGTGGAGATGGGGCTGGTCCCTGGTACTAGTGAGATCTCAAACTCGATCTCACGCTCGGGCGGTAGTCCTGGTAACTCGTCTGGAAACACGTCAGAGTACTCTCTGACCACCGGGATGCTCTAGAAGTCTGCCACAGGGCTGGGCTCTGCCACCACACAAGCTAGGAAGCCCTCACACCCCTTGCTCAAAAGTCTCGCCGCCCGAAGTGCCGAAATGCACCTGAAGCCTCTGTCCACTAGCTGTCCGTGAAACTCGAAAGAAGGCAACTCCGGTATGGAGAAGACGATCTTCCTCTCAAAACAGTCCACCAAAGCGTGGTAAGCGGATAGCCAGTCCATCCCCAGAATTACGCCAAAGTCCTCCATCTGTATCATAATCAGGTCAGCTGGCAGACTATGTCCCCCGACCCTAACCTCGCAACCCGTGTACACCTCCTCGGCCACAAACAGCTGACCACTCGGACCTCTGATTACGAACGGATTCTCTAACAGCGTATAGTCCTGGCCCAAACTAACTGCGAAACTGGCTGCGATAAACGAGTGCGTAGCGTCAGAATCGAAAAGTGTGTAAACGAGTCTGCCGGAAACTGAAACCATACCTGCCACCACCGATCTCGAAGCTCTGGCATCCCTGTGTGTCAGGGCATTGATACGCCTTTCAGCACTAGGTGCGGACGAAGCAGCCACACTCTGCGTCGGACGGGTAGGTGCTGGCCGGTACCCTCCTCGTGACTGCTGTCCTCCTCCTTGCGCCTAGGAACCGCGGCCTCCTGCGCGCCCTCCAGTGCTCGGTGCGGGAAGCATCTGCTGACCTCCTGCCCTAGACGGGCAGTCCCTCCTGATGTGGCCCGGCTGGCCACACTGGAAGCAGAGGGGAACCCGACTCCCACCCTCGTGGGTCCCTGCTGTCGGCTGGGCGGGGGTCCGATGCTGGCGAATGGCCCCTGTCAAGGGCCCCCAAAGGCCACTGATGGCCCTGCAAAACGTGACGGCTCTCCTGCGGATGCCACGTGCCTCCTCTCTCACCGGTCCTGTGAAAAGTCTGGCTGGAAGGGCCACTTCCACCCACCGTCAGTGTCTCGTGCGAACGGGTTGGTCTCCTCGTAGGTCATAGCTGCCTCCACCACCTTCGAAAACGTAGGCAGCTTCAGGGGTTTGACATACCCCCGAATCGCAGGCCGGAGCCCCACGGTGAAGCTCCAAAGGCGCTCCTCCTCGGTGGCTACCGCTGTCGCTGCAAAGCGGGACAGCTCCAGAAAACGCGTGCGGTACGCGCTCACGGTCATCGTCCCCTGGCGGAGAGTGTGGAACTCCCGCCTCCTCTGGTCCTGCCACGTCTGGGGAAAGTACTGCTCGCAGAAGAGGGTGACGAACCGATCCCAGGTCGGCTCGACCCTCTCCTGTCCCCTGACCACCCTCCACCACTTGTGTGCCGCACTCTCCAACTGGTACGTGGCGAAGGCCACGAGGCATTCCACCGGGGGGCGAAGGGTGTCGAAAATCTTATCGAGCTTCTCGAGCTAATCCTCTGCCTCGGTCGGGTCCTCATCCCCCTTGAAGGAGGGGGGCTTCAGCTTCCAGAACCACCCGAAGAGCTCGAAGTGGCGCTGCAGTGGAGATGTTGGTGCACCTCCAGGCAAAGGTGCCTCGTGTACAAAAGTGTCGGAGGAAGGTGGGGGCGGTGGCGACCCATCCCCTCCCCCGAGTCCAGCGCTGCGTCCGTCGTGTGGTCCCACAGAGGACTCCCCCTCCGCAGCCCCAGGGTGAGGCGCTTGGGGCAGAGGGTGGAGCTCCTCTCGCACAATGTCCCGTATCAGCTGGGCGAGGTCCTGGGCCTGGATGCTCGGGAGCAGTGGCAGGTCCACGGAGGCGTCGACAATGGCACGCCCACCTCGCCGACCTTGTCCTCGGCCGCACCCGTGGCCCGCCTCGCCAGTCCCGTGACGAGGCATCTCCTGCAAGGAGACGCGAAACCAAACGGAAACACGTCAATATGGAATGAGATCTAACGAAAACGTCTAAGAGCTCATGTGAAAAGATATGTTGTGGTGGCTACTCTAGTTACAGACATGTGAATTGGTTATTTTCCAGTCAATTGATTTACTTCTCGGGACGACCTTGCTCTGATACCATCTTGTAACGACCCGATTCCCAAGTCCCTACGAGACACGAGAACCGGACCGACTTGACTAATCCCAAGACCTAGTCGTCCAACGAGGAAGTAACCAAAAGAGCAGTAAAATAAACCACATTCAGCATGAATATAACTAGCAGTAACAAAATACAGCAGTAAGACAAGGAACTACTACAGTATATACCACCACAACAGTAGAACAACAATTATAACATAACTTGAAGCTACAAGTAAAGAAGTACAGAGAGTAACAAGAACTACTCACTACAGTGGAACAAAAGGGGTACAAAAAGAACTGCGGTAACTCTACTGGACCCTACTCGGCCCAGCGTCCTCTGCAACCGCTGACCCTGGCTGCTCAACACCTGGCCCTGAAAAGTAACGAGTGTAACACGTCAGCGAAAACGCTGAGTAGAGTGGCAGCTAAAAACTAAAGAAGCAGTAGGGTGTACAGTAGCTATTGTATTTTACAGTAGCTAAAGAAGCAGTAAGCTGCCCTCCTCCTCGTGCCTGGGAACCGCGGCCTCCTACGCGCCCTCCAGTGCTCGGCGCGGGAAGTATCTGCTGACCACCTACCCTAGACGGCCAGTCCCTCCTGATGTGGCCCGGCTGGCCACACTGGTAGCAGAGGGGAACCCGACTCCTGCCCTCAGTGGGTCCCTGCTGTTGGCTGGGCGAGGGTCCGATGCTGGCGACTGGCCCCTGTCGAGGGCCCCCAAAGGCCACTGATGGTCCTGCAAAACGTGACGGCTCTCCTATGGACGCCACGTGTCTCCTCTCTGGACGGCCAGGGGAAAAGTCTGGCTGGAAGGGCCTCTTCCACCCACCGTTAGTGTCTCGCAAGGATGGGTTGGTCTCCTCGTAGGTCATAGCTGCCTCCACCACCCTCGAAAACGTAGGCAGCTTCAGGGGTTTGACATACCCCCTAATCGCAGGCCGGAGCCCCTCGGTGAACCTCCAAAGGCGTTCCTCCTCCGTGGCTACCGCTGTCGCTGCAAAGTGGGACAGCTCCAGAAAACGCGTGCGGTACGCGCTCACGGTCATCGTCCCTTGGCGGAGAGTGTGGAACTCCCGTCGCCTCTGGTCCTGCCACATCTGGGGAAAGTACTGCTCGCAGAAGAGGGTGACGAACCGGTCCCAGGTCGGCTCGTCCCTCTCCTGTCCCCTGACCACCCTCCACCACCTGTGTGCCACACTCGCCAGCTGGTACGTGGCAACGGCCACACGGCACTACACCGGGGGAGAAGGGTGTCGAAAATCTTCTCAAGCTGCTCGAGCCAGTCCTCTGCCTCAGTCGGGTCCTCATCCCCTTTGAAGGAGGGGGGCTTCAGCTTCCGGAACTGCCCGAAGAGCTCGAAGTGGCGCTGCAGTGAAGATGCTGGTGCACCTCCAGGTAAAGGTGCCTCGTGCACAGAAGTGTCGGAGGAAGGTGGGGGCGGTGGCGGCCCATCCCCTCCCCTGTGTCCAGCGCCGCGTCCATCGTGTAGTCCCACAGAGGACTCCCCCTCTGCAGCCCCAGGGAGAGGCGCTCGGGGCGGTGGGTGGAGCTCCTCTCGCACAATATCCCATATCAGCTGGGCGAGGTCCTGGGCCTGAATGCCCGGGAGCAGTGGCTGGTCCACTGAGCCATCAACAGCAGCACGCCCACCTCGCCGACCTCGTCCTTGGCCGCGCCCGCGGCCCGCCTCGCTAGTCCCGTAACGAGGCATTTCCTACAAGGAGATGCGAAACAGAGCGGAAAACATCAATATGGAATGATATCTAATGAAAAAGTCTAAGAGCTCATGTCAAAAGAAATGTTGTGGTGGCTACTCTAGTCACAGACATGTGAATTGGTTATTTTCCAGTCAGTTGGTTCACTTCTCGGGACAACCTTGCTCTGATACCATCTTGTAACGACCCGATTCCCGAATCCCTACGAGACACGAGAATCGAATCGACTCCACTAATCCCAAGACCTAATCATCCAATGAGAAAGTAACCAAAAGAGCAGTAAAATAAACTACATTCAGCATGAATATAACTAGCAGTAACAAAATACAGCAGTAAGAAAAGGAAATACTACAGTATACACCACCACAACAGAAAGGGAATAAACATGTACATAACATAAAGTTTCGATAAATAAAGTATAGGGAGTAACAAAGAAAACTACTCACTATAGTGGAAGAAAAGTACAGAAAGCACAACAGGTAACCCTACTGGACCCTACTAGGCCCAGCGTCCTCTGCAGCCGCTGACCCTGGCTGCTCAACACCTGGTCCTGAAAAGTAACGAGGGTAACACGTCAGCAAAACGCTGAGTAGAGTGACAACTAAAAGCTAAAGAAGCAGTAGAGTGTACAGTAGCTGTTATATTTTTACTTTCTTTATTTACGTCTTTCTATTATTTCACGATTGATTTATTTCTCAGATTCTTCACTTGATCTCGAATGATCCTCCTGGGAACGATCTTGATTGCAGTCTTTTCCGAAAAGTAGAAGTAACACGTGGTGCTCTCCTGGCCGAGAGAGTCCCCCGTGGTGGTCCTACCCTCAGTCAACCACCCCAAGGTCGCTGACAGACGTAACGGTGACTACGACACGCGCAATAAGCGCATGGGTAGCTACCCCGCACTGGCACGCAGTCAGTCGTTTCCGTTAATGGATGCGCTCAAAACACAGCACGGAACCAGTATAGGGTAGAGCCCTCTCAGTAACAGGGGTCCAACCCCTCCACAGTCCGCGCACCCTCGCCTGACTACCCTAGTTTGCCCAGTGGGCTTAACAAGTCGGTGAAGGAGGCTAGCAGAACCCCGGGGCCCGTAGGGTAGCTAGTGCTCTCCCTACACTAGTAGCTCTCCTTGGTACTGTGTACGCGAGGGCCAGCAAGTCGGTGTACAGTGGCAAAACCCACCCCGGTCTCAACTTAAGGGCGGCAAGCTCCCCTCTACACTAAGAGGTAATGTGTGCTCTCTTTGGTACCATGTACCCGAGAGACAACACACTTCCACGTTTCACTTTCTCAGCTCCCTTCTATTCTCTTTTCCAGGAGTTCTACTCCTAATTCCCCGTAGGGTTCGTGTTCTTTTTGTTTGGCCATTTTAGGTTTCACCGTTCCAGTGTTACGTTCATACAATCCATATTCTCAATCATATTTATTCATTCATAGCAGGAAGCTGTTAAATCAATTTACAGGCAGCTATTATTTCCTTTCCACTTTTCCAAGACTGCATTATTTATATATTCCACTAGTTTCCCAGTTGTAACGAGCGCGTGCCCCAGATGCCTTTTAAGACGTCTGGGAGGTGGCCCAGACGTCGGACCAGACGCCTGGGATCACATCCAGACGTCTGACCAGACGTCCGGGATCGTTTACAGACGTCTGGAGAACAGTTATGTTCGCACGGGAGATTCGTCTGCGCGCCTGTGCGCGCAGACCTGCGATTCCTCTCTCTCTCCCTCTGCGGCTGCAGGCGCGCTGCGACCACCTTCTCTCTCCTCCTCGCGCGGCCTTAAAAGGGCGCGCCTCCCCTCCCGTCTCCACCATCTCCTCCTTCTTCTCCTGCCTGTGCGCGAGAGCGAGCGGACGCGAGGGCGCAGCGGCAGCGGCAGCCGCAGTGAGCGCGGAGGAGGTGCGGCGTGCGAGGGCGGGGCTCTGCCGTGAGGGCGAGCTCGCCGGAGCGGCTTGGCCGGCCGGCGGAGGGTGCAGGGGGCGCGGAGCGACGCGGAGAGGGACCTGCTGCGGGCTGAGCAGCAGACGCGCGAGGTGCGACGCGGGCGGCGTCGCGAGCGGAGGCCGAGCAGGGTTCTGATTCTGGAAAAATTTCCAGAATCAGACGTCTGGGTTGATAGCCAGACGGCAAGGTCGACGTCTGTAAGATCATACAGACGTCTGAAAGGTGAGTTTCCGCTTTCTTCTTCCTTCTTGTCGACTGACCGTACTGAGGGAGGGGGGTTGGCTGTGCGCAGGTTCGCTGATTCGCCATCCTTTGCGAATCAGACGTCTGGAAGTTGTACCAGACGGCGGGAGTGATCTACAGACGTCCGTGTGGACCATCGGACGTCTGGGGTATAGGACAGACGTCCCCGCAGACTTCTGGACGTCCGGGGAACCAAGCTGAACAGGTAATTCTCTGATCCATCGTTTAAGACGTCTGGAAGGAGTTCCAGACGTCTGATTTTGCACAGTATTGTCTTTCTCGACCCGTTTAGGGCCCGTTTGGGCTCCGTTTTCCGCGATTCGAGTTGCGTTCGTTTCAGAATTAATTCTTCTACCCGCCTACAGTAGCTATACACTGTTCTGAGACACTCCTTGTGTTTGATCCTTGTGATAGGACCTCGTTCGGTTGCAGTCTTGAGAGTCGCGGAGGCACGCGGGATTCCCGATCACGCCCCCACTACTCCCGTTGTACCTGGTAGAGTGGCTTTAAGTATTAATAAAATCTGTTAAAGTATGGAACCATAACTAGAACCTAGGGCATTGCATGAATCCTAGGAATGAGAAATATATGGAATGATAGCTCCTAGGTGTTGCATGAATCCTAAGGCCGGAAAACTAGATTGTATGATAGATCCTAGGATATGGCATGAATCCTAGGGTGGAAAAACTAGTGGAATGTATATTACTGCAGTCTTGGAAAATTGGAAAGGAATACATAAAGCTGCCTGTAAATTTAATTAACAGCTGCCTGTTATGAATAAAGAAACATGTTTGAGATCATGGATTTTGAGAATGTGAATCTGGAAAGTGAAACATATGATGTTCTGAGATAAAGAGCTGGAACCCTACGGGGAACTAGGAGTGGAACTCCTGGAAAGAAAAAGGAATGGAACTGAGATGTAGTTTGTACTGTCTCTTGGGTACGCAGTACCAAGGGAAGTACCTGTACCTGTTTAGTGCAGAGTGGGGCCAGCCGCCCCAGGGACCCGGGGTTAGGATTGGCCGCTCTGTACCGACTTGTTGGCCCTCATGTACGTAGTACCGAGGAGAGCTACTAGTGTTAGGAGAGTACTAGCTACCCCACGGGCCCCGGGGTTCTGCTAGCCTCCTTCACCGACTTGTTAGGCCCACTAGGGCAAACCAGGGTAGTCAGGCGAGGGTGCGCGGACTGTGGAGGGGCAAGGCCCCGGTTTGGTTACTGTGGAGGGGTTGGACCCCTGTTACTGAGAGGGCTCTGCCCTGGTTCCGTGCTGTGCTTTGGGCGCACCCATTAACGGAAACGACTGACCGCGTGCCAGTGCGGGCTAGCTACCTGTGCGTTTATCGCGTGTGCCGTAGTCACCGTTACGTCTGTCAGTGACCTTGGGGTGGTTGACTGAGGGTAGGATCACCACGGGGGACTCTCCAGGCCAGGAGAGCACCACGTGCTACTTCTACTTTTGGAAAAGATTGCAATCAAGATCGTTCCCACGAGGACATTCGAGATCAAGTAAAGGATCTGAGAAATAAATGAAATAGTGAGAAAAATTGAAAGATGTGAATAAAGGAAGTAATAGAACATAACAGCTACTGTACACTCTACTGTTTCCTTTAGTTAGTTTGCCACTCTACTCAGCGTTTTGCTGACGTGTTACACTCGTTACTTTTTTCAGGACCAGGTGTTGAGCAGCCAGGGTCGGCGGCTGCAGAGGACGCTGGGTCGAGTAGGGTCCAGTAGAGTTACCACAGCTTTTGTACCCCTTTTTGTTTCTGTTCTAGTGAGTAGTTTTTGTTTCCGCTGTACCTTCTTTACCTGCAGTTCTTATTATATGATAAATGCTGTTTTACTGTTGTGGTGGTACCTACTGTAGTAGTTTCTTTCCTTACTGCTGTACTTTCTTACTGTTAGTTATATTCATGCTGAATGTGGTTTATTTTACTGTCTTTTGGTTACTTCCTCGTTGGACGACTAGGTCTTGGGATTAGTCGAGTCGGTCCGGTTCTCGTGTCTCGTAGGGACTCGGGAACCGGGTCGTTACACCAGTCCTAGGATTCATGCCGTACCCTAGGATCTATCATTCAATCTAGTTTTCCAGTCCTAGGATTCATGCAATACCATAGGATCTATCATTCAATCTAGTTTCTCAGTCCTAGGGTTCATGCAATGCCCTAGACTCTATTAATTGTTCCATAATTGTAACAAATTATGTTAAATAAATTAAAAGCCACTCTACCAGCTAAACCGGGAGTACTGGGGGCATGGACAGCAATCCCGCATGCCTCCGCAACCCCCAAGACTACAACGGAACAGGGTCCTAACACGAGGAGTTTCTCAGAACGGTATATAATCACTGTAAACGGGTAGAGGAATTTATTCTAGAAAAAATGAAACTCAAAACGCGGAAAACGGACTCCGAACGGGCCCTAAATGGGTCAAAAACTACGAAACTGTCCAAAATCAGATGTCTGGAACCTCTTCCAGACATCTTAAAAGGTGGGTCAGGTCGTACCTCAGTTCTACGCAGTCCTTCAGACGTCCAAAAGCCCGCTGGAACGTCTGGCCTTGGTTTCCAGATGTCCGATTGTCACCCCGAATGTCTGGAGGTTCTCTCCATCGTCTGGCATTGCAGCCAGACATCTGATTCACGTGGGATGGCGACCCTCGCACCCCCCGAGCAGGACCTGCGCACACAAACACCAGCTCTCAGCACGACGGAACGCAGAAGAAGTAGCGGCGGACGGCTGCATGGTCGTACACGCGCAAAAAGGAGAAGATATGAAATATCTTACCTGTCAGACGTCTGGACAGTCCTCCAGACGTCTCCGACGTCGTCTGGACGTAAGTCCAGACGTCTGATTCTGGAAAAATTTCCAGAACCAGGGCCTGATTCGCTCTCCGCCCGTGATGCACGGCCGCGCCGCGCCCCATCCGCATGCTGTCCGAGCTGCAGTAGCCCCTCCGCGACACCCCACGCCTGCTGCTCCCCCGCCGGCCGGCTCTAGCTGCCCCGGCAAGCTCGCACCTCCGTGGTCGAGCTTCTTCTTCCTCTCGCAACACTCCCTCCCACACGCCCGCTGCAGCCACTGCTGCGCCCTCGCTTGCTCGCTCGCTCGCAGGGGGAAGGAGAAGAGAAGACGGTGGAGTAGGGGTGAGGGAGAGGGGGAGTGCTCTTATACGGCAGCCGCGGGAAGAGAGAGAAGGAAAGCGGCACCTGCAGGGAGAGAAAATGAAGGCTGCGTGCGTGCGCAGACGCGAAGCCGTACGCTGAAAAAATTTATTACCAGACGTCTGGGAAGGGTTCCAGACGTCTTAAACTGCTTTTGACGCCCATGATCGTAACACTGTTGATCAGCCACGGGATCAATTTGGCCAAAATCCAATCTACGCCTCCTAGAATACTCTAGTGGTCCTTCCAATCGGGGATTCAATGACCTCCTTCCCAGAATAAACTAGGAAAAGGTCAGAAGGACTGGGGATAAGAACCCTGTAGCATAACAAAACAAGCCTGTCCTTAAGTGGGGTAGCCTAATGATCTTCAGACTCTCAGAATCCACTGTAAGATTATAAACGATTTACTCTACTTGCGTCTGCTCAATCCAACCAGTTAAAAGGAGGGACTGGGGAGAAGGTTCTTCCTTCAGCTTGTGCCTCCGGTTCTTTGTGTACCCCCCAGCCACAGTCGTTTGACGCTACTCCCCTAGCTAGACATCAGATTGATTAGTACAAGTAGGTTAATCATAAACAATCTCAGACTAGATCCTGAAGAGAGAATCAGTCCTTAAAGCCAACGTCTACTTGATTTTATTTAGACCTGGGATTGTAGTGCTTATGGAATGTGGTAGACCTTAAAATGGGTTGTGCCCTTAATAATCAATTGAGTATGTGTGAGTGCATGCACAACCAGGGTTTTCAAACAAGATTATTTGTGATGAGTAGATTTTAAGGTTCAAATCTTGCTTAAGTAGCTTTTAGGGTTTGAAATTAGGTTTAATTCAATAAAGTTCGAGGCAAACCAGATTTTCAAGCATGGGTGAAGATCACTTTCCTTTTGAATATAAAGTAGAGTGTCTGGTATGAACCTAAACTGAAAACCCTAAGGGGAAGCAACTTGGTGAGTTGATTTTAGGTCAGGTGGTGCTACCCAAATAACTCAAACAATTGGCCAAGATTGCACCACTGAGTTAGGCACACAAAATGATTAACCTACACTGTTTTCTACTCTTTTATATGTTGATTTGTGTGTACTAGTTCCATAGATCAGAATCTGGTTGAGTAGAAGAAAATCAATTAGGCTAAGTGCCTTGAATGTGGGTGTATGTAGTGTGTATGTTGAATTATCCCACAAGAAATATCTTTTTGTTGATTTTTTTATATGCGGGTGAGATGAATGTGAGTGAAAATCCAAGCAACCAAACTAACCTAGTATTTATGCAAACACCTAGGTTAATTGGAATTTGAATTAATGTGGTGAATTGGAATCTATAGAGGAGAAGAATGGGGAGCACTTACAGTTGTCTTCAACTGCATTTTACTCTAATCTACCGCTTGAAAATTCCCTGTCAAGGTACCTGCAAAACAATAGACAAGAAATAAAGCAAGTTAGAAAATAATAAACTGCACGAAATGCGGAAAGAAAATCGAAAATCGTTGCCTCCCCAGCAATGGTGCCAAAATGTTGAACATGGAAAACTACGTGATCAACATTGGTTTCAAAAAACCCATCATTGTAGTTCGAATTGCGAAGAAATCCGTCAATAGATAAATTTATGCCGAAATTTTAAGAATTTCGGGTCGAACACAAAGAGGCTACACCGATCTAAAATCCGCGATTTATATTTTTGCTTATTTTTGTTTGAAAATGAAATAATTACAATGGAATTGATATAAACAATAAGAGAGAGATAGAGACAGAAAAAAGGAGAACAATCACGTAATATAAACAGAATGTTCTTACAACTACAAAGCGGGAAATGATTACAACTAGAAAGTAGAAAATTATATTCTAGAAAGCGATTAAAAAGAAGGGAGAGAGATGTTATCCTCCTCGATGAATGCTTGGAGGACGAGCCGAACGGAGCGACGTCTGGAAGATGGAGGACGGAGCGAGGAGGATGAAGCAGGAAGAAACGGGAATGAGGCAGCACGTCATCGTCGTCGCGGGATCCACTTCCATAGTGGGGGTGAGAAAATTGGATTTAGCTTTAGAATAGCATCCCGGGTGTGGGACAAGCTTTTCTTGAGCTTGGGAGAGGTAGAGAAGTGAAGGAAGGGATGAAGAAGTGGAGGTCGAGTCTCCTTTTATAGTTGTAGGAATCGAAGTCAAATTTCTCATTTCAAGCTTAAAACATTAATATCAGGTCTTTAGTGACAGATTTATCTGCCACTAAAGGTCTGATCGTGGCCAACATGCGCACGCCACACGCGCCTCCTCGCCTTCCACGTTAAAAATGCCCGCATACGTCTTTCAAATCTTAGCCGTCCGACCGTGAGATCGGTCCGCTTAGATTTCTCCTCGCACACCTTCGTCTGCGCCTTCACCGCACACCTGCGTGCGATCGGGCATGCGCGTTGTGCGTCAGATTGCGCGTGCGCACTATTAGCTGATCCACGTTGCCTACATCCGATCACACGGTCACGATTACTGGCCCGCACGCCGCGGATGTGGAGTCGAACGCGCATAGCGCGCTCGCGCAACGCACTCAACCGCTGTGCTATGGCGCTTACTTTATCATGGTTTTGATTTTAGGCATGCGTGCTCGCGGCCGTTGGATCAAGATCCAACCGCCCAGATCGTGCGTTGAAAGTCCTTTAGAGATGCAGCGACGGTCTTGAGGGCCGATTGGGCGGTTGGGATGGCACCATGTGGCACCATCCTGGCCGTCCATCTTCTGCGTGTTGTAAATGGTGCCACAGATGTCGGATTGAACCGATTTTCACACTGTTAGGCTGCGATCATCGATTCGAACCATCCGTGCGATCGAATTTGTCGTCTGAAGTATAGATTGGCACCATCTTGGCCCTTGATCTTTAGGGTTCCTCGGTCTCTATCTGGTAATCAGGGTGATCTTAGAGTCGTTGAACTCCAATCATCGCCCTGATCAAATCCGTACAGTTGGATCTTCGATCCAAAGCCCCAATTAAAAATTGCCCTTTCCCTGACTATAAAAGGAGACAATTACTGTACAATTAATACAACTTGACCTAAATGCATGATTATGCATGTTATGCAATATTTACAGTATATGATGCTAATATGACACTAAGAATATGCATTAATAGACATTTTTGGCTATTTAGATGTATGCACATCACCACATGTCGCCACCAGGTTTAATCTGCGCGATGAACGTGCGTTGGAGGCTATTTTAAGGCCAGATCTGATCCGTAGATCTCCCGATCGATGGATCTGATTGCCCAGGAGTTGTTACATGAGATAGAGGGCTAAAATACCCTTTTTACCCTCCATGAAAACTATAAAAGAAGACCTAGGGCCCCCCAGTTGAAAGAAAACTCCTACTATCAACTAGATCAACTCTTCCACCTTCCTCTAGACCAAAGCTCTCCCTCTGCAACTCTGCTCCGACCTTCATCCTAACACTCTGGATATGAGGTGTTGCCGCATCTCGCACAAGCATCCTACAAGCGGCATCATCTCTCTACCTCCTTCTATCTATCTATCTATCTATCTCTCTCTCTTGCTATCTATTTGTCTCTACATTTTGCATAGCAATTTCTACTATGAAAAACTCTTTATCAATGTAATGGAATTTGATCTTATGGATATCTGATGCCTCTTTATATATATATACATATATAAATACTTGTTAAAACTAGTTTTATTGAAAAGCTTCTATTAAAATTGAGATTGCCTCCTTGCGAACAACCAGGTACTCACCGGTTTTTATAAATTTATTTGTCGACGTGTTTTTGTGCTATACTACAACTAAATAATCTTTTAAAATGTGATTTATGCGCCAAAAAAGTTGAAAATTTTCTATAACAAGTGCTTATTTAGTTGTAGTATAGCGCGAAAACATATCGACAAATAAATTTATAAAGACCGGTGAGTACTGTGCATGGAGGCAATCTTGATTTTTGTAGAAGCTTTTCAATAAAACTAATTCTAACTAGATATATATATGTATATATGTATAAAGAGGCATCAGATATCCATAAGATCAAATTTCATTACATTGATAAAGAGTTTTTCACAGTAGAAAGTGCTATACAAAAAGTAGAGATAGATAGATAGCATGAGAGAAAGAGAGAGGTAGAGAGAGAGAGATAGAAGGAGGCAGAGAGACGACGTCGCTTGTTGGATGCTTGTGCGAGATGTGGCAGCACCTCAAATCCAGAGCATCGAGATAAAGGTCGGAGCAGAGTTGCAGAGGGAGAGCTTTGGTCTGGAGGAAGGTGGAAGAGCTAATCTAGTTGATAGTAGGAGTTGTATTTCAACAGGGGGACCTTAGGCCTTCTTTAATAGCTTTTATGGAGGATAAAAAGGGTATCTTGGCCCTCTATCTCATGTAACAACTCCTAGGCAATCAGATTTGTCGATCAGGAGATCCACGGATCAGATTTGGCCTCAAAATAGCCTCCAACACACCTTCATCGGGCAGATTGAACCTGGTGGCAACACATGGCAGCCTCTGGAGCATTTGATCATGATCTGATGGCTGTGTGCGCTCCTCGCCAATGCCCGCTCTTCATTTCTCTCTTCACGCATGCCCGCCTATTCAAATTTAGCACCTCATCCTTGTGAGATCGGACAACTTAAAGATTGCCAGCACCCTTCGCATCTAAGAAAATGCATGGGATCGCACGTGGGATCCCACGTTAGCATCGGCCGCTCCTTGTAGCGCCACGTGGTCGTGCCTACATGCACCAATCTCCATCCGACGGGAAATAGCGCCCGTGCGTGACTCTTTCCTGATTTGAGCGTAGTGCGGCTTGAACCCGCAAGCTTCTCTTCCAGCGCAAGCGCATGAGCCAACGCACTACGCGTGTGTTCTGTTAAGGTTTCTTCTTTGCGTCTAGTTATCCTTAGCCGTTGGATGGTCGGCGTGGATGCATCGTGGACCATTGGATCTCCATCCAATAGTTGAGAGCGGGCAAGGGATGGTCTTCAGAGATGGGCCAGCAGTGAGGGGTGGCTGTGATGGCGCCACATGGCACCATCATGGCTATCCATCTTCTTTTCCTTGTATTTGGTGATGTTGACCTCTGATCAGGTCTATGGACTACACACGATGCTCTGGTTGTCTAATCAAGACGATTTCAGAAGTGTTGGACTCCCTGTCTTTCTAATCAGATCTATCTGGTCTGATCTGTCATCTGCGGCTTCAAATCATCTGCAATTAAAATCATCTCTCATTGGTATATAAAATGATGATATTATCAATGCATCTAATCAAACTAACCATTATACAAATTACGATGCCTATGAATGCATTATTCCTAAGTTATGCTAGAATCTAGTTTAATTCAGGTGTTTTAGGTTGCATGATTGCTGTGCAATCAAGGGTATAGGTGAGAATGTGCATTAAGGCCTATACTGGGGTTTAAGTTCTTGGGTGGGTCCTCTATTCTATCATTTTTAGGGTCCAATTCCTCAAGAAGCACCATTTTTTGTTTAATCCTACTCTAGAATAATTGAGGTTTTAACTCCTTCCAGTCGAATTCTTCTTCAAGGGTCCAAAGCAGGGGATAATCATCCTTGGTTTGCTCAGGTGTATAATCATCATAGTGATACTCAGAATATCCATCATATCCCTAAATGGAAGTTGTGGGATTATCCCAATAGGGTGGATTAATTCACTAAGTGGTATTGTGATAAGCTTGGTGGTGAGTAGTAGGGTGATCCCCATAGAGGTTAGGGTTGGTCTGATGGGGATAGGTGGGATAAGCCAATTATCCAGTTTACTCAAGTCCTGAGTTACATCCCCAACTAGAAGAAAAGTCACCACAATCATTCAGATTATGCTGGGGATAATCTAGATAAGAGGCATAGCCATTGAAATCCATCTTCTTCAGAAGAGATGACAGAGGTAAGGAGAGAATAGAAGAGAAGAGAGACCCTACAACACAAGAAAACAACCTTGTCCTTAGGTAGGGTAGCCTAATGACCTACAGACTCCTAAAGCCCATATTAAGATTAGGAACGATTTGGTCTACTCTTATCTAGCCAATCCAACCAGTCAGAGGGAGGAATTGGGGAGAAGGTTCTTCCTTTGGCTTGCACCTCCGGTTCCTATGATACACCCCAACTACTGTCATTTGACGGTACTTCCCTAACTAGACATCAGATGGACCAGCAGAAGTAGATTAATCATAAATAACCTCAATATGAGACCCGAAGAGCAAGTCCAATCCTTAAGGTCAATGACTACTCAATTTTAATTAGGTTTAGGATTGTGTTGTGCTCTGGAATGTGATGAACCCTTAAATGGGTTGTGCCCTTAATAATTAATTTAAAATGTGTGTATGTGCACAACCAAGAGTTTTCAAGCAAGATTATTAAGGGTGAGGTGGATTTTAGGGTTCAAATCTTGCTTAGTAGCTTTTAGGATTCAATTTTTAGGTTTATTCAGTTAAGTTCAGTGAAACATTCCAAGTTTTGAAAGCACTAGTGTATGTATATTCCTTTAAAATCAAAAAAATAATGTAGAGTGCCTGGTTCAATCCTAACAATTGACTCCTACGAGGCAGCTACTAGGTGAATCACTTTTAATTTGAGCGGTACAGCCCAAACAATTAAATCAATTGGCCTGTTGCACCACTTATTAAGGCACACCTTATTGAGTTCTATCTAACTTGTTCTGATTTCTTCTCACTTATGTGTGTATTGAGTTCATGTGTATCGGATCCACAAGTTAGATTCCGGTTAAGTGGTAGAATCAAAGTAGAGTGGTGTGACTTAGGTCAAGAGTTGTAGGTGTTAATGTGTGTATATTTCATATCAATTCCCACAATCAGAGCATCATATTTTTTTATATTTTTTTAATTTATGAAAAGGGGAGAGGCTGGCGAAGGTACCAAACAACACAGAATCTAGCCTAGGGTTTATGCGAACACCTAAGTTGATTTGGACTGAGTTATTAATGTGATGCAATGAAATCTATAGGGTGTGGGGGTGGGGGATAAACTTACAAAACCTTCATCAGTACTCTACTCCAATCTACAACTTTAGCTCGCCTCGTTTGAGTACCTGCAATCACTACAAATCATAGAGGAGTAAGATAAAAAGTTAAGGTGGAAAATGCAGGTAAAATCAAAGAGCATTGCCTCCCTGGCAACGGCACCAAAATGATGGGCGAGATTTTACGCGAGAAAAAATCAAAGTTATGAAAACTCAAGTATCACAGTCACGAAAATCCTCTTATCAGATAAAAATAACCAAAACTCAGGTGAGTGTTGTGTTGAACACAGGGAGACAAACATTTGATTTGAATGAATCCGCATTTGCTTTATCTATTTTTAGTATTTTTGGCTTTTGTAATTTTTTTGGTATTTTTGACAAGACAAAAAATAGGCAGAATATTATCTAAGTTAAGCTAAATAATCTACTAAGTAAATAATTAAAGCAAGAAGAGAGAGAGTGAGTGAGTGAGTGAGTGAGAGAAAATAACTATATATTAAACTCAACAAATGTTTACTACAGAATTAATGTGAAAAATAAAACTATGCTTTGAGAGTAGTCAAAGAGAAAGAGGTGAGGGAAATCCTCAATGGTTTCTTGGAGAACAAGCCGCTTGGATGATACCCCATATGAAGGTGGTGAGGAGTTGGAGGAAGAAGAATGGAGTCAAACGAAGGAGGATAGGGCAAGGCGACATCGCAACAATGATCCACTTCCGGAACGGGGGTGAAAGGACTGATATGGGTGCTCCACGAATGGGAGTGAGAAGTGGGACTAAAAATTATTTTCTAGCTCTAGAGGAGCATCTCGGGCTTGGGACAATCTCTAGAGAGCCTTGGAGAGGGATAGGAAGAGCAAGGAAGGGATGAAGATGAAGGTAGGAGGGTATAGGCCTATTTATAGGCTTGTGGCAAATCATTTGGCAAACAAAGCACCAAATGCAAGGCAAGATATGCACTGTGCATGCACACAACCGCACACAGCTATGCACGGCCTTGCGTAGTGCACGCAGCATGTGCTGGCGAGCAATGGTTGATCTATGGCTATCAGATGAATGATCAAAACTCCAGATTGTGAGGAGATCACTCCTCATATCATGCCTTTTGTGCTTGGAATCATGCATCATCACATGCCTCATCATCCCTTGTGCCACGTGGTGCTCACGCCTTCATCCGAGCACGATCCAACAGCTCCCACCACGCACGCATTGCATGCTGATGTTGTGAAGGTCACGCTCGAGTGCGACGTAGCTTCATCACGTGCATTCATTCGTGATCGGACGGATGAAATTGAAATTCACTCGTGCCTATGGGCTATGCTCAGCATGTCTCAAACTCGTGTCACTTCTTTGAGATGCGCATTCCTTCGTCGTTGCGCTATAATCACGATGGACTGATCTCAGCCATTGGATGATGATCCAATGATTGAGATGAAGCGTGCCTTAAAGAGAGAGAGGCACGATGGAGAGGTGACATGGAGGATCCTTGGACGACATTGGTTGGTTGTGATGGCGCCACATGGTACCATCATAGCCGTCCATCTTCAAATGCTTGTAAGGGATGCCACGGATGTCTGTTCGAGTTGATCTTCATTGCGTTGGGCTGCGATTGTCGACCTAAACCCATCCGTATGGTTGGATTTGTTGTTTGAGGTTTGGATTTGTATCCTCCTATCCCTTAGCCATTGATCTTCTTCGAACTGCATATGATGCTACGAAAGTCTGATCAAGGTGATTTCAGAGACATTGGACTCCGATCATCTCCCTGATTAGATCTGTATGGTTGGATCTTCAATCTGAGGCCTAAAAATGCATCACCTTCTCACCTAGACACAAAAATAGGAGATTTAATCTACAATTTATAAAAATTATTCTAAATGTCAAATGTTGCATGTTATGCAATATTTATAATGTTGAATGCTTCTATGTGCCTAGGAACATGCATAAATAGTCATTTTTCCGTGAATGATTTTGTATCAAGAAGCTTCCTCCACAAGAAGCGTCAACAAGATTATGAACGCTCTCTTGCAATCCATAGTAAAAGATGTGCATAAGTTGCCAATGAGAGATGTCGTGATGTAGGCATTTCCTTTGCAATTCACGAAAGTGCTCCCACGCTTCATGAATTGGTTCTCCTTGATTCTAAGAGAATGTAGTGATTGCTCACCTAAGGGCATTGGTGCGACCTATAGGAAAGAATTTCTTTAGGAAACAGATTCAAGTTTAACCCAAGTCATAATAAGTCATGCAATAGTTTGATACCAATAAGCAGCCTTAACCTTAAGGCTAAAGGAGAACATCTTCATGAGTAAGATTTCCCAACTCTGATTCCACAGACCCAAAGTCTGAGATAGATTCTTAAGATCTTCAATATGTTGGAATGGATCCTCAAAACCATTTCTGTGAAAGTAGGGAATCAAATTAATGATATTAAGCTTAAGCTCAAGGTCATTTCCCCTAATGGGAATCATAACACATGGCTCTACCTGGGCATTGGAATGATTGTAGTAATCTCTAAGCAAAGGCCTAGGTGGAGGACATAGTGCCAAGTCAGGACCTACCTCAAGTCGACAAGCCTGGAGATTCTAGAGAGCAGTCATCAGTAGATTGATCTGACGGTTCTGCTTGAGCATATGAAGATTTTGGTTCAAGAGTGCCTCATGGATATCAAAAGGAGGCACATCCGCCTAACCAAGGGGGTTCTTGAGATTCTACAGTTGATCCATGTGATCAAACGCAGATGAAGCAAAAGTCAAAGCAAAGGGGATAGAGTGTTGCACAAGACCAGCATGTCTGGGAAAACCTATCAATGAAGGGATGAGAGGCGGTCTCACTGATCACCTCCCGTGCATAAACAAAAAGAATGTGCAAAGGCACACTCACACCACTATGAGAAATAGCAGCAAGCAAAACTCGAAACAGCGAAACTAAAGCAGGTTTTCTTCTTTTCCAGAGAAAAGAAGCCTAGAATATGCGTAAAATATAAGGATGAAAACAGATACAGTATATGGACAAACACATGTCCTACGTGTCTACGTAGTGCATATCCTTAAGGCTCAAAGGTCTATGGTCTAGGATCAAGACCGCTCATTACTAGCTCTAGTAATGAGACAAATTTGTTGATCTTCAACCAAAGCCGTAAAAGGTGAAGAAAGGAGAGGTAGAAGGACAAACTCATGTAACTCTAGTGATTGAGCTATGTGCGCAATAGTATGCAACAGAATGCGATAAAAATCCATACACAAGTTCACAATACAAAATATGTCACGAGTTTTAATGAATTCCTCTTTTTAGCAAATGTCTTTTAAAGAAAAGAAGATAACAAAATGTGTTTTGCTTTTTAAGTCTTTTCAATGCAAGTGGTGGTCTTGCTTAGGTCCAAGACAGAGATTTAAGCGATAAAATCTACTCTATCTCCATAGAGATTTAAGTCTAGAGCGTCGACGTAGATGCGGATGCGATGGTGCTCCCTGTAAAACCACCAGAGTTGGTGTGGACTAGCACTAATAGTAGAGACTATGTGGAGGTAGGAAATTCTAAGTAGAAGATCTGGTTGCAAGGGGGTGGCTAGGTATATTTATAGGAAATAAGGATGCTTCCTATTGGTTGATTTAGGTTACCTAGGATCATTAAGTTGTAGGGTTAGGATTTAATGGGTTAAGGATCAAGGAGTAGGATTAAATGATAAAAATATTGTGAATTAAATAACTAAATGAAAGAGGATAAATAGGTTGTGATGTAACTGAATGAGAGTTTTTTTATTATTTTATTTTTTTTATTTGTGGTTGGGAGAATAAATAAGTGGTGCAGAGATTTATGGGATTTGTTGCATGGATTTTGTGGTTACGCAGGGGATAGGTGTGGGGAGTTCGGTGGAGATAAATTGGTGGAATTGACGTTGGGTTTTGCATGGGATAAGGTTTCGTTGGGGGTGCAAACGTAGCTGGGTAGAGTTGTTGGGATGGGTGTTCGGTAGAGAATTAGCGGGATTCTTTTTTTTAAGTGGAGGGAATTAACGTGGGGGTGTTACGTGAGGGGTCATGTTGGGAGGGATATTCCGGTGGATGGGTTTTCGGTGGTGTAGTTTTGCATGGGATGGGATAAATAGGTTTCGTGGGTTTGGTTGGGGGGATTTCGGTGGATGTTTGTTTTGCATGGTAGAGTCACTTGTGTTGGGATTGGGTTTGTTGCATGTGTTGGTGGACGTAGGTGGGTAGATGCTAGGGTTTTTTTTTTTTTTGGTACATGGGATATTCATTGGAATGTTTATGGGATTTAATATGGGTATGCGTTACATAGGCATTTGTGGTATAGAGATAAAATGGAGTAATTAACCAATCATAATAGTAGAAAATTAAGGTGTATTGTCAGTCAAAAATAGGTTGGTTATGGCAAGGGAATTAGGTACTAAGCTAAGGTCAATTAGGCTCCTAAATAAGCTAGTGGTTAGGTCTAATGGAGTTTCCAAATAAATCTACCAACTAGGTTCAGTCCTTTTTCAAGTGAGCTCAAATCAAAATGTCCAATCATCTATGCTTCGATCAACCTAAAATTTTATATATACACATAAGAATAAACACATCAAGGTATCAGATACAATTGCAGGAAAAATTACATAAAAGAGCAATTGTATGTATTATTCATAAAATGACCTAGACTGCGTAATCTAACCTAACTAAATGCAATCTAACCCAAATTACCCTTACACTAACATTAGTTAGGCATTAATTATGTAAATAATCATGGAAATATCACACCTCCATGCCTATATTTTGCTAGTCCTCAAGCAAAATACAAGAAAGAAAAATTAATGCAAAATGTATGATACATGCTAATTAAAACTCGACCCCCAATGGACTGCTTATTCCTTTTTATCAAGGATTTGACAAAAGAATTCTTCTTATTTTCTTGCAAAAATTTAGAGATCTAGACAAATGTGAAAATGATGTGATAGTATCTTAAGCAATGGATCCAAGTGAAAAGCCAACCTACATTTAAAGTTCGTACTTGACCTTCGTTAAAAATTCTATCGGGATAGGCAAACTTCTTCCCTCAGGGATATACATAAATTGAAATTTCTACCCTGACTTTTTGGCTTAGGTAGAAAATGTCTGAGTAAAATAATTTAATATTTGGTGGCTCACACTCATCTAGTGCTACATGTAGACTAGTACTACAGACTCTAGATCTTTAGACTATCAAACAAGTCAACCTAGAGAGAAGCTAAAAAAACTGTGCTCTCTTGGCGTTCTTTTGCACTCACTCTCTTTTTCTTTTCTCTTTTTTTTTCTTTCTTTTTCGAGCTTACCTTTAAAGAGCTCACGATCTCACCAGGTTTGTAGAAGCACACAATATTTGGTGGGCTTGCATGGCATTAACACCCCAATTATAGTTCTAATAATCCTACAACTTAGTTAGAATCATTCATCCAGTATTCAGGCGATTAGAAATACTGAAAAAGTAGGTAAGGGTAATATTTGGTGTATCACAATGAGTATTTTTACCTCAATGAAATCGACACATAATGAACATAAATATGAACTTGGACACTTTTAGTTTTTAGATTTTTTTCTCTTTTTTTTCTTTCTCTTTTTTTCTATATATATTTTTCTCTTTTTTTTGAAAAATAACTATCAACATAGCGCACATAGCACAAACTTTTGTTTATAAGGCATTATTGGAGATTGGTGATGTTCAAGAGGATATCAGGTGACTTATTTGGTGAAAGTGCCTACTCTTGGCACCAGGAAGAGATGGATAGGACAAGCGTACTTTTTACCTTTAACACTAACACCCTCCTTCAACCGAGAATTCCATAAAGCACAGTCATAACCATCCACCTTAGTCATAGTTTTATTAGAACTCGATCCTTGCATATGTGCCTTGTTTGGTGGCTCTCAGGAATTTACACATAATGATCGCACGTAGGAACTGAGATCGAAAACTATGCCTAACTCTTAGGTATCATTATCCAATTATCTAGAACTTAAGAGTCCTCAAACTAGACTTAGAGCACCAGTAGACACCCTAGTCTCACCTCAAAAATGTTTGGTAGATCTATTGAAAGATAGTTTGCCTGACTCCCTAACCACTGTCCATGGATTCAGGAAAAGAAGCAATACTTCTTCTCAACAAACTAAAAATGTCTATTGTTTTTCATAAAGGATCCATTGCAAAGTCTACATGCAAGTGAAATAATTATACTAGATTCTAAACTAAGAAACAACTCCAAAAGAAAATCCTCAATAAAACCTCCTTGATAAAAATACTTTATGCATGAATGCAATATGTATAAATGCTATGAATAGTGTTTTTTTTTTTTCAAAACCACATAGTACTTTTTGATGACACAACTAATTCAAGAAAAACCACTAAAAACTTATAATTTTGGAGATAAACAAGAATAACTCTCTAAAATATTATCTACCCGTCCCATGCCAACTTCATGCAATGTCCACAATGCATGCAATAATCATAAGCAAAAGAAAATAGATATTACCTGAAACTCAAGAGTTCTAAAGAAGTCAAGACTCGATCATCTCCAGACTTGAATGAAAATTTCAAAACAAATAACATAATTATCTACAAATGTTGGGTTTCCTCTCAACAAGCGTTGAATTTTACGTCTACAGCTAGACTCAGTTAAATCCAACTTAAAAAGATTCCAAAAGTGTTGTACTTTCAATCAGAGGCTACTGGTCAACATTATCATAATAAATCTTCAATCTTTGTCCATTCACCACAAATTGTTGCTCAGGTTTAGGATCATAGATTTCAATAGCTCCATTAGAAAATGGCTGAACCATAATGTATGGTCCAATCCATTTGGATCTAAGCTTGCCAAGAAATTGTCTAAGTCTAGCATCAAAGAGCCAGACTTTTTGATTAGGCTCAAAAGATTTCCTACTAATACGCTTATCATGAAAGGCCTTAGTCTTTTCTTTATAGATCGTAGCACTCTCATAAGCCTCTCTTTTGATTTCGTCTAGCTCATTGAGTTAGAGTTTCCTTTGTTGTCCAGCCTTATCCAAATCAAGATTACACTTCCTGATAGCCCAGTAAGCTTTATGTTCCAACTCAACAGGAAGATGACAAGATTTACCATAAATTAATTTATAAGGAGACATCCCAATCGAGTTCTTGTTGGCGATCCTGTAAGCCCATAAAGCATCATCTAATTTCAGGGTTCAATCCGTTCTGTCAGGTCTGACAGCCTTTTGGAGTATGTTCTTAATCTCCCGATTTGAGACTTCTGCCTACCCATTAGTCTGGGGATGATAAGGTGTAGCAATCTTGTGTTGCACCCCATATTTATTCAATAACCCTTGAAATTGGCCATTAGTAAAATGAGTCCCACCATCACTAATTATAGATCGAGGCATCCCAAATCTCAAAAATATATTTTTCTTCGCAAAGTCAATAACAATCTTATGGTCATTTGATCTAGTGGGAATTGCCTCAATCTATTTAGGAACATAATCCACAGCAAGTAATATATACTAAAATCCATGTGATGCTATGAAAGGACCCATAAAATCTATACCCCATACTTCAAATATTTCAATAATCAGAATTGGTTGAAGGGGCATCATATCTCTTCCTATCATACTTCCTAAAGATTGACATTGAATGCAAGCTTTACAGAAACTATGTGCATCTCTGAATAAAGTTGGCCAATAAAATCCACACTGCAACACTTTTGCAGCGGTTTTCTTTCCCGAGAATGTCTTCCATAGGTCATATTATGACAAAAGGTTAAGATACTTGAAAATTCAAATTCAAGCACACATCTCCTAATAATCTAATCTGCACAAAGCCTGAATAATAAAGGATCCTCCCAAAAATAATGTTTAGCTTCAGAGATAAACCGTAGTTTTTGTTATTTAGTCCATTCATTGGGTATTTTTCCTATAGCTAAGTAATTTGCCAATTCAGCATGCCAAGGAAGTCCTTTATGGACTATGGTCAAGATTTGCTCGTATGGGAATTACTCTCTGATTGGTGTAGAGCCAAGACTATCCAAATTGAGTCATGAAAGATGGTCAGCCACAACATTATGAGAATCGACCTTGTCTTTGATTTCAAGGTCAAATTCTTGTAAAAGTAAAATCTATCTAATTAACCTTGGTTTAGCATCTTTCTTCATTAACAAGTGCCGCAAAGCTATATGATCAGTATAAATAACCACGTCCATGTGGGATCCAATAATGTAAGATCTAAACTTCTCAAGTCCGAAAACCACAGCAAACAATTCTTTTCCTGTAGTCATGTAATTTCTTTGAGCATTATCCAGAGTTTTGGTAGCATTATAAATTACCATGAGTTTTTTCTCAATCTTTTGTCCAAGGATGGCACCAACAGCAAAATCTAATGCATCACACATTATCTCAAAAGGATGGGACCAATCAGGTGGTTGCAAGATTGGGGCATTGGTCACAAAGTCCTTAAGAGTCTAATAAGATCGGTTGCAATCAGCAATAAAATCAAACGTGTTATCCTTAGTCAAAAGATTTGTCAGGGGCCTAGAAATCTTTGAGAAATCCTTTATAAATCTTCTATAAAAGCCAACATGTCCCAAGAATGATCTAACTTGTCAAATCGAGCTAGGAGGTGGTCGATTGGAGATCAAATCAACTTTAGCTCAGTCGACTTCCAATCCTCTTTCAGACACAATATTGCCAAGCACAATCCCTTCTTGGACCATGAAATGGCTCTTTTCCCAACTCAAGACAAGGTTTACTTCTATACATCTCCTCATAATCTTTTCCAAGTTGCTTAGACACTCATCAAAGGAATCTCCAAAAATTGAAAAATCATCCATGAAGACTTCGAAGTAATCATTGATCATGTCCGACAAGATCGCCATCATCCACCTTTGAAAAGTTGCAGGTGCATTGCATAATCTGAAAGGCATTCTATGGAAAGCAAAGGCTCCGTAGGGACATGTAAAAGTCATCTTTTCTTGGTCTTCTGGACTTATTGCAACCTGGTTATATCCAGAATATCCAACCAAGAAACAGAAAATTTCCTTTCCACCTATTTCTCTAGGATCTGATCAATAAAAGGTAGTGGGAAGTGATCCTTTTTAGTGTTAGAATTCAATCATCTATAATCAATGCAAACTTGTCACACAGTTGCGGAATGGGTCAGGATGGATTTGCCCTTGTATTGGTCACCACAGTTAGCCCTGCTTTCTTAGGTACAACTTGAATTGGGCTTACCCAAGGACTGTCAGAAATGGGGTAAATAATGCCTGCATCAAGCCACTTAATTATTTCCTTTTTGACGACCTCCCACATATTCGAGTTAAGTCTCCTCTGTAATTCACAAGAAGGTCATGCATCTTCTTCCAAGTATATCTTGTGGGTGCAGTAAGCAGGACTAATACCCTTCAAATCAGAAATGGTCCATCCAATAGCTTGCTTATTTGCACGTAGGACCTCAGTCAATTTAAGCTCTTAATCCTTGGTCAGATGGTAGTTAATAATCACAGGGAGGGTCTAATGAAGTCCTAAGAAGACATATTTCAAACTACTTGGGAGGGGTTTTAATTCCAATTCAAGTGGGACCATGAGTAAGGGTAGCTGAGTAGGTGAAAATGGCGCAAGTAGCCTCTCCACAGGAGGGTCAATTCTGAGTCTTGAGTCAAGTGCTGGATTCAGATACTTGCAGGCTTCCTTGCACTTAGGTTCCAAATTAGTTTCTTTACTTGGTTGAGTCAAACATGCTAGCAGAGGATCCTCAATATGATTAATAGCCATGCTTTCCTCAATATCATCATCTTCTAAGTCCTCAATGGCTCCACAATCATCAAAGTTTTTCATTGCCTTAAAAACATTTAATTTCATAGTTTTATCTCCAAAGGCAATTTCCATCTTTCCAGATTCACAATCAATGTGGGCTTTAGCAGTAGCAAGGAAAGGTCTACCCAGGATGATCGAGGTGTTGCAGAGTTGTTCGGGTACCTCCATGTCAAGGACTAGAAAATGAATAGGGAAGTAAAAGTCCTTGACACGAGCAATCACATCCTCCAGAATCCCGCGTGACTTGGTGATAGTCCGGTCGGCTAGCTGAAGTGTCAAATTAGTGGGCTTCAGCTGACTTA
Organism: Thalassia testudinum; assembly: GCA_037157565.1. Taxonomy (NCBI): domain Eukaryota; kingdom Viridiplantae; phylum Streptophyta; class Magnoliopsida; order Alismatales; family Hydrocharitaceae; genus Thalassia; species Thalassia testudinum. Next base: position 34,220,942 of record JAZHRO010000035.1, on the reverse strand, counting down.
TACTGAATTTCTCATATAATACAGTCGGGATTAGATTAATGGAGGCACCCAGATCCAATAGAGCTTTATCCAAAGTAATATCCCCAATCGAACAAGAAATCAGAGGGCTCCTAGATCCTTCTTCTTAGAGGGAAGGTTATTTAAGATGATTGAGCTAGCTTGTTCAGTCAAGATAACCTTCCTAGGATTATTAGATTTTGACCTACGCTTTATAATAGTCAACTCCTTCAAAAATTTAGCACAGGCAGGGATGTGTTCAATCGATTCCAAGAGTGGGATATTAATCTGTACTTGTTTCAACACATCCAACCAAGTCCCAGTAGTAGAGTCAATCTTCTTCCTAGGCCTATTCAAGGCCTCCAGAAAAGGGATTTGGATTTCTGAGTCCTTAGAATCATGAACTTGGTCCTCCTCCACAACAGGCTCCTTTTCCAAGTTAGGTGTACCAGGATCCCTAGAGTGTAGAGTAGGAGTCATAACAGGATCCTGGGTAGCCTTTCCACTTCTCAAAGTGATCGAGTTGGCTAAAGCAGGTGGATACTGATTCGGATCTTGGGAAGAGCTAGTTATAGAGTACAGATCCAATTAAGGAACCTGATTATAAATAGTTCCCAGATTATGAGGAAGATTGAAACCAGGTGGAGTCATAAGAGCTTGTTGAATCAAATGAGAGGGAAATTTCCTCTAATTAGTGCATTTCTAGGGTTTGGAAGGGGTTGTGAGGGCAGGGTACCAATAGGCCTATCATTAGGCTTAGGCCTTATCTGGTTCTTTAGATCCCTGATGGATTGGGTCAGCTACTGCATAGCTTACAACATGGAAGTATTTGTGTCCATCAATTGCTGGTTCTGATTCAATATAGCCAATTCAATTTGGCTAGGCTAGTTAGGGGGCAAGGGTTGATAAGTTCAACACTAGTTATAAGTGTTAGGTAAGGTAGGGTTCATCTGATAGGGTCTAAGCTGTGTACTCTATTAGTTTACTTATCCCTAGCTTTTCCAAGAGAAATTCGGGTGGTTTCTCCAACCATGATTATAGGCGTTGGAGAAAAAATTGTTTCTACTGTTCCCTTGGATAGCCGACACATCCTCATATCCAAATGATGATGAGGATAGGAGTGTGGATTCAGGATAGTAGGGATCAAAGGTCCCTACTTGGGTCCCATGTAAAGGGCCCTGGGTCAGTTAGCTCGCATCTTGAGCCACATGCAGCTTGTTCACAAACTCCTTCCCTGAGGGAGCTTGGATAGTGGGTGATGGGAGGGTTGCTCCCTTCCTATTGTGGCTCATCAGTTCATCCAATGTTTTAGATACAACTTCAACTTTGTCTAGCTTTTCACAGATCAAGTTCATATCCACATTGCTAGAGCTCTCCTAGACCTCATAAATTCTACCTCTAGATTGCATGAATCTTCCATAAGTTTCCATGGAGTCATTATTCATGGAATTCCCACTCATTTTCTCAAATAAATCAAAAGCATTGTTTTCATCTTTACTCATAAAGTTACCTCCACAGGCGGCATCCATAAGGCTTCTCATATGATCATTAAGCCCGTGATAAATGTAACGAACGCGTGCCCCAGAAGTCTTTTAAGACGTCTGGGAGGTGGCCCAGACGACGTACCAGACGTCTGGGATAACATCCAGACGTCTTACCAGACATCTGGGATCGTTTCCAGACGTCTAGAAATCCGTTAATTCCGACACGCGCGGGTCGTCTGCGCGCCTGAGCACGCAGACTGGATATTCGCTTATTCCCTCTTTCTCTACGGCTGCAGACACCTGCCGCATCCTCTCTCTCCTCCTCGTGCGGCCTTAAAAGGCCATGCGCTCCCTCCCGTCGTCTCCACCGTCTCCTCCCTCTTCTCCTTCAGCCAGTGAGCGTGAGTGCGAGGGCGGCAGCGGCGGCCGCAGTGAGTGCGGAGGAGGTGCTGCGTGCGAGAGCGGAGCTCTGCCGTGAGGGCGAGCTCGCCGGGGCTGCTAGGGCCAGCCGGCGGAGGGCGCAGGGGGTGCGGAGCGACGCGGAGGGGGGACTGCTGTGGTCTGAGAAGCAGGCGTGCGAGGTGCGACGCGGGCGGCGTCGCGAGCGGAAGCCGGGTGGTGCCCTGTTCTGAAAAAATTTCCAGAATCAGACGTCTGGGTTGATAGACAGATGGCGAGGGAGACGTCTGGAAGACCTTCCAGACGTCTGAAAGGTGAGTTTTCCGTCTTCTTCTTCCTTCCTATCGACTGACCGTACTGAGGGAGGGAGATGGGTGTGCGCAGGCTCGGTGATTCGCCATCCAACGCGAATCAGACGTCTGGCTGTTGTACCAGACGGCGGGAGCGACCTCCAGACATCCGGGGTGACCATCAGACGTCTGGGAGCTAATCCAGACGTCCTCGCAGACTTCTGGATGTCTGGGAAACCACGCTGAACAGGTAATTCTCTGATCCACTTTTTAAGACGTCTGGAAGTTCCAGACGTCTGATTTTACACAGTGTCGTCGTTTTCGACCCGTTTAGGGCCCATTCGGGTTCTGTTTTCCGCGATTCGAGTTGCGTTCTTTTAAGAATTAATTCCTCTACCCATCTACAGTAGCTATACACTGTTTTGAGACTCTCCTTGTGTTTGATCCTTGTGATAGGACCTCATTCAGTTACAGTCTTGGGAGTCGCAGAGGCACGCGGGATTCCCGATCACGCCCCCATTACTCCCGTTGTACCTGGTAGAGTGGTTTTAAGTTATTAATAAAATCTGTTAAAGTATGGAACCATAACTAGAACCTAGGACGTTGCATGAATCCTAGGAATGAGAAATATATGATAGCTCCTAGGTGTTGCATGAATCCTAGGGCTGGAAAACCAGATTGTATGATAGATCCTAGGATATGGCATGAATCCTAGGATAGGAAAACTAGTGGAATGTATAATACTGCAGTTTTGGAAAATGGAAAGAGATATAAAGCTGCCTGTAATTTGAATTAACAGCTGCCTGTTGTGAATAAATAACGTGGTTGAGAACATGGGTTGTAAGAATGTGAAATTGGAAAGTGAAACCTGGATGTTTGAGTAAAAAGGATGAAACCCTACGGGGAAGTAGGAGTAGAACTCCTGGAAAGTGAATGGAATAGTATTGGGGAAGTGAGCTGGCCCTTGAGTACGGAGTACCAAGGAGAGCGGCTGTCCCCTCTGTGTAGTGCAGAGTGGAGCCAGCCGCCCCAGGGGCCCAGGGTTAGGACTGGCCACTCTGTACCGACTTGCTGGCCCTCGCGTACGTAGTACCGAGGAGAGCTACTAGTGTAGGGCGGTACTAGCTACCCCACGGGCCCCAGGGTTCTGCTAGCCTCCCACACCGACTTGTTAGGCCCGCTGGGGCAAACCAGGGTAGTCAGGCGAGGGTGCGCGGACTGTGGAGGGGCAAGGCCCCGGTTTGGTTACTGTGGAGGGGTTGGACCCCTGTTACTGAGAGGGCTCTGCCCTGGACTGGTTTCGTCCTGTGCTTTGGGCACACCCGTTAACGGAAACGACTGACCGCGTGCCAGTACGGGTTAGCTACCTGTGCGTTTATCGCGCGTACCGTAGTCACCGTTACGTCTGTCAATGACCTTGGGGTGGTTGACTGAGGGTAGGATCACCACGGGGGACTCTCCCGGCCAGGAGAGCACCACGTGCTACTTCTACTTTTTGGAAAAGACTGCAATCAAGATCGTTCCCACGAGGAACATTCGAGATCAAGAAAAAGATCTGGGGAATAAATGAAATAGTGAGACAATTGAAAGATGTTAATAAAGAAAGTAATAGAACATAACAGCTACTGTACACTCTACTGTTGTCTTTAGTTTTAGTTGCCACTCTACTCAGTGTTTTGCTGACGTGTTACACTCGTTACCTTTTTCAGGACCAGTTGTTGAGCAGCTAGGGCCAGCGGCTGCAGAGGACGCTGGGCCGAGTAGGGTCCAGTAGAGTTACCACTGTCTTTTGTACCTCTTTGTTTCCGTTATAGTGAGTAGTTCTTGTTTCCGCTGTACTTATCTTTACCTGCAGTTCATGTTATATGATAAATGTTGTTCTACTGTTGTGGTGGTATATACTGTAGTAGTTTCTTTCTTTACTGCTGTTCTTTCTTACTGCTAGTTATATTCATGCTGAATGTGGTTTATTTTTACTGCTCTTTTGGTTACTTCCTCGTTGGACGACTAGGTCTTGGGATTAGTCGAGTCGGTCCGGTTCTCGTGTCTCGTAGGGACTCGGAACCGGGTCGTTACAATAAAAGATTTACACTAGTTGCCACCTAGGAACCTCATGATGTGGGCATTTTCTAATTAAATCCATGAACCTCTCCCAAGCTTCATGCAATGGTTCTCTAGGGTGTTGGGAGAAGTTGGTGATAGCTCTTCTAAGTGCATTAGTTTTCCCAATTGGGAAAAATTTTTTCAGGAAGGCACTTCTTAGCTCCCCCCATGTGTTAACGGGCCTTCCTATAGACCTAAACCAATGGCTGGCTTTGTCTTTTAGGGAAAAAGAGAAGAGTTTCATTTTAAGCACGTCATCATGTAGATTGGGAATTCTAATTGTCTCAATAATGGCTACAAACTCTTCTAAGAATTGGAAGGGGTCTTCATCATTCTTGCCCTTAAAATGAGGTAGGAGCTATATAGTGGAGTGCTTAATCTCAAATTGAACCTCTACAGGTCGGACCCTAACATAAGGTTGGTGTTGATACTGGGCAAGGTTGTAAAAATCCCTCAAAGGTCTAACCTGCGGATGTTGGATCTATAAAATCACAAGCATCTCCTGCATTTGGGTCTGATGATCTTGTTGAAACTGGTTAAGTTGGAGTTGAAGGTCTTGGATTTGAGCTTGAGGATCCATCTGATTCAGTTATGGATTAAGGTTGGCCGGGTTAGCCATCAGATCAAGATCAGAGTCTGAGTTAGATGTAGAACTAGATTCACTGATAATCAGTCTCCTCCTTGGTTCTCTTTGTAGAGGTGGCATCAAGTATGGAATTTGTGATCTAGTTCCATGCATAGACTTGGAAGAAGGTTATAGACGAGGAGAGAACAAGAGAGAGAAGTGTGTGCACAATACAAGTAATCAAATTCTAGCCCTAAAGGGTTGCACCTATTGGACCTCGTCCAAATTTCACTAACCCTAGCTAAATGACCTAACCGTTGAATTACTTGGCTGGCCAGAAGGGAGGGACCCCTTAGGATACCCCACACAGCAGGACACCACTAAAGGTTAACGTGGTTACCGCACCGACATTTCTTGTCACCAGTTGGTCTAAATAGACAAGATCTCAGATATAATCAACTAGGTATAACTCCAATTTGGAAAATAAAATCCAACATAGTTGGCGCGTCTATCAAGTTAATTAGGGCTTAGGATTTAAAGTGCACGAGATTAGATGATGGGCATGAGAGGGGTGGTTTCCCACATAGATCAATTGAATTGTGTGTGCATACCAAACAAGGGTTCACAATACAAGCTTAATTGATGTGATTTCTTTTAAAGTTCAAGTACTTATATTAGTGAACTTTAGGGTTCACTTGGTTAAATAGATTCAGACAATGGTTCTGATGTGGCACACAAGAGGTTTTGCAAGTTACAATTGTTTGATAAATTTACTTTAAGTATGGGGATGTAAGTGTGCTCTACCTTAATGTAAAATCCTAAGAGCAGATAGTGCTATATGATTTGTTTAAGCCCAAAGAATCAACGTGAAGCAACCTGATCAAAGAAATTAATGGTCCTACTACACCACCAACTAAGGCACCCAGAAATTTTTTTTTAGATTTTTTAATGCACATATGTAACTTTCAGATTTAAAGTGTACTGGGGTTCTATAGTTTATTTTGACCCCCAATTAGTGATCAAATGTTCTGTGTAATCAAACGTACACCAAATATTTTTTTCAAATTTTTTAGGTATTCTATATTATCACAGGAATCTAACGCAATAAATTTCAGATAAATCGCAATTACATAAAAATTCCCATGATTTTTTAAGTCCAAAAAATTAGGAACAAAAATAGATTTGATAACAATTCAGTTCATGAATTTTTAAAATTTTTATATAAATCAAAATTGCATGAAATTTGAATATGTTATTCCTGACTTCAATACCCACATCTAGTACAAATTTTAGAATTTTTGGCATGTAAAATTTTGGAAATTGAATTTTAAAAATCAAAGTTTGTTGCAGCCCGAAAATGTAAAAAGGTGATTTTATTGATTTTTAAAAGTTAACCACCGACAAGAGTTTTTTTTTTTAATGCAAATAACTCAAGCAAATGAATAACCTAAGGATCAAGATAGACACCTAATCTATATGGACAAATATATTTTTTCTTTTTTGAAATAATACTAAATGCAATTACTCCTAAGAGTCACGAATTTACCTTAGTCTAGGATGCAGATGACCTACCTGGGGATCTTCACCTGCACTTTTTCTTCTCGATGCTTCACGATTCATTCTCGTGCTACTGCACGATCCTGCAGACAAAAGGACAAAAAGTGAAGAACAAGTTAGATCTCACGAATGCAAAGCTAGATGAAGCTATTGAAAGCAAAATAATCGCGTTGCCTTCCCAACAATGGCACCAAAAAGTGTTCTGCATGCAGAATAGGTACGCAACGTGTTCGTCATAGTAAATGCACATAGAAACTCTTGAATTTGTAAGTGGAATCGAACTTGTGAGGATTTTCAAATAAAAATATGAGATTCGTAGGGAGGCAACTAGATTAGAATAGCTTTCCTAATTAGAACTAGAATTAAGTATCAAGTAGGATGACTATTAAACTTAATACTAAATCTAATAACATGCAACTACTAGAACTATAATATACTACTACTAGAAAGCATACAACTTGAAGGCAAGTTAAAAAATAACTATAACTTTATTGAATAAGATGAGAGTTTAGCACAAATAGAAATAGTATTGCAACTAGTGTGTTTGGAAAATTATAACTAAAACTAGATTACTACAACTAGAACTAGACTAAAAAAATGCAAAAATTATGGGCTTCGAAGGTAAAGTCCAGAGCGTCGACGTAGATGCGGATGTGAAGGCGCACCCTCTAGAACCACCAGAGTTGGAGTGGACTAACACTAGTAGTAGAGACTATGTGGAGGTAGGAAATTTTAAGTAAGAGATCTGGTTCCAAAGGGGGTGGTTAGGTATATTTATAAGAAATAAGGATGCTTCCTATTGGCTAGTTTAGGTTACCTAGGGTCACTAAGTTGTAGAATTTAATGGGTTAAGGATCAATGGATAGGATAAAGTGATAAGAATATTGTGAATTAAATAACTAAATGGAGGAGGATAAATAGGTTGGGGATGTAATCGAATGAGAGTTTTTTTTTTTTGTGTGGTTGGGAGAATAAATAAGTGGTAGAGAGGTTGGATGGGATTTGTTGCATGGATTTTGTGGTTACGTAGGGGATAGGTGTGGGGAGTTCGGTGGAGATAAATTGGTGGAGTTGACGTTGGGATTTTGCATGGGATAAGGTTTCGGTGCGGGTGCAAACGTAAGTGGGTAGAGTTGTTGGGATGAGTGTTCGGTAGAGAATAACTGGGATTCTTTTCGTGAAGTGGAGGGAATTAGCGTGGGCGTGTTACGTGAGGGGTCTTGTTGGGAGGGATATGTCGGTGGATAGGCTTTCAGTGGTGTAGTTTTGCATGGGATGGGATAAATAGGTTTTGTGGGTTTGGTTGAGGGGATTTCGGTGGATGTTTGTTTTGCATGGTAGAGTCGCTTGTGTTGGGACTGGGTTTGTTGCATGTGTTGGTGGACGTAGGTGGGTAGATGCTAGGGTTTTTTTTTTTGGTGCATGGGATATTCGGTGGAATGTTTATGGGATTTAATATAGAGATAAAATGGAGTAACTGACCAATCATAATGGTGGAAAATTAAGGTGTATTAGTCAGTCAAAAATAGGTTGGTTTTGGTTAGGGAATTAGGTACTAGGTTAAGGTCAATTAGACTCCTAAATAAGCTAGTGGTTAGGTCCAATGGAGTTTCCAAATAAATCTACCAACTAGGCTCAGTCCTTTCCCAAGTGAACTCAAGTCAGAATGTCCAATCAACTATTCTCCGATAAACCTAAAATTTTGTATCTGTACATATAAGAATAAACACATCAAAGTACCAGATATAATTGTAGAAAAATTGCATAAAAGCCCAATTGTATGCATTATTTATAAAATGTCCTAGAATGCATAATCTAACCTAAATAAATGCAATCAAACCCAAATTACCCTTAGACTATCATTAGTTAGGCATTAATTATATAAATAATCATGGAAATATCAAATACCTAAAAGAAGACAAGGAAAATACAATAACTTAGAAATAAATAATACAAAAAATAAGAATAAATTAAATGATAATGATGAATATAAATTATGCGAGTTGCCTCCTCGACAATGACATCAAAAAAATGATGCACAACTACTTTACATAGTTAATTAGTCCTTGCTTAGTTATAGTATAGCAGGCAAGGTAATCGACACATTTTATAAATTTATACTAGCTAAGTCCAAGTCATACGCTAGGATGCTAAATTAGCATAAGATTCACCATTTATTCTTAATTTAATTATTATTCTTAATTATAATAATTAACTAATTATTACATATTTAACTTATATAGATAGTACTTATATAACTTACTTAAATAGATACTTATTAGTTATAACTTAATAACTTAAATATTACTAATTACTTTAATTATAGCTAGTTAACTAGTACATACTTAATTAACTTATAATTTACTTCCATACTTAAGTTATATAACTAATTAATACTTACTTTATTTAATTAGTCTAATAGATACTAGATTTACTTAATTAAACTATAAACAAATTACTAGCCTCATTATTATTTATAATTAATAAGTTACTTAAGATTACTACTTAAATTATACTACTACTTAGTACTTACTTATTAATATAACTAGAGTATAAGTTAACTATAATAATTAATTACATACTTAACTAACTACTTAATTAACTAATTAATTACTACAATATGTTATCCACAAGAATAATTGCATAAAAATGAACATTAATAACATGGCAATCATTCCATAATGAAAAGAAAGATTGCGCATTGAATTCTAAAAAAAAATTATATAAAAAAAAGTGTTATTTTAGAACAACAATTAATCATATTTATTTATTGAAGACTTAGGCTTATTCTCATTTAATACTTAAGAGGGCTCATGCTCAAAGCCTTCACATAGTTCAAACTAAGTGCTTACTCAACACTTAGAATTTTTTTCAACATATCAACATAACACCTTACTTCATAGTACAAAAGGTGAGATGAATCCACGCAGCCATTCGTAGGATCAACAACCACGATGGCCACATCGGTACCACTACTAGGCCATGTGTCACTGTCTCAACCTTCCACCTAGTGCCTGGAGGTCGCTCTGCAGAGCCACATCAAAGGTCAAATCAATTGTCAATGTATATCACGCAAGAGCGCACGCAGCATGCGTACGCTCGCATCGTTGTCGACTAAATAGCTAACAACGTGTTCGGCGTGAAATTGCGATAAAAGATTTCTACATTATCGTTGTAGTTGCAAAACACATTGAAGCAAATAAATTTATAAATTTTTCAGTAAGTCCGAGTCATCCATAGCGAGGCAAAATGAGATTCTTAAAAGCCTTTCGCACTAATTATTCTATGAAAGCACATAAAGAGACAAGATCTCCATTGAATATTAAACTTTACTGCTACTAGCAAAATGTCTCACAAATCAAATCTATAGCAAAGATTACAATAGGAATAAGAACATAGAAAAATAAAAGGAAAGAGTAGAGAGAAAGAGGGATTGTGGAGGCACTTGTGGGATGCTTGTATGAGCTTCGGTAGAGCTTCAGATCCAGGGTGCTGGGAAGAAGACCAAAGAGAGAGCTCGGAGAGAGAGAGCATGGACTATGGTAGTGTAAAGACCCATTCTATCCTGAGCCTTTTAAGACATCTGGACTGTCAGTCAGACGTCTGGAAATTGAAAATTTTGTACGCATACTCACGTCTACGCACTGGCTATGTGCAGATAGAGCCCTTCTTTCTTTCTCTCTCTCTTCTCTCCCCCACCAGAACCCTAGCGCACTCCCTACATAACCCCTCTCCCCCCTTCCTCTTTTCCCCACTCCACCATAACCACCTTCCTTCCTCTCCATTGCAGCGAGAGGGGCGAGCACGAGAGAGGGCACGAGAGCGAGCGACGAGGAGGAGAGGCGGCGTGAGGAGAGGAAGAAGAGCTTGAGCTCGCGAGCTCATGGGAGCTCGCCGGAGGACTCACGGCTGAAGCGGTGCGTCGGGGGAGACATCCCCGACACTTTGCTGTAGCCGGAGCTGCAGGCAAGGAGGAGAGGCTGCGGCTGCACGCGGCAAGAGGAGCAGGAGGTCAATCTGGTTCTGGGATTTTCCCAGAATCAGACGTCTGGCATGCCGTCCAGACGACGGTTTGGACGTCTGGTGATGACACCAGACGTCTCAAAGTAGTGTTTCATGAAGGTACGTTCCTCTTGCGATTACGGCCATGCAGACCACACCGCAGCTTCGATCTGCATGGCTAAAGGTGGGTGATTCGTCTGTCGCATGCAGAGATAGCTTCGGGAAGGCACGGGGCACGCCCTCCCACACATTTCGGATGTCTGGATAGCTTACCAGATGACCAGAAGCACTCCTAGACGACTAGAGGAGAGGTCGAACGTCTAGAGCTGGGTCCAGACAGTCAAGTAGGGGTTCTGGACATCTGAAGTCGACGCAAGAACCTGAGGTGAGACTCTAGTTACGTTTAAGACGTCTGGACCTTGTACCAGATGTCTGATTTAGGTATGCAGTCCTATTTTGACCCGTTTATGGTCCGTTTGAGGTTAGTTTTACGCAAACAAGATATCGGTGGATTCCTTACGAGTTCCTCTACTTGTTAGAAGGTCTTTTATACTATTCTGAACATTCTGTTGTGTTATGTTCCTTGGTATAGGATTTTGATCTATTGCGTGTTCGGGGCCTACAGAGGCACGTGAGCCTCCCGTTCGAGCCTCCAGTACTCCCAGATTGTCTAGTAGAGTGGTTTCCCCCTATTTTAATTATAAAACCTGAATGCATATGTGAAATTGGATAACTAGAAACCTAGGATGTGGCATGAATCCTAGAACGAGAAGTACCTACACTGTTTGTATGAGTGTTTGAGATTGCAGTCTTAAATGAATGAATAGAAACGTGAACAACTGCCTGTTAATAAACAAGAGCTACCTGTGAAATATGAAATGCCTGTGCTAGTTAGATAGATACCTATGACATTTCTCATGTATATGTGTAACGAATGTGTGCCCCAGACGTCTTTTAAGACGTCTGGGAGGTGGCTCAGACGTCGGACAAGACGTCTGGGATAACAACCAGACGTCTGATAAGACGTCTGGGATAGTTTAAAGACGTCTGGAATTCCGTTATTTTCGACACACGCGAGTCGCCTGCGCGCCTGAGCGCGCAGACCGCTTTTTCCCCCTTTTTCTCTCTGCGGCTGCAGGCGGCCTGCCACCTCCTCTCTCCTCTCCGCGCGGCGTTAAAAGGGGCGCGCCTCCCCTCCCGTCTCCACCGCCTCCTTCTTCTTCTCCTTCCTGTGCGCGAGAGCGAGCGGACGCGAGGGCGGCAGTGGCGGCCGCAGTGAGCGCGGAGGTGCGGCGTGCGAGGGCGGAGCTCTGCCGTGGGGGCGAGCTCGCCGGAGCGGCTTGGCCGGCTGGCGGAGGGCGCAGGGGTCGCGGAGCGACGCGGAGAGGGACCTGCTGCGATCTGAGCAGCAGGAGCGCGAGGTGCGATGCGGGCGGCGTCGCGAGCGGAGGCCGAGCAGGGTCCTGATTCTGGAAAAATTTCCAGAATCAGACGTCTGGATTGATAGCCAGACGGCAAGGTCGACGTCTGTAAGATCATACAGACGTCTGAAAGGTGAGTTTCCGCCTTCTTCTTCCTTCTTGTCGACTGACCGTACTGAGGGAGGGGGTTGGCTGTGCGCAGGTTTGCTGATTCGCCATCTTTTGCGAATCAGACGTCTGGAAGTTGTACCAGACGGCGGGAGTAACCTCCAGACGTCCTGAGGGACCATCGGACGTCTGGGATCTAGGAAAGACGTCCCTGCAGACTTCTGGACGTCTGGGAAACCACGCTGAACAGGTAATTCTCTGATCCACCGTTTAAGACGTCTGGAGGGAGTTCCAGACGTCTGATTTTGCACAGTATCATCTTTTTCGACCCGTTTACGGCCCGTTCGGGCTCCGTTTTCCGCGATTCGAGTTGCGTTCTTTTCAGAATTAATTCCTCTACTCGTCTACAGTAGCTATACACTGTTTTGAGACACTCCTTGTGTTTGATCCTTGTGATAGGACCTCGTTCGGTTGCAGTCTTGAGAGTCGCGGAGGCGCGCGGGATTCCCGATCACGCCCCCATTACTCTCGTTGTACCTGGTAGAGTGGCTTTAAGTATTAATAAAATCTGTTAAAGTATGGAACCATAACTAGAACCTAGGGCATTGCATGAACCCTAGGAATGAGAAATGTATGGAATGATAGCTCCTAGGTGATGCATGAATCCTAGGGCTGGAAAACTAGTTGTATGCTAGATCCTAGGATGTGGCATGAATCTTAGGATGGAAAAACTAGTGGAATGTATAATACTGCAGTCTTGGAAAAATGGAAAGGAATATAAAGCTGCCTGTAATTTGAATTAACAGCTACCTGTTATGAATAAAGAAACATGTTTGAGATCATGGATTTTGAGAGCGTGAATCTGGAAAGTGAAACATATGATGTTCCGAGATAAAGAGCTGGAACCCTAAGGGGAATTAGGAGTGGAACTCCTGGAAAGAAAAAGGAATGGAACTGAGATGTAGTTTGTACTGTCTCTTGGGTACGCAGTACCAAGGGAAGTACTTGTACCTGTTTAGTGCAGAGTGGGGCCAGCCACCCCAGGGACCCGGGGTTAGGATTGGCCGCTCTGTACCGACTTGTTGGCCCTCGTGTACGTATTACCGAGGAGAGCTACTAGTGTTAGGAGAGTACTAGCTACACCACGGGCCCCGGGGTTCTGCTAGCCTCCTTCACCGACTTGTTAGGCCCACTAGGGCAAACCAGGGTAGTCAGGTGAGGGTGCGCGGACTGTGGAGGGGCAAGGCCCCGGTTTGGTTACTGTGGAGGGGTTGGACCCCTGTTACTGAGAGGGCTCTGCCCTGGTTCCGTGCTGTGCTTTGGGCGCACCCGTTAACGGAAACGACTGACCGCGTGCCAGTGCGGGCTAGCTACCTGTGTGTTTATCGCGCGTGCCGTAGTCACCGTTACGTCTGTCAGTGACCTTGGGGTGGTTGACTGAGGGTAGGATCACCACGGGGGACTCTCCCAGCCAGGAGAGCACCACGTGCTACTTCTACTTTTGGAAAAGACTGCAATCAAGATCGTTCCCACGAGGACAATCGACATCAAGTAAAGGATCTGAGAAATAAATGAAATAGCGAGAAAAATTGAAAGATGTGAATAAAGGAAGTAATAAAACATAACAGCTACTGTACACTCTACGGTTGCCTTTAGTTATTTTGCCACTCTACTCAGCGTTTTGCTGACGTGTTACACTCGTTACCTTTTTCAGGACCAGGTGTTGAGCAGCCAGGGTCGGCGGCTGCAGAGGACGCTGGGCCGAGTAGGGTCCAGTAGAGTTACCACAGCCTTTTGTACCCCTTTTGTTTCTGTTCTAGTGAGTAGTTTTTGTTTCCGCCGTACCTTCTTTACCTGCAGTTCTTATTATATGATAAATGCTGTTTTACTGTTGTGGTGGTACTGATAGCGAAAATACGCGGTTTGTTAAAATACGTCGTTGTAACGCGTAAATCCGCTTTCGCTCTTAAATTTATAATCCTAGATAGGGAAGTATCTAGGGTCGTCCAAGGAGGCAATATGGTTGCAAAATTGATTCTCTTGCTTGGAATATATCTCAACTTTCTTTTGGTAATTTTCAATATACCATTTTTTTTTGTTTTTGAACTAAGGCAACATGCGAAATTATGGCGGGAAAAGTGTTTACACTTCCAATTAAGTAAACTACTCTAAAGTGGCAAGTAGAGCCTCTCCCTAAGCTCACTCTAAGCAAGTGGAGGCCTAGAATAATTAGGGAGAGGAAGTGAAGAATGCTGAAAATAAGCAAATAGAAATGCAAACAAGATATGCGAAGAAGGCAACTAGATAATTGATAAAGTGTTTAACAAAAATGCCTAGTAGAGGAATGCTTCTACTACTAGATAATTGAAATAAAGAAAGAAAACACAAATCCTCTAAATAGATGGTGAAGAAGAGGGCTTCTTGCTCCAAGGTTGGTGGCTCCCAAGCTTGAAAAGAATCCTTCAACTCCTTCCTTGCAGTACTCCGCCAAAGTGATGACCTCCAAGGCAAGCCCTAAGGGGGCGTGCCCTAAGTTTCTCTCCAAGGGTGGACGTCCACCCTAAGCTTTTCTCCTTTGCCTGGCCGTCCTCCTTGAAGTGGGAGAGTCCTCCTCCTTGGCGTGGCTCAAGTTGAAGAGAGTGGGGAGAAGAAGGCACCAAAAGGGCTGGTGATGTGCCCCTTTAATCTCCTTCTCTACTCCTTCTTCTTGGCCGTAGGTATAGGTGGTTTAGGTAGAAAATATACTAAGGGAGGATGCCCAAAAATGGTGGTAGGTGGTGGCCTTTTATAGAATAGGAGGGGGGCTATGGTGACCTTTGAAATGGATGGCCAAGATGAGTTGATGGAGGTGGTTGGAGATCCTATGGCCAAGGAGAGTTGGCGCCAACCCAAGGGGTGTTAAAGGGGGTGGTTATGGTGGTGTTGGTGTCTTTTGGTGGTGGAGAGACACCACCATGTTGGCGCCAACATGGGGTCTTCTAGAAGGGGGGTTAGGTGGATGGTGGAGATGGGTTCAAGGGAGATTGTGTGGTGGAGATGAGAGGAGATTTTGGAGGGAAAAGTGGCGCCAATATAGAGGTGGTTAGGGGTGGTTTTTGGCGCCAACTTGAAGTGTCTTTTGGTGGAGATAATGGGGTGAAGGGATGGCTAGGAGGTGGCGCCAACTTGAGTAGAGTAGCTAGCTTAGGTAGGCTTGAGTTGGTGGAGCTAGCTAGGGTTGATTTTGGAGGTAATGAAGGGCCAAGGAGCTGGTTGTTAGCTATGCTAAGCTAAGCTAAGATAAGCTAAGCTAGCTTAGCTAAAGGTGAAGTGGAGGAGAAGGTGTTGGAGCTAGGGTTTGGAGGAAGGAGCTGAGGAGGAGAGTCTGGAGCTGGAGCTGGAGCTGGCTGCTACTGAAGAGGCTGGCATGGCTACTCTAGCTGGCTTAGCTTGCTAGTTCTTTGCTAGCTACTAAGCCAAGCTAAAGTGAGCTAGCTTCTACCATACTGAGCTAAGGTGAGCTGGGTCTGGTGCTATCGGGGAGAATCAAGCTGGTTGAGGCAGCTAAGGTAGCTTAGCTCAACTGAGATGAGCTAAGCTGAATCCTCGGGAGCTGGACTTGAGCTTCCTGAGCTGAGATGAATTCTTCTTCAGCTGGCTGGAGTTGAGTGGAGCTGGATGTAGCTGGATCTGAGCTGGGGTGAACTCCTGTCAACTCAGCTGAGCTAGCTAGAGCTCCCTGTGAACTAGTGGGAGCTGAGGTGAGCTAGACTCAGCTAAGTTGAGCTGGATCTGAGCTGACTTGAGCTAGGGTGAGCTAAGGTGAACTCTCTTGAGCTGCCATCCAGCTGAGATTAGCTGAATGGAGCTGGGATGAGCTAACTCTAGTTCAAGTAAGCTAGGTTCCAGCTATGGTGAGCTGGATCAAGCTGGGTTCCAACTAGTCTGGGCTTCTCCTTCACCAATTGCCTTCTTGAGTGCTAGGGTTTTAGGGATCTGTGAATCTGTACATCCCTAACACTCACAAAAACACATTAAACAACAATAAAAAATGCAATGCATGCCTATCCTAATTTATGCCTAAATGCAGCCCAAAAACCCGTTTGCGGAGTAAAATCCTAAGAGCTAGGTTTGTTTTAATGCATAAGAATGATGATAAACTGGCGTTTATCACACCCCCATGCTTATCTTTTGCTAGTCTCTTAGCAAAACATTAATTTTTTTGGAAAACGGAATTTTTGGGAAATCTATTTTTTTTTTGACTTTTGAGGAGAAAAAGAGATTAAGGGACCTTGGTAGATTAAAACACAGGAGATACGGGATTTGTTGAAGATAAACATCAGGATTTGTTTTTGGATCCAACCATTAGATAAAACGAGATCAATATATCCTCAGAAAATTCACAAATTAACCCCTTGTTAATTCAGATGACTTGAAATGTTTGTTTTTAGGATTTTTCTGGCTCGTGAATCTGATTCGCAACTTGCAAATTCCTTTAAAACCTTGTGTCTGTGCTTGTGAAAAGCCAACCTTTATAAGGACGTGTTATTATTATTATTTTTTTTTCTCTTCCCCATGCTTATTTTTAGCTTAGTCTTACAACAGATGTGTCGGTATCATCATTCCCGTTACCATTCCTCGAGGGGGCTCTGGCGCCAGTACTTCGGGATAGCACTGTCCATGACACCACCCAGGAGCTCACAACCCCAAAACACGATGCGGTGAAAAGGGGCGCTCCAAGCAAACTCAAGCTCTTGCTCTGACGCTATAGGTAGAGCACCGTCCAAGACACTTGAGCTGCTGAAATGCGCTTTAATGCTCCGTCTAAAGATATGAAATACAGATATAGAGCAGCGCCGAGGCGGTAACATGTTGACATCGCGTCCTCAAAGAAGGTTTTTTCCTTCTTCTCGACGGTGGGAACTCAAACCAATGATCTGCTTCAGACTTTTACTAAATCCAAACAAGGGAGTTTTTTCAAATTTTTAGTTATTTTTAAGTGTTGGCTTGTGTGTGAAAATTGACACAAGAAGTTTCTCAAGAACCGCAGGTTTTTGAATCAAAAACTAAGTCAAATACTTTCCATATTACAAAATAGAATCAAGTCACCTGAACTATCATGAGTTCAGGTGGAATTTTAGAGAAGGATATCTGATTTAGTCTAAAATAGACCCTGGAATTCTAATGATCAGATCCATATCCTCATCCTTAGTTTGTTAAAGATTAAATCCCATTGTACCAGAAGTGAATTTTTCGACCTTAGTCCTGATTTCAAAATTTTTCCTCAAAAAGTTTTCAACATTTTTTTTTTTTTTTGGTATGCAAGCAGAAAATAAATTAAAGAAAATTGCATGTTTTTATGTTTTAAACATCCTAAATCGATCGTAAAAATTTAAAAACACCCCCCCATGCTCAAGATATGCCATGTCCTCATGCATTAGGAGGGAAAAGGAATTACCTTAGTGAAGAACGGTCGGGTTTAAGATGAATAAAACCTAGAAAAAGAAGAAAAAGGAAAAGCAAGAAAAAAATGATGGGTTACCTCCCATCCAGTGCTATCTTTTACGCCATTCAGCCGGGCATGAAGGTATGCACAGAAGACGGAAAATCATGTAAATAATTGGACACTTGAATGTCCACAATAAAAGTGTCTTCCTCAAGATCCCTAAAAAGATGAGTGGTAAAGATAAAGGGATCAAAATAAAATAGAGAAATGGAAAAGTGACCCGAATCTGGCCATGGTTTAAGTGCTTGTAAATTGCCAGATTCTGGTGGGTCGAGTGATAGGTCCAATGGAAAGGGATGGGGAATGGAGTCAATGAGATGTAGGGTGTGTGAAGTTAGTGTGGATGTTTCAGGAAGATGAAAAGGGGGAAAGTCAAACCCTAGTTGATCTGGAAAGTCTTGGACCACATAACTATCCTTAGAATAAGAATCAAAAAAATCTAGATCAATAGTGGTCAAAGATGAATGAGATTGGATCAACATATACATTTCAAATACTGCTTCCATTTTATTATCAGTGTCCTCAAAAATTTTGTGATTAATGGACCTCTTGGAAGCTTGAAATAAATCTAATGAGAAGGTCTGATTACTGCAACTTATATTCATCTTCTCAGAATGAGAATTGATATTAGCTGCTGCCATAATCAGAAAAGGTCTTCCAAGGATGGCATTAATGAGAGCCTTGGGTACCTCTATGTCAAGGACTAGAAAATTTACCGAAAATAGACAATTCCGGACCTTGATAATACTATCCTCAACAACTCCCCGTGGTTGAATGGTAGATCGATCTTCTAATTGAAATTGAACCTTGGTAGGTTTTAAATCACTGAATCGAAATTCCTCAAATAAGACAGGGGGGATGAGATTACTAGAGGTACCTAAGTCGAGAGGGGCACGAAAAATGGTGTCACTTATGACAATTGAGATAAGTGATGTGCCCTGGTCCTTGTTTGTGAAAGGCAGCTTGCTCTGAAAAACTGAGTTGGCTGTCTTTGAAAGGACCAACCTTTCTAGATTCTGATCATGCCCTTTTGCAGTAAATTCTTTAGAGGCATGGGGGGAATCTAGGAAGGGAATATTCCTCTCGACTTGCTCAAATAAATCCAAAGAATTGTGGTCAGAGGGCTCTGATTTTGGATTGTTGGATTGCAGTTTTTGAGAGTGGGAAATAGGGTTTGAATCAAGTGTTTTTGGGGTTTCTTTTTCTTCTTCCTTATTAAGGTTAGGGGGGTCAATCTGCATTGGTTGAGAATTAGTTTCATCATTTGATTAAGAAGGCCTTAAATCCATGGTGGTTTCCTCACTCCTCATAGTCTCTACATATGCAGCTTGGTGTTCACTGAGAGGAGGTAGGGGGGCCTGATGTTGAAAGAAACTGGGTAGGTGCTGTGATATTGGGTTAATAGGAGGCCGAATCATGTGGTTCTGATGTTGGTAGACACCCGGGTGTTGGTTCCTGTGATTAATAAAGTTTGGTGTGGGTTGGGATGGTGAGTGTCCTGCAGGTCTTTGAGTCGGAATATCCCCAATTTGATCATTGAGATTGTTAATAAGATGGGTTGTTTCCTTTGTTTTTCTTTGTAACTCCTGCAAGGTTTTCATCATCTGGGCATTAATGTCTTCTTGAGATTGCCCAGATTGATAAGTCTGATTTGAACCATACCCTCCAAACGGGTTCTGTTGTTGGTGTGGAACCGAATTGGTCCAGGAGTGGGTCGGATAATCCCCCCCATTAGAGGAATTTTTCAATTTCTCCTGGATGGTAGGGACATTTTGGGTGGGGTAATGATTGGGATAAACATAATTCCCTGTTGAACCATAGAAAGCCTCAGAATAACAATTATACTCAGCATGGGATTTATGCAGATTTTCTCTTTTGCGGGTGTTAAAAGGGGTGAGATGTGGAATGTGTGGAGCTTGGGCAGATGTGGCAGGATTCCCTTGGTTGGCCAGGTTTGTTAAATCCTTATGCAACTGTTGTTGCTTAACTTGTAGCTGAGCCATGATAGAGTAGAAATTAGGTGGAGGGGCCTGATTAAGAAGCTCCTGGGTGGAAGAATAGGGGAAAGAAAAATTAGCATGTGGGTTAGAGGACCAATTTTTATTTTCCATTTTAAAAGAAGAGGAAGAATGCAGAAAAGTCTTTTCTTAGGGAGGCAAAATCAAGTGGTCCCTCCAAGTGTGGAGTTTTGGACCGCCGCCCGTGCAAAATGGAAGAAATGGGAGGGGAGGAGAAGAGATGGAGATGAGAGAAAGTGTGCAATTCAAACAAACAAAAACTAGACCTAACTTAATTGTGACTCCCTAATAATAACCTAAGACTTGGTCTATATAGGAAATAAGTAGTCAATAGTGAATACACGTTCTATCAACAAATCTAGCCAAGTTGCTTAAGGGGAGGTTTGGGCCCAAACGTTTCCCAGGGAAAACCCCAGGTGCTTGTACAAACCCGCGCCTGGTCGTTTGACACGGCCCCTCAGCCTGAACACCAGATACAGATGACAGAATTGGTACTAACTAAAGAAAACTTAAGACCTAAATAGCAAGCCTAAGTTGATAAAGCCTTAGGGGTCAAGTTGCTACAAATTTTAATTAGGTCTAGGATTCTATAGTGCACACAGAATGTGGAGGGCGTTTACTGGGTTGTTGCCCTGTTATTTGATTTTTTTTTGTGTGTGCAGGAATTGGAGAGTGGCTCCAATGAAAATCAAGTTGTCACACAATTTTTTTATATTTTTGTCTTTTAGGATGTGATTTAATTAAATGAATTTTAGGGTTTTTCTCTTTAAGTTTTCAAACAAGTTTGAAAGTTCACAATCAAAGGAAAGACAAGTTGTATGTGTGATTGTATATTTCCTTTTAATTGAGTCTCTAAAGAGAAAGAAGAAACCCTAAACCAATTATCCCTGAGACAGAAATTTAACTACCAATGAATTATTTTTAGCTTTCAGAATTAAGTAGTGGTCCAAACAAGTCAAACAACACCACTACTTTGAAGAAAATCAAACAAGGATTCCAGAAAAGATTTTTGTAAGATTTTAGGAATTTGTTTGATAATAGTTTTGAATTTTTAATTGTACTGATGTCAAAGTCCAGAAATAATACCCGTGGGTATTATAGACTTTTCAGTATTACCACCGACCTCATAAAATTCTCATGATTTTATATGATATGTAAAATTTCACAGGGATTCCAACAAGATAAATTTCACAAAAATTGGATGAGTATAAAAATTCTGAAAATTCGCGGACAGTAGCAAAATAGGAAGATTAGAGGGTGTGACCCCTCTGTAATCCACGAATTTTCAAAAATTAAATACAAATCCAATTGATCTGAAATTTGGAACAGATGTTCCAAACTTAATTGGGAATCACTATATGAAATTTTATGATTTTAGGAGGCCTGTGGTGTTAGGAATCGATTTTTCAAGTCTGGACAGAAATCTAGACCCGAAAAACAGAACACCAATACTTGCAATGGAATGGTGCTAAAGAAGCATACAAGCAAACAATGATTTTAAAATGCACCACTCCACTTAATTTAAGTGTTTATGGTCCTGAAAGCCAAGTTTAATATATTTTTGTAGTTTTAATTAATTATGTGACTAGAAAGAGGAACCAACCTGAATTTTCGCGGGAAGAAAAGGATCTTTAAGCTCTCGCTTCCAGATTCCCGCTTTCCCGCTGTAGTTCCTGCACACACAAAAGAAAGAAAGAGAAGGGGATGAGATCCACTTCAAGCAAGAGAAAATGAGTTAATGCAGAGCCGTGCCTCCCTGGCAACGGCACCAAAAAGTGATAGCGAAAATACGCGGTTTGTTAAAATACGTCGTTGTAACGCGTAAATCCGCTTTCGCTCTTAAATTTATAATCCTAGATAGGGAAGTATCTAGGGTCGTCCAAGGAGGCAATATGGTTGCAAAATTGATTCTCTTTCTTGGAATATATCTCAACTTTCTTTTGGTAATTTTCAATATACCATTTTTTTTTTGTTTTTGAACTAAGGCAACATGCGAAATTATGGCGGGAAAAGTGTTTACACTTCCAATTAAGTAAACTACTCTAAAGTGGCAAGTAGAGCCTCTCCCTAAGCTCACTCTAAGCAAGTGGAGGCCTAGAATAATTAGGGAGAGGAAGTGAAGAATGCTGAAAATAAGCAAATAGAAATGCAAACAAGATATGCGAAGAAGGCAACTAGATAATTGATAAAGTGTTTAACAAAAATGCCTAGTAGAGGAATGCTTCTACTACTAGATAATTGAAATAAAGAAAGAAAACACAAATCCTCTAAATAGATGGTGAAGAAGAGGGCTTCTTGCTCCAAGGTTGGTGGCTCCCAAGCTTGAAAAGAATCCTTCAACTCCTTCCTTGCAGTACTCCGCCAAAGTGATGACCTCCAAGGCAAGCCCTAAGGGGGCGTGCCCTAAGTTTCTCTCCAAGGGTGGACGTCCACCCTAAGCTTTTCTCCTTTGCCTGGCCGTCCTCCTTGAAGTGGGAGAGTCCTCCTCCTTGGCGTGGCTCAAGTTGAAGAGAGTGGGGAGAAGAAGGCACCAAAAGGGCTGGTGATGTGCCCCTTTAATCTCCTTCTCTACTCCTTCTTCTTGGCCGTAGGTATAGGTGGTTTAGGTAGAAAATATACTAAGGGAGGATGCCCAAAAATGGTGGTAGGTGGTGGCCTTTTATAGAATAGGAGGGGGGCTATGGTGACCTTTGAAATGGATGGCCAAGATGAGTTGATGGAGGTGGTTGGAGATCCTATGGCCAAGGAGAGTTGGCGCCAACCCAAGGGGTGTTAAAGGGGGTGGTTATGGTGGTGTTGGTGTCTTTTGGTGGTGGAGAGACACCACCATGTTGGCGCCAACATGGGGTCTTCTAGAAGGGGGGTTAGGTGGATGGTGGAGATGGGTTCAAGGGAGATTGTGTGGTGGAGATGAGAGGAGATTTTGGAGGGAAAAGTGGCGCCAATATAGAGGTGGTTAGGGGTGGTTTTTGGCGCCAACTTGAAGTGTCTTTTGGTGGAGATAATGGGGTGAAGGGATGGCTAGGAGGTGGCGCCAACTTGAGTAGAGTAGCTAGCTTAGGTAGGCTTGAGTTGGTGGAGCTAGCTAGGGTTGATTTTGGAGGTAATGAAGGGCCAAGGAGCTGGTTGTTAGCTATGCTAAGCTAAGCTAAGATAAGCTAAGCTAGCTTAGCTAAAGGTGAAGTGGAGGAGAAGGTGTTGGAGCTAGGGTTTGGAGGAAGGAGCTGAGGAGGAGAGTCTGGAGCTGGAGCTGGAGCTGGCTGCTACTGAAGAGGCTGGCATGGCTACTCTAGCTGGCTTAGCTTGCTAGTTCTTTGCTAGCTACTAAGCCAAGCTAAAGTGAGCTAGCTTCTACCATACTGAGCTAAGGTGAGCTGGGTCTGGTGCTATCGGGGAGAATCAAGCTGGTTGAGGCAGCTAAGGTAGCTTAGCTCAACTGAGATGAGCTAAGCTGAATCCTCGGGAGCTGGACTTGAGCTTCCTGAGCTGAGATGAATTCTTCTTCAGCTGGCTGGACTTGAGTGGAGCTGGATGTAGCTGGATCTGAGCTGGGGTGAACTCCTGTCAACTCAGCTGAGCTAGCTAGAGCTCCCTGTGAACTAGTGGGAGCTGAGGTGAGCTAGACTCAGCTAAGTTGAGCTGGATCTGAGCTGACTTGAGCTAGGGTGAGCTAAGGTGAACTCTCTTGAGCTGCCATCCAGCTGAGATTAGCTGAATGGAGCTGGGATGAGCTAACTCTAGTTCAAGTAAGCTAGGTTCCAGCTATGGTGAGCTGGATCAAGCTGGGTTCCAACTAGTCTGGGCTTCTCCTTCACCAATTGCCTTCTTGAGTGCTAGGGTTTTAGGGATCTGTGAATCTGTACATCCCTAACACTCACAAAAACACATTAAACAACAATAAAAAATGCAATGCATGCCTATCCTAATTTATGCCTAAATGCAGCCCAAAAACCCGTTTGCAGAGTAAAATCCTAAGAGCTAGGTTTGTTTTATTGCATAAGAATGATGATAAACTGGCGTTTATCAGGTACCTACTGTAGTAGTTCTTTCCTTACTGCTGTACTTTCTTACTGTTAGTTATATTCATGCTGAATGTGGTTTATCTTACTGGCTTTTGGTTACTTCCTCGTTGGACGACTAGGTCTTGGGATTAGTCGAGTCGGTCCGGTTCTCGTGTCTCGTAGGGACTCGGGAACCGGGTCGTTACAAGATGGTATCAGAGCAAGGTCGTCCCGAGAAGTGAATCAACTGACTGGAAAATAACCAATTCACATGTTATAACTAGAGTAGCCACCACAACATACCTCTTGACATGAGCTCTTAGAAGTTTTGTTAGGTACCGTCTGTTTTGACGTTTCCGTTTTGGTTCGCGTCTCCTTGCAAGAGATGCCTCGTCGCGGGACTGGCGAGACTGGCCGCGGGCGCGGCCGAGGGCGAGGTCGGCGAGGTGGACGTGCTGTCGTTGACGTCTCGGTGGACCAGCCACCACTCCCTGGCGTCCAGGCCCAGGACCTCGCCAGACTGATACGGGATATTGTACGAGAGGAGCTCCACCCACCGCCCCGAGCACCTCCTCCTGGGGTTGCAGAGGGGGAGTCCTCTGTGGGACCACGCGACGGACGCGGCGCTGGACACGAGGGAGGGGATGGGCCCCTGCCACCCCCACCTTCCTCTGACACTTCTGTACACGAGGCACCTTCGCCTGGAGGTGCACCAGCACCTCCCCTACAGCGCCACTTCGAGCTTTTCGGACAGTTCCGGAAGCTGAAGCCCCCCCTCCTTCAAGGGGGATGAGGACCCGACCGAGGCAGAGGACTGGCTTGAGCAGCTGGAGAAGATCTTCGACACCCTTGGCCCCCCCGGTGGAGTGCCGCGTGGCCTTTGCCACGTACCAGCTGGAGAGTGCGGCACACCGGTGGTGGAGGGCGGTCCGGGGTCAGGAGAGGGACGAGCCGACGTGGGACCAGTTCGTCACCCTCTTCTGCGAGCAGTACTTTCCCCAGACGTGGCAGGACCAGAGGAGGCGGGAGTTCCACACTCTCCGCCAAGGGACGATGACCGTGAGCGCGTACCGCACGCGTTTCTTGGAGCTGTCCCGCTTTGCAGCGACAGCGGTAGCCACTGAGGAGGAGCGCCTTTGGAGGTTCACCGAGGGGCTCCGGCCTGCGATCCGGGGGTATGTCAAACCCCTGAAGCTGCCGACGTTTTCGAGGGTGGTAGAGGCAGCTATGACTTACGAGGAGACCAACCCGTCCGCGCGAGAGACCGACGACGGGCGGAAGAGGCCCTTTCAGCCAGACTTCTCACAGGGCCGGCGAGAACGGAGACACGTGGCGTCCGCAGGAGAGCCGTCACGTTGTGCAGGGCCATCAGTGGCCTTTGGGGGCCCTCGACAGGGGCCAGTCGCCAGCACCGGACCCCCGCCTAGCCGACAGCAGGGACTCACTGAGGACGGGAGTCGGGTTCCCCTCTGCTACCAGTGTGGCCAGCCGGGCCACGTCAGGAGGGACTGCCCATCTAGGGCAGGAGGTCAGCAGATACTTCCCACGCAGAGCACTGGAGGGCGCGCAGGAGGCCGCGGTTCCCAGGCACGAGGAGGAGGACAGCAGTCGCGAGGAGGGTACCGGCCAGCACCTACCCGTCCGACGCAGAGTGTGGCTGCTTCGTCCGCACCTAGAGCTGAGGGGCGTATCAACGCCCTAACACACAGGGACGCCAGAGCATCGGGATCCGTGGTAGCAGGTATGGTTTCAGTTTCTGGCAGACTTGTTTACACGCTTTTCGATTCTGGCGCTACGCACTCGTTTGTCGCAGCCAGTTTCGCAGTTAGTTTGGACCAGGATTATACACTGTTAGAGAATCCGTTCGTAATCAGAGGTCCGAGTGGTCAGCTGTTCATAGCTGAGGAGGTGTACACAGGTTGCGGGGTCAGCATCGGGGGACATAGCCTGCCAGCTGACCTGATCATGATACAGATGGAGGACTTTGGAGTGATTCTGGGGATGGATTGGCTGTCCGCTTACCACGCCTTGGTAGACTGTTTTGAGAGGAAGATTGTCTTCTCCATTCCGGAGTTGCCTTCTTTCGAGTTTCATGGGCAGCCAGTGGACGGAGGTTTCAGGTGCATTTCGGCACTTCGGGCGGCGAGACTTTTGAGCCAGGGGTGTGAGGGCTTCCTAGCTTGTGTGGTGGCAGAGCACAGCCCCGTGGCAGACTTCCAGAGCATCCCGGTGGTCAGAGAGTACCCCGACGTGTTTCCAGACGAGTTACTAGGACTACCGCCCGAGCGTGAGATCGAGTTTGAGATCTCACTAGTACCAGGGACCAGCCCCATCTCCACTGCGCCATACAGGATGGCACCGCTTGAGCTGCGAGAGCTCAAGTCTCAGTTGCAGGACCTTTTGCAGAAAGGTTTCGTGAGGCCCAGTGCGTCTCCCTGGGGAGCCCCGGTGCTGTTTGTGAAGAAGAAGGATGGGACCCTACGCCTTTGTGTGGACTACCGACAGCTGAATAGGGTCACCATCAAGAACAGATATCCGCTGCCGAGGATCGATGATTTGTTTGACCAGTTGCGGGGTGCCACGGTGTTTTCCAAGATCGACTTGAGGTCTGGATACCACCAGTTGAGGATCAGGGAGACCGACATCTCCAAGACAGCTTTCCGCACCCGATACGGACACTACGAGTTTTTGGTCATGCCGTTTGGGCTGACCAATGCCCCCGCTGCTTTCATGGACCTGATGAACCGGGTGTTTAGACCGTACTTGGATCAGTTTGTGGTGGTTTTCATAGATGATGTACTCATCTATTCTAGAGATCGGACGCAGCACGGACAGCACTTGCGGATGGTTCTGGACACTCTGAGACGACGCAGGCTGTACGCCAAATACAGCAAGTGCGAGTTCTGGTTGAGGGAGGTGACCTTTTTGGGTCATGTGATCTCTGGAGACGGCCTGGCGGTGGATCCCGCCAAGGTCGAGGCAGTGCTCAGGTGGGAGAGACCGCGTTCAGTCACTGAGATTCGCAGTTTCCTGGGACTGGCAGGTTACTACAGACGGTTCATCAGAGGATTTTCACAAATTGCGCGTCCTATGACACAGTTGACCCGGAAGGATGTGCCTTTCGCTTGGACAGACGCCTGTGAGGCGTGTTTTCTGGAGCTGAAGGAGAGGTTGACCTCGGCTCCCGTGCTCACCATCCCTGACAGTAGTGGCGGGTTCGTTGTGTACACGGACGCTTCCTTGCAGGGGTTAGGAGGTGTGCTCATGCAGAGGGGTCACGTGGTCGCTTACGCTTCGCGGCAACTGAAGCCCCATGAGCATACCCACCCTACCCACGATCTAGAGTTGGCAGCTGTTGTCTTCGCGCTGAAGACATGGAGGCACTACTTGTACGGTGAGACCTTCGAGATTTTTACAGATCACAAGAGCCTCAGATATCTTTTTGACCAGAAGGAGCTCAACATGAGACAGAGACGTTGGTTGGAGCTCTTGAAGGACTACGACTGCAGCATCTCCTACCACCCGGGAAAGGCCAATGTGGTGGCTGACGCCTTGAGCCGTAAGGCGCCCGCACGCTTGGCCAGTCTACAGTTACAGAGTTCGAGCCTTTTGGAGGAGGTGGGCAGTTGGCGACCTCTAGAGTTACGAGGGTACTGTGGGGCAGTGACGGTGATCCGGCAGAGTCAGGAGGTAGTTGAGCAGATCCACAGACGACTCCGCACTGTCAGGAGCAGACAGAAGAGCTACGCAGATCGCAGACGCAGAGAGGTGCAGTTCGAGGTTGGGGACCACGTCTTCCTTCGTGTTTCGCCCATGAAGGGCTTACAGCGGTTTGGGGTGAGAGGGAAGCTCGCGTCGAGGTTCGTGGGGCCCTTTGAGGTCCTGGAGCGGGTTGGACCCATTGCTTACAGACTTGCCCTTCCCCCGCAGCTTTCTGGTGTGCACGACGTGTTCCACGTGTCCAACCTCAGGAAGTACGTAGCCGATCCCAGCCACGTACTGAGTCACGAGAGCGTCGAGGTGAGCGACGACCTGACCTACCCCGAGCGGCCAGTGCAGATCCTAGACCGAGCCGTCCGCAGGTTGAGACGAAAGCAAGTACCCCTGGTAAAGGTTTTGTGGAGGAGCCAGCGGTACGAGGAGGCTACCTGGGAGCCTGAGGCGGCAATGCGGAAGCGGTACCCGGAGCATTTCGCGGGTACGTCTTTTCGGACCGGCTTCGGTCCTCTTTGAGTTTGTTATGGTTTTTTTGGACATCTTTTTCCCGCACCCTAGTTGGCGCAAGTTTCGGGGACGAAACTTCCTTTGAGTTTGTTATATTGTAACGAATGTGTGCCCCAGACGTCTTTTAAGATGTCTGGGAGGTGGCTCAGACATCGGACAAGACGTCTGGGATAACAACCAGACGTCTGATAAGACGTCTGGGATAGTTTCAAGACGTCTGGAAATCCGTTATGGGATAAGATCATACAGACGTCTGAAAGGTGAGTTTCCGCCTTCTTCTTCCTTCTTGTCGACTGACCGTACTGAGGGAGGGGGTTGGCTGTGCGCAGGTTTGCTGATTCGCCATCTTTTGCGAATCAGACGTCTAGAAGTTGTACCAGACGGCGGGAGTAACCTCCAGACGTCCTGAGGGACCATCGGACGTCTGGGATCTAGGAAAGACGTCCCTGCAGACTTCTGGACGTCTGGGAAACCACGCTGAACAAGTAATTCTCTGATCCACCGTTTAAGACGTCTGGAGGGAGTTCCAGACGTCTGATTTTGCATAGTATCATCTTTTTCGACCCGTTTACGGCCCGTTCGGGCTCCGTTTTCCGCGATTCGAGTTGCGTTCTTTTCAGAATTAATTCCTCTACTCGTCTACAGTAGATATACACTATTTTGAGACACTCCTTGTGTTTGATCCTTGTGATAGGACCTCGTTCGGTTGCAGTCTTGAGAGTTGCGGAGGCGCGCGGGATTCCCGATCACGCCCCCATTACTCCCGTTGTACCTGGTAGAGTGGCTTTAAGTATTAATAAAATCTGTTAAAGTATGGAACCATAACTAGAACCTAGGGCATTGCATGAACCCTAGGAATGAGAAATGTATGGAATGATAGCTCCTAGGTGATGCATGAATCCTAGGGCTGGAAAACTAGTTGTATGCTAGATCCTAGGATGTGGCATGAATCTTAGGATGGAAAAACTAGTGGAATGTATAATACTGCAGTCTTGAAAAAATGGAAAGGAATATAAAGCTGCCTGTAATTTGAATTAACAGCTGCCTGTTATGAATAAAGAAACATGTTTGAGATCATGGATTTTGAGAGCGTGAATCTGGAAAGTGAAACATATGATGTTCTGAGATAAAGAGCTGGAACCCTACGGGGAATTAGGAGTGGAACTCCTGGAAAGAAAAAGGAATGGAACTGAGATGTAGTTTGTACTGTCTCTTGGGTACGCAGTACCAAGGGAAGTACTTGTACCTGTTTAGTGCAGAGTGGGGCCAGCCACCCCAGGGACCCGGGGTTAGGATTGGCCGCTCTGTACCGACTTGTTGGCCCTCGTGTACGTAGTACCGAGGAGAGCTAGTAGTGTTAGGAGAGTACTAGCTACCCCACGGGCCCCGGGGTTCTGCTAGCCTCCTTCACCGACTTGTTAGGCCCACTAGGGCAAACCAGGGTAGTCAGGCGAGGGTGCGCGGACTGTGGAGGGGCAAGGCCCCGGTTTGGTTACTGTGGAGGGGTTGGACCCCTGTTACTGAGAGGGATCTGCCCTGGTTCCGTGCTGTGCTTTGGGCACACCCATTAACGGAAACGACTGACCGCGTGCCAGTGCGGGCTAGCTACCTGTGCGTTTATCGCGCGTGCCGTAGTCACCGTTACGTCTGTCAGTGACCTTGGGGTGGTTGACTGAGGGTAGGATCACCACGGGGGACTCTCCCGGCCAGGAGAGCACCACGTGCTACTTCTACTTTTGGAAAAGACTGCAATCAAGATCGTTCCCACGAGGACATTCGAGATCAAGTAAAGGATCTGAGAAATAAATGAAATAGCGAGAAAAATTGAAAGATGTGAATAAAGGAAGTAATAAAACATAACAGCTACTGTACACTCTACGGTTGCCTTTAGTTATTTTGCCACTCTACTCAGCGTTTTGCTGACGTGTTACACTCGTTACCTTTTTCAGGACCAGGTGTTGAGCAGCCAGGGTCGGCGGCTGCAGAGGACGCTGGGCCGAGTAGGGTCCAGTAGAGTTACCACAGCCTTTTGTACCCCTTTTGTTTCTGTTCTAGTGAGTAGTTTTTGTTTCCGCCGTACCTTCTTTACCTGCAGTTCTTGTTATATGATAAATGCTATTTTACTGTTGTGGTGGTACCTACTGTAGTAGTTCTTTCCTTACTGCTGTACTTTCTTACTGTTAGTTATATTCATGCTGAATGTGGTTTATCTTACTGTCTTTTGGTTACTTCCTCGTTGGACGACTAGGTCTTGGGATTAGTCGAGTCGGTCCGGTTCTCGTGTCTCGTAGGGACTCGGGAACCGGGTCGTTACAATATGCAAATTGTGGAAATACGAGCTGCATGTGTAAAATCTAAGAATGGAAATGTGAATGATGAAACCTGGTATGGAATAACATGGGGAATATGAGCATGAACCCTACAGGGAATTAGGAGTAGAGCTCCTGTGGATAAATGGAATGGATCTGGAAATGTGAGTGGGAAGTGTGCTGGCCCTTGAGTGCGTGGTACCAAAGAGGGGACTGTCCCCTGTTTAGTGTAAAGCAAAGCTAGTCGCCCTTGGGTTGAGACCCAGGGTTAGGATTAGCCACTCTACACGAACTTCTTTGGTCCTTGCGTACACTGTACCGGGGAGAGCTACTAGTGTAGGGAGAGAGCTAGCCACCCCACGAGGCCCGAGGTTCAGCTAACCACCCTACACCGACTTGTTAGGCCCACTGGGAAAACTAGGGTAGTCAGACGAGGGTGCGCAGAGTGTGGAGGGGTGAGACCCCTGTTTGGTTCTAAGGGGCTAGACCCCTGTTACTGAGAGGGATAGGCCCTATACTGTTCCGTGCTGTACCTTGGGCATACCCGCTAGCGGAAACGACTGATCGCACGCTAGTGCGAGGTAGCTACCCATGTGCTTATCGCGCGTGCCGTAGTCACCGCTACGTCTGTCCATGACCTCGGGGTGGTTGACTGGGTGTAAGATCACCACGGGGGACTCTCCCGGCCAGGAGAGCACCACGTGTGCCTTCTACTCTTCGGAAAAGACTGCAATCAAGATCGTTCCCATGAGGAACATGTGAGATCAAGAAAGAGATCTGAAAAGTAAACCAATGGATGAAAAGGAATGACTTGTAAAATAAAATAATTGGAAAAAATAAATTACCTATTAGCTGTTACTGCTTTAGTTAGTTTGGTTACCACTCTACTCAGCGTCTGCTGACTCTGTTTTCCCGTACCCCTTTACAGGTCCAGGAGTTGAGCAGCCCGAGTCGCCGGCTATAGAGGGTGCTGGGCCCAGTCTTGCCTAGCAATAGTTTCCTGTTGTTGTACTCTATTTTTTTGTTAGTGAGTTCAGACTATTACCGCTTATGTTTTGTACTTTGTTTCCGCTTTACTATTGTGGTGGTGATATGTACTGTTAGCAACTTTTATTTCCTTTACTGCTTGTACTCTTTTACTGATAGTTACTTAGCATGGTGAATGTGGTTTACTTTCCTACTTTTTGGTTTTTTCTTGTTGGACAACTGGGTTTTGGGATTAGTCGAGTCGAGCCAGTCTCGTGTCCTGTAGGGATTCAAGAATCGGGTCGTAACAAGTAGACTAAATTATACTAAGGCTAATTGGCTTCTAAGGGTTGGAGGCTAGGTCCTTTTATGTATTATCATGCATTTAGATTAGTTTGTACAAATTATAGGTTAATTTTCCCTTTTTATGGTCAGGGGATAGGATGATATTTATCGGGGCCTCGAATTAAAAATCCAACCGTACGGATCTGATCAGGGCGACGATCGGAGTCCAATGCCTCCAAGTTCGTCCCATCGGACCTCTATAGCATCAGATGTAGTTTGATGAAGATCAAAAGCCAAGGGGTAAGGTGGTGAAAATCTAGACTCCAAAAGAC
Organism: Thalassia testudinum; assembly: GCA_037157565.1. NCBI lineage: Eukaryota > Viridiplantae > Streptophyta > Magnoliopsida > Alismatales > Hydrocharitaceae > Thalassia > Thalassia testudinum. Next base: position 34,189,396 of record JAZHRO010000035.1, on the reverse strand, counting down.
AAATCCAACCACACGGATGGATTCGAATCGATGATCACAGCCCAACGACGTGAAAATTGACCCAATCCAACATCGACGGCACCATCTACAAGCATTGGAAAATGGACGACCTAGATGGTGCTACGTGGCACCATCAAGCCACCCACAGCCATTGGCCTCCTCCTTCTTCTACATTTGCGAGATATCGACCGTTGGGTCTCGATCGAGATCCAACGGTTGAGGGTGCGCCAGCTTTAAATCAAAAGCGCGACCATTTTGTAGCCTTGGCGCAGCGGTTGCGCGCCGCATTTGCGAAGAGGCGACGTGGGATCAAGTCGTAGCAAGGGGGTGGATTTCGTGAAGAGGCGGGCATGGCAAAATTCAGCTACATGATCAAGATCAAGCGACTGTGGTGCGACCACATGGCGCGATCAGGCACACTGGATGTGAGCACGCGCATACGTGCGCGATAATGCGTCATCCCACGTGCAATCATACGTGGAGCATTGCGCACGATCTGAAGGCGAACCGTGCATGATCTAAGCCACCCATCACACATCCAACGGCAGAGTGCAGAGCGCGTGCAGTCTGAAATGCACGCGAGTGAAGGCAATGCAGTACGGCCACATGGCACAACAAGGATGCTTGGATCTTCATCTAGCGGCTCACATTTAGGCACGCCTTCAGCAACATGAATCTACAGTGACACACATATTCGTCACTAAAGACCCTGCACTTAATTTTAAAGACTTAAATGACCCCTTTGCCCCCATTTTTTTACACCTATAAAAGGGCCACCCCTACCACATATTTCAGCATCCCTTTCTCTCTTCTCTCATCCTCTCTAATGCTCTACGGAGCTAGTCCCATACCCGAGATACTCCACTAGAGCTAGAGTAAAATAATTTTGTCCATCTTCTCACCTCCTTCGTAGAGTATTATGTGGTTGTCTTCTTACTACCATTCAGGAAGCGGATCCCGTTGCAACATTGTCCTGCTTCGTCCTCCATCCTCCAACCCCATTCTCCCTCATCCAGCATCTCACCACCCTCTTTTGGGTGTTCCGTCAACACGGCTCATCCTCTAAGTAGTCGTCGAGGAAGATTTTCTCACCCTTATCTTTTTACTGCTTTCTAGTGTAATTTTATTTTCTTTAAGTAGTTGTAATAGACTCTAGAATATTTAAATGTAATATTTGTTCATTCTCTCTCTATTTTTCTCTTTCTTTGTATATTCTCTCTCTATCTTCTATTGTTTATTCTTTAAGTAATTTAGCTTGCGTAAATTAATTTCAACCAGCTATTTTGTTTATAACAGCTAATGGAGGAAGGAGATGCCGGTGAGGCTTCGCTGGAGTGGAAGAAATCAGAAGAGGTGAAGCAAAAATCTAGTGTGAGAAGAACACAAGCCAGAGGAAGAGTTGGCATCGGAGCTCCGCCGCGGTGGTGGAGACCTGGACGAGGAAGAGGGAGAGCTGATCAGTTTCACTGGAACTGACCCGAGGAAATGGTAGAAGACCGCCAAAGTTGGACAAATATCCTATTGACAACTCAGTGTAGGAAGAAGGGTAGGGAGCTGTCAACCTCTAATCGAAGGTCCTATAGGGTATTTATAGGGTTCAGAGAGGTTTAGGGACCTTGAACCTGGATCGGACAGTGTCTAGGTACGCCGGATTGCCCATCGTCTTCTTTAACAATGGTGAGGCTTCTAGGTGTCCATAGTGCACGTGCAAGACATCCAAACTGTTGGATGTGAAGGGTTTGTTACGGTGAAGCTTGCTGCGCATGGAAATGAAACTCAACCCTTTGATGCTCTCGACATCAAAGAAGAAAGACGTTGGTGAACATCAGCCGTCAGTCTCAGTGAAGAAAAGAAGGAAATGGTCTGAGGACCTAGATGCAAATATGAAGCACCTATGCATGAATAAATGGACTTAGTCAACATAAAAATTAGGGATTGAAATGAAAACCATGGGTTTTAAAGCTTAAATTAAATTATTTATTTTTCAACTTTTAATATATAATTATAAATACTGAAAGTATTACATTTATGACATGAGATTGCATTTTTATCCCTTTTAGCTATATTTATTTAAATGATTAACATTATTAAGTTAATGAACAACTTAGGTAATATAAATAGTATAAGTTAAATCTAATACTCACATATAGCTAAATGCTTGAATTTAAGTCCTATTTATTCATTAAACATAAATAAATGTTTATTAACTCTTAATTTAGGTATTTTAAGATACAAATAAGGTCCTTGCTATTATTACCTTAATTATATAATTAACCCTAATATAATGTTATTCATTAGTAATTTAACTAGGAAAACTAGCTAATATTGGTGAATTAGGAGTCATGATGAGTCCCTCATCACTACTGCACCTGGGCACCAACTTTCTCCACTTCATTGACTCTACACCTCTGGCAAGCCTATAAATAGGCCCCCAAACCCTTTAATCACGTGCATCAAGCCCCTACCCCTCTTCCCCATTGTGCATGATCATAGATTTTCTTCTCCTACATCTAGTGTCTTCCCATCCTTAGATGAGCTTCGAAAAAATTTGTTGTCTCTCTCAACTCCTCTTCCTCTGCTCTACATCGCCATTGGTGGAGCCACGCTCGAACCCTCTCTCTCATCGCCTTCGATCGGCCAGAGCTCTCTCCTTACCTCAACTCTTTCATTCTCAGCTCCAACGAAGCTTCGCTGAAGCCACTCTCACTATTTCCTCCAAGTAGATGCTTCTAATTCCTTACCTCCTTCTTTAGATTAGTTTAGCGCTTTTAATTTGTAGATTTAGGTAGATTTAGATGTGTGATTTCAGTACTTTCTTCTCCATCTCTAGCGACACCAATTCTAGTGTTCACCGACTTCCACTCAATTGATCATCAGTTCATCTCCTTCACCTCATTAAAACCCATTTCCACCTTCTTGCCCTCGCGATTATCCATTCTACATAATTTTCCCAATTTTTCTGATCATCGGACCTCCACTGTCTATGGTGGACCTCCTCTGAGCTTTCCACACTCCAATTGATCCTCCACTCACTTCCTCCATACCTTAAGGATCATTTTGCACAACTTTATTGGATGATTCCTCCCCTCCATTGATCAGTCGAACTCAAGTTTTCTTTTCAACTGATTTGAGTTCACAACACCTTTACAAGCATTCTTTGATCAAATTAAGGTGTCCTTGAGCTTCTTGAGATCTCAAGGAAGCCTTTGACCTACTTCTTGGGCTATTTAATTAAGTATATTGTTTTGTCGATTTCCAGTGAAGTCTACCATCATTCCGATCACCTTCTCTAATTTCGATGGCATCAAATTCCTACTCAATAGTTCGTAATAGACGCTAACAGCCGCCAATCGACTCAACATCCTTCGTAGATCATTTTCCTACTATTAGATTAAAATTACATCAATTCTTCACTCCTGACCTCCATCATCTTCTTCAACTCCGGCAAGGCACTAGTGCATGGTTTCCTCATCTCTAAACCTCATTGATAGGTCCAAAAGCTTTAGTGGACTTCATTGAGTTCAGAACAACCACATGCAAGGTTGTTACAACCCTCATTTTATTTGCCGAGCAAACCCACCATTCGATGAAGGCGATGACCTTACAGAGTGCAGGAAAGTACTCTAATCATATAATTCTAAGTTCTTTAAGCTCCAGTAGATTGAGTTGAGTCTATCTATGCTTTCTAATTGGTGTAAAGTTCTCACAAACATCAAGTCAAATCCTGGCCTAAATAGTTGACTTCAATCCACCATGAGAGCTCGAGCAGATCTAAAACTTAGATTCAAAGCTTAAAATGAACTTTAGAACCTTCCAAGAGTGATTGCAACCCATTTTAATCTAGATTAGAGCTACTTAATGTCTTTTTTATTTTGTTAAGAAACTCTGCGTTCAGTTATGTTCAACCTGCGAAACAAGTTCTTAAGGTCGCAGCTCAGCTTAGATGGATTTCTTAGGTTATGGGAAATTAGGAGGCACTTGAGAGTAATTGGAGCTGTGAGAGAGTGTTGTGCAGGTTGTTCATTAAGTGTTGCAGGTACTATTCTTTGCCATCGGCACAGATGAAGCATGGAGATTAATTATGGTGTTTTCAGCCATCCAAGGATTTGAAGTAGCTTCTGAGAGTTCCAGGATGAGAATTGAGCCTTTAATTAATCAATGAAGCCATATAGCTGCTGGTGGAGGTCGATTAAAGTCTGAAATCAATGTCTGCAACATTGCTAGCCATTGCTCACTTTGCGCAGAAGGAGAGGAGACTTGGATGGTCCACATCGGCCGCGCTTAAGTGCCCAACAGAAGATTTAAGGCATCGCTGACGTTGCCCTCTCGAGAGACATATGGACCTTATAAGGCACATGATGCATGAGCATAAACCATTAAGCGTCCTTTGACCATTAGTCCAGTGAGGAGTGGCCTACAAGTGAATGAGATTCGGCCACGTGGCTTCATCTAGGTTGGATAAAAACATTCTTTTTATAGTAGAGGCCATTTAAGCTCTTGTAATACATGCTTAGCTATTGAAGTTTGCTTAGTTCGCACTTATGAACTCTAATAGTTGAAATAACATTTTTTCATGCCCTCTTTATATGTTTTCATACAATTGAAGTATCAAGTTAATTGCTCTATCTCTCTATTGTTCTAATTCATTTGTTAAATCTAATTGCTATGCTTCATATTCTCTTCTTTTACAATTAAATCTATGTGCATAACATATTTATAAATTATTAACTAACTAACTAGGGGCATTAACTTAATTAGTTAAGTTAAAACTATGTTATTGATGAACGAGATTTTATACACAAAAAAGATTGAGTTTAAAAACCCGTCGCTGCAGTTGCATAAAAATCCACTACTAGATAAATTTACCGAAACTCTAGTGAGTCCCAGGTCGAACACGAGGAGGCTACGTCGATTATATCTGCAATTATATATATATATATATATTTGTATTTTCCTAAGAGGGGAAACATTCATAATGACAGCTAAACTATTTGAAATATAAATAAGAGAGAGAAAAAGAGAGAGAGAGAGAATAACAATTTTATAATTATGATAATGTCATTTACAACTAATTTCTACAAGTAGAAAGCTAAAAAAATATACTAGAAAGCAATAAAAAGATGGGGGATAAGAAATTATCCACCTCGACAAATGCTTGGAGGACGAGCCGGATAGACGACACCTTGAAGAAGGAGAGCAAAAACGGAGGACGAAGGGTGAATCTGAAAGAATCGGGATGAGGCAGAGCATTGACATCACGGGATCCGCTTTTGAAATGGGAGCAAGAGGACGGCTGGCGAGAGTTCCACGAAGGGGGTGAGAAGTGGAAAATTTTGATTTTTAACTCTAGTGGAGCCTCATGTAGCTTGGGAGCACTAGAGTGAGCTTGAAAACGTTATTCTTAGCTCTTTGGGAGGTTGAGAGATGAAGGAAGGGATGCTTTGATGAATGGGCATGAAGTCCCTTTTATAGTTGAGGATGTAGGGGCAAAAGAGGCACTTTACATTTTTAAACTTTTAATACAGGTCTTTAGTGATGGATAAGTGTGTCACTGTAGCCACACTTGTTGAAGCCGCGAGTGGGATCTTGATCGTGCATCGCTGATCCAAGCATCCTCATTCACCATGTCACCGCCTATTTGCCTTCAGTTGTTCGCGTGCCTCATCTCACCCAATCAACCTCATTTGTCCGATTGCACAATCGAACGGCCTAAAATCGCGTGCGCTTCGCCTTCACAACCACACTGTGCCCATGTACAATGGTGCATTTGATGGCACGTCTTTGCACGTGTGCAGCATGCTTGTTCATCCAGTGCACAAGAGTATGCCACGTGGTCATCGTCGCTGCCTCTCGATCAAGTATCCACAGCCCAATTTCAAAGCGACCTCCCGTTCCCTTGATTTGAGGCAGGGTGGGGCTCAAACTCATGCCTGCCTCTTCTGATAAGGCACTCGACCATCGCGCTACGAGCGTAGATGGTCAAGTTTATGAAATTCTACTTCGACGCTCTCCATCCTTGGATGATGATCCGACGATGGAGATCAATCTGACATTGATGAAGAAGAAGGGCTGCAATGCTCTTGAGGCTACTTGGGCAGCTGGAATGGTGCCATGTTGTGCCATCCTGGCCATCCATCTTCCATTACTTGTAAATGGTACCACGGGTGTCGGATTAGATCAATTTTCACGTCATTGGGCTGCGATTGTCAATACAAATCCATCCATGCGATTGGATTTGTCATCTAAGGTATGGATTTGCATCACCTTGCCCCTTGACCTCTAATTTTCCTTAAACTGCATCTGATGCCACAGAGGTCCAATCGGAGCGAACTCAAAGGCGTTGAACTCAGATCACCACCCTAATCAGATCCATACGGTTAGATCTTCAATATGAGGCCTAGATAAATATCACCCTGTCCCCTAATCACAAAAAAAGACGAATTACTATACAATTTGTACAAATTAACTTAAATGCGTGATGATTTATGTTGTGTGATATTTATAATGCATAATGCTTCTATGACACTAAAAACATGCATAAATAGAAATTTTAGGCCAATTAGATGTGTGTGCATCAGTATTCCTTGTAAGCTTAATTAACTAAATATAATTTACATGATAATGAGTTAGAATGTAATTATATCTAAGTATTATTTATATTTTTAGCTTAAGTAATTAACTTAATCTAAGCTTAACCTACATTCTTAAGTAATAGATCATTAACTTAAGTAAGGTAATTATAACTTATATAATGATAATAACAATTAATATTCATATAAATTAAGAATCTAATTATTTTAAATATATGTTTTACATTATATACACTCTATTTAACATCTTAAATCAAGTATAAGTTATATTGTAAACTCTTAAGTCAGTTCATTAACTTAATTATTAAATCTCTTATTTATAGAAAGCTAAATTAAAATTAGTACAAGATAATTTAAAGTAATAATTTGTAAGTAAATTAAATTATAATAAGTCTCCCAGCGAACGACTTAGTCTCATCAAGCATAAATTTTATAAAATATGTTGGTTGTCTTGTGCACTATACCATGACATAAAACCCTAATCTTAGAAATGCGAGATAATCTAACATCATTTTTTGTTATCGTTGCTGGAGAGGCAACTCATTTATTCACCATTATCAAATTTTAAATTATTTTGTGTTATTTCTAATTTTATTCCTTATTTACTAATTTTCTATTTTATTTCATCCAAGGGAAGGGTTGAGTTTTCTCCTTGTGAAGTGAAGCTCCGCACATTTCATTTCCCACATTCTCTCAATTTTCATTTCTAGTTTTTATATTAGGTATTTGTTGTGAGAGAGAAACTCTCCAGTTTGTAATAACTTTAGTTTTATTTCCTGCTTTCTAATTGTTGCATTTAGATTAAAAAAATACAAAGATACTCATCCCATCTGTCTAGCAGCAGCATGTACTAGGCATCCATTTTAGGATTCATCTTTACCTGCTAGATTTACATTCCCCTCTTGCATTCTATAGATTGCTGGAGGCAGGTACTCTTTTACCACTTTATATTCTCATCATCCTTTGCATTCTCACTTAACTAAAGACCACTACTTGTTTTCAAGAGATTAAAAATCAAGAACACTTATTTGTTTATTTTGAATTAGAAGAGATTAATAAAGAGGAAACATCTAAAACTTGTGACTAATCTGTTTGATAACCTGTGTGCAGGTTTTCATCGCTTCTATTGATTGGCTATTGCACACACGGTGCAATCACATAAGGACACACGAGTCTTTGCTTCTATATCTCCTCTTTACACCTCTTAGGGCCTTAGTTGAAGATCAACAAGTTCGTCTCACTACCTTAGCCCCGAGGAGCCAGTAGTCAGTGTTCTCGTTCCTAAACTTTCGACCTTCAAGCCTTTAGGGTTAAGCACTCCATAGTCACACTTAGGGCATGTATTCTATATTGATATCATATTTGTTTGCATCTTATATTTTGTACATACCCACTTACCTTCTTTTCATTAGAAGAGAAGAAATCATGTGTTTTCACGTTGTATTACTGTCTTTGCTTGCCACAGATTTTCTCATTGAGGTGTGTGTGTGCACTTACACATTTTTTCTGTTTATACATGGGAGGTATTCTTAGAAACTACCTCTTGTATCTCCTTTGACAGGTAATCCTAAACATCTTGCTTCCACCTCTAGTTCTACTTCTACTTCTGACCTACCATGCACTGATTCGACAGCAGATCAGCTTTCGCCTATTCATCGTGATCCACCTAGGGATCAAGATGAATTTCCTCATCTTGATCTACATGAGGTGATCTTAACGCAGAATCTACAGATGCCTAAGCAGAATCATCAGATCAATTTGCTGATAGCTACTATGCAAAACCTACAAGCTCGACAACCTAAGCCGAGACCTGGTCCACCTCGACCTCCTCTTAGGCCACCTCTTAGAGATTACTACAATCCGGCCAATGCATAGGTGGAACCCAATGTTAGGATTCCCACTAGGGATAACGATCCAAAGGTTAAATCGATTATCATTAATCTTATCCCACACTTTCATAGTCATAGTTCTGAGGATCCATTTCAGCATATCGACGATCTAAAGAATCTAAGCCAAATCCTAGGTCCCAAAAACCAAAGCTGAGAAATCCTACTGATGAAGATGTTCTCCTTCAATCTTAAGGACAAAGCTTCCTATCGATATCACACCATCGCTCAACCTATCACTACTTGGACTGAATTAGAAAATTCATTTCTAAAGAAATTCTTCCCTATAAGTCGCACCAATACCCTTAGGAGAGCTATCATGACCTTTACTCAGAATCAAGGAGAACCAATTCATGAGGCGTGGCAACGTTTTCATGAATTGCAAAGGAAATGACAACATCACGATATCCCTCGTTGGCAACTCAAACATATCTTTTATTATGGATTACAAGAGAGTGTGCAAAATCTCATAGATGCATCTTGTGGAGGCAACTTCCTTAATAGGAATGACGAATCTGCCTTCAAACTGTTCAAGGGCATGGTAGAAAATTTGATCAATAACGTCTCCATGTCTCAATTCAATTGAGGGAACATGAGTACAAATCCGAATACAAAAGGCATTCATGAAGTACAAGGACAACCTAGTTCATGAGAGCTTGAGATCATTGTCGAGAAACTAGATAAAGTTGACATCGTAGTTAAATATCTAGACAAGGCCAGAAACATAGTGAAAAACCTTACACCTCTTTTAGCTACCCATCCTGCGCAAAGACCTGCTTCGCAAATTCTCGTGGGGAGGGAGTTTCTAGACAATCTAGAAATCCAAGATTCATCTGCCTTGGGTTTCTATGGTACTCAAGCCCAAGGAAGGACCTTTGTTCCATCTTTTCATGCCTTTTCCCCACTACCTTTACCTTCACCTGTTGAAAACACACAGAATCCTATCGATCTCTACGCCTTTTAAGGTTATAACTCACAATCAAACTCTTATTCTAACACCTACAACCCCTGGATGGAGAAACCACCCCAACTTTTCTTAGTTTGTTCAACGCCAAATACCACCTATCTAGTAAAAGCAGACCTGTCAAAACCAGAACCCGTCAACACTACCATTTTAGTAACAGCAGGTAAGGCCCACCTAGTCGAATTTCTAGAATTATTCGAGGCCTTCTAGAGATTCATAGCTAGACAAAATTTTGAGAGCTGTTATGAGAACTAGAGAAAGAATGCAGAGGCTCTCATTGAAATCCAAAGGTAGTGTTCAGCTGAACTAGCTGAAGTCAGAGGTCAAATTACACAGTTCGCTGAATCTCATCAGCCATAAGCCTACCATCTCATCCAGTTCCAAACCCTAGAAATGTACAAAACCTGAGATTTATTCCAATGAATCTGAATCAAGGCCAAGCACATGTAATAAATTAGGCCAATCAAAACCCACCCTCTGCACCATCAAAGCTTGAGCTATCATATCCAAATCAAAAACAACCTTTACTATATCATCCAAATCAGCCTATTCTACCTAACCCATCAATTCTCCAAAATATGCAATCTTCTTCATATGCGAGGGTAAATATGTTACTACCCGTCGTGGGACTTCTACTAGAGATCCTATCGATCTGAGAACCCATCTTCCTCTGATCTTAATAGTTCACATACCGTCCCTATTCCTACACCCACTACTTCTTCCACACTTGATCCTACTGTTATCCCTGTTACACCTTCTAATCAGAACCAACCTTCTATAGGACAAGATTACCAAGTCCCATTTCTTGAAGCCTTAAATACAAAAACTAGAAAATGAAAGAAACCTATCAAAATTAATGAGGATTTGTTTAACGTTTTTGAATAGGTTCATATCAATATTCCACTTTTAGATGCCATTAGACATATCCTAGTCTATGCTATGTTCTTGAAGAATCTATATATACCTAGGCATCAACTTAAGGGAGCACTATAGTATTATCAAAGAAAGTTAGCTCTATCATCTCAAGTTCACTTCCTTTAAAGAAGAAAGATCCAAGCTCTCCACTTATTTCATGTGTTATTGGGAACCAGCACTTTAACAGAGCCCTCCTAGATTTAGGAGCATCTATTAACCTTATTCCTACTTCCCCGATTGAGCATTTTGATGTTAACACTTTGAAACCTACCGATGTGACTTTACAGTTAGCTAATAGATCCATAAAGACACCAAAGGGAGTTTTGGAAGTTGTAATAGTTAGAGTTCGAGACTTCTATTTTCCTGTAGACTTTTTAGTCTTAGATATGAAAGTTCCCAAACAATGCAACGACACCCTAATCATTCTAGCGAGATGATGGGAACACCTTCATGAGCCCTAACTATCTCATTTTGACCCAGAAAAGAGAACAAAAGCTCCTACATAACCAACTAGAGGCCCTAATTCCAAGAATAACCATTCTGAGAAAAAAAGCAAGAAACAAAGGGTAAAACTATAATTTTACCATTGCAGTACAATAACGGGTTTCTCCATGGGCTAAACACAAGTCAAATGGTCTTAAAATAGAAAAGGGTTAGTTCAAACAGAAAAGGGTTCATGTGAATTCTACGAATTAAAAGACTTCTTGTAATCCTAAAACAGACCTACTTGATTTAATAAGGTTCTGAGAAGGATAAAATTCACCTAAACCCTCTAAAATCATGGAAAGATATTCTCTAGGGTTTAGAACCATCAATTTGGCCCTTGGAACCTATTTTGACCTAAATTGGGGTCTCAATCAAATATTTACCCTAAATTGGATTTTTACGTAAATTACTAAATCAAACATGGTCAAACCTAAAATCCAACTTCACCATTGGATTCCTTAGGTTCAAATTAGATTTGTACCAAAATTTGGACCTAAGGGGAATTCATCTTGACCTACTTTGCATATAGGTCTAGCCCAATTACATTTCTACCCCTACCTTTTGAAAACCTCTACAGAAACCCCCTTAGCTTTGTCTTCATTCTTTGCAATTAGGTCCATCTACCATTATAGCAGAGGGAATCCTACTCCAACGAGATTTAGAGGGCAAGATCTCTCTGATTTCTCACAGAATCCCCTTCAAAATTGAAAGGGAGATTCTTTGAGAAATCTCCTCCAGTATGAACACAATTTAAGGCTCTATTTGCTACCCAATCTCTCATGCGAATGCATGAGAGATTCGGGTCTCCTTCAACTTGCCTTCTTCGGTGAGCTTGCCATGCTTGGAAGCTTGGCTTCCAAGCACAAATCCACCCTCCAAAGCCTATATAAGCAGACCCAAGTCACCCCACATCTCCTAAGCTTGACATTGGCCAAAGAATCCCTCAAATTCGTCTCTTCCTCCTCCAGCCAGTGGCTCACCAAGCTCTGGCGACCTCCCTCTCTTTCCCTCTTCGCCTAGCCACAATACCAGTGGCAGGGTTCTCTTCCTCCTGTTCGTCCGCGTCGTGCCGCACCCGTCGATGCCTCTGAAGCCCCTTCGTCATCGCCGTCCTCCCCCCACTGAGCGCTTTGTCTCCGGCGACATCAATACGAGTCGACCTCCATCCCTGCCTCCCCCTTCATCTCCTTACACCCAGATAAGTCCCTTTTCCCTTCTACTCGTTTTTCCCCTCTTTATTTCTAGAAAACACCCCTCGACGCACTCAATCACCATCACCCCTTCCAACTCCAACCAGACCTCCAGTGAGGCGTCCACGTCGTTCCGCACCTCCATCCGCCTTGCCAACCACCCCATAAGCTCCGCAACACTTCACTGAACATAAACCCTCACTTCACTCACTGCACCACACCCCCAAAACACCCACCGAACACACCCACTCTCACGCACACAGGGTGCCCTAAGCATGCACACACCAGTAGCCCCACGCTGTGCCGACCCCCGCAACACATTCGCCGTGTCTCGACGAAGCCCCCTGAGCTTTCTGACGTGGCTGCAAGACCATTTGCGTGTTAGCAGGTTCGGAGGGTCGCCACCATTGACGACAGCAAGGAGCTTGCTTGCGAGCTCCCTCCAGGTCTCCTCGCTCCAGGTTCATAGCCCCAGGTTGTGCGAAAATCTTTCACGCATAGCTCCAGGCAAACAATTGGCTTCGAAGGCCGAAGTAGCTGAAATCAACCGAAGACATCCCTGTGGCAGGCACGCATGCACAAGAGAGGTGGGAAGATAGTCCCACCTCAAAAATTCTAGAAGCATCGCAGCTGCATAAATTGAAAAACTACATTAGGCTTATCGCCTCCTGACCACGGGGTGAGGTCCCACTCACCTTCACCTGCCTCGTCCGTGACTCGACCTCCGCGGACCTAGCGTGACCCGTATACCCGACCCTGCACTCCTCACCCACCACCGCACACCGGTGGGCCTGGTCCTAGGTGCGTACCTGACTCGATTACCCGAGACGGTGGCTCTGGGAGAGCGAGCCTAAGAGAGAAAGAGGAGAAGAGAGCATGCATGAGTAGGGGTAGGTTTTGCTCTCACAGGAAAGGAGAAGAAGCTGAAGGCAAAGGAAGGCTAAGGCACAAGCATGAGAACAGAAGAAAAGAAAGAAAGAAGAAGGAAGAAAGCAGCTGCAAGAGAAGAATAGAGACAGAGATCAGAGAAGAGAAAAAGAGAAGACATAGTTTTGCTGACGTGTTACACTCGTTACCTTTCAGGACCAGGTGTTGAGCAACCAGGGTTAGTGGCTGTAGAGGACGCTGGGCCGAGTAGGGTCCAGTAGAGTTACCACTGTTCTCTTGTACCTCTTTTTGGTTCCACTGTAGTGAGTAGTTCTTGTTTCCGCTGTACTTTTCTTTACTTGCAGTTCCATATTATGTTATGAATGTTGTTCTACTGTTGTGGTGGTACATAGTGTAGTGGTTTCTTTCCTTACTGCTGTATTTCTTACTATTAGTTATATTCATGCTGAATGTAGTTTATTTTACTGCTCTTTCGGTTACTTTCTCGTTGGACGACCAGGTCTTGGGATTAGTCGAGTCGGTCCGGTTCTCGTGTCTCGTAGGGACTCAAGAATCGGGTCGTTACATATATAAACCCCTCACCTCCTCCTTCACCCCTCACACCACTCAAGCCACCGCCACGTCCACCTTCTCCTGCGACAGCCGCATTCCCCTCCTGTCTTTGCTATGGCCGCAGCGAGGAAGGAGAGCCACTGGCGAGGGGAGAGTGGGGAGGAGAGAGAGCGAGAGAGTGCGAGGGAGTGGGAGCAGGGGAGGAAGGAGGCGATCGCGGGGGCTCGGTGGAGCTCAAGGAAGAGTCATGGGAGAGAGGAGGACGCTTGTGAGGAGCAGCTCAAGCTCTTGCATCTGTTGGAGCTACCGTTGTGGGCGGAGGCACAAGCGGGGCAAGCTGCGAGGAGGTTTTGATACTGGAAGTTCTCCAGTATCAGACATTTGGAGTGAAGTCTAGACGACTAGCGAGGCACCAGTACATCTGGAGCTGAGGTCAAACTTTTGGAAGCACGTATATCACGAGGTATGTATCTTCCTGCGCCATACAAATCATAGCGCAGGAGATGTCGGCTGACCGTTGCGTCTGTGGGTGTTTGTACGCAGGTGCAGGCTTTGGGAAGGCGCGCGGTGCACTTTCCCAAGTACTTTTGGATGTCTAATCACGTCGCCAGACATCCAAAGGTGCTTCCAGACGACCGGAGACCTTGCCCGACGTCTGGAACTACCCCCAGACGGTCGCAGAGGGAGTATGGACGTCTAAATCAGCCGCAAGAAGGGTAAGGTGAGTTCTGACGTCTAGGATTAGTCCCAGACATCTGATTTTAGTTAGTGACCACGTTTTTGGCCTGTTTAAGGCCCAAACAGAATCGAATTTCCGCAAACGAAGTACCGTTGTTTTCCACCCGAGTTCCTCTATGTATTCATGCTGAGTATCTACTATTTTGAGCTCATCTAATGTACATTGGTCGCTGGTACAGGTTACAAGCCGGTGGCGTGTTCGGGGCCCGTGGAGACGACGAGATCTATGGCACAGGCCCTCATTCCTCCCGTGATACCTGGTAGAGTGGTTTAATTCAATTGTTAATATTTAAATAAGAATGTGCTTGGTTGGAATAATCGGATTGAACCATAGGATGCGGAATGAACCCTAGGGTAGAAATGAATGAGCCTGTTTGAGCTGTATCGTTTACTTGAATTCATGGTTAAGATAAATTACTAGCAAATGCCTTTAATATAATTACAAGATGCATGTTAAAATATGAGCTGCCTGTATGTAAATGAGAAATTGAACTATGAAACCACAAGTTGAATGTTTATGATTGAGAACTGAATTATGAAAACACGAGCTGTGAGTATATGGATGAGGAACGAATTATGAAACATGAGATCTGGATCTGGATAAATGAGATGAATATGATCATGAACCCTACAGGGGATTAGGAGTAGAACTCTTGTGGATAAACGGAATCTGGAAGGTAGACGGGAAGTGTGCTGGCCCTTGTGTACGCGGTACCAAGGAGAGCAATTGTCCCTTTTTAGTGTAGAGCAGAGCTAGCCTCCCTTGAGTTGAGACCCGGGGTTAGGATTGGCCACTCTACACCGACTCCTATTGACTCTCGCATACGTGGTACTGAGGCATGCTACTAGTGTAGGGAGGAAGCTAGCCACCCCATGGTACCCGGGTTCAGCTAGCCACCCTACACCGACTTTGTTAGGCCCTCTGGGCAAACCAGGGTAGTAAAGCGAGGGTACGCGGACTGTGGAGGGGTGAGACCCCTGTTTGGTTCTGAGGGGTGAGTCAGGTGAATCTGGAATGTAGATGGGAAGTGTGCTGGCCCTTGTGTACGCGGTACCAAGGAGAGCAACTGTCCATTTTTAGTGTAGAGCGGAGCTAACCTCCCTTGGGTTGAGACCTGGGGTTAAGATTGGCCACTCTACACCGACTCCTGTTGGCTCTCGCATACATGGTATCGAGGCGTGCTACCAGTGTAGGGAGGGAGCTAGCCACCCCACAGGACCCGGGGTTCAGCTAACCGCCGTACACTGACTTTGTTAGGCCCTCTGGGCAAACTGGGGTAGTCAGGCGAGGGTACGCGGATTGTGGAGGGGCGAGACCCCTATTCTGAGAGGGCAAGGCCCTATACTGTTTTGTGTTGTACTATGGGCATACCTGCTAGCGGAAACGACTGACCACATGTCAGTGTGGGGTAGCTACCCGTGCGCTTATCATGCGTGCTGTAGTCACCGCTACGTCTCAACAATGACCTCAGGGTGGTTGACTGGGTGTAAGACTACCACGGGAGACTCTCATGGCCAGGAGAGCACCACGTGTACCTTCTACTCTATGGAAAAGACTACAATCAAGATCGTTCCCACGAGGAACATGCAAGATCAAGAAATACCTAGACACTTTGAGAAATAGATGAATCAGAAACACATAAATGAGATAAATAGAAATGAGAAATAAACATATTGTTGTTTATACTGTACTTGCACTTAAATAATGTAAACACCACTCTACTCAGCGTTCGTTGACTCTGTCTTTTCGTAACCCTGTTCAGGATCAGGAGTTGAGCAGCCCAAGTTTCCGGCTGCAAAGGTTGCTGGGCCTAGCTGAGATCAGTCGTAGTCGTTTTTCAGCTCTTTCATTTTTCTACTGTTGTAGTGAGTAATGGACTTATATTTTACTATTCCTATTATTTTCTATTTCCTTTCCGTTTCCTGCTGTTGTTGTGGTGGCTTGTACTGAGACAGTTGTTCTACTTTCTTTACTGCTTCATTCTCTTCTTCTGCTCAGTTATATTAGATGTGTGGATGTGGTTTATTTTTCTGCTTTTGGTTATTTCTTGTTGGATGACTAGGTCTTAGGATTAGTCAAGGCTAGTCGGTCTCGGGTCTTATAGGGATCCGGGAACCGGGTCGTAACAAGATGGTATCAGAGTAAGGTCTTCTCGAGAAATAAATCAATTGGCTTGAGAATAACCACTCACGTGCATATAACTAGGATAGCCACCACAATGTATCGCATTGATATTTGTTTTCAAGTCTTTTTCTCGATGTAATCCGGTATCGTTGACACTCTTGTTCTATCTCTTGCGTCTCCTTGCAGGAGATGCCTCGTCGGGGAGTTCCCGAGGCAAGCCGTGGTTGTGGTCGTGGACGAGGTCGGAGGAGCAGATGTGCCAGACCTGAGGTACCAGTTGACTCACCTCTCTTCCCGGGCGTCTAGGCCCAGGATCTCACCCAGCTGATCAGAGACATCATGTGAGAAGAGCTCCACCAGCCTCCACCGGCACCTCTCCCTGAGGACGTGGAGGGGTTGTCCTCGGTGGGACAGAGAGACCGTCGCAGCACTGGACGAGCAAGAGGGGGAGGGGGTGGTCCTCCACCACCCCCACCACACTCTGACACTTCCGAGCATGAGCCCTCCTTGCCTGGAGGCATGCCCGTTCCCCCACTGCAGCTACATCACGAGCTTTTCGGATAGTTCTGGAAGGTGTAGCTCCCCTCCTTCAAGGGGGATGAGGACGCGTCTGAGGCAGAGGACTGGCTGGAGCAGATAGAGAAGGTGTTCAACACCCTTTGCCTTCCCGCGGAGTGCCATGTTGCCTTTGCCACGTACCAGCTAGAGAGTGCAGCACACAGGTGGTGGAGGCCAGTTAGAGGCCAGAAGGGGAGAGAGCCGACGTGGGACCAGTTTGTGGTTCTCTTCTGTGAGCAGTACTTTCTGCAGACCTGGTAGGACCAGTGGAGGTGGGAGTTCCATACTCTCCACCAGGGGACATTGATGGTTAGCACGTACCACACGCGTTTTCTGGAGCTGTCAAATTTTGCCCCGACAACTATGTCTACTGAGGAGGAGCACCTGTGAAGGTTCACTAAGGGGCTCCAACTTGCTATTTGAGGATATGTCAAACCTCTGAAGCTACCCACTTTTTCTCGTGTGGTTGATGTAGCCATGACATACGGGGAGACCAACCCGGCCGCGCGAGACACTGACAGCGGACGGAAGAGGCCCTACCAACCAGAGTACTCTCAGGGTCGTCGGGAGAGGAGGCACACGGCGCCCGCAGGAGAGTCGTCTCATTTTGTGGGGCCATCAATGGCCTTTGGGGGCCCCAGATAGGGGTCAGTTGCCAGCAGGGATCTACGGAGGGAGGAGGATGTGTACCCCTCTGCTACCAGTGTGGCTAACCGGGCCACATCAGGAGGGACTGCCTATCTAGGGCCGGAGCATAGCAGATGCTCCCCGGATCGAGTGCTGGAGGTCGAGCTGGCAGTTGAGGTCACCAGGCACCTGGGGGTGGACAGCAGTCATGAGGAGGGTACTGGCCAACTGCTGCTTGCCCGACCCAAAGTGTAGCTGCTTTGTCAGCACTGAGAGCTGAAGGGTGTATCAACACTCTGACAAACAGAGACGCCAGGGCTTCGGGTTCTGTGGTGGTAGGTATGGTTACTGTTTCTGGCAGATTAGTGTACGTACTTTTTGATTCCGGCTCCACACGCTCCTTCGTCACTATGAGTTTTGCTGTCAGTTTGAGGCAGGGCAGTGTACTGTTAGAGGATCCGTTTGTGATCAGAGGCCCAGGTGGCCAGTTGTTTGTAGCCGAGGAGATTTACACGAACTGTGAGGTCAGTATCAGGGGACATAGCCTCCCCGCCGACCTGATTGTGATACAGATGGAGGATTTTGGCATGATCCTAGGGATGGGCTGGCTGTCGGCCTATCACGCCCTGGTGGACTGTTTCGGGAGGAAGATTGTCTTCTCCATACTGGAGTTGCCTCTCTTCAAGTATCATGGATAGTCGGTGGACGGAGATTTCAGATGCACCTCCACACTTCGGGCAGCCAGGCTTTTGAGCTAGGGGTGTGAGAGCTTCTTGGCCTGTGTAGTGGCAAAGATTGGCCCCGTGGCTGAATTTTAGAGTATCCCGGTGGTCTGCGAGTACCCCGACATTTTTTCAGTGGAGCTGCCAGGACTATCTCTTGAGCGTAAGATCGAGTTTGAGATCACACTAGTACCGGGGATCAGCCCCATTTCTACTGCACCGTATCGGATGGCACCACTTGAGCTACGAGAGCTCAAGTCACAACTACAGGACCTATTGGAGAAGAGCTTTATGAGGCCTAGTGCATCCCCGTGGGGAGCCCCTATGCTGTTTGTGAAGAAAGACGGTACCCTGCGACTTTATGTCAACTGCCGACAGCTGAACAGAGTCACCATTAAGAACAAGTATTCGCTGCCGAGGATTGACGACCTCTTCGACCAGTTGCGAGACACTACAGTGTTCTCCAAGATAGATCTGAGGTCAAACTACCATCAGTTGAGGATCAGGGTGATCGACGTGTCCAAGACAGCTTTCCGTACCCGATACGGGCACTACGAGTTCTTGGTCATGCTGTTTGGGCTGATCAATGCCCCCGCTGCCTTCGTGGACTTGATGAACCGTATTTTCAGGCTATACTTAGACCAGCTTGTGGTGGTGTACATCGACGATGTACTCGTTTACTCGTGGGATCAGGCGCAGCATGGACAACATTTACGTATGATCCTGGATACATTAAGGAGACACAGGCTGTCTACCAAGTACAGCAAGTGCTAGTTTTGGTTGAGGCAGGTGACTTTCTTGGGCCACGTGATTTCAGGGGATGGTTTAGATGCAGATCAAGCCAAGGTGGAGGCCGTACTCAAGTGGGAGAGGCCACGCTCTGTGATAGAGATATGCAGCTTTTTGGGACTGGTAGGTTATTACCGGTAGTTTATTAGAGGATTCTCTCAGATTGCGCGTCCTATGACCCAGCTGAGCCGGAAGGACGTGCTCTTTTCCTGGATAGATGAGTGCAAGGCATGTTTTCAGGAGTTGAAGGAGAGATTGACTTCAGCTCCTGTACTTACCATCCTAGACAGCAGTGGCGGTTTTGTGGTTTACATCGACGCTTCGTTGCAGGGGTTAGGGGGTGTGCTCATGCAGTGGGGTCACGTTATCACTTACTCTTCGCGGCAACTGAAGTCCCATGAGCATAGCTACCCTACCCAAGACTTAGAGTTGGCAATAGTTGTCTTCGCGCTGAAGACATGGAGGCACTACCTTTACGGTGAGACTTTTGAGATTTTCACAGATCATAAGAGCCTCAAGTACTTATTTGACCAGAAGGAGTTTAACATGAGACAAAGACGTTGGTTAGAGCTCCTGAAGGACTACGACTGCAGCATCTCCTACCACCCAGGGAAGGCCAATGTTGTGGCCGACGCCTTGAGCCGGAAGGCGCCCACCAACTTGGCCAGTTACACAGAGTTGGAGACTCATGGAGGAGTTGGGCAGTTGGAGACCCCGAGAGTCACAGGGGTATTGTGGGACGGTGACAGTGACGCAGCAGACACGACCAGAGCTGATAGACTGCATCATCGCAGGGCAAATGGCTGATCCGTACTTACAAACGCTGCGAGACAGGGTGTTGACAAGGGACCTAGGAGACTTTTCCTTTTAAGACGAGATACTGCGCATGAGGGGACACTTATGTGTTCCTAGGAACGAGGAATTATTGAGAGAGCTCCTGGCTGAGGCGCACGGGTCCAGGTTCACCATACATCTCAGGAACACAAAGATGTACCATGATTTGCGATGCGACTTTTGGTGGAGAGGGATGAAGTAGGATGTTGGTGAGTTTGTGCAATAGTGTTTGGTATGCCAGCAGGTGAAGGATGAGCATCAGAGGCTTATAGAGCCATTGCAGCCACTTCCTGTGCCAGAGTGGAAGTGGGAGAGCATCACCATGGACTTGGTGATGGGTCTGCCAGTTACCCAGCGGGGACACGACGTAGTCTGGGTGATAGTGGACAGGTTGACGAAGACGGCACGTTTCCTGTCAATCCGAGTCACCTTTGGACCAGTATAGTTAGCAGAGAGATACATTAGAGATGTGGTGTGCTTGCACGGAGTCCCGCGTGAGATTGTATCCGACAGGGATACTCGTTTTACTTCCCAGTTCTTGGCTGAGTTTCAGTAGGCCCTGAGGACACGTTTGAGGTTCAGTACCGCTTACCACCCCCAGATGGACGGACAGTCAGAGCGCACCATACAGACACTTGAGGACCTTTTGCACGCTTGTGTAGTAGACTGGAGAGGCTCATGGGAGGAACATTTACCCCTGGCAGAGTTTGCATACAATAATAGTTACCACTTGAGCATCAGTATGGCACCTTACGAGGCTTTGTACGGACAGAGGTGTACTGCACCCTTGAGTTGGGTCGAGGTAGGGACCAAGTGGGAAGTTGGTCCCAAGCTGATCTGGCAAAGTCAGGAGGTGATAGAGCAGATTCATAGACGACTCCGCACTGTCAGGAGCAGGCAGAAGAGCTACGCTGACCGGAAGCGTAGAGAGGTGCAATTCGAGGTTAGGGATCATGTATTTCTCTGTGTTTCTCTCATGAAGGGCCTGCAGCGTTTTGGGGTGAAAGGAAAGCTTGCGCGAGGTTTGTGGGGCCCTTTGAGGTCCTGGAGCAGGTAGCACCCATTGCTTACCGGCTTGCCCTTCCTCCCCCGCATTCTGGAGTGCACGATGTGTTTCACGTGTCCAACCTTAGGAAGCACGTCACTGATCCTAGTCACGTTCTGAACCATGAGAGTATCGAGGTGGATGACGATCTGACCTACCCCAAGAGACTAGTACAGATGCTAGACAGAGCAGTCCAGAGTCTGAGACGGAAGCAGATACCACTGGTGAAGGTTTTATGAAGCCAGCAGTACGAGGAGGCGACTTGGGAGCTTGAGGTGGCGATGCGAGAGCGGTACCTGGAGCTTTTTGAGGGTACGCCTTTTTGGACCTACTTCGGTCCTCTTTGAGTTTGTTATGTGATTTTACATTCCTTTTTTCGCACCCTAGCTAGCTCAAGTTTCGGGGACGAAACTTCCTTTAAGTTTGCTATGATGTAATGACCCGTCATATTTTTAGCCGGATAAGATGTCTGGAGTTTCAGTCAGACGTCTGGACACGTTTTCGGATGTTTGAAAGTGAGATTTTTTGTACTGCGCTGTGCGCTCTGCACGCGGGCAGCTCGCAGAGGCCCTTCTCTCTCCCCGCACTCTCACCTCGAATCCTAACTCCTCTCCTATATAAACCCCTCACCACCTCCTCCTTCACCCCTTACACCACTCAAGCCACCGCCACCTCCACCTTCTCCTGCAACAACCGCGTTCCCCTCCCATCTCTGCTGCAACCGCGACGAGGAAGCAGAGCCACCGACGAGGGGAGAACAAGGAGGAGCGAGAGCGAGAGAGTGCGAGGGAGTGGAAGCGGGGGAGGAAGGAGGCAACTACGGGAGCTCGGTGGAGCTCAAGGAGGAGTTGTGGGAGAGAGGAGGACGCTGGGAAGGAGTTGCTCAAGCTCTTGCAGCTGCTGGAGCTGCCATTATGGGAGGAGGCGCGAGCGGGGCAAGTTGCGAGAAGGTTCTGATACTGGAAGTTTTCCAGTATCAGACATCTGGAGTGAAGTCCAGACGGCTGGTGAGGCACCAGGACGTTCGGAGCTAAGGTCGGACGTCTGAAAGTACGTATATCGCGAGGTACGTATCTTCCTGCGCCATGCAGATCATAGCGTAGGGGATGTCGGCTGATCGTTGCGTTTGTGGGTGTTTGTATGCAAGTGAAGGCTTTGGGAAGGCGCGTGGTGCACTTTCCCAAGTACTTTTGGACGTCTGATCACGTCGCCAGACGTCCGAACGTGCTTCCAGACGACCGGAGACCTTGGTCGCAGAGGAAGTCTAGATGCCTGAATTAGACGCAGGAAGGGTAAGGTTAGTTTTGACATCTTTTAAGACGTCTAGGATTAGTCCCAAACGTCTGATTTTAGTCAGTGACAGCATTTTTGGCCTGTTTAAGGCCCAAATGGAATCGGATTTCCACAGACGAAGTACCATTGTTTTCCACTCGAGTTCCTCTACGTATTCGTGTTGAGTATCTACTATTTTGAGGTCGTCTAATATACATTGGTTGCTGGTACAGGTTACCAGCCGGTAGCGTATTTGGGACTCATGAAGATTACGAGATCTACGGCACAGGCCCTCATTCTTCCCGTGATACCCGGTAGAGTGGTTTAATTCAATTGTTAATATTTAAATAAGAATGTGCTTAGTTGGAATAATCAAATTGAACCCTAGGATGTGGAATGAATCCTAGGGTGGAAATGAATGAGCCTGTTTGAGCTGTACTGTTTACTTTAATGCATGGTTAAGATAAAATGCTAGTAATTACCTTTAATATAATTATGAGATGCATGTTAAAATATGAGTTGCATGTATGTAAATGAGAAATTGAACTGTGAAACCACAAGTTGCATGTTTATGATTGAGAACTGAATTATTAAAACACGAGCTGCCTGTATATGGATGAGGAACGAATTATGAAACATGAGATTTGGATCTGGATGAATGAGATGAATATGAGCATGAACCCTACGGGGAATTAGGAGTAGAACTCTTGTGGATAAACAGAATCTGGAATGTAGACGGGAAGCGTGTTGGCCCTTGTGTACGCGGTACCAAGGAGAGCAACTGTTCCTTTTTAGTGTAGAGAGGAGCTTGCCTCCCTTGGGTTGAGACCCGGGGTTAGGATTGGCAAGTCTACACTGACTCCTGTTGGCCCTCGCGTACATGGTACTAAGGCATGCTACTAGTGTAGGGAGGGAGCTAGCCACCCCACGGGGTCCGGGGTTCAGCTAGCCGCCCTACACCGACTTTGTTAGGCCCTTTGGGCAAACCGGGATAGTCAGGCGAGGGTATGCGGACTGTGGAGGGGCGAGACCCCTATTCTGAAAGGGCAAGGCCCTATACTGTTCCGTGTTGTACTTTGGGCATACCTGCTAGCGAAAACGACTGACCACGTGTCAGTGTGAGGTAGCTACCCGTGCGCTTATCAGGCGTGCCGTAGTCACCGCTACGTCTCAACAGTGAGCTCGGGGTGGTTGACTAGGTGTAGGACTACCACGTTGGACTCTTTCGGCCAGGAGAACACCACGTGTACTTCTGTTCTACGGAAATACTGCAATCAAGATTGTTCCTACGAGGAACATGCAAGATTAAGAAATACCAAGATACTTTGAGAAATAGATGAATCAGAAACACATAAATGAGATAAATAGAAATGAGAAATAAACCTATTGTTGTTTATACTGTACTTGCACTTAAATAATGTAAACACTACTCTACTCAGCGTTCACTGACTCTATCTTTTTGTAACCTTGTTCAGGACCAGGAGTTGAGCAGCTCGAGTTTCCGGCTGTAGAGGGTGCTGGGCTTAGCCGAACCCAACCGTAGTCGTTTTTCAGCTCTTTTGTTTTTCTACTGTTGTAGTGAGTAATGAACTTATATTTTATTGTTCCTATTATTTTCTGTTTCCTTTCCGTTTCCTATTGTTGTTGTTGTGGCATGTACTAAGACAGTTGTTCTACTTTCTTTACTGCTTCGTTCTTTTCTTTTGCTCAGTTATATTGCATGTGTGGATGTGGTTTATTTTCCTGCTTTTGGTTACTTCTTGTTGGATGACTAGGTGTTGGAATTAGTCGAGGCGAGCCGATCTCGTGTCTTGTAGGGATCCGGGAACTGGGTCGTAACACCTGCATAAACATTAATCATGTTTATTATATATTTTTGAAGGTACATAATTTAATTCTTAAAGGTATATGATTTCTTACCAAAACTTGAGCCTGCCGGTGAGGGGTCGACATGAACTGGGGACGTACTCCCCATCATCTCATCCTCCGCCTCCTCGCCCTCCTCCTCTCCCTCCTCTCCCGCCTCCTCCCTCTCCTCCTCTCCCGCTTAACCTCATCCGATCCTCCATAATCTGGATCATCCTCTACTCGGTCTGGGAAGGTCTGAGCAATCTCCTTCCCCTTTCCCTTCCCTCCCCCCGCATGTAGTAAACGTGCCATCTCCTTGGGTCGTATGAAACGTGACTGGGGGGTGGTTGAAGTTGCTGTCGAAGAGGTGGCTAAGCTTGCTGTAGGAGGGGTGGCTAAGCCTGAGGAGACGAATCAGGCTGCGTGGAGGGCTGTCTCTCAGGAGGACTCTTTCTTTTGGATTTTTTCTTAAACTACTTCATTTGTAACAAGTAAAAATTTAATAATTATTTGAGTTAAAAATCACTAACATTTAAATCATTAATGAAAAAAGTTTGCTAAACATAAAAAAATCCATTTAAACAGAAATGAAACACAGCAAATAAATTATTACTAACATTTTATGTTAACATCTATTACAAAAAAAAAAGGAAAATTTAAAAATTTCGGCAAAGTTTTCCCTTAAATTTGGAGGTTTCTTTAAATACCTATATATTTAAATTAAAGTGGGCACACCTCACCTAAACAAAAAGTGTAAAGACAAATCACAAGTCGGTACACCCCACATCCATTCAAATAAAATATGTAACACAAGTGGGTACACCCCACATCTAATTAATGAAATAAAAAATAATATGTGGTACACCCCACATCTAAAAAAAACCTATAATTTCATTCAATCAAATTTAAAACATTGAAATTATACCTCTAAGTACAACAGCCTCCGAGTATGTCTGTCACCGATAAACTGTAATTTGAAAAATAGAAGTAATTAAAATGCCAATAGAGCAAGAGTAACAAATATTGAATGTGTGTGTTTGATTGGTTTAAGTTTAGCTATTTTTAATGTATAGAAAATGTCGATTTTAGTTTAGGTTTCTTAAATTTTAATATGAAATTGATATAAATAGAAACAAATTAAAGTAAACAAACATTTACTAACCTTAAATGTCCACATCTACTGCATTTGAATCTATATGACTTTCTTCTGTTAATTCTTGGTATGTTTCAAATTGTGTGTCAAAATGGTTACGTGATATTATTCTTATGGGTATAACCCATCCCCTTTGGCAATTATCGGGGACATATAAAACTTGTGCGGCTTGACATGCCAATGTAAATGGTTCATCAGACTGAAGAATTTAACGATTAGGATTTAAACTCAAGAAATTGTGTTTCTTATCAATTTTGAAACCGCTGCCCTCTTTGAAAACATCAAACCAATGATATTTAAATAAGACAACTCTACGATCATATCTGAAACTAATCTCTACAATTTCTTTAATTTTACCATAGCATCCATCTAGACTGGTGGAAAGATCTGAATCAACAACTCCGGCCTGTTATGTAACCTTCCTATCATCAATTTCTTTTATTATGAATCTGAACCTATTTATTATATACCCAGAGTGGTAATGTGCATATGTAATGGTGAATCAGCAATTACATCAAAATCTAGTATCCATCATGGGTCCTTATCCTCTTTCAACTGATGAACCCAGTCTTTAAACCAATCTAAAAAGCGAAATTCGTTTGACCTAGAAAGAGGTAATCATTTGAATTCCTCATAAAATGGAACAATTTTAGGAATTTGTTTTAAAATATATAGATGCGCGCAACGTCTGTTATCTTTTAAAATAGCCTTGTACTCTGTATGAAGGATCGACCTTCCTCTGATATAAAAAATTGACAAACATTCTTCATCAATATCATTGTATTCCCCCTCATAATTTCTTTGAAGTTTATTAAAGCAGTTGTTTGTTTCATTCATATACATGGATGTAAAATTAATACACTCCTCCACGAGGTAGCCTTCTACAATTGATCCTTCCAGCTTTACCTTGTTCAAAACATAATCTTTAAGCTTTTTCAAAACCCGCTCCACAGGATACATCCATCTGAATTGTATAAGTCCACCGATTCTCGCTTCATTTGCAAGATGCAGCGTGAGATAAACCATTACATTGAAGAAGGCTGGGGAAGAATATGTTCCATCTTACAGAGAGTAATGACTATTTATTTATCCCAATATTCCAACATATCATTTTGTAGTGTCTTCGAACAAATAGCTTTGAAAAACCTGCTCATTTCTGTGAATAAATCAATAATTGGTTCTGGCAGTATTCCCCATACTGCTAGTGGAAATAATACTTGCAAATAAACGTGTGAGTTATGACTTTCTAAGCCAGATATCTATTTCTGCGCTTCATTCACATAATGAGAAAGCTGCGAGGAAAATCCATCTGGCACCCGAATTTCCTTTAAGAAGGAGAGCAGTCTACTCTTCTGATCTTAATTCAAGCTGTAAATGGTAGGTGGGAAGTAGCAATCATCCTCATGAATATGCATCTCCAGACGTATCCCCAAAGTTTTCATGTCATTTCATGTTTTGACTATGTCCTTTAGATCATCGGTCAGATTTAATACATCTAAGATGTTATCCATCACATTCTTTTCGATGTGCATAACATCTAAATTATGACGTATTCTAAGATCTTTCCAGTATGCCAGCTCTAAAAAGAAAATGCTTTTCTTTAGAAATCCAGAATTCCTTGAGGTCATCTGGTCATGTTTGAATGGTCGACCCAACCATATCTCACCCATTTCTTGTAATCTCTCCATTATAACCTGACCCGGCAACCTGATAGAATTTGTACTAAGTTCACTTTTTGGATTTTCTTTGAATATAGACACGTCCTGCCATCAAATTTACTCCTGAACTGTGATGTTCACAATCTATGTTTAATAGGTAGAAATTTGCGATGTCCTAAGTAATATAACTTCTTACTTTTTGGCAGTCGTTGGTGATGTGTGTCTTCCATACAGACAGGGCAAGAGAGCTTTCCTTTAGTGCTCTAACCTGACAAATTTGCATACGTCGGGAAGTCATTTATGGTCCACAACAATACTGCATGCATATTGTAAAATTATTTCTTTTCTGCATCATACGTCTTCACGCCGGTGAACCACAACTATTTTAGTTCATCGATTAATGGCTGGAGGTAAACATCTATTACATTTCTTGGTTGTTTTGGACCGGAGATTAATACGGTCAGCATCATGAATGACGATCTCATACATAATCAGGGAGGTAAGTTATAAGTGACCATTACCATTGGCCATATAGAGTACGACGGGTACATACTCTTAAATGGATTGAATTCATCGCTTATAAGACCCAACCACACGTTTCTTGCTTCTGAAGCGAATGAATTATTTCTTTCGTCAAATATCTTTCACTCATCTGAATCAGTAGGATGACGTATTCTTCCATCTTGAGATTTACAATCCTGGTGCCATGTCATCCACCATGCAGTTTTAGTTGATATAAAAAGGCGTTGAAGCCTAGGTGTTAGTGGGAAGTAACAAAGAACCTTCTGAGGTTGTTTCCTTTTACTTTCATTTTGACCTTCTTTATATCTCTGAAGTCCACATTCGGGACAGTTACTTAAGTTTGCGAATTCATTTCTAAAAAGAATACAGTCATTTGGACATGCATCGATCTTTTGATAGTCCAAACCAAGCTTACGAATCTGTTTCCTTGCCTCATACCACGAAGTTGGAAAATCATTAGGATTATTCAACAGCTCTACAATAAACTGAAGTATTTCTGACGTGAATTTAGCACTAGCACTATTCATAACCTTCAGTTGAAACATCTTCAACAAAAATGACAACTTAGACATTTTTGTAACACCAGGAGCAATAGGATCCTCAGCCACCTTAACAGCATCATAGAACGGATCACAACTAAATGGATCTTCCTCATCTGTATTTATATCCTCTTCTGCTCTCATCTCGTTCAACATGTCTTGTATTTCTTCACCTTCGCTATCACTATTTTCCTCGTCGATCTCTTCGTCAACAGTATTCTCATTGTTTATGTCTTTCTCAGTGAACTCCTCTCCATGAGCTACCTAAGTAGTGTAATGCTGCCACCACCCATTACAAATGCAGTGTTCGAGCACAGTATTACGATCATGCAATGAACCATTCAAACATCTTCTGCATGGGCAAAAGATATTCTCAAATTGACCTTCTCACCTAAAACTTCCTATCGTCATCAAAGGCTCAATCCAGGAATGAAATTACTCCATCCTTATATCTGGTGGAATTTGAATCACGTAATCCAATCCAAGATTTATCCATTGTAACCTAAAATTTAATGTAAACAAATCACTTATTAGGAAGGGAAAGGACCGAATGATTTGTATCTTGATTAAGATTTTCACTTTATAGCTCATCCTCAAATATTTGATCACAACTTAGGTTTGCTCGGTACATGTAACTATAGTGCGGCAAAATTTCGATAGCATCTCCCCACACTTCTCCAGTATACTCCCCAATACTAACCTTAGCTAGATTTCCTTTAACACCCAATTAAGGGCACCGTAGGAAACTAGATGAGATTAGTTGGTATACCAGAGAAGAGTAGGAAGAAGCAATCAAAATTTTACCGCACAAGGTTACATGTAATGAGCAAACTTAAGTTGTGATCAAATCTTTAAGGACCTTCTTTAGTTCGATACTTCATTGAACTAAAGTCAATTGAGTCTTATGGCATGCTACAAAGACAACACACCATGCATGTAAGTGAGGTATACATACACTTTCTGCATTGTCTATATAACATGATCATAAGTCTCGACGAGCAAGTAATTTGGACACATTTGGACTTGAAGGACTTTTACCCAAGGGGTTAGAATACTTAATGTTTGGCCTCGCGTGTATAATTCTTCTTTAGGAAGTGTTAAGACCCGTGCCATCAAAGCACTTTTAAGATGTCTGGGACTCAGGCCAGACGTCTGGTCAGATTCCTGGACACATTCCCTGACGTCTGGAAATTAATTTTTATGTGCGTACGACCCCGAGTCTGCGTGCATGCTGCGTGCAGACTGAGCTCAGCCATTTTTCTTCTCTTTCTTCTCTTTCTTCTCTCCCCTCACCGACAACAGAGCCTACCCCCCGTGCCTACATATACCCCTCCTCTCCCTCACGCCACCCCACTCCCATCCACCTTCTCCAATGAGAGCGAGAGCAGCAGCTGCAGCCGAGTGCAGTTGTGGAGAGGAGAGGAGCAGCGAGAGGGAAGAGAAGAGACTGCGCGAACCGTGAAAGAGAGAGATCACTGGAGCAGTTCGAGGTCGGTTGGCATGCGCGAGGTGGAGCGCTGTGCTGGGGAGGTTTCCCCCGGCGCTGCTGCAGCTAGAGTAGTGGACGCGCGGCTGCGCGGCGTGGTCGCGTGCAGTAGGAAGAAGACGAAGGAGTTTTTGATTCTGGGATTTTCCCAGAATCAGACGTCTAGACCTACATCCAGACGACGCGGACGACGTCTGGAGGAAGCTCCAGACGACTGAGAGGTACGTACTGCGCCCTTTACTTCCCTTTGCGGATACGGCCATGCAAGCCGTTCCGCCGAGACTCTGTTGCGTACCGTGTTAAGATATTTTGCATGCGCGTGCAAGATTCACTTCAGGAAGGTGCGGAACACGCCCTCCCACGCGGTTCAGACGTCTGGGCGAGGCACCAAACGGCGAAGAGCGTCTCCAGACATCCGGAGGGATAGTTGGACGTCTGGAACTAGGTCCAGACGGTTTAGTAGGACCCTGGACATCTGAGGAGTAGCGTAGAGTGAGATATGATCTGGACCCCTTTTTAAGACGTCTGGAAGATGTTCCAGACGTCTGATTTGAGTTAGAGTTGTCGTTTTTGACCCATTTAGGGTCCGTTCGAGGTCCGATTCGTTTAAGATTCTGTTCTTCTGCGTATAAGTTCCTCTACTTGTTGGAATGATTTTTTATCATGTTCTAAGTGGTTTCTTGTTGTTGATCCTTATGTTAGGACCTCGTTCTGTTGTGGATTTGGGGGTTGCGAAGGCACATGGACCTGCCGATCACACCCCCATTACTCTCGATTTTGCGAGTAGAGTGGCTTCCCTTAGTTAATTACAAACTTAACTGCATGTCTGGGATAAATGATAGATCCTAGGGTATGGCATGAATCGTAGGACCAGAAACACTAGATTGAATGATAGATCCTAGGGTATGGCATGAATCCTAGGACTAGAAGCACTGGAACGATTGTATTGAATGCCTGAATTGTAGTCTTGGATGAGTAGATAGAATAATAATAATTGCCTGTAATTGGATAACAGCTGCCTGTGAAATGTAGAGTACTGTTGTTAGTAACTGCTACATGTAATCCCTGTTGTTTGAAATTAAATACGAGCTACTTGTATGTAAATTGGAAAAGAAGAATTGAATGTTGGAAACATGTGCTATATGCGAATAAACCTGAAATGATGAAACCTAATATGGCTTGGCCTGAGAAACATGGGCATGAACCCTACGAGGAATTAGGAGTAGAGCTCCTGGAATAAATAGAATGGAACTGGAAAAGTGAATGGGAAAGTGTGTTGTCTCTTGGGTACGTGGTACCAAAGGGAGTACATATTACCTCTTAGTGTAGAGGGGAGCTTGCCGCCCTCAAGTCGAGACCGAGGTGAGTTTGGCCACTTTGCACCGACTTTCTGGCCCTCGCGTACACAGTACCGGGGAGAGTTGTTAGTGTAGGGAGAGAGCTAGCCACCCCACGGGGCCTGTGGTTCAACTAGCCTCCATACACCGACTTGTTAGGCCCACTGGGCAAACCAGGGTAGTCTGGTGAGGGTGTGCAGATTGTGGAGGGGCGAGACCCCTGTTTGGTTACTGTGTTGGGGCTAGACCTCTGTTACTGAGAAGACTATGCCTTATACTGGTTCCGTGCTGTGCTTTGGGCACACCTGTTAACGGAAATGACTGACCGCGTGCCAGTGCGGGGTAGCTACCGGTGCGTTTATCGCGCATGCTGTAGTCACCGTTACGTCTATCAGCGACCTTGGGGTGGTTGACTGAGGGTAGGACCACCACGGGGGACTCTCTCGGCCAGGAGAGCACCACGTGCTACTTCTACTCTTCGGAAAAGACTGCAATCAAGATCGTTCCCACGAGGAACATTCGAGATCAAGAAAAAGACCTGATAAATAAACCAAGTGATGAAAGAAGGAATAATTAGTTGAATAAAGAAAGAAATTGAAAACAACAGCTACCTGTCCACCTTTACTGTTTCTCTTAGTTAGCTGGTTGCCACTCTACTCAGCGTTTCGTTGACGTGTTGTACTTACAACCTTTTTCAGGTCCAGGTGTTGAGCAGCCAGAGCTTACGGCTGCAGAGGGTGCTGGGCCCAGTGGAGCCCAGTAGTTGTACTTTTTTTGTACCCTGTTTTCTGTAGTAGTGAGTATTTTGTTACATTCTTATACTTTTTTATTGTAATTTTATATTCCTGTACCATTTTTAAATTTTCTACTGTTGTGTTGGTGTGTACTGTAGTAGTTTATTTCTTTACTGCTGTACTTTTGTTACTTTTAGTTGCTTGCATAGTGAATGTGGTTTATTTTACTACTTTTTGGTTACTTTCTCGTTGGACGACTGGGTCTTGGGATCAGTCGAGTCAATCTGATTCTCGTGTCCTGTAGGGATTTGGAAACCGGGTCGTAACAGGAAGTGTGTGTATCTAAACAATAAGTAATTTAAACATTAAAAAAATTTACCAAAAAACTAAAAAATCATTCAATTAAATTAGAAAGATTGAATATATATATATATACCTCAAACTACTGAAGCCTCCAAGTGTACCTGACACTGATAACCTGCAATTTCAGAAGTAAAATTAATTTAAATAACAAATTCTAATTATAATCCTAAACCCTAACCCAAACTAAACATGCAAATCAAGCACAAGTGCAAGCAAAAACCCTAACCCTAACCCAAACTCTTAACAAATCATAAAACCCTAACCCTGACCAAAACTAAGGAGGAGGGGGTCGGCAATAGGAGGAGGAGGAGGGCGGTAGGAGGAGGAGAAGGAGGGGGTTAGCAGGACGGAGAGGAGGTGGAGAGGGGTGGTCAGGAGGAGGACAGGATGAACCCCTATTTGGTTAGAACAAGGGCTTTATAAAGTTGAGACATGAAATCAAAGCCTTCAAAATTCAATCTAAGCTGATGGAAAGAATAGGTATAACATTACGATGGCACCTTCTCAGTGTAAAGCATTCCCTATGCAAATCCAATCTGCTAAAAAACAAAGGGCATCAAAGAGAAAGGAATCAAGTAGTTTGAAATATCAAATTAGAGCAAAAAGATTCACTTTTCATTTTGCTTGAGTAATAGAAAGGATCCAATCCTCATCCCATACGACCTTGGTAGGCCTTACCCCTCAAATAAGGTAATAAGACACAAGAATCAAGACATTTCAAACTATTACCTTAGTGTTAAAAATCTTTGATTCTTGGCTTGCACCAAGTTGGACCTAAACTTAATAA
Organism: Thalassia testudinum; assembly: GCA_037157565.1. Classification (NCBI taxonomy): domain Eukaryota; kingdom Viridiplantae; phylum Streptophyta; class Magnoliopsida; order Alismatales; family Hydrocharitaceae; genus Thalassia; species Thalassia testudinum. The sequence continues at coordinate 34,156,788 of JAZHRO010000035.1, read as the reverse complement.
GTCATGACACACTTCCTCTATTGACTAGAATCTATTGACAGGTTATTAGATCAAAGCCAAAATCAACTAGATATGTCTGTTCAAGGCATCCTTTGGTGCTTGGTCCTATTATAACCTATGTCACATTCCTGTCGAGGAATTTCCACCTCTAAAGTAGAGCTTAAGCACTTGAAACGACAACTCCATATAGTTTCAAGATTGGAAGGAGCAAATTTGATTTGAAGTGGTTATCCTTAGTCAATTAGAACTTATGCTTGAAGCATTACGCTATGACTAACTCTTCATTGTTTTCAGAAAAAGAAGGTTTACCTTCAATAAGATATAAGCAAATTAACCTCATCGGCATGTATTCAGCTATGATACTTTGACTACATACATTAAATCTATGATGCTCTAGATTTGTAAGGAGTTAGGTGGAGGAGGGGAGGAACTGAGGAGGGGGAGGAGGAGGGGGGGCCTGCTAAGGAAGTGGAGCAGGAGGAGGGGAGTTGAGGAGGAGGGGAGGAACCAAGGAGGGGGAGGAGGAGGGGGGGTCTACTAAGGAAGTGGAGCAGGAGGTGGTAGCTAAGGAGGAGGAGGGGACTGTCAGGAGGAGGATGGTGACGCCGGCGAGCTGGGGAGGAGGAGGATGAGGTCGTTGGCTGAGGAGGAGGAAGGTGAGGAGCTACAGAGGAGGGCGAGGAACCAGGGAGGAAGGGGGCGTAGGCAGAGGAGGGCGTTGCCGGGCCAGGGAAGAGGAGGACAACGGTGATGGTGGAGGAGGATGGGCGATGGTGCTGGCAAGGGCGATGGCAGAGGAGGAGGAGGGTGAGGAGTAGCAGAGGACGAGGAGGAGCAGGGTGAGCTGTCGCAGAGGAGGGGAGTGGGGAGCAGAGGAGGAGAAGGAGGGGGGACGACAACGACAAGGACGGGGATTCACCTGAGGAGTAGGGGGCGACGTGAGGAGGAGGACCACGTGGAGGTGCTCGATGCGAGGAGGGCGGCGCGAGGACCTGCACGAGGGGTCGATGGGAGAGGGTTTGGAGGACAAAGATGAACAGTAGGCCATAGCACAGTTATAGATTTAGGAACCTATACCGTCGGTTATATTAATAACTGACGGCAAAAGATGAATTGAACCGCACCCAAAACTTGGAAATGGCACCTAAACCCTAAATTTGTTCCATTGCTTTTTCATATAACTGATAAGAAAGTGTCAATTATAAGACGTCCGGAAAAAGTGTCAGACGTCTAATACTAAGATTCTTTCCTTCATGTTTTCACAAGATCGAAACAGGGTTCTAGATAAGTTGCCCAGACAACAGGTCCGATGTTTGACAATATGTCGAATGTCTGGATAAAGAAATCACTGTGGAAATGGATTTTGGACAAACGAATACATTCCTCTACCATCGCTTATTCCATCAACCGACGAAAAAAATATATTTGACGTTGGTTATAAAGTAACGTCGAATATTAATGACAGCCACATGCACAATCGCTTTTCTTTAATTCGAGATCGGTAGAGTACAGGCATTTGCCGTCGCTTATTTGAATAAGCGATGGTAAAATTAGTATTGTCGTTGGTTACTAAAGTGACGGTGACTATTAATGACAGCCGCACGCCCGATTGCTTTTCTTCAACCAACGATTGGTTGATTACAGGCCTTCTCCATAGCTTATTTTAATAAGCGACGGGAAAAATAACGGCATATCACATATTTCTAGTAGTGCTTGATCAGACTCAATGCAGGAAAGAGAAGAAGACGATCCTTCAGGGCAGGATTTGGTCATTATTCTCGTCCCAATGATAGAGGTGTTAGAAATAATATTATCAAAATAATGATAGTTTAATGGGATTAGACCTCAGGGTAATATTATCCTCCAAGTGTGACGATTTATGGGCATTTGAAATACATGAGAGGGTGTAATGCCAAAATTCCACGAATCCTAAAGCTTCATTGTTGGTGTGATAAAATAAATAATGATTTTGATGGGCTTTTACTTGAAGGATAAATCAATTATAATTTAAAGAGTTAAATTGCACTTGATTTGGTGCTTAATTCACTTAATTTGATTAGGTAGAAAATGCTAGTGTTGGATTGCAATTAATTTATGTCTGGATACTAAATCCAATCCCATAATTTTTTATGAGCTAAACATGTAAAAATCAAGTAGAATTTGATCCATCAAATTAGGATTAGGATTTGAAATTCAAATAAATATCTCCCAAAGGCAAACCCTAATGCCAATCAATTCAATCACTTGATTTCCAAACCACCAAATCATCTCTCGAGAAGCCATAACAACCAGGAGAAGAGGAGGAGCCTAAGGGCTTTGCCTCTCAAGGGTGTCGTCCAATCTAGTAATTGGATGATTGGCACCTTAGTAACCAGATGTCCAATTTCCGCATTGGATGTACGATTATTGAAAACCATCTTTTGCATAGAATTATTCCCTTTATAGCCAATCAACCAGCCTACTCTGTTGGTCATCCAAGTACTATAGGGTAATGTATTCATGGTCCTGTTTGAGGCCTTCTTGATGTGTGTTATTATTCTGAGTTGAGGGTCACTCTAGATTTGTGAAGAGTTAGCGAATCTCGTTCGTGATTAGATTTCTCGTCACTAAGGATCTCATCCGCCCATCAAGCAGGAGTTCAGGTTTTCTAAGACTTATTGTAGCAGACATTGCATATGGGGTGCTATTCTATGTCGCCCATAAGGTATAATCCGATATCTTGTAGGATCCTAAAATGATTGGAAATTAGTTTAATCATGTGATTTCGATTTATGACATTTTTGTTTTCGTTTCTTGATCAAGTTTTGGCATCGATTTATCTTGATTTCAAAAAATTTTAAATGTCATTTTTAACGCTTTTACGAAGCCATAGGTCGATTTGGTAGATCCCTTTAGTGATATTAGAGCTTTGGTCGATCCAAGTTTTGTGAGAAATCATAGATTCAGTTTTAATCACACTTAGATCTTAAAATTAGAATTTTTGTACATTCTGATGGTCAGACCTGCATCTAATTAACTGTTGGCCAGATGTCTAATCATCAAATCAAACAATCGATTAGTGAGCACAAATGCTTGACATTGGATGCTAAGCATACAGAGTCGCATATCTAGGAACTAGACATTTGATAAAGGTATCAGACGACCAATACTGCAAAATCAGACATCTGACTCTATTGTCGAACATCTTACTACAACAAGAAGTGTTCCTATATTTTTTGATACAATCATGGTGTATTATCGGACAATTGACGTGATTGTCAGGCTTCTGATTTATGAAGTCAAACGTCTAATGAGAGAGTTAGGCATCTGATTATCGAAGTCTAACTTCAATGACCATGGCCTATTGTTATCAGATGACCCATAAGATTGTTGCTCAACTAGGTAGTAATGGAACCTTGATTTTAAGTGCGTTTATGACCCAAAATCGAATTAGATTTAATTTGACCATTGAGAAAAAACCTAATACAATTGTTGAACATTTGTTTGGTTTTCTAGAATTTTTTTTTGTGGATTTGTTTGTGGTTTTCAGTGTTTCCCTAATTTGTGGATATGATCCACATAGAGTTAGGCACATATTTGTTCAAAATCATGCAAACTGGAAACTATTTTGGAAAATTAATTTGAGAATTAATTAGATTAATTTCTCGATTATGAGATTTCAAAAATAGTAGGATGTCGTTACATTACACACAAAATTAATTTGAGAATTAATTAGATTAATTTCTCGATTATGAGATTTCAAAAATAGTAGGATGTCGTTACATTACACACAATCTCAAAATAGGATTACAATTAGTAAAATAACCAACCACGCTCACTTGATCATAGGAGTAAAGTCAATCACATACCTCAATGTGTGATGTTATGGGTGTTTTTTCTGTATGTCAAGTTTTATTATGCAATTTTGATAATTTTGATCGTGGAATAAAAGCAATGATGTGATCATCTGGGCAAATAGTTTGGGGCGATTGTGAGTGGGTTGCATTATTTTCTTGTAATTCCTATAATTTGGGAGCATTTACACTTAATGTAATTTTTTGCCTGTGGAATGTTCTGTGTAATTGTGATTGCGGTGCATGGGATGCAATCTTAAACACATAAATATATAACATGATTAGAATGTGATTCTAATTTTAGACTAGGTCAAAAATAGTTAATTTAGTAGGACTAAATTAGACTTTTTCTCAAGCAAGATTTAGTCAATTTCCTAGTAGGACTGATTCTCTTATTTCTAATGCATCAACAAATTAGTCATGGTGATGATGATTTGTTGAGGGAACCATAACCATAGTACTATACTGGTGAGGATGCTCCTCAAAGGGAGGGCATCGGTATGGCATCTATGTAGAGTAGGTCTGCTCATTTCCTGAAAAAGATCGATTGTACATCTGTTCGCCTAGATGTATTTCTATCTCAAAGGTTAAGTGCATCTATGGGGCTCTTGTACGTAATCGCACGCTCAGCAACGATGACGTGCATGGTGGATGGTACACCAAAGGACCGAATTATATGGATGTGAAAGTTGGACTTGCGAGTTGGAAAGAGATCCTACTTTTCTTATTGAGATCATGTAAGCTACTAAAGTAGATGCATCGTCTCATTGTAAAGAAGAGTCTAATTCTACTTGAGGCATTAAGGTTGGAGTGTCTCTTGGTTTAAGTGTTAAAGAGGGAATAACATTCAAATTGGACTTAAGTGGGAACCTTTGTTTTTTAAAAAGTTTATTTTCATATGCTGGATTTTAATCAAAATTTTAATTCTTTTCATATGACGAATTGCAACCCATTTACTTGACAAGAACCAATGGACATGCCTTAACTATATGGATTAGATCCATAATCTCAAGCTAATTCTTACTGCCAATCGCATAAAGTATGTGATCAAGAAGAAAAAGCATGAGAATCCTAGGAACTCTTAGGAGAGGGAGGTAAATGCGAAGTAGGATAAGGATAATACTCTCACATGATGTTACGTCCAAGGTTTACTCTTCAATGTGCTTCAGAAATAACATGAAGAGATGAAAATTGTCTCTTAGATGCTAACGAGCCTGAAAGAGATGTTCAGGGATGTGAACTAAACTTAGTGCTACAACGTACTCAGGGAGTTGCTTTCATGCAAGATGAAGATGGGGACTCTGGTGAGGGAGCACATTATGAAAATGTATGAACATATTTCAGATCTCCAAAGGTTAGGGGTGACGATTGACAATGAGACCCTTACGGATATCATCCTATAATCTCTTCTTGGCTCCTTCACCAATGTCATCATCTCATTTCACACATGAAAGATGAAGACAACTACAACTAAGTTAATCTCCTTGCTTAAGTCTGTTGAGGACAACATTAAGAAGGAGAGCCCACTTGAGGCAATATAAAGATAATTTTTCCATATTCTCACCCCCTTCGTGGAGCATCCCACGGTTGTCCTCTCACCGCCATTTGGGAAGCGGATCCCGTTGCGACGTCGCCCTATTCCATCCTCCATCGTCATCCTCTTTCGTCCAACATCTCACCACCCTCATTTGGATGCGCCGTCAACGCGGCTCGTCCTTCAAGCAGCCGTCCAGGAGGATAACTTCTCATCCCCTTCTCTTTTATCGCTTTCTAGTGTAGATTTCTTGCTTTCTAGTGTAGCACACAGATGTAATGAACATGTTTCTATAATTATGAAATATTTGTTTATTCTCTCCCTATTTTCTCTTTATTTGTATTATTCTTTCTCTCTCTTCTATTAATTATTCTTTAAGTAGAATAGCTAGTAGATTAATTTTAACTAGCTAATCTACTTTTGTGACAATAATTCCAATGCAGTTTTTAATTAAATGTTTGCCTCTCGTGTTCGACCTGGGACTCACCAGAGTTTCGGTTAAATTATTTGTTTGACGGATTTTTACGCGACTATAATGATAGGGTTTCTAAACTCAAATCTTTTCGCTACGAAATTCCGCACCAACATTTTGGTGTCGTTGCCAGGGATAGAAATTCTGTTCAACATTTTGGTGCTGTTGCCGGGGAGGCAACGCTCTTTGATTTCTCACGCTTTCCGCCTTACTTAACTTTTGTCTCACTTTTTCTCTGATCTTGCTATGATTGTAGGTACTCTTCCAAGGTAGGCAAGAGCGGTTAGATTGAAGAAAAGTGCGGATGAAAGTTCTGTAAGTATACCTCGCCTCCCACCCATTAGTTTTCATTCCATCACCTAATAACGCAAACCCTAATTAACCTAGGAGCTCTCATAAACCCTAAGCTTAGTTTGGTTGTCACCTCCACCCGCCTCACCCTCCACTTAAAAAAAAAATCTAAAAAAATCTCACAGAGGTACATAACCTCTTCTGATTCTTCATACTTAATCGGTAATCCGATCTTTGGAACCAGTACACTCATCAACACATAATTTAGTAGAAATCAAATTAGGTAATCATTTGTGTGCCTGACTCAATGGTGCATTAAGGCCAATTACTTGAGTTGTTTGGGTCGCCTCACTTCATCTAAAAATAACTCATCAGTAGCTTGCCACATAGGATTCAACTTTTAGGGATTAACCATGCACTCCACATTCTTTTTAAGTTTTAAAGGAAGACATCTTCACCTATTCTTTCAAACCTGGTTTGCTAATTGAACTTGATTGAATATACCTAAAGTTGAACCCTAAAAGCTACTAAGTAAGATTTAAATCCTAAAATTCATTACATCCAAAAATAATCTTGCTTGAAAATCATTGGTTGTGTACACAGACACATCGAAATGATCTTTAAGGGCACAGCCCAGATAAAGGGCTCATCACATTCCGAAGCACATTCAAACCTAAGCCTAATTAAAATAGAGCAAACATTGGCCTTAAGGATTGAACTCACTCTTTGAGGCCCAGAGCGAGATTATTTTCAATTAATCTGCTTCTACTATTCAATCTGATGAGCAGAGTCAAACGGCAGTGGTTGGGGGGTATCAAAGGAACCTGAGGCGAAAGTCAAGGGAAGAACCTTCTCCCCAATCCCTCCCTCTAACTGGTTGGATTGACCAGAAAGAAGTAGATCAAATCATTTCTTTTATCTCAAGATAGGTTTTGGGAGTCTGTAGATTTTTAGGCTATGCCACTTAAGGATAGTTTAATTATTTGTACTGTAAGGCACCTTTCTTCCTTCCGCTTTGCCATGGATGCTTCCACTTTCTACTCGCATTTCCACTCCTACCCTCCTACCACTACTTATTCTCAAGATGATTATTATCCTAACCAAACTTATTCTCACCCATCTACTAGTTGGTATAATCTTGATTAGGGATACAATTCCAGACCTCCGTGTTCAGGGTCTAACCCTGGACATCATAATTGTGATTTCTATCCTTCTCTGAGCCATAATGATTATAAATCTTCACCCTTTGATGATCAATTTAACCCGATCTACAATTAAGAAGGATATCCTGATTACAATTCTTACCCTCCCCCAGATTACACTGCATATGGGTCACCACCCCTCTTTGAACAACTAGAAATGACCTATTATCAGGGAGGGTACTAAGAACCTCAATTCCTTGACTCCCCTGGATTGACCTCAAACCCACCCAACCCTGAACCAAACCATTTGGTTTAGGTGAACCAGGTCCAAGATAGGGTGTTGGCTAACTTAAGGAATACCATTCAATTTTTAGAAGCTTAGTCAACACCCTGCACTGAAGAATTGGAGCCTCTGATTCAAATGATTGACGATCTTAACAAGTATTTATTGGATTGTCTCCATGATGTTAAGGATAAGGACCCGGGTGAGTTTTTACTTGGGAAATTATCAAAATTGAGGATGTGATTTGTGATTGTTCTAGTTTAATCTTGGGATGATTCCCAAGATGAACCCCTTTTAGGAGTGCCAATGTTAGAATCTACTTAGGCACCTGTAGGGGGGATAGGTTTTATGAAACTGGGGATGACCAAGTTGTTCTAGAGCAATCAATTGAGGATGAATTGATTTCTTCACCCGAGATCCCTAAACTAGGGTACGAGGAAAAGTATGTCTCCATGAACCAGGCAATAATAGATGATTTTGAGTAATACATAAATGCGGATCCAGAATTCTTTTATTTTAAAGGTCAAGAATCGGTATGTGAAGTCTCACTTGAGTTTGAGGGCAATGATTTCAGTGAAACGACTGGGCCTGAGGAATTCGATGAATCATTTGATGGCCCTATAATTGAGAAAATTGATGTAGTTGGGGTTATCTTGGAAGATACAAATCCTATTTTCATGGATGATTCAATTCATAGCTCCATTCCTCAATTACACCCTATTGAGCATAATGACGATTTGATTTGTGAGATCACTAGACCCAAGTTAATTCTGATTTAGCCACAACTCTTGGACTTGGATATTTTATTCGGGGATAATGACATTTGTGAGATCCCAGAAATTATGATTATGGAGGATAGGAGTTAGGAAATAAAGATTTGGGAAGCCAATTCTAAGGGAAGTAAAAATTTGAGTCTAAGGGTTCCTATTTGCCTGAAACCACCAACCTTCTACCAAGACCCTTATGACATTTTGATTCTGAGGATGTGCAACCCCAACACAAATTCATTGATTATCTTTTTGATCTTGATTTTCCTATTGTCTGACTTTTTGGACTTGGGTTACATCCTTACAAATCATAGGCCCGATCCTGCTTGCATATTGATCTCTGGTTATAGGTAATTTTTATCCAGAACCTTAGATACACTTGACCTTGGGGCATGAGTATGCACCACAATCTAGTCCACATTTGTGGACACCTGCTGGTAGGTTCTGAGGTGAATCTTTTTATTCTGATTCTGATCTACATTTATAAATTCTTTATTTCTTTTTTATTTGTATAGTGTGCCTAGTTGAAGGCACTAAATTCAGCACATATACAATCTATTTTCATCTTGGAGTTGACAAGGTAATCACAAAATTTAGGCATTTTCTTCTCTACTTCGCTTTTTTTCATGTCTTTTTAATACAATGAGGACATTGTATTAGATACGCATGAGGTGTGGATATCATTATCTAAATCATTTTGTTAGCTCCATAGATTCTTTTTATTTTTGAAAAAAAAATTGAATTAGGAAAATAGAGCTTGGGCATTAGAAATTTCCAACCTTAGGGAATGATACGGTAGGACCTGAACACTTAGATTCTTCTAGTCTTTGGGCTTAATCAGCTTGGGTGTCCAATAAAATGTGGACTTATTGTTTGAGTCCTCGCCATTCATTAATTTATCTCTAATTAGTTAATAAGTTGGGGTGATAAGTACATGACTTATCAACCCGCCCTCTGATTTGAGGGGACTTTAAGCTTAAGCATCTACACACTCTTTGCACCGACTCACTTTTCGACGATTTTAATGGAAATTAGGTAGCTAATGAACCTTCTAAGGTGGTATGGCTAGCAAGTTTTCAGTGGTAACAGCTCATTGGTAGGTTGTCTAGAGCCCAGTAACACGACCATTCTTTTTCTGCTTCCTCTAGGTAAATCTTAGATTAGGGAAGCCACCCACTTAGAAAAAAAAGGAAGAAAAATATCCAAAAATAAAAAGGAAAAAAAAAGAAAAGAAAAGAAGAAAGAAATAAGCCACACTTCACCACACAAGTATGGCTGGCAAGTTGTCAGTGGTAATAGCTCATGGTCACCTAGGGGCGTAAAAATCCGAAGTCTGTTCTAATTATCGGTTGATGACTCTACAATTATTAGAGTTGACTATATCAATTAGAGTCAATTTTGAGGGCACATGTGCATTAATAACATATCATAATGGGCTTGAGAGCATGACATGCATATTGTGTTAAGATTGCTTGTAATTCATGTTTAACGACCATGTGTGCAAGTGCATATTAAAACAGGTCTCAGATGAGCAATCAAACCATACGAATTGATCCGGATTGACGAAAGGAGTCCAACGAACTCAAAATCACCTCAATCCGACCTCTGTGGCCCCTACAACAAGCTCGGGAAGTTCTTGCCATTAATCTAATGATCAACGGCCCTTGCCGTGCCACTTAGTGCCCTCACCAGCCCCTCTCCTCTTCATCACATGAAGGATCGACCATGACCGTCTGATCTTCTATCCGATGGCTAAGAGATCGCGAAGAAACGCAACCATTTCGCGAGCATAGCGCGATTGTCGCACTTCCACTTCACACGCAGTAGCGTGGGTTCGAGGCGCCCACCGCACCTCATCCACTGAGATCATGCGCACATCCAAATTGGATCACCCGATCGCCATCGAGCAGTCTAGGTAGTGCTATGCAGTGCCCCCTCGAGTGTTGATGCCTCCACACACGTGCCAACGTCGATCGATGACGCTTGATCACACGCGCACTTGAGGTGCGATCTGAGCGTGTGGTCACGTGCGATCTGGGCCGTCGATCGGGGATCGAACGGCCAATGTAGAGCGCACACGAATCGCTCACGGAAAGAAGCACGCACACACGTGGTGGATCGGCAGGAGGAGGCCTTCACCGACACTTTTGGAATGGGTTTAGCAACGTCCTGGACGTCGCTAAAACCCCTGCCTGATTTAGAAACCCTTCCTTCTCTATAAAAACCCCCACACCCACTCCATTTATGATCATCCCTTCCTAGCTTCTCCTTATTTCTACCTAACACACCCTTCGCACTCTCGCGAAGTTACAGAGTCGTCGACAGAAGCCCATCCACCGTCATGACTGCCTCGCCTCTCCATTACACACCCCTCTACCCTAGTTTAATGCTTATGTGTTTTAAAGCTTTCCTCTAGCATTGTACTTGTGAAACAATTTTACATATGCAATATATTTCCATTTGTTTCATCATATCATGTTTCATGCATGCACAAGGAATCACCATGCTATAATCTCAAGTTTCTAACCCTACTCTCTCTCCCTCCCTCTCTCTCTCTCTCGTTTTCTCGCAAGCAAACAAAGCAAAGATTTTTGTGACACCTTAAAGTGACGAATTAATCCGATTTCACACCTCCTTGTGTTCGACATTTGGACTCACCTAATCTAAATTTTCATTCAAAATTAATGTCGTAAACGCATTCTATAATGACGGATTTAACTTAACGCATTTTGACGACGTCAGTTTTTGGCGCCATTGCCGGGGAGGCAACAGATCTTTTTGTCGCTTTTATCCTTGCATTGGTATTCACATTTTTAACCCTCTTTTCTCTCTCATTCTTTGGTCGTTGGAACTTGGTGCGTCGGCAACAAGAGGAGAGCGATCCACATTGACAGAGTCGGAGCAAAGAGCGGTAAAGAACTTTTGTGAGTATCGCTTGACCTAGCATAGTCCCATCTCCCCATTATCTAAAAACAAAAAGAAAAAAAGTTCATTTAGGCTCGTGCATAAATCCTAGGTTAGCTGATTGTTTGCTTGCTTAAAAATAAAAAAAATATATAAATTCAAAAATGGCGTGGTGAATGAATACCTGACCCTCATCTTAAATCTATCACCCAAATAAAAAAAAAATACACTAATGTTTTTGAAGAAAATCTTGTTGGAGTATTCTTTTCTTTTGTTTTCAAGTGGTGTCGGTGAAGCCACCCATGTTTTGTACTTGGCCGCACCACTTCAACAAAAATCAATTCACTTGGTAGAATTGCATGAACTTTAGGGTGAACACATTAGAGTTGTTTTACTAGGACCACATCATTCTCTCAAAGGGAAATCGACTATCATCCGTTGTGTGCAAAACATTGTGTGCCTACCTAAACATTGTCTGAATCCATTAAGAAATTTCAACCCTAAAAATCACTTAAGCAAGGACGAATCATTAAAAGACACCACATCCTAAAAAACCTTACTTGAAAATCATGTTTTGTTGAGTGCACACACACACTCAATTGGATTAACTAAGAGGCACAATCCCCAACAACGCCTCATCACATATCTTGAGCACAAGCACTAACCTAGCCCCATATTAAAATGGAGTAGACGTGCCCTAGGTAGGATTAATCTAAGTCCTGGAAGTGCGATTCCCATCGTTCTTGGCCTTAATTCCCATCATGAAATCTGGTGTCTAGGCTGTGGGGAAGTGTCAAATGACTGTGGTTGTGGGGTACAAAGGAACCGGTGGTGCAAGCCAAAGGAAGAACCTTCCCCTTAATCCCCTCTAATCAACCTGGCCGGATTAACTTTGAGAAGGGAGGTTTAAGTGCTTGCAGACTTGATTACTCTTTCCAAGGCTTTTAGGTCACCTAGGTCTACACTATAGGGACTAGACTTGCTTGCTTGATTGTGCACACACTTTTCTGCACCTGTCTCTCTCTACACCCCTCCCTATTCGTCTCTAGTGTATGCACGGAAGATGATCGCTTCATCCTAAGTTGTTTGTTTTAGAAAGGGACATCAAGAGGAGACTTGATTTTTCAAGGGATAGGATTGAGGAAATGGCTGACCCAAGAATTGAGGAGATTGAGAACCAACCTCAACCCAATGCTATGGCCATCATTCAAGCTCAAATCTCGGCCAACCACCAACTTCAACAATAGCAGATCCAAACCATCATGCAAGTCATACACCGATTGCAAAACCCTTAAGGGCAACCTCCACTGAACCCACCTAACCCACCACAAGCTCCCGAGAGCCAACCAAGGCCTCTCCATGATTTTTACGATCCGTTTGCTATCCGGATCGAACCACATCTTAGGGTCCCCAAAGGGGGAGATGATTTTGAGCTAAAACCTAATGTCCTTAGCTTAATTCAAAGCCACTTTCATGGGAGCTCAAATGAGGACCCCTTCCAACACCTAGAGGACCTAGATCGGATCGCCTAGACTGTGAAGCTAAGGAACATCAGCTTAGATATTGTTTTAATTAAGATGTTCCCTTTCTCCCTAAAAGACAAAGCTTCTCACTGGCTTAGAACCTTAGGGAGACCTATCTTCACCTGGGAGGAACTGAGGCATGCATTCTTGAAGAAAATTTTCCCCATAGGTAAAACCAATGCCCTCAGAAGGGCCATTATCACATTCACACTATAATGTGGGGAACAATTTCATAAGGCGTGGGAAAGATTCAATGAATTACTGAGGAAATGCCCACACCACGAGGTTCCAAGGTGGCAATTGGCCTAGATCTTCTACCATGGTCTGGATAGCAACCTTGGGAATTTTGTTGATGCCTCTTACGGAGGCAATTTTCTGATCAAAGATGAGGAAAGCGCGTTCAAACTCTTTGAGTCCATGAGTGAGAATTTGCTTAATAATGCCTCCATGACCCAATTCAACAGGTCCAGTCAACCCCGTGGTGGTATTTATGAAGTACAAGCTAATTCAGGGACGGTTGACATGGACATCATAACAAAGAAGCTGGATCGAGTTGAGATGGTAGACAAGAAAATTGATGAGCTTTTGAATCAATCCCAGACACCTTTGCAAACCTTCTCCCTAGCAAAGAGAGCTCACAATGTTGACTTGGTTCACTTTATGAACCAAACACATCTGGAACAACCCTTGCCTATATTCCAGGGAGGGACCTTTTCTCCCTTATACCTTGACTATCCTCTCACCTCCTCTTCAGCACCGCCAACCTTGGAAGATGCCAATGCCATCCAAGGTTACTCCAAACTTGACCCCTTCTCTAACATTTACAATGCCGGATGGTGCAATCACCTAAATTTTGCCTGGACAAACCAAAAACCAAACCAATTTCAGAACCAACCCAGGCCAAACCCCCCTCCTATCAGCAAGGTCCACCTACTAGACCACCCTACAACCAGAATAGGGCGGCTCCTACACAACAAAACCAACTGGACACCTTGATCAAGATGATGGCTGATATGAATCAGAAACATCAGGAGGAGATGGCTTTAGTGAAGGGACAATTGAGTCAGCTGTTGGATAACAAACAACAGGGATCCCTTCCATTTCAGCCACAGCCGAACCCGAGGAATGTCATGAACGGAGGCCACAATCCTCAAGGGTTCCAACAAAATCAGGGGCAAGCCCATGTGATTCTACAAGCCCCACAGACACCACTTAGGATTGCTACTTCTTGTTCTTCTCAAGGACCTAACCTTGGTCCCAACGCCTCAGCCAATGCGGTTACCTTGAGAAGTGGCACTCAAAAGCAGGATCCCAAATGGCCGACTCCTCCTGTGACTACACTACTCAAGATAGTGGATTCTGAAGATGAGCGAGAGGAACCTAAAGATCAGGAACCTGACCCAGTTCAAATCCAAGTCCCATACTATGAAGGCTTGGATAAGGCCAAGAAGAAAAGAAACATGGCTAAGAATGAGGAGTTGTTAGAAATATTCAAATAGGTATAGATCAATATACCCCTCGTCGATGCAATCAAACATATCCCAGCTTACGAAAGTTTCTGAAGGATGTTTGCACACCCAAGAGTAAGCCAAGAACCCAAGCACCTAGGAAGGTAGTGCTATCTGAGCAGGTTAGTCAGGTGATATTAAGTAGCCTACCTCAAAAAAGGACTGACCCAGGAGCACCTTTGATCTCATGTAATATTGGGGATTTGACTTTCGATCCAGCGCTCCTGGATCTAGGTGCTTCGATAAACCTGATCTCAACCACCCTTTACCACCAGTTTGGATTTGGAGAGCTAAAGCCTACACTTGTGACTATCCAACTGGCCGACCAATCTGTGAAAACCCCAAAAGGGGTAGTTGAGGATGTAATTGTTCGTGTTAAGGACTTCTACTTCCCAGTTGACTTGTTAGTCCTTGACATGGAGGTCCCTAAAAAGTTACGAAACACACCCATCATCCTAGGCAGACCCTTTTTGGCTACGGCCAAGGCTAACATCGATCGCGACACGGGATGTATGGAGATTGCCTTTGGAGATAGGAAGATGCGATTGGATATTTTCAAGGAAACAAGGTCTTTTGATTGCGGTTGGGCTGAGGAATGCGATCCCGTGGAAACTCTGGTTGAGGAATGCTTGATAGCAAGCTCTTTAGAGGACCATCTAACTCAACCATCTTTAGACTACTAACGTGCGGAAGACGTGTTTGTTTAAAAGGATCGTTATAGTTCGTGCTCGCAGCGTTAATTTTAAAAGAAGAAATGGACGTGAGTTCGAGTGTCGATCACAGGGAGGCGTAAAAACCAGATTTTCTTTATCACTTAATGTCACGGAGATAACGAGTTTTTGCTTGCGAGAAGACGTGGTAGAAAAATGCGTGAGAGAGAGAGAGAGTAGGGTTAGAGTCTTTTAAATCATAGTAATTATTCAAAGCAAGATGGAGAACAACATCAACACTATATTAAACATGCAAATCAAGTTTTACAAATACAACAGTAGCTAAATGATTGAATAAAAAGGAAGTAAAGCTAGATTAAAGGGAAAGAAAGAGAGAGAGAGGGGAGACAGCGAGGCGGCCACGGCAGTGGAAGGAGGCTCCGTCGGCGGCTCATCGACTTTGTTGACTACAAGAGAGGCTAAAGGGGGTTAGGAGGGTGTTACAACACTTGCAAGGTGAATTGAATGCCTTACATGGGTGGTTGGGAGGGGTTTATATAGGGAGAAGAGGTTTCTATTTTAAGTATGGGCTTTAGCGATGTCTGGGATGTCGCTAAACCCATGCTAAAAGCGTCGGTGCAGCCTCCTTCCCAACGGTCTCACACGCGCGTTGTGCCTCTTCACGCGCGATCTATGCGCGTGCGCTGTGGGCCGTCCGATCGAAGACGGACGGTCGAGATCGCTCATGGGGCGCACGCTTGGATCGCGCTGGCTGCACTCGCGCTCCGTACGTCATCGTGGGCATCTACCTCGGATGTGTGGGATTGCGCCGCGTTGCATGCTACCAGTCGCTCGATCGCGCATCGATGGCCGAAATCGCGCGGGTCGATCCCGCCTTGATTTTGCGCTGCAGAGGGGGTGAGGCGCTTTCCACTGCGCTACCCTCGTAGCTGTGTATCGAAGATGTGGAGGTGGCGTGGTGCGGATGACTGTTGGATGAAGATCCAACAGTTGTGAGCTGCTGTGGCAGTGGGGTGCTGAGGCTGTGGGGAGTGAGGAGAGCGCTTCTCAGCCATCCGATCGAAGATCGAAAGACTTAGATTCATCCTGCGGTGGAAGCACTGGTGTTACACTGCAGTTGAGGAGTGCGGGGATGCTGACACGTGGCAGTTTCATGACCGTTGATCATCAGATCAACGGTCAGAACTTCTTGGGCCAATTGTGGGAGCTCCGGATGTCAATTTTAGCTGATATCGAGTCTGTTGGACTCCGTTCGTCGCTCTAGATCCATCCGTGTGGTCCGATCACTTATCTGAGGCCTGTTTTGACATGTACTTGTACACATGGCCGTTAATAATGCATTATAAGCAATCTTGATGTACAATGCATGCGATGCTTCTATTCCTATTTATGATGTATCTTCCGTTCATTTTACCTTTAAGATTGTCCACTTTTGGCAGAGTTACCATTGTAAAATGCAGTGTTATCAACTACCTTGACCCATCCCAATCTCTAGAGGTTGCAAAACTTTGCTAAGCTAATTTCCACCAGCAACCCCCATTTGAGGAGATTGATGTCACTCAACTCCCCCCTTTCCCTTACCCATCAAATATTGTACCACCTGTACCTGAATTGAAACCTCTACTCAACAACCTCAAGTGTGTCTTCCTAGGACCTAATCACACCTTCCCTGTGATTATTAATGCACATCTGACCAGGGACCAAGAGCTTAGGTTGACTACAACTCTTTCTGAATATCGAGTAGCAATTGGGTGGACAATTTCTGACCTAAGAGGAATTAGCCCTAGATATTACACATAAAATCTATGTGGCAGACAGGGCTCGACCTTCTCGCCAGATGCAAAGGCAGTTGAATCTAACCATGAGGGAGGTCAATAAAAACGAGATCATCAAATGGCTTGACGTCGGGATTATCTACCCAATTTTCAACAGCCCTTGGGTGAGCCCTACTCAAGTGGTTCCAAAGATGGCTGGGTTCACCGTTATCACAAATGACCATGGCGAATCCATCCCTACCCATACCACCACCGCATGGAGGGTATGCATGGACTATAGGAAGCTCAATGAAGCCACCAAGAAGGATCATTTCCCTCTACCATTCATTGACCAGATTCTCGAACGGTTGGCAGGGAAGAAATACTTCTGCTTCCTGGATGGATATTCAGTATATAGCTAGGTTGCTATTGCACTTGAGGACCAAGAAAAGACCACGTTTACCTGCCTATATGGCACGTTTGCATTCCGCCATATGCCATTCGGGTTATGTAACGTGCCTGCTACCTTTCAGCATTGCATGTTGGCCATCTTTTCAGAGATGGTGGGTGAATATTTAGAGGTCTTTATGGATGATTTCTTCGCCTTTGGAGACTCATTCGACCATTGCCTTAACAACCTGGAGAAGATCCTGAAGTGATGTATCGAGGTCTTGTTTTAAGCTGGGAAAAGAGCCATTTTATGATTCAAGAAGGGATTATCTTCGGTCACATCGTCTCGCAATGGGGTATAGAAGTCGATCGAGCTAATTTTGACTTAATCTCCAAACTTCCACCCCCAAGCTTGGTTAAGTAGATCGGATCTTTCCTAGGACATGTTGGCTTCTACAAAAGATTCATAAAAGACTTCTCTAAGGTCTCCAAGCCCTTAACTGACATTCTAGCCAACAATGTGCACTTTAACATGACACTTGAGTGCATCAAAGCCTACACTACTCTAAGGGGCACAGTTTCGACTGCACCTATCTTACAACCCCTAGACTGGTCCTAGGATTTTGAGATAATGTGTGATGCATCAGACTTTGCCGTTGGGGCCGTCCTAGGACAGAGGCAAGAAAAGAAACCCATGGTGTTCTACTACGCGAGCAAAACCTTAGATGACGCTCAACAGAACTACACTATAACAGAGAAGGAGTTGCTCACCGTAGTTTTCGGACTAGAAAAGTTTAGATCATACCTGTTGGGATCCCACATCATCATTTATACTGACCACTCAGCTATTCGGCACTTGTTAGCCAAAAAGGATGCTAAACCCAAGCTAATCAGATGGATTCTGCTCATGCAGGAATTTAACTTGGAAATATGCGACAAAGCCAGATCCAAGAATGTTGTAGCCAACCATTTATCCCGACTTCACCCGGAATACATTGGACCTTCACTACGTTTGACTGATACATTTCCCAATGAGCAAATTCTGGCCGTGCAACCCAAAAGTCTCCCTTGGTATGTTGACTTGGTTAATTACCTAGTGGTAGGGTAGATTCCGCACGATTAGTCTAGACAACAACAAGACAAGTTCTTAGCTGAGGCCAAACACTATCTTTGGGATGACCTTTTGCTGTTTAAACTCTGTTCTGATCAAATATTAGGATATGCATACCTGAGGAGGAGGTGCAAAGTGTGTTGTCCTTCTGTCATGACCAAGCTTGTGGTGGCCACTTCTTTGGGAAATAGACGGCTGCAAAGGTTTTGTAGTCTGGGTTTTACTGGCCATCACTATTTAAGGACGCACATAGCTTTTTCTAAAACCTGCTTTAGATGCCAGACTTTAGGGACCATGACCAGAAAGGATATGATGCCTCTACAACCCATTCTTGTCATTGAAATATTAGATGTTTGGGGCATTGATTTCATGGATCCCTTCCCACCATCAAACAGCTTCGAATATATAATGGTCTCAGTCGACTACGTCTAGAAATGGATCGAAGTTGTACCTACCCGAAAATGTGATCATAAGACCATCATGGACTTTGTGAAGAGAACATCTTTTCTCGATTTGGGATACCCAAGGCCATGATTAGCGATGGTGGGAGCCACTTCATCAATGCCCAGTTTTGTGCTTTGCTTAAGAAATATAAGGTTACTCACCGCATTGCTACCCCGTATCACCCACAGATAAATGGGCAAACTGAGGTCTCAAACAGACAAATCAAGAATATTTTGCAAATGACTGTGAGATTTGACCGGAAGGATTGGTCCACACGATTGGATGATGCCTTATGGGCATATAGGACCGCTTTTAAGACCCTAATTGGCATGTTACCATACCAATTGGTCTTTGGCAAAGCTTGCCACCTTCCGGTTGAGTTAGAGCATCGGGCATACTAGGCTGTCAAACAATGCAACATGGATTCCCATTTCGCCGGAGCTCAAAGGAATCTCCAACTCTCTGAACTTGAAGAAATTCGTCAGGACTCTTATGAGAATACTAGACTTTACAAGGAGAAGATGAAAGTTGTCCATGACTGGCATATCACTAGGAAAACCTTCGAGCCAAATCAACAAGTCTGGCTCTTTGATGCGCGACTTAAATTCTTACCCAGGAAGTTAAGATTTAAGTGGACGGGACCTTACCAGGTGGTCAGACCATTCTCAAACGGGGTGGTAGAAATTGCGGATCCTAAAAATGGCCAAACCTTCACAGTCAATGGCCAAAGATTAAAACACTTTCTTGCCCAGGTCCCCCCAAAGGAAGTTGTAACCCTCATTGAGGGTTAAACCGGAGCTGCGCCCAGCTGGAGGCAATAAACTCAACGCTTCCTGAGAGGCAACCCAGAAGATTCTTGCTGACCGAACACATAGCTAAACTCAGGTAATTTCTTTCTTTACTCCCTTGCATACATTTATCTTCCAACGAGGACATTGTCCAACTTAAGTATGGGGGGTTGGTAAAATCGCATTCTCTGAGTCCATACCATCAACTTGAATTTTTGAGTTATAGTGTGATAAAAGAAGAAGAAGAAGAATTGGGAAAAGAAAAACTTAGACATGAGAAGCTTGTCAACTGTAGGAAATAATACGTTAAGGACTTGAACACTTAGACTCTTCAGGTTGTCAGGCTTAATCAACCCAGGTGTCCACTAAAATATGGATTTGATCTCGAGTCCTCGCCACCTCAATTTATATTAATATGATCAATAAAGAAGGGTGATAAGTATATGACTTATCAACCCACCTTCTGATTTGGGGGGGCTTTTAGTCTAAGCATCTGCACACATTTTGAACTGACTCACTCCTCGGCAATTCTAACAGAAATTGGGTAGCTAATGAACCTTCTATGGTGATATGACTAGCAACTTGTCGTGGGTAACAGCCCATTGACTGGTTGTCCAGAACCCAACCACAGGACCATTCTCTTTTACTATTGCCTTTAGGTAAATCTTAGATCAGGAAAGCCACCTACAAAAAAAAAGAGAAAAGGAAGAAAACAAAAAAAAAGAAATAAGTCATACTTCACCGCATGAGTATGACTGGCAATTAGTTGTTGTGGGTAACAACCCATTGACCATTTGTCCAGAGCCCAGCTCCCAAAACACACAAGAAAATTCCAAAACACTTAAGGAAGAAGCAGGGAAGTAGAACAATCCACGGAGATATACACTAGAAACACCTACGTGTTGACCCCACACAATAAAAGTAGGGAGAAAGCTATCGGTCGGACAGATACACCTTTAGGCAACATTTTCTTTTCAAGTCACCTAGGGGTGTAGAAACCCGAAGTCTGTTTTAATTACCGTCGAGTGAGTTTATCCAATTTTCACACTAAGATGCTTAGCACTTAGAGTCCTTTTTCGAGTTATAGGTGGGTTGGGTAGCCGTAAAAAGTTACCCAGACACTCTCAACTCCAAAGCCCTAAAAAATTAGAAAAGATGAAAAAGAAATATATATATGTGTGTGTGTGTGTGTGTGTGTGCGCTTAAATTTAAAGTAAGGACTTGAGTGGTCTACATTTTGGCAGACACCCAGGCGCTGTTTAGTCTCTGTGAATTAGGATCTTAGTATAAATTTCCTCCTGTTGACAAGTAACACATGCCTGAGCAATCGATTCTTAATTCTAGCTAAAAAACATTTAGGATAACCTTGCTAGGGACTAGCATGGGATGAACATGGGGGTATGATGAATCTACAATTATTAGCGTTAACTATATCAATTAGAGTCAATTTTGATGGCACATGTGCATTAATGACATATCATAATGGGCTTGAGAGCATGGCATACATATTGTGTTAAGATTGCTTGTAATTCATGTTTAACGACCATGTGTGCAAGTGCGTATTAAAACAGGTCCCAGATGAGCAATCGGACCATACAGATGGATCCAGATTGACAAACGGAGTCCAATGGACTCAAAATCACCTCAATCTGACCTCCGTGGCCCCCACAACAAGCTCAAGAAGTTCTGGCCGTTGATCTGATGATCAACGGCCCTCGCCGTGCCACGTGGAGCCCGCACCAGCCCCGCTCCTCTTCATCACATGAAGGAGCGACCATGGCCATCCAATCTTCGATCGGACGGCTAAGGGACCGCGAAGAAATGCGACCATTTCGTGAGCGTATCGCGATGGTTGTGCCTTCACTTCAGGCGCAGAAGGCGCGGGTTCGAGGCGCCCATCGCACCTCATTCGCGGAGATCATGTGCATGTCCAAATTGGACCGCCTGATCGCCATCAAGCGGTCCAGGTAGCGCTACGCGGCGCCCCCTTAAGCATTGATGCCTCCACGTGCACGCCAACGCCGATTGACGACGGCCGATCACACGAGCGCTTGAGGCGCGATCTAAGCGCACGATCACTCGCAATCTAAGTCCACTGCCACGCATGATCTGGGCCTTCGATCGGGGATCGGACGACCTACGTAGCGAGCACACGTATCGTTCACGGAAACAAGCACACGCGCATGTGGTGGATCAGCGGGAGTAGGCCTTCACCGACACTTTTAGAATGGGTTTAGCGACATCCTGGACATCGCTAAAACTCCTGGCTGATTTAGAAACCCTTCCTTCTCTATAAAAACCCCCATACCCACTCCATTTATGATCATCCCTTCCTAGCTTCTCCTTAGCTCTACCTAACACGCCCTTCATACTCTCCCAGAGTTGCAGAGCCGTCGACAGAAGCCCATCCACCGCCATGACTGCCTCACCTCTCCATTGCGCACCCCTCTACCCTAGTTTAATGCTTATGTGTTTTAAAGCTTTCCTCTAACACTGTACTTATGAAACGATTTTACATATGCAATATATTTCCATTTGTTTCATCATATCATGTTTCATGCATGCACAAGTAATCACCATGCTATAATCTCAAGTCTCTAACCCTACTCTCTCTCCCTCTGTCTCACTCTCTCGTTTTCTCGCAAGCAAACAAAGCAAAGATTTTTGTGACACCCTAAAGCAACAAATTAATCCAATTTCATGCCTCCTCGTGTTCGACACTTGGACTCACCTAATCCAAATTTTCATTTAAAATTGATGTTGTAAATGCATGCTATAACAACAGATTTAACTTAACACGTTTTGATGATGTCACTGGTTAGTGAGTCTTTCACTTCACACAAAAGGATGCTTAGAACTTAGAGTTCTTTTTGAGTCTTGGGTGGGTTGGGTAGCCGTAGAAAGCTGCTCTGAAACTCTAAACTCAAAAATCCAAAAAAATTAGAAAAGAAGAAAAAAAAGATCCTTTTGCTTTTGAATAAGGCGAGAGCTTGGACGGTCTGCATTTTGGCAGACACCCGGGCAATTTTGTGTCTCTGTAGTTCAGGTCTTTGTAGAAATTTCCTAGTGTTGAAAAATAACTTTGCCTAAGAAATATGATCCTACTTCTTTTATAAATAACATGTAGTTTTGTTAGGGACTAGCAAAAGATAGGCATGGGGATGATATGTACACACATCTAATTGACCTAAAATGTTTATTTATGCATGTTTCTAGTGTCATGGAAGCATTCATGCATTATAAATATTGCATAATATGCATCATCATGCATTTAGGCCAGATTGTATAAATTTTAGGTTAATTCTCCCCTTTTATGGTCAGGAATAGGCAATATTTATCAGGGCCTTGTATTTAAGATCCAATCGTACGGATATGATCAGGGCGACGATCGGAGTTCAATGACTTTGAGATCGCCCTGATCGGATTTTCGTAGCATCAGATATTATCTAAGAAAGATCAGAGGATAAGGGCCAAGGTGGTGTTAAATCCGTACCTTAGATGACAAATCCAATCACATATATGGGTTCAGATTGACGATCATAGTCCAACGACGCAAAAATCAATTCAATTCGACATTCATGGCACCATCTACAAGTTAGAGAAGATGGACGGCCAGCATCCCAGCTACCCAACATCGGCCCAAGCCTCCTGCTCCACCTCTGAAGGCGCGATCAAGATGCGATCTCAGCCATTGGATCGAGATCCAACGGCTGAGGGCGTGTGTGCGTTAAACACAAAACGCAACCAAAGAGCGGTTGCAGCACATTGGCTCGCGCCTCCTTTCGCAAAGACGAGGCGCGAGTTCGAGCCCCGCCTCGCCTCAAATCAGGTGAACGAGCGGGCACGGGTGAAATTCACCTGTTGGATGGAGATCGGGTGGCGGAGGAGGTGACGTGGTGTGCCGAATGAAGTGTGCACTGCATGCGTGCGATGACACGCGATTGAATGCATCATCTTACGTAGGCGTGGTTAATGCTCAAAGAAGAAGTGGTGCTCGAGGATTTTAAGCCGTTGGATCTCTTGATCGAACGACTGAGATTTCGTGGATGTGGGTGCACGCGCGGAACGACTGAAGGCAGAGAGGCGAGGGCGCACGCGAGCTTCACCAACACTCAGCCTTTAGTGATGTTTATATCCATCACTAAATACCCCTACCTTTTATTGTACGCCTTAAAATGGCCTATTCTCCCCCCCCCCCCCCCCCCCCAATTCCTACAACTATAAAAGGCTACCCCTACCACTCATTTTCTTCATCCCTTCCTTTTTTCTCTCACCCCCTCCAAAGCTTTACGAGCTGGTCCCATACTCGGGATGCTTCGTTAGAGTTATAAAGATAATTTTTCCATTCTCTCACCCCCTTTGTGGAGCATCCTGTAACCGCCATTCAAGAAGCGGATACTGCTGCGACGACGCCCTGTTCCGTCCTCGTCCTCTTTTGTCCAGCATCTCACTACCCTCGTCCAGGCACCTTGTCAACACAGCTTATCCTCCAAGCAGCCGTCAAGGATGATAACTTCTCATCCCCTTCTCTTTTGTCGCTTTTTAGTGTAGATTTCCTACTTTCTAGTGTAATGAACATGTTTCTATAATTATGAAATATTTATTTATTCTCTCCTTATTTTCTCTTTATTTGTATTATTTTTTCTCTCTCTTTTATTAATTATTCTTTAAGTAGAATAGCTAGTAGATTAATTTCAACCAGCTGCTTTCGTAACAATAATTTTAACACAGTTTTTAATCAAACGTTCCCCTTTCCGTGTTCGACTCAAAACTCACCAAAGTTTCGGTTAAATTATTTGTTTGATGGATTTTACATGACACAACGACAAGGTTTTCAAACTAAAATTCTTAGCGTAGAAATTGCATCCAACAATGTCCAAGGAAAGATCTAACTTGCTTAACATATGTGGTAGGTGAGAGTTTAGCAATCAAATCAACCTTAGCTCTATCAACCTCTATTCCTATATCAGAGACCACATTCCTTTAAATGTTCTCACTTCAATATAGATTTAATGAAAACAAGTGAGATTCTTAATTTAAGTCCAGAGGGATGTAGAAGTGTGTGACAAATAGTTTAGAAGGGATCAAAAAGACATATCTAACTCAAACACTCTACTCAATGCAAATGCGAAATACCTGAAATTGAAATTTAGATGTTGCTTATGCAAGTACTATCGTGAATGCTTAAGGGTATACAACTTCTAGATAAGTGTGAAGGAGATTTTTTTTGTATGTGCAACAAGCAAGAAAACTAACTACTACTAAGGAGCTTAGAGAGAGAGAGAGAGTTCACAATCCACAAAAATTATTATAGTCCAAAAAAATAATGCTCTTTTACAAAGAAACCTAAGGAACCTAAAAGAAAAGGAAAAATCTAAGCTAAGCCTCATGCGTGTCCCATCTACACGAATCTCTACCTCCGCGACTCGCTTTCACAATCCACCGACACTTTGCCCTGTGTACTTGGTACTTGCCAATAAGAGATTGTATGTGGCTCACAAATACACAAAAATGCAAGTAAGGAAAGAAAACACTTAGAGTGCGTGCCTCCCTGACAATGACACCAAAAATTGATCATGAAATCAGATATGAGATAAAATTGTTGTTGCAGTTGCAAAAACATGTCATTTTAAATTTATAGAATCATCTCCTAAAGATCAAAACGTAAAATCGAGAGTAGGGGTCGTCTCAGAGAAATAAGGATGTCTAGATGTTTTCCAACCTAACTAAGACAACTAAGATATTTTTGGAATCTTTTGAAGTATTTTATAATTTTTTTGGATTTTTGAATAGTTCACAATGGAAATTGACATAATTGACACCTAAGCAAAGACTCTATTGGACCCTAGATCTACGACCATAAAAAGAAATCACCAATTTTATAGGAAATTCTTGATTTGAAGAGAGAACTAATATAGGTGATTTCATGCAATTTGGATAAGTAGAAAATTTAGGAAAAAATTTGGAAGTCAAGAATTAGATTCTGTTTTACTGTCTGACCCCTATTGAAAATATACTTGAACCTTTACCAGCAGGAAAAAGTTGGTGATTTAACGATGATTGCACTGCACAAAATGAATTTTCTAACCTAGGACTCAAACTCTGAAAATAGTATGAACTCCTAAACTATTAACCTAAGGACAGTTTTTTTTTTGAGTTTTGGGCTTTTGATATTTTTTGGGTTTTTGTAGGAATAAATAAAACACAAAGAGACACAATTGATATGCTAGAAAACTATGGAAATATAATTGCTACTCAATCAAATGTCAACATTAAGTAGAAAGCTAATATAAAAGCAAATAGCAAGTAGAGAGAAGAAAAAGAAGAAACAAGTGTAGAGATCAAGCTAGGTGATGTGAGGAATCAATGGAGAACTCACAATAGTGGTGGAGAGGTCCACCTCCATCCCTGAAGTGCGAAGAGGTAGCGTGAGAGCTTGTAGAAGTCTAGAGAAATGTGAAGAAGAACTTAGAGAAGTAAATGAAGTAGACGAGGAACAAAGGTAGATGAATGCTTCTATTGGGAAATCCTAAGGGAAATTGAGATTCTAAGGAGGAAGAGGGTCCTAACTAGAAGGTAGAGGTGGAGAAGACAATGGAGAAGGTTGGGCGTGGAGGAGAAGAAGGTGGCTAGGGTTTCTACCTAAGGAGGAAGAACGTATGGTGGAAGAAGGAACTAAGGAAGACTGACGAAGGACTTAAGAGAGCAAGGGAGCCTAAAGGGGTTCTAATGGCCTCAATGTGGTCAGATGTAAGGTGCTAAATAGAGGAAGGACCGGGCTGAAATAAGGTGGTGGCTTGGAGGCCAAGTAATTAGATGTTTAGGAAATTTAGGAAAGTGGGGCTCCTAATGGAAATAGGATTAGGTTTTTCTAGAAGGGACCTAAAGTGTATGGCCATGGGTTCATGGTTGGAGGGAGGGTGTCTTGGGTGCACACACAATGGTGGGAAGTAGGTTGTGTGGGGTTTTTAATTAAGGTGGGGAGTTGGGTTGGTTAATTAAGGCAAGGGATCCTAAATTTAAGGAATAGGAATATGTAATTGGAGTTGATTGATTGGAAGTGATTTTCTTAGATCTAAAGCGGGTGGCACCTAAGGGGATTTAGGGCTTTGCTTGCATGGGCTCTAGGGTTTCTACGAGGGCTATGGATGGCCATGGGTGGATCTTCTAGAAGAATGCACAATCACCACTTAATTGTGTTCATATTAGATTAATTGTAGCAAATTGAGGAGGTGATTGGATACCTAATTTAAATGATTGATTGTCACATTTTTATCAATTAATTCCAAGGAATATTTAGGACATTTTTAGGTGTGGAAAAATCATGTGGCACATGGATGAGGTGGTGGGTCCTAGAGGATAGGATTATGGGAGTGTCATTAGCAGTGTGGGCTAGGTTTTTAGAAATAGGTTATGAATAAGGTATAGGGTTAGGAGAGCTAAAGGGACCTAGTTAGGGTTAGGATTAGGGATCATGATTAGAGTTTTGGGTATGAGATATATAAGGTAGGTTCTGAAGTAGTATAAGGGTTAGGGTTTTAGGGTGATAGGTGACATGATTTCTTTTCCTCTCCTCTCATGCAATTTGAATCACTCTGATTTGACCTAACACATAATGTTTGCACAAAAAAGAGCTTCAATAAATAAACATGTTCAATAATGCAATCCTAAATCCTAAATTGCATGCATGCAAATATTTATAATATGTCTTAATTCTATTGTAACTAATGCTACAAAACCAACATAATTAATCATGTTAACATACAAATATGCACACTTGTCAGAGGTCAAGAAAAAAATGAAGTAACAGAGCTCATTGAATCTAATGAGACCATTGAAGTCCCTAACCTAGAAGAAAGAGATCAACCAGTAACAAGAGATCAACATCTAATGATCCCTTCACTTATCCTAATTGAATGGAGTTGGTAGTGAATGGATTGGAGAATTTAGATTGGTCAGCTGTCTACTTTTGAAAGTTTGCCTCTTATCGCTCTCCACCTCTACAAGTATACCTTGCACCTTTTGTCATAGATAGGTGGTTAAGATAGGGGTCCTGTCCCATTTGTATGACTACATAGAGGTTACAAAACCAATAGGAAATCCCAATATCTTGATGTAGGGCAAGATGTTGGTAATGGGTGGCTCAACATCCACTGATGTGCTATAGCGATAACCTTTTCAGAGTAAGCTCTCCTTATACCTTTCTCTAATACCTTTTTATTTTTATACTACCTAGGGAGATTTCTTGGTTTGTGGTGAAGATTAAAGAATAGGAGGTTGGTTCGCTGTTGGAGGGACTTTCTTGGGATTTAAGCTTACACTTTTAAGTAATCAACTTGGTGATGGTATAACTAACTTGATTTGAGAGTTTCCTTGCCAAGTCCGTATTTAGGGGTACATGTGAAGGCCTTACCTCGCATTTGGATTTTTTGACCGACTTTGTTTTTTTATGTTGAGTTGAGTAGTTTACAGGTTAAATTATTTAAGAGATTTATTTTTTGTTGAATCTTAACTCAAATTTTCTTTTGATGAATCCTTTAGAAAATAAAAAAAATTTAACCTTATTATATTCCTTATTTTTACTGAGAAATGTCACAAAATTAATCAAGAGATTGTAAAAAAAATCAAGGACTCGGATACGTGTGAACATGTTATTGAAAAAAAGAATCAAGGGTGAAGAAAGATAAAAGGAAAATTCAAGAGAAGTAACCCTTCGTCCATCTATTCTCCTTTGCAACAGCCGAAGGCTGAGCTCACCATCACGACACTCCTATCCCTTTCCCTACACCCCGCAACAGACGAAAGTTCCTCTCCGAATATCTTCCTCTCTGTGCCCTCGTCGGGAGCTCTGCTCTCGTCCTCAGCAATGGTGTCTCGTGCGTTACTTGCGGCAGCCGCTCGCCGCGTCTCTGGGATCTCCTCCTCCTCCTCCTCTTCGTCTTCTGCCTCCTCTTCTCGTTCGTTGGTCTCAAACCTCATCTGTCGTCGCGGCCTCGCTGGCGGCGGAGGTATCATCTATCCATCTAATCTGTCTATCTATCTATCGCGCACTATATATCTCCCTATATATCCCTTTCCCCCTTTCTTTTACCCCTATTCCGTTCTTAATCTCTCAGGACTCTTCTGCGCCCTCGATAGAATGGAAGCCCTAATCTTGTAACTCTATCTATATGTACCCTTAATGATGTTTATGAGATGGTGCCTGTCGTCCCGGATCTGATCTTCTTTCTTCTCTGGTGGTCTTATGGATCTCGGCGCCTGTTTCTTTCTTTCTTTCTTTGGATGTCATGGAGATGACAATGCTTCTGGTGGGTGGATGGGTCTTTTGTCGTATCGTTACTCCGTCCGTGATTCTTAGAAAGAAAAAAGACTTTTCTTCTTATTCTTCTTTTTTTTTTATGTTTTTGCGTATACCTGAGCTTTTGTCTCGATGTCTAGGCAGGGTTTTCGTATCGATATGTTGTTTCTTTTACATGGAAGCTTCCTCTTTTTTTTTTTTTTACTTTAATTATATATGGGTTTACCATTGTTTGCCTGAAAGAGTTTCCTACGGGGATTGACTCCAAAAGAGAAAATCGTATGAATATTCCCGTCTTTCTATTTTCCTGTGTGTATCCAATCTTATTGGTGTACCTAAAAATTTTTAATTTGTATTCATATGTTTGAAAATGAAGTCATTCGGAGATGGTGAAGCTTTTCATCTGTGCATTCTACTCTGTATGTACTCTGGTCCAGACAAATGATTTCGGTCTATTGCAAATGGAGGCTTTGTTGGGCAAGCATGGGCCTGTAAAGATGCAAGGTAGGATCTGTGGTAAGTATTTGTGGACAGCCATTGGCTACATAGGAATAGGAGGCAGATGATGGGTGGTGCAGGAGAAAAAAGCGAGGAAGGTCATGGTGTTGCCTTGTTGTGTTTGTGTCGGGGGGGGGGGTGTGGGGGGTGTGCTGTTGAGGGTGGAGTGGCGATGTGATGTGATGTGGGGTTGTGCTGCGGCAGTAGACGGAAGAAGAGGATGGGTTTTTCCCCCAGCTCAAAATATCTTGCCTTATTCACTGAATAAAAGCCTCTGTATAGGATGAAATACCTAAGAAATAGGGAAAACCTGAGTTATAGTCATAGTTCACAAAAGGGAAAACTCTACATGGAAACCAACTGCAACTAAAAGTAAGAATAGATTATAGATTGTGACAGACTCTTCTAGACACAAAAATGAGGGAAAATGTGATTTATTCCTTGGACTTGTTGCAATTCCAGTTAGGCTGAATCAGGTGTCATCTTTATGGTCCTTCATTCCTTGTTTTGATGGAAGTTGGTTATGTGACGACGGGTTTATTGGGCTTTTTCTGTCTATTTTTCTTATCTTCTTGGACTTGAGCTATTTTCTAGTCGTATTTGGTTTTGAAATTGTTTTCCATTAAACTCATATGGTTAGAATGTAATTTAACATGGAAGTACTGGTTGTTTCTTTATATACTCTGCAGTTTGAAAATCTAAAAGAACCTACAAATTGTACTCACCATTTGGTCCATTTGAGAATCTGAAACATAGTACCAAAATATGTTCTGTGCCAACTCAGAAGGTTTCTGTTGATGCTTCCTGTATCCTCCGGGTCTCTGTGCTTGAAATGAATGGGATTTGTACCTGGGGTCATTCCTACCAATTTCACTCAAATCTTTCCCGGAAGCTAGAAACTGTCATTTAGGCACCATGCCAACAGGAACTATTGTTCTCTTACTTCCCCAACTCCATTCTCCTTCTTCTGGAAAGAAACTCATACATCTACTTCAGCTTCCTGAATGTAGGCTGAAAATTCTATCAATAAAAAATGTTTGGCCAGAAAAAAATGATTTTCAAAGTATGCGCATGTTTCCTTTTGTGCCTTGAATGGTTTCAAATCAATGATATATTTTTGTATTTCATTGTTCTGTTATAAGTGTTTCCAAGTGTCTCTTTTGTCTTTTCATAGTCTTCCTAAGATTTTCATGTAAGCCTGTCATGCATAAAAGTCAGCATAGATCTGCATATCCAACCCAGGTCCCTAATATTCCATTTTTAATTGTATTGTTAAGAAACACCTTTAGCTCCTGTTGAAGATGCATTTAACTTATTTATCTTTTCCCTCCCATATGGCAGATCATCATGGTTCACCGAAGATTAACTGTTGGCAAGACCCACTGAGCCCATCTAAATGGAAAGAAGAACATGTAAGTACTGAATCATGTTTAAGTCCTTTTCTTACAGAAAGGCTTTATAAATAGAGAAACTGCCATTCTAAGATCAATGCTTCCATGCCATGATATATTGTCGCTACACACCATTCTAGCAGAATTGTTGTGCCAACAGCATTAAGATTATGGGCTGGATGTTTCATTAATAATGTTTTTTAAATTTTAACTATAACATGTTGGTCTATTTCTGTATATCATGGTATTTCGAGCATGCATCAGGTATTGCATAAGTGTTTTCAATGTAGAGATAGTTGTGCCATCTATCCAAGATTCAAACTCATGCTAAAAAATTGCTTCTATATTTTCACTGCCAAATTCAACTTGTTGGATCTTGTGAGCACGTCGATCTCCCAACCACACCACATTTTGCTTACAAAGTTAACTACTAGGTCACAAAACATCAGAAAATGCATGTACACAAGGTGAAGAGTTGCATAAATGATTAGGTCACAAATCGTCAGAAAATGCATGTACACACGGTGAAGAGATTGTGTTGCATAAATTAAGTCCTGTATATGATGGTGTCTGTACTCAGTGAGAAATAAATCAAAGCATGCTTGAATGTATTTTGAAGAAAATCCTGCTATGCCATTATCTTCCAGACAACGGCGCCCCCCCCCCCCCCCCCCCCCCCCCGCAATAAGGCAAATAAAATTCCAACATATCACATCTCCTAACATATGCATAGAATAGGCTTGTAGAAATCAGCTTTTTTGTATCCAGTCAAGGAGGTGAGGATTATTCACTTTAATATGCACTTATTAATAGATGTAATGATAAAATCACAGGACAGACTTCAATATGTAAAGTTTGAAGTCAAGAAATAAAAAATGGATATATTTTATTATTGAAAAAGTTAAAAATAAATGTTGCAAAGGCTTCATATAAAAATAGGTAGAATGAATTGTCTAGTTAGTTGATTAACTGCCCTAATATTTGGGTTAGTCTAATATTTCTTGGGTCTTCATAGTTGGTTCAGTTACATAATCGAATACAATTACTCATTTGACTATCATGGTGATATTTGTGACAAAAAAGTTATCTATTTCTTAAGTGATTTACTGATTAAATTACTTGACACAATCTATGACAATGTTACTTATCCTCTGTTTATGTTTTTGTTCTTGCTTATTTCCCTTTTTTGTCATTATACAAAAACATAGGGTAACATGTGTAATTGTCCCTAGGGTTTCTTTTCTGTAAATAGGACCTTAGGGTTAAGTGAATGAATGAATGCTCATTATTTTCTCTACATGGTATTGGAACAGTGGTTTTAGGCTCGTGTTGATACCCTCCTTGATCCCCATACCTTATTTCTTCTCCACCTTCAATTGGATCAAGCCCTCTCTTCATCAGATTGGGCTTGTTTCACTTGTTCAAGCTCTATAGGTGGCACCTCCAGACGTCTTTTTTGCCGCTACTGGTGGAGGGGGGCCCATGTCGAGTTGGCACCACCGGTGGGGGGGTCGCCTGACCTCAGTTGATCGGCAGGTCTCCCTCCAGTGGTAGGTCATCAGCCTCCTCATCGTTGGCAATGCTTCCTCCTTCCGTCGCCATCTGGTAGGTCCCATTGAAGGGGCTTGCTCCTGTTGGTGCTCCCTGTTTAGTGGGATCCTAGGGCTTGCCTAGGTTCTCCTAAGTCTAGTGGTCACTGGCAGGAGGTTGAGCGGTCACTAGATCGTCACCAAGTCGCCAGTGAGCAGGAACCAACTCCGGTAGGGGTTAAATGAGTGGTTGATCACCTTTAGTGCCTTGTTTGAAGTTTTTGTTTTTTCTAGACTTTGATCAAGTGATATGATCTCTGAAGTGGTTGAGTCTTCACCTCAGGGGAGGGGAAGCCAAGGGGACTTCAAGAACCCCTTCTTTGACCTGATAGCTAAATTTGATGGGTCAGGCAATGGAGGGCTAATTTTAGGTGTATTTTATATTAAACCCAAAGGATGGCTTATTTTTTGAACAACCAGAAGTTGACTTATATTTCACTGAGTACCCTTTTACTTGATGGTTTTATCTCGAAGTCAGGTTTATACTCTCCCCTAGTTAGACCGACTATGCAGCCCTTCTTGGCACCTGCATGTGGGACTGCTTGGCTATACTCAATTTAGAGACATGGCTGCATAGGCATATGCAAGAGCATACTTGGGCTATACGGCGAACGTCCTGAAACTTGGTATTTTACAAGCAGTCCTAAGTACAATAACCCTATTCTATTGTTTGTGGTAATGGGACCATTTGGATTCAGGCCGTAAGCCTCAATTATAAATGCTCCAGTGCTCAAAACATGGTGCATGATAGTTGGTTGGAGAGGTTAGCTAAAAGTGACTATGGGTGGATAAGCTAGATTATAAAATTTAATAAAGAAATTTAATGAATTTCTGGGTGGGATCCCTTTTTCCTTTCAAAAAAAAAGAAAAAAAAAAGAAGTATATATATTTTCTAAAGAAAAGTATATATTCTACGATATGAAAAACCTTAATAAAAAAACTCTCAAAACAACAATATGTTGAAAGAGGTAAGAGCTTAGTTGTTGGGTTAGTGGGTCCTATGAAGATTTCGTCATGTGGTTTAGTTTCACCTTGTGAAGTGGGAGTCTGAGAGGTGAGCCTAACACATATGGCTCTTGTAATCCATTTGATTTTTGAGAAGAAATAACAAACTATCTAGCCCTTAGCAAGGTTCGGAATGTCGATGTATACACCATATTGGCAAGTCAAAAGGAAACATGATGTGAAATATAGTTGAATTAAATGTTGATATCCTTGAATTGTCTTAAAATGTCTTCATGATATTATGATTTTAGTGATTGCTAATGCACAAACAAATGTCCATGAAGGTAAGAATAATAAAAACAATATATTATTGAATAAAACACACGAGAAATGCACTAATGAGAATTTGGTAGAATTGTGTCTACTGAGGAGGATCTTCTGTCCAAGATGTTCACAGCTTGTTAGGGAAGGAAAATCGGTTGGGGACAAAGATTGTTGTCAATTCCAGGGCATCCAGTTTTTGGAAGGGAATCATGAAAATTGTACCTTCAACCATTCCCTTCTTTTTGTGGAGTCGGGGGATGGGTCTGCATTTCAATTCTGATTTGAGGACTGGCTTAGGCATGGTCCCTTAACTGACGTATATCCAGGCTTTTTGCTTGCAGTTCTTACCACCAGAATGTAGTGTCAGATTTTCTGAGATGAGGAGAGAAGGTCTTGGACTCCACTTTTCCTGGGTAGCCTCTACAATTAGAGTGGGAGAATTTTTGGTGTTGCAAGAGTTGGAGGTTGCACACTTGGATTATTGGGTATGGTAAAATGGGTTGTTTTCTGTTATGTTGGCCTACATTCTATTTCAGAAAAACATCAGTGGAAATTGATCCAGGTTTCTTTAGGGATTGCAAATTGATTTTGAAAATGAAAATGCCATTGAAGGTTTAAGATCTTTGGCTAGCAATTGAGGAGAGTAGGGCTCATGATGAAGGTGTATCACTAGAAGATGTTACTGGGGTTGAGGCTACTTGTTCCCTTTGCAGTCAGGGGCAAGAGGATTGTGATCACCTCTTCTTCACGTGTTCTTTTGATACTTTATTGTGTCACCTTTTTTTTATGTGTTCTTTTGCTACTTTGTTGTGGGAATCAATGGTTTTGTAGTGGGTTGATTCCTCTTCTTCCTTGGACTTTTGGAGGAGCCTCTTGAGAGGTATTTCTTATACCAGGAAGGAAAGGGTGCTTTGCGATTCTTTGGGTCATCTGCTTGCAATGGAATGCTGTATTTCTAAGGGAGAAAGGACCTTTGTGGAGAAGTGTTTATAAATGTGAAGGGTTTCATGGATTTATGGAACTGTATTTGATGAACCTTGTATCCTTTTACAGATTTTTGATCAAGTGGATGATCAGTAATCTCAATGTGACATCCTTTTTCTTGTTGAAAAATAAAAGAACACTAATGAGAAGTTAATAATATTGAAAAAGGAAAAACACAAAAAAAGTTTGTACATTTGTAATGGAAATGATAAAGTACGATATCTTACTATAACCATGCATACAACCACAAGTCTACAAGGACCATGACTCATCAATACTAAATTGAGTTTCAACTTTTGTGTATGAATAACTTGAATTGAATATTCACTGTAGTTTACCCATGTCATAAATAAAAGAAAATGAAGCATTTTAATAATCACTATGTTGACACTAAACTTCACTAAAATATGCCAGTATTCCAAGACAAAGATGCCTCTTCTTCTTGGTGCTCTAACTTGGAGATCAAGTATCCTTTTGAATCTATTCTTGATGTTACCAAGAGGTCTTATGTAATTTCGATTTTCTGCTTGAACCACCTGTTTGCATTGTTAAAATAAAAAACTTAGAAGGATGTGCGATTATCCCTTGTTTTGTCACAGCCCACAAGCCTAGTTTGTGTCTTAGAAGGCAATATGATTATCATATGTACATATTAGGTTATGTTCGTGAGTGTAGCATGTATGCTCATGACATCCCTATAGAAACTTGAGCATTTGTTTGACAGCTTCAAGGTGGCTGATAGTGGAAGAGTGAAAATATTGTGAAACTTTTACTTAAAACTATTGTGAAACTTGACCGTTCTTGAAGATTATGTTGGGTGACTAGTAGTAGGATTAACATATTGCTGGAAGACAATTTGACTGTCAGATCAAACAATTTATGAAGATCAAGAGCGTGTTGTGAAAATGTTAATCCATTTGTCATTTTTTCAACCTAAACCCTCAAAAAGTACAAAGGAGTTCCAAGGTCCCTGATACTAGAATATTTCTTAATCAATTTCTTCACATTATTGACCTCAACCCAGTTGCAGGAAGATATCAGGCTTTTCTGCAGCCTAGTGAGATCCATGGAGGGGACGTGCTTGAAGCAAAAGGAGATCCATGGAGATTTATGACTATTTAGCTGAAAGAATGAAATGACTTGGTTTATTTCTAAGCTTTATTTCTCTTTATATATAGAGAGAGGTGGGTGCAAAATTACAGAACAACCTCATCAAGAGAAGAAAAATAACAAATGCACCAACATAATAATAGAAAGTACTCAACACTTGCTCTCAAACTAGAGCATAGATATTTGTCATGCTTAATTTGGTTACATAACTATCAAAGGAGAATCTTGCTAATGACTTGGTAATATATCAGCAGTTTGAGCCTCTAAAGCTACCTAGGAGGTAAAGATGAATCCCTTTTGGATCAAATTTCTGGTATAGTGGTAGTCTACCTTCACATGCTTGATGTGTTCATGAAATATAAGGTTGTCTGCAATATATGTGGTAACTTGGTTATCGCACTTCTATTCCATTGGTCCATCAATTTGTATATGCAGATCAGTTAGTAGGGCTTTCACACACATTATCTTTGCAGAAGTTTGAGCTATGCCTCTATACTCAGGCTTCGCACTGGACCTAGAAATAACTGTCTACTTCTTGCTTTTTCAAGTCACTAGGTTCCCTGTAACAGACGTATAGAAACCTGTAATAGACTTCCTATCATTATGAATAGCTGTATAGTCTGCGTCAGAGTATCCAACTATTATCATAGATGCTTTTATAGTGAAGGGGAGACCATCTCCTAGTGCTCTTTTTAGGTATCTGAGCACCATCATAGCATCCCAATGCAGTCTCGTAGGCCTTTTCATAAACTGACTTAGTTTTTCTACCGTAAAGGAAATATTAGGCTTAGTGATTGTCAGGTATAACAGTTTCTGCAAAAGTTGTCAGTATTGCTTGCTGTCAACCAGCTTTGCATCATTATCATACAACCATGCCTTGGGGTTTATGGGAATGTTTGCTGGTTTGGCTCCTAGCGTACCTGTCTCCTTCAGAACATCCAAGGCATATTTCCGTTGAGATAGAACAATGCTATGCTTACTATAGGTCACCTCTTATCCTACGGAAATTTCACAAATGCCCCAAACCCTTCATTACAAACTAATTTACTAAAGTTTGCTTAAGTTTAGCTACATCATCATATCATCATTGGTGACAATCAAATCATCAACATATACTAGAAGAACTACTTTTCCTATCCTTTTGACAAATAAAGAATGATCTGCGGATGACTTGAGGAATTCCACTGACTCTACCACTTGAGAGAGCTTCTGGAACCAACTCAAACTCTGCTTGAGGCCATAAATGGTCTTATGCAATTTGCACACACACTCTTGAAACCTCGTATGGAGGTTGCTATATGTAAACCTCCTACTGTAAGTTACCATAGAAAAATGCATTCTTCAACAGAGACAAGCATGTAGACTGTAGAAAGACGTGCTACTGGGGAGAGTGTTGAAGAAATCGACTTTGTAAGTATGCGTGAAGCCCTTTGTTGCCAAGCAAGCCTTGTATCTCTCAACTAACCCATTTGGATTGTACTTGAGTGCAAACACTCAATGATAACCGACAATAGTAGCACCTACAGGCAAGGGTGTAAGCTCCTAGGTCCCTTTAGCACATACTGTGGCCATCTCCTCTTCTATGGCTTGACACCACTTTGGATGGAATATAGCTTGCCGATATGTAGCAGGTATCTTAGAGGTGGCAAGAGCTCGATCAAACTTACTAAAGGAGTTCCCCAGGCTATTAGGAGCTAAATTGTTGGTAACAAGATATCTTGCACAAGTTTGAGGGGCTTTCCAAATAGCAATCGGAAGATCAGAGTTGGTAGTCAAATCAGTTGAAGGATCATTCGTAGAAGAAAGCTCACATTTCTGTCCTGTATAATCACCACCAGATAATATATCATTAGTGTTTAAAGCTTCAGAGCTCACCTGAATAGGGGAAGAAGGTGTCGGTGAAGGGAGGGGCTATCTGTAGGGTAGTATGTGTGACCTCTTGTAAGTAACAATGGAGTCACTATATTTTGTAGTGGTGGTAATGGGAGGTGTAGTAGTGGGTATATCTTCTATAGCAACAGGGGAAACGGGCATAGGAGCATGGCTCATCTCCATAAATAAATTTCGCCTAGAAGTAGAGAAGTAGGCAATGGACTCGTGGAAAGTAACATCAATAGACACAAAATGACGAGAGGATATATGATCAAAATATCAATATCCCTTTTGAGTCCTCGAATATCCTAAGAAAATACATTTAATTGCCCTAGGTGCCAGTTTATCCCTCCCCGGAGTAAAATCATAAGCAAATGCTACACAACCAAAGACTCTGGGAGTAATAGGGAACATTTCTTGGTTTGGATACAACAGTTACCATGGAATTTGCTTATGGATAGCAGAATTGGGCATCCTGTTAATCAGAAAATAAGTAGTTAGAACTGTATCACCTTAATATAATGAAGAAACAGAGTGATGTATCAGGAAAGTGCGGGCAACATCAAGTAAGAGGTGGTGCTTCCTCTCAGCAACACCATTCTGCTGAAAGGAGTGAGCAGAAGTGGCTTGATGAATAATACCATATGAAGAATAAAATGAGCGTAGCCGCTAGGTACACAACTCTAAAGCATTATCAGACTGAATAACTTTGATAATAGGAGAAAATTAGGTCTTTATTTCTTCACAAAATTCTCAATAATAAATCGAACATTAGATTTATTTCTCAACAAAAATACCTAAGAGACTCTGGAATAATCATCAACAATAACTATGAAATAACGGTGACCTAGTTGGCCAGTAATTCGACTAGGCCCCCACACATCTGTATGAAGTAATTGAAAAGATGAAGTAGACCCAACACTCTACGAAGAATGAAAATTGGCACAGTGGTACTTATTAATTTGGCAAGTATTGCTAGTAATGATGATCGTGGGGGAAATGTGGGGCATAATATGGCTGAGTCTATCTAATGAGAGGTGGCCAAGGCAGAGGTGCTACTGGAGAGGAGATCTAGTGGCTAGAGCAACTTCCCCTTGATCAACAGCAGTGGCATCAGTGGAGACAGTCTGACTCAGGTGGTGTACCTCCTCTTTTTCACGTCCTTCAACAATTGTCCTCCCTATGAGCTGGTCCTACAAGACACAAGATTGTGTGTCAAAAATGACTCTGCAATTCATTTCCTTGGTGATGCTACTGAAAGATAGCAAATTTATAATCAGGCACAAAAAGAACATTAGACAACTACAATGTAGATGATAATGGTATCTCCCCATGTCCAGCAACTTGGGAATGTCTCCCATCTGCAACTTGCATCATGTGCCCTGGAGGAACAAGGCTGATGTTTGTAAAGTACCTCTAATCTCCACACAAATGACGTGAAGCGTTGAAATCTACTAACCACTCACCTCATCGTTGAAACTGAGAGGAGTAAACCAACTTTGTACCTGAGGAGGAAGAGACGAGCACTGATCTTTGACGAAGGTGGAGCATGACACTATGATAATTGTGAAAATTTTTGTAGTAGATCATTAAACCCAGCATGGAAGATAGTATTAGGGGCATTTGCATCATCCATTGCTTGATTAGCAAAAGGCATGCCATGCTTTGTCCAACATTAGTCCTTAGAGTGACCCAGCTTCCCACAGTAGGTGTAGGTACTGCGAGAGTGATCTCCAAATCCATTGCCACGATCTCGTCCTTGGGTAGAGGGAGGACCGCTACCATGAACCTAGGACAACAACAAGAGTTGTCTAGCCAGTAGTGTTAGGTGTAGGGAGTTGCATTGCAATTCTGCTTAGATGATTGTATGTATCATCTAAGGATGGAAGCTCAGACATGGTCAAAATCTGAGAATGAGTAGCACTGTAATCTGGATAAAGTCCCGATAGGAAGACAGATACCGTCAACTCTCTCTTGTAATCTTGCTAAGAAGAATAAGTGCAAACATGTTGACATGCATTATGCTTTTTGTATCCTCTAAGGATGGAAGCTCAGACATGATCAAAATCTGAGAACGAGCAACACTATAATCAGGATCAAGTACCGACAAGAAGAGAGATACTGCCAACTCTCTCCTGTAATCTCGCTAAGAAGAATAAGTGCAAACAAGTCGGTAGGGCATTATGCTTTTCCAAAAGGCCCTTCATGGCCAAGTAGTGCCGAGTTAAGGACTTCCCTTCTTGGCGCAATTGCAATAACTCATGATAAATATGAAAAACAAGAGCATAATTCTTCTCCTGGGAGTACGTCTCGTGAAGACTCTCCTATAGCTTCTCAGTAAGAATACATTATCCCATCCCTGATTCTAGGTCTAACACAATTTGTAATCCAAGCCATAATACTTGCGTTATCCTTCTCCTAGGCATCTGTTCTAGGTGTGGGCTACGGTTGAGTCAGGATATACTCCTTCCCGTGAGCTTTCACTGACATCATAAATGTCTGCGACCATTGTGGATAATTGATCTCGTCTAACTTTATTATTGGATCAAAGAATGGGCTCTTATAGGTCCCCATCTCCATCAATGCATCTAAGGTTGTTTCAAAATAAGAAAAAGAAGCCATCTGACTAGAAGAAGCCATCTCACAACTTGAAGCCTACACAAAATCAACTTCAAAAGCGATTTCAGACCATAAACATGCAGATCAGGTCTAAAAAAAAATTTCAGATCATGATAGATAGATCTAGGGTCACTGAAAGAAGATTAGGCCACTTGGACCTCGGATTCGGTCACCAAGCATTGCAGCAGGCGATGCTGCAGCCCTTAAAGGTGGTGTTAAGGAGCATGGTGGCGCAAATCACTGTAGCAAGTAGCGTTGCAATGTAAGAAAGGAGCGAGGCCATGCTCCTGGCAATGTTGTGGTGCCTCGCAGCGGTGTTGCAACAAAGAGAAGAGGGAGGTGGGGGGTTGTTGGTGGTGTTGGGCCACTCACAGCAGTCCCTCGTAGTGGGGGTTGACCTCTGCGACAAGGGGGTCCTCTGGGAGCCCATCGACCAACTTGGTGGCTGGCAGTGGTGGCAGGAGCTTTGAGAAGACGGCTAGGGTTTTTTTTGTGGAAGAATGAAAGATATGTAAGAATCAAGGAGGGTACCTATCTCCGATCTAGGACTGCACTTAGATACCAAGTTGAGAGAATGAAATGACTTGGTTTATTCTCAAGTCCTACCTCTCTTTATATAGAGAGAGAGGTTGATGCAAAATTACATAACAACTTCATTAAGAAAAGAAAAATAACACACATGGAAAAAATAACAAAAAGTACTCAACATATTTGCATGAAAATGAGTTGGAGGATGATGGCACCTTGGCTCACAATATAAAAATATTTTGGAAATCAAAGATGGTTTTGGAGGGCAAAATTTTTGCTTGGCTCCTAAGAAGGAAGAGGCTAATGAAGAAGTAACGGAGGCAAAGGCTATTCAATACAGAGGATGTCTCCTACGTCCTCCATGGTGATGGCATCGAAGATTGGCCATTTAGTTTTTGGGTGTCTGTTTGCTGTCGAGGTACGGGAGAAGATGGGGGTTGAGTGGGTGGGTTCTTCGTCAGAATATGCTTTCTAGTCCTCCTTGGCTACAGGTAGAGCTAATTTGGGTCTAAGGTGTTTCCGTACAAGGGAGGAGCTGTTGGGTATCTTGTAGGTACTGTAGCTTCATAGTGGTAAATTGCTAGTTGCTAGGAAGCGCTAATGGTGAGGGGAGCTGCAGTTGTGGGCAATCTTTTTGAGGTGAGGTTGGAGGCCTTGCAGCTGCTTACATCTGAGGTGGATGGGCTGCATTTGGTGGAAAGTGTTTTCATTCCATGATTGTATATTGTAAAATAAACACCCATTTGACTTTGGAAATTTCCACTGAAATATTTATAAGGATCATGCCACTTGATGGCATTGCGATTAGGGCAATTGTAAAGACTCAACAACAACAACCACCACCACCACCACCACCACCACCACCTAGCCTTATATCTCTCATTGTCTTCCTATTTATGCCACCTCAACCTTTTTCCAGATAGTCACATTAGATATGCGATCCTTTCTTGAATGCATCTATTTTAACATTTTCATTTTTGCCCCACGTATTTTTTGTACATGTTATAATTGATTACTCAATATTCAAAATCATATAACATGACAAGCCTTACAAGTACTTTATAATACTTTTCTTTAACTTTCAATAGAATCCTCTTATCACATAAAACTCCAGACTATTTCTTTGATTTCAACCATGCTACATTGTTATTATGTGTAACATTTCCATCAATTTTATTTAAAAAAATAAAACTTCATTAATTTTACTATCTTGTTGAAAAATGGATCCCAAATATTTAAAATATCTTTCTTTGGAATGCACTTTGCTTTAATTTTCAATCCATTCCTTCATTGTTCCCTCTATCACTAAATTTGCATTTCATGTACTTTGCCTTTGTCTTGTTTAGACAAAAGTCTTTATCTTCTAAGGCTTTCTCTGAAGCTCAAGTTTTTATTTATTCTACCGTTTGTCTCATCAATCAATACAATGTTACTAGTAAAAATCATACACTATGGCACCTCTGCATGAATATGCTTTGTTAACTCATCTATGATCAAGGTAAAAAGGTAATGATTTAAAGTTGATCCTTGAAGTAGAATGATGGAGATATCGAAATAATCCGTTAATCTAGCCTTAGTCCTTATACTAGCCACAACTTTGTCAAATATGTCTTTCATGAGGTTAATATATAAAATTGATACTTGTCTCTTCTTCAAAATTTTCCACAAAATCTCTTGGAACAAAGTCATAGACCTTCTCCAAATTAGTGAAAACTATATTTAAATTCTTTTTATTAGCTCTATAGATGTAAGGGTCCTAAAATTTTATGACCATTTTGGAATCCAATAAGATCTATTTTCGTTCCTTGATTCCACTGGCATTATGACCATTTTGGAACAAAGTCATAGCTCTTCTATTTTTTTTTCATAGGGTTCCACTGGCCTTAACAAAATTTTGGTGAGGGGCCTTTTTAGAAGGAAAAGAGATTAAAGGCCTTACTTGTCACTTAGGTTAACATTGGTAGGGAGAAAGGGGTATTGTGATATTTTCCCACCCCATGTAAAGTGGTCATTTGGCTTGCTTGAGAAGCCATCTCTCATCACTTGGCTTCCATCGTAAGGAGAAGAGAGTGAGAGGGAAAGCAACTACACCAACACCTCCACTGCTCCCTCTCCTTCTCCTTGTTGGTTCTCCTTTGGCAACCGCGACTGTGGTTGCTACTGTGGGCGTGAAGGGGGAAAGGAGAAGATCACCACCATCAACCACTCCACCTCCACCCTCCCTTCCCCTATCGGGTGGTTGAACCTTCTCCTTCCTCTACGCCAGTTGTGGTTGCCATTGCTGCGAGTGTTGCTGCCGTAGGCTTAAGGGCGGGGAGAAAGGAGAAAGAAGAAAGAAGTGAGAAGAAGAGGAAGTGTAGGATTCCCCCTCTCCTTCCCTGTCGCCTGCTGCCAT
Organism: Thalassia testudinum; assembly: GCA_037157565.1. Lineage (NCBI taxonomy): Eukaryota > Viridiplantae > Streptophyta > Magnoliopsida > Alismatales > Hydrocharitaceae > Thalassia > Thalassia testudinum. The sequence goes on along the minus strand of JAZHRO010000035.1, from coordinate 34,113,820 downwards.
GGTGACGCTGTTGCTGTGTCGCCCTCGCAACTGTTGTGTGCTACTACTGCTGCAGCCCACCTCGCAGGCATGGGTTTGGGCAGCAGCTGTGCAGCCGTTGCTGCTGCTTGTTGCGATTGGCAGCTACTGCCATTGTCGTTAAAATCAGTAATCAACAGTGGAGATTAGAACCTCATCAAGCCATGACTCTTGTAGGTGTTCCCTCCCTCTTCATTTTTACTAAGGTTTTAAATATCGATATCATATCGACAAGTCAAATAAGGATATATCGGAGATATATCGTTGATATCGATGAATTTTGGGAAAATTACTTAGAAAGGCTTAAAATGTCCTAAAATGTCATAAATTTTATGAAAATTAACATTTTAATAACTAATACATCGCGAAAAAATGCCTAAAAGATGAAAATAGTCAAATTTGAATAAAAATATAATAGAAATGCACTGGTCGTATATCGACAAAGTCATTGAAAAGAAAGTATAGGGAACATGATAATAATTGAAAAATATTCATAGTAATTTTCGTTGTATATTGTTGACAATTGAAATCATGCCTAGTTGTACTGATTTTCTTATCAGTTTCAACATGTTCTCTATTCCAATACTCTTCTTTTTCTCATTGACCTGCCTCAGATTTCGTAAACCATCTTATTACTCTTCTCATTACGATCTCAAGACATGAAATTACAAAGGTTATCACCAAAGATGCATTTGGTGATAGAAGATACGATTTAGATTACACAGAAATATATAATGAACAAATATAAATGGTTAAATAACTATAGCCCTGATTTTCTTATTAGTTTCAACATATTTTCCATTCCAATACTCTTCTATTTCTCATTGATTTATCTCACATTTTGTGAACAATCCTATTACTCTTCTCATTATGAGCTCAACACATGAAATCACATCTCCTACTAATAAAGATGTATTTGGTGAAAGAAGACATTGTTTAGATAACACAAGTATATATAATGGACAAATATAAACGCTCAAATAACCAGAGAGAAATTGTGCCTATCATGACATAATACATAGTTTGTAAGATTAATGGAGATCGATAAAGCACCAGTGTGCAAGTACTCAGATAAACCATTCTGAAACAAGTGAGCCTGTCAACCCTAGGTTGTTGTAGGGGAAAGAAAGATTTATCATGGATTACATCCTTTAATCAAAAGAAGATGACAAGATAGTCCTTTCAATACCCTCATGGATTATCAAAATACTTGGCTTTATGCATCTTTTTATAGAGGTTTGAAGATGCTAATGTATTTTTTACCCACGTTTTAGAATCTTCTTATTTTTCAATAAGTAAAACCAAATGCAATGACTGAATCGTTGATAGAGGATGTACAGCTTTAAAGTTGATATATTTGATGGACTACATTGGAGCAAGAACACTAGCATGTACAACTTTAAAGTTCAACAAAAGCCCATGATATTAGCAATATATCGGTGATATCGACGATATATCAGTGATATCATGGAAAAAAGATACTTCATGTGATATTGATATGTCCAGACTCATCGATACCGATATATCGACGATATATCAAACCGTGATTTTTATTAAAGCCTTAGCCCTAGGTATTTTAATTTTTGGGATTTAGGGATTTTTGGATATGAATTGGGGACGGTTTGGAGAGTATATGATATTGATGTGTTGTCATTTGTTGTTGATGCGGGGAAATCGGGAAAGAACAACCACTACATGGAAGAACGAACTTGAGGCGAGGTAGGGACTTCTGGGGTTCTCTTTCAATTCCATCTCTTGAATGCCTAGGAGATTTGGAATTTATGGGAATTTAAATACAAAACTTCATATTTTGCGTCTTTAGTTTGAGTCTCTTGAGAATGGTGAACATGAAAGATTCTAGGCATGCTATGGCTAGGACATGCATGCATGGTTGCGGAACTCATGGGGTGGCAAATGCTCGTTTAAGTGGTTGCTTATATGTGACTTTGCAATCGTGTGTGGAGATTTGAGATGATTGGGAGATTCCCTTTGTTTACGATAACTCATAGATATATCTAGATTGTGATTTGTGGTTAGATTTGAAGCCGATAGATTCAATAGGGTTTTGAGGCTGTAACATGACCTATGTACGGATGATAAATGCTTATAAAGGTTTGTGAATGCTTGGGATGGACTTAAAACATGCTAGAGTAGTGTCGTATTCATTGTGTGATTGCAATTTTTATGGTTAAAAATGCCACCCTTTTTATGCCTAATAATGGTAAATGATAAATTTGAATCCTTGGGGTTTATGCAAGGAATGTAACCTTGTTAAGCAGAACCGTGTACTGGTAGGTTATTCAAGGCCAACGCAGCACATAGACCTGGAGTTGTGAGTGCCTTGTACTGGTACTAATTGGTTAGTATCGGTCTAGGTTCTCAACCTTGGCCTATGAGTTTGCAAGCTAAGGGGATGGAGTTTCCCAGTATTGGTGTTAATCGATCAGTACTGGTGCTGGCCACCTTTTGGCCTAAATAGGGTATAAATGAAGATTTAGAGGTGCCCAGTACCAATCCTAGGAATCAGTACCAGTACTGGCACTACTTGATTAGTGACAGATGGTTACTTAAATATGGTAAGAGTTAAATGAGCTAATTAGTGGAACTTCTTGTACAAATTTGGAAGATTGCAATTAGAACTAAAATATTTCGAATTGCTTTGAATATTTGGAAGTCGTTGGGATTGATTTGCTATGAAATGTTGCCAGCCATCAACTCTTCCATGGGATTAAATTGGATACGAGTCTATATTTTGCTAGGAACACTAGCAATATGATGTATTTTTGCTTTCTCTATCATGCATGTTTGTAGTACATCGAAAATATGGAAAGTGAATCATATGCTACGATGGCAACTTGCAATGATGGTAAAATGAACTTGCTCGAGGCCCTTCCAATTGGACCTTGTTGGGCTCAAGATAAGGAAAAAGGTCTAACTTATTAAGCGAATTAAGAACATGAAAATTGTAAATGCTAATTTCGTAAGTGATGGCAAGTATGCTATGTGCATACAAACCCCTAAAGTAAGGGATTGAAAGCCAAGGAATAATTGACTAAACCCAAAGTGAAATCCAAAATATTGAATCTTGGCGATTCCGTCATGAGTCTAAAAAGGAATCTTGTATCCCAAGGTCTGAGGTGAAACCCTAGATGATCCACTAAGTCTTTAGAGTTCCGTTCTTAGTACAGGGTCAAAAATAGATTGAAAGATGAGTAGGTCAGCTACACCAACTGACTTTGTGAACCTTGGGTTCCTTGTTCGGGTTAGAGGCCCGAGAATATGTGGTGACTAGAGTCTACCGAATATTTATCTCGGAACATAGATGGTTCTCAGGTACGACAACGAGCTACGGGCTGTTGTCGAGTTAAGGTATTTGGAAGTATTGGGATTCGACTCGATGCGGAGGTACTCGTAGCTCTAGGCTCAGAGGGCGCCTGCATGTGATGTAGAAGGCGCCAGGGTACTTGATACTTGTAGGTAAAGGCTCGTTAGGCACCTGCGTGTGCGGAAGTCGTTGAGGTATCGTGAGCATTGCTTTAAAAATCAGGCCTCGAGGCGAGGCGAGCTGATTTCACCTCGAGGCTATAGCCTCAGCTGTGGTCTGTGACGTGTGCGCCTCAACTTGCTGAGGCATAACTGAGGTGCTGGCGAGGCGTCGCCTCAGTTGATTTAGCCAACTCCAGCACAGCAAGCAGGCTTACTCCAGCGCAAGCAGCACGAGCAATGCAAGCAGTGCAGGTTCCAGCATAAGTAGCATATGCTCCAATGCAAGCAACGCGAGCAGCGTAAGCTCCACTCCAGCGTAAGCAGCGCAAGCCAGGCAGGCTCCAGCAGGTTGCTCCACCTCGCTCCAGTCCAATGCAGGCTCCATCGCCCTCCAATAGCCTCTCCACCTCTCTAGTGCCCTCTAGCACCCTCCAGTCGTAGGCTCGCTCCACCACATTGCACCAGCTCCAGCGCAGCAAGCAGGCTCGCTCTAGCGCAAGCAGCACGAGCAGCGCAGGTTCCAATGCAAGCAGCGCGAGCAGTGCAGGCTCCACTCCAGGGCAAGTAGCGCAGGCCAGGTAGGCTCCAGCAGGTTGCTCCACCTCGCTCCAGTCCAGCACAGGCTCTAGTGCTCTCCAACAGGTTGCTCCACCTCTCCACCTCTCTTGTGTCCTCTAGTGCAGTAATATATATTGTTATATGTATGTATACGTAGAACTATATATATAATATATACTATTATATATGTATGTATAGATAGAAGTTTGTATATAATATATTCTATTACATATGTATGTATAGTATACATAGAAGTATGTATATGTATGTATATATACTTAACAAGTATATATCATATCAATTTTCTATGCTTTTTATCCAAAACTTGAGGCTTACGCCTTGATCGCCTCGAGGCTTATGCATCTCCTCGATGAAGGCAAATCGCCTCGGTATCGTCTCACATTTTTTAAAACCTTGATTGTGAGGTGTTTGGTTGAGATCTCATCCGACGGCAGATTTAGAGGGCACACCTGGAGACTGTACTCCTATCGGGAGAATTGGTGCGACCCGACAATTTTGACCAAGAATGACCTGATTGGACCTTGCTGGAGGGGTGTTGAGTTGCGCTCCTCATCGTCGTGGGGTATTGGTTTGGGTAGATCCCAGGAGGCCCGACTCTCCTGACTGCAGTCAGTAACGTTCTCGATATGTCAAGAACGAGTACGCTTTTCGTGAGGGTTACCAGTTTTGTTAGCCCCTCCCCTTGCCAGGGAGAGACTATCAGGTTGGGATTCAAGGGAAGGATACGTCTCAATCTCCTTTAGTAGAGAGGGATGATTTTCCAGAATTTGACTTCTGAGATGAGTGAGAGTAAGACATGATAAAATTGATTGGTCATGAAAATAAATCCTGGTAAGAAAGGAAAAAGGGCTTGTAGCCAACCTAGTGTGAACGAAACTTTGGGTTAATTTTGGGTATGGTATAAAGGACTAAGGCATAATTAAATGAGGAAAAAGACTTGTGGTGGGCCTACTGTATTGTTAAGACTTGAGTGTGTAGGGAAGAAATGGTTGGGTAGTTTATCTTGGCATATAAACCCGTACACTACCCCTTTCTACTTCAGTGTTACACGTCATTTGTCTCTACTGGGCCGCTCGGCTCATCCCTGTTTTGTAACCCATTTTAGGTACCGTTGCCATGGAGCAGGTGGTGTGTCGTATTGGGTTCAGGGCTAGGAGGACTTGGGGGATCTTTTGAGTGTGAGTTTGTGCCGTCCTTATGGGTAGGCTTTGGGTGCCAGATGTAAATGTTATAACCAGGCTTCTTTTGTGTAGCCTTGTAATTAGATATCTGTCTAGCGTTGTGAGATTTATACATTTTATATTGTGAGCTCCTGTATATGTTGATGACAGACTGTAACGCATGACAGTGTTGTAAAAGCTTATGTTGTGGTGATGTATTAAAGGTAATTTGGTTTTATTTCTCGTTATTTTTCGTGTTTTTATCACTTTTGTTTGCGGGGTATGTCCATTGATTTTTTTTCATAGCTTGTTGTTACTCGATGTGGTGGTAGGATGTATCCACCTATTTAAATTGTGGTATGCATGCGTTGTTACAGGTACAAGTTTTTAGGAAAATATTGAATAAATAGAGGAAATTTTATTGAATTTTTGGTAGATTTGACCCTACGATTTATTTAGATATCGGCTTTCCTAAGATGTACGTAATTGATAGGACTATAAATTATAACCTAAATTATTCGATAAATGGGACTCTTACGCATTCACACCCGGTGATTTATTCCCGATCTAATGGGAGAATTATTGGGACGTGGCGGGAGATCTTAATCATATACCTCAAAAAATGCATAGCCTCTAGACTGGTCTAGCATAAATCTTAATTGATTTCTTTTATACTGTGGAGATTTGCTTAACCTTCCTTCAATTGTTTTCTTCCAAAGCTTTATTATATGATTGATCGATTTGATATCTTTACTATCTTTTTTATTCTTATATAAAAGTATCACAAAGTCTTTCCTTCGTTCCTGCTTGGAAATGTATGACAGAAATTTCTATATCTGCTCATCTGATCTAAATAAGTTGGATTTGGACATGTGGATTCAGATGTTTGTTATATTCAGATATGAATTTGGATAGTGTATTTGGAATTTTGTTGGATATATATTCTACAAAAAGGCTTTTACTTAAATTTGAGGATTTTGATATCCGTAGAACCAGTCTACAAATTATGAGAGTTTATGTACGTTCACATCTGAAGCATTATGATAGTTTGAAGGGATTTTGTGCTTGAAGTCATTTGTGAGTTATTTAACATAGTTTATTATATATTTATATTTTGGAAAGGTATATCAACCCATGATACATTTACAGTAATATTGGAGCTCTTAGCTTAGTCATATTTTTATCCAATCTGTGTTCATTTTGATTATGTTTCAAGGAAACATCCGATTTGATATCCGTACTCATTTCCTTTTCTGAAACACATTGACACGTAATTTTCTTAGGAGATGGTAATGAAAATCATATCTGATTTACATCTTAAACCAAAATCTGTATTTGACTTTGTAAAAACAAATGTAAATATGGAAATATCTATAGGCTATAGCCAACCAATTTCATCCTTGGCCAATTATTTAACTCAACTAGTCTTTGTTTTTCTCAAACAAGAGTCAGCTACAAAAAAGTCAAAAAGTCAAAAAGTAGGGAAATGCATCTCATGACGTAAAAGTTGATGTGGGGTATTATTTTCGTATTTTACATAACGTTGAGAATGTTGGCCAACTTGATAATTGATATTTAATGTGAAGAAACAAAAGAACGTAAGATTTGTTACGTGGTAGTTCTCACCACATTAAAAACAAATCACCATATCACTTTAACCTAAAACGTACATGTGATAAAAAATTTTGCATCGGTGATAAATTACTTTGCATTGGTGATAAATTATTGTAAGGTGTGCACCGGTGCAATCTCATTTTTGCATCGGTACAAAATTATTCAAATGGTAATTTCACCTGTCTAAAGTGATTTTACACTCGTGTAAAGTAATTTTGACCTATGAGTTTAAGGTTTAGGTTTATGGAAAGTGATTTCACGTATGAGAAGTGAATTTTCACTTTAAGGTTTAGGGTTTAAGACTTAGGCTCGCTAAACCTTAATATTAAAGATTAAACCCTAAACTCTATAGTGAAAAATCACATTTTAAGTGTAAAATCACTTGTCATACGTGAAGAAACACTTGGAATTTAAATTTGCACCGGTATAATTTTACTTTACCCCCGTGCAAAAAAATATTGCACCTGTGTAAAATAATATTGCATTGATGCAAAGTAATTCAAAGTAAGGTGCAATCTTATTTTGTACCCGTGCAAAAAAATATTGTATCTATACAAAAAAATATTGTACTGGTGCAAAGTAGTTTAAAGTAAGATTGCACCGGTGTAATCTTACTTTGCATCCATACAAAATTATTTTGAAGGTACAAAGTGATTTTACACAATCACTCACCCATACAAAAGTGATATGCTGTTGGTTTCAATAATGGTGGATCCTATCACGTGTCAGCATTTTTTTTGTATACAAAGGAGGGAGTGGTGGATCCTACCACGTGTCAGCACTTTTTTTGCAAAAAAGGAGGGACGCTTGTTGGGATCACATTTACAGCTATGCGTTAACTTTTGCGTCAACTTTTGTATTTTCCAACCTATGTCCCAACAAAAAAAACCGCCTATGATGGTAAGAGCAACTTGCAAAAAAAGGAAAAGGAATTGTAGCAAGCAAGACATTACAAAATAGCCCAAGAAACATGGAAATTTGCAAAAAATCAGAATGAGTAAAATCAAATATCCTTTGAAAAGTGTGACTTCAAGATGGTGATTTTTACCCCTTTTCTTGTCTTTTAAGGGAAGAGAACGAATTGAATTTTGGGGATTGGTTGCAGATATTGACTTTATCAAGTCTCAAATTGCGCCCATCGCTGCAATTATTTTGAGAAATAGAACACCGAAATTGTCATCAGTATGATTTACCTAGGTCAATCGGCTTTGGTGGCCCATGTTCTGCTGAAACTGTTAGGTGTCAACTGCTTGAACAAAGGTAGAAGTGGTCTTTAGCTGTTAAAAAGTTACCATGCAAGTTGATCAAGTCACCAAACTTGACAATCTCAATTTTTATGGCGAGGAATTTGATTCTTCTGTTGACTGGAGTGATAACATCAACGATTCAACTATTAGGGGTTTGTCTGTACGTCATATTGATCTCAGAAAGCTGTGCCAGGGTGTTTCTTCTGTTCTTTTTTAGCGCGTTGGGTAGAAAATAGCACCACATTCAAGCCGTTTTAATTAGCATAGATTAACCTCTCAAATTTTGATTAGGATGGATTGACAACTAAAATACCAAATAGCATGGATGGAGAAGTTGGCTATCCTGGTGTCAGGGAGTCTCATCTCATATTTAAGTGACATGTACTTACAAAAAGTTGCAATGTGACCTGCAGCCAGCTAATTGTTTTGTGGCATCTTCGATGAAAGAGAAGGTGAATGGAAGACTTTTTCACTACTTGCTCTTGGGATGCACAGAGAACATTCTCATCATACGTTGATGCAAGTACAATTCTTCCTAATTCTATTGATGGCAGCACCCTTTGACCCATGTGAATCTTAGAGGGGTTGTCAGTTCAGCTTCTAATGATGAATGGATTGATGCAAGTCTTGAGTGTAATCATTACCCAGACATTTATTCAATGCTTCTAAATTTTTTGTATTTATTTTATGGGATATTTACATTCATGCTCCTACAATCATACCTAATTACATTTGCACCTCTAAATACTTCATATATACATGTATACCCTTACAAACTTGCTAACTAGGCATACTTATGTTCTCAGGATAACCTTTTGTCGATTGAAAGAGAATATTTCGTGGAACATTTCTCTAACGTCGTTAACTTCAATGACATAAAATTTAAAAATTACATCAATACTCCCATAATCTTTTTTCACCATTTTCTCGCAAAACCTTTCACTCCCCGACAACCACCACCACTAATAACACAACATGAAGAAGTAATTGCAATAGCAACAACACCAACAGAAGAACAAGAACCTTTGGAGCTCCCCTAGCCTTGGATCATTATTGCGGGCGACTACCACTTGTAGTAGGTCGAACTCCTCCAGCAATGTGTCAACCTTTGGTCCACCTCGGCTGCGGCCTACGCCCTCCACGTGCATTTGTTCATACATGGCACACGCACATGGCATCAATAAGGGTGGTGGATGCAGGGGAGGGGTTAGGGGGTCGTGGTTGCGGGGGAGGAGGTGGTGGGGGCGGGGGAGGAGGGTCGAGCAGGGTGGTGGGGGTTGGGGAGGAGGGTGGAGTAGGGTAGTGCTATGGGGGAGTTGAGTGAGGGTGGTGGCTGTGGGGGAGTTGAACGAGGAGGGTGGAGCAAGTGGTAGGGTGGGGGTGGTGGATGTTGGGGGCAAAGGTGGTGGGGATGGAGGTGATGGTTGTGGGAGGAGGAAGGTGAGTGCTTTTTTTTCTTTTTTTTAAAAGGTAACTTTAGTGTGTAGCTACATCTCAACTATGGTTAGTGTATTGTATTGTATTGTTAAATACTAACGGAAGGGCATTTGTGATAAGTGGTGCAAGCTTGTAGGGGTGTACAAGTAAATATAAGATCTATGAGGGTATACATACATAGTGTTGTTGAGGTGGTCTCCTTAGGCGACGAGGCGATGAGGCGAGGCGAATCAGGAGGTCATCGCCTCGAGGATGACCCAGGCGAGGCCCTTCGAATAGGCGATGCGCTTCATCGCCTCGGGCGGCGCCTCCTCGCCTCGCCGCCTCATCGCCCGAACCCTAGATGCCTCTGTGGAGAGCTTTCTCATCTCCACGGCAACTCTCACCGCCTCACGCCATTATTGCCTCCGTGGCGGAGTAGCTTGAGTAGTTGAGCTTCGTCAACCACCATCGCCGCTCGAGCGTCATCGGTTACCATCTGCGATGCCTCCTCGACCTCATTTGCCCAAGTATCTCAACTCGAGCTTCTTCAACTTCGACCAGCGTCGCCGTCGCTTCTTCATGTCGAGGCGTCCGGCTTCGTTTCTTCTCCTCGAAATGAAATGACTTCGCTTCTTCAACTTCGTTTCTTCATGACTTCGCTTCTCCTCGAAACGAAATGGCTTCGCCGGTCCAATATGTATATATGTATTAATATTTCATACATATGTTAATATTAGGGGGAATGTTATCCTCAAATAATATATATATATATATATATATATATATATATATATATATATATTATTTGAGGATAATATATATATATATATATATAGTGAAATGGTCCTAAGGTTGTCGCCTTTTTGTCGCCTCTCGCCTCGGGCGATTTTGAGTAGTGTCGCCTTGCTATCGCCTTTCGCACTGACAGCATTGTATATACAATTAGGTATGATTGTAGGGACATGAATGAAAATATCCTTTATTTTATTTATTCTCATTTTTTCTACAAGTATATTTTCATTTTAGAAATTGTTAGTTTCATTTCAGAAATTGTTTACTTTCTGATCTTCCTCATGCCTGTCAAACATTGTGCTTATTTGTAACATCTCTATATTCTTTGAGTCTCTTAACCTTTTTGGAGTTTAGCTTTAAAAGCTGCCTTGGCATAATTTCAATATCACAGTAATAATAACCTTAGTAAGCAAAAGACAGATTTTTATCTATATTTTTTGGGATGTTTAAAACTTGTATGTCAAAAACTGTGACCAATGCTGCCTTCTTTTCTTTATTGGCAGTTTGTGATAGTAAGTTTAACTGGATGGGGCCTTGTTTTCTATGGTGCTTACAAGGCTTTCACTGGTGGAAAGAAGGAAAAGAAAGAAGAGGTACCTTCTCATGCTCTTGAATTGGTTCTTTTTTGGGTCGGAAATTGTTCATTTTAGCTTTTCTCATCTGCAACCATATATTGTCTGCAATGTTTTTTCTGAGATGCCATGCGCTGCACTTGAATTAATTGTTGCTCAAACTTTTAGAGATGACAGGCCTTTAATTACTTTTCTCTGCTACGCCTATGCCTTTATAAAGCTTTTAGCTGCTGCATGAATTTCCCATGACATTCTGACAAACAGTAGCTGGTTGTTAGGCAGAATGAGCGAACTAGAAGGATTATTTCAATGTCATTATCTTGCAGTTTGAATACTATTGTCTTTTATGACCAATGTGAATGTAATTCTCATGACCTTCTTGCTTTTTTTTTAAAATTATTATTTAATGTCAATCAGCCTAGCAGCCTGTCCGTTCGTCTGTCTTGTTCCATCCAGAAATTCTATGTCAATTGGTTTCCTGATTTGATACTGATTCATATCTATATTCCTTTTATTTTAACTTTTATGGGACTGTAAGAGAATAATACATCTTTTTTCTTAAATCGCAATTGTGTAAACGTTTCTGCTATTTGTGAAAAATTACGTGACTCTGACTGCCCATCTTTTTGTTTCACTTGTAATGATTACAGAACATTTTATCTCTCTGTCACTTTATTTTCACTTTCGTTTGCAACACCACTTGTGCTAATGCAGTTCATGTTTTTCCTGGATACAGGCAGCTGCGTAAAGGTCGAATTCCACAGTTAGTGCTGCATGTTTGTTGAAGATCCTGAAAATAAATCTTTTGAGGAACTGTGAAAACTCAAAGAGGTCCTTCTGGAGATTAATTTTGGGTAGCTTTTTTCAAGCAGGGATTTCCAGTTCACATTGTTATTCTCCTGTTTTTATCTCAATTGCCATTACGCTCTTGGTTTCTCGTAACTCGCTACAAATTGTCAAAACTATTATAAATGTTTGTGGTGGGTGCCTCTAGTTTCAATCGACACTTGGATCTTGCCATATCGAGCAGATGGCGATGTCAAAGGTCGATGATGGGATCAATGACTGCATGTAACATCCTTAGCTCTAATAAGTTAGCAAAATGCAGGAAACTTTTGCCTGCATTCAATCCGTGGTAATTGACCCATCGGATTTGAGAAAACTTTATTGTATGCTTTTGATCATTTTTGGAAGAATTTACACTATTGCGGCCTTAGGAGATCGCGAATACAACACTGTGGTAGTAAAATGCGACTGCCTTCTCTGGCTGATTGAATGAATAAGAGCAACCGCATGCAGTCGCTAGGTAGTTATATACGTGTGGGTTTTCCAGGGAAAAAAATTATAGTACAAAGTCTATTATTTGTAGGATTAGATAATGGGAATTAGGGTTGTATTTTTTCGGTTCAGAGAATATTTATGAGCTTTGTATGGCTCAGTTATGATCGATGCCACCTTTCGAAGATCGCACGTATCGATGCCAACCATGAGAGCCCAGGAATCGCTGACGATTATCGTCATGATGTATTCCCGTGGTTAAAAGTAACGGTAGTGTTTGAATGGAAATATGACGTAGTGCTGCTAAGCCAACGTATGGGATCTGTTGCATTGCAAATTTATACTACCGTTACGCTGTGATTATGGTGTTTTGAGCTTTCGAAGGTCGAAGAAGCGGCTCATCTTTAATTTTAAGTAGGGGGTGGTTTTAGGATTCCTTGAAAATTAATTGCTTTATGCGCAGAGTGACTTTCAAAGCTAGCTTTATCTTGTAATTCTATCTGTTTCTTCATGGGCCTTTTATCCTATGGTATTGGGATTTTCAGACGGTACTAAGAATTTTTTTTCCATGTTTCTTGAATTGTTACCTTATATTCATGGTTTTGCTACATACAATCAATTAGAAAGATGCTTATGGCAGGCTTTGCTGCTAATTGTAAGCGCTGTAGTCCTTAAGGTAGATGAACCTGCGGGCATTGATATATAGAACCCATGGTTGTGCTTGGGTTATCATTTGACTCGTGTGCAATTCCAACAGGCTCATCGTGAGGTTGCTTTGCTTATTCAGTCAGCAATTCCCAAAAATTGGTAAGAGTTTGTCCTGTTGTGCATTGAAGGTGAATTATCTAGGTTGAGTGAGAAACTGGATGATAAGGAGAAAAGATCCCTCTCTAGCAAAAATATCATTTCATCTTTTTGATTTCAATCGAAATTGATTTTATATGCTCAAGAAATTGTTATTGCATACGATGAAATGCTGAAGCCCTTTATATCCAACTGGTGCAAAGCAAAATGGACTATAAATGCATGTGATGAAGTATGTGATTATGCCTGGGAGGCAATTCCATTTTATGGCATCCACCGGTGCTGGATCTAAGAAACTACAATGAGATCAAATGGTGCAATATTACTATCTTGTATGATTGCAACCCTAATGTATGTTTCAAGGAAAAAAGCTTTTCATGGAATATAGATTGAGAAGTTACATGCAAATCAACTGTAACACAATTGGTGAGCATTCTCTTCCTTCCAAGGAGAGGATTAGGGTTTGAATCTCACTAGTGGCAAGTGTAAGGAGAATTTTGCTAATTGTAGGATGCATTAGAATTAGAGCAAATCATGTGAGGCACAAGGACAAGCCCTTTTAGGGAAAAGTGATTATGATTATGGTGCATTGTCAAAAACATTAGATAACATTATGAAGTTTGAAAAAGGTTGAGTTGGTCTCTTGTATATGAATGATTGCTAGTCTTCGTTATTTGCATTACCTGATTTGAGGTGAATTTTTAGCTATATGCACTGTTTAGATATCAGGTCAAGAGTTGAATTCTCTCATCTCAAATGAATTTTTAACAATCATATGCATGGTCAAGATGTAGGTCATTACGGGCTATGTTGCATTAGAAGCCTTGCATTCCATACTTACAACATACCAACTTGCTTATTGCATGTCGTTATTTTTCTCATTATCAACCAAAAAAGTAATAAATCAATGCAAAACTAAATATGAAACAATTAAGCTATATAGAAAATTTCTTGAGGGAGAAATATTACAGGTGCTAAATTGGTGCCATTGAGGGTTTGATAAAGTGATAGAGTTTCTCCATTAGCATCTAGAAGTTATGGGATCAAAAATTTCTTGAGGGAGAAATATTAGAGGTGCTAAATTGTTGCCATTGAGGGTTTGATAAAGTGATAGAATCTCTCCATTAACATCTAGAAGTTATGGGATCAAATTTCATATCTATCATATTTACTCTTCTAAAAAGAAAGTACTAAACTATTGAATGTTATGTGAGGGAGATGATGTGTAGAAAAGGATATTGAAGTTTTTTCCTAGGAGGGGCTAAAGAAGTCTACAATGGAACTATTTTCTATAGCAGCTTCAAAAGGAGTGTTTGCAATTGACTTATTCAGGTGTCCCTCTAGGATGAACCTTCACATTTGGAATTGTAGAGGCATAGGGGCTCCCGTCCTAGTTTGGCACCTAAAGAGTCATTTGTGCAATAGCTCTTGCTTTTGTATTTGTTTCAACAACACATTTAAAAGAGAAGATGAGGAGTGGATGAAGAATTAAGGGATACAAGTTATTTTTAGTTGATGAGGTGATAGGATGATTTCTACGTGAAATTAAGTTTAGAAAATGTGTCATCATTAACGCGTAGTATAGTTGCATGAAAACCCTAATAAAAAATATTTGTTTTATTACGACACTCGCATCGTTTTTATCTTTTAATTTGCGAGTCTCGATTGTCTCTGGGAGGCATTTTGAAATGTGAAGGTTATTTAGATTTGAATTTGTTTACCTACTTTACCTAATTTATCCTAATATATTTCTTTTTGTCCTTTTGCTTTTGTGATTTTTTTTCTTTGTGTTTTCTTTTCTCTTGGAAGTGAAAGCAAAAGTGAGTAGGACAACACCTAGATCTAACTAAACTAGCAAAACCCTAAATGACTATGTGCATCTGAGTGGGGCCATGGTGGCCATGCATACTGTGTGATCCTAAGGAGATGGCCCTAGTAACTAAAGGGCGTGTGTATTTACAATGATGAAAATGATCAAACATGAACATAAAAATTTAGATATATATATACATGCATGAAATCAATGAAAATATTATTAAAGAAACCAACATAAATGTCTATCATGCATCAAACAATATATCAAGTTGCAAGGAATTAAAACACATACAAAGATTATGAAAGCAAACCAAAGGATGGTTGACCAAGGGAGGTATAGAGAGAACCTCCTTGGTTGACCAAGAAGAAGTAGAATAGAGGAGCATGGATACTCTTCCAAGGAGGAAGAAGGCACACCCAAGTAGGGAAGAGGGTGGTGCACCCTTTCTCTACCTAAGGTCGTCCTTGAGAAGACCTTGAAGAAGATCTGGTGGTGCACCCTTCTCTACCTAAGGCCGTCCTTAAGAAGACCTTGAAGAAGATGTTCTGTATGGTCGTCCACAAGTAGATGGAGAGCATCCTCCCTATGGAGAGGGGAGAGAGCACGACCTCATGAAGAAGAGAAGAGGAGGAAGGTGGCCTTCTTCTTGCTTAGCTGCCCATGGTGGTGCTTGGAGGAAGAGGTGGCAGCCTTGAGGAAGGGAGGAGAGGGCTACGACCCTTGGGGTTTTTGGAGGGGAGGTTGTCACCAATTGAGAAGTGAGGAATGGCTCCCTCTTGTGCGTCAACTAGCCTAGGTTTATATGGAAAGTGTTGGTCATTTGCAATAAATAGGTGTCTGATTGCACAGCAATCATAGGTCCTAACTCGCTTGAATTAAGCTAGAACTTAGCTTAATATGAACATTCTGTATGCATATACATCGTATTCTGCATCGTAGTTGGTATATGTGTTTTATGTATTAAACTATGTTATTTGCAGGTAGTCCAGGGTTGCAGATGACCGATCCAACCTCATGGATCTGTTCGGAATAACAACGGGAGTCCAACGCATCCAAGATCGCATCAATCAGACTCCCGTAGCACCCTAGGGTGTCCGCAAAAGAGCAAGAGCCAAGGGGCAAATTGAAGAAGATTCGGACCTCAGATAACAAATCCAATCATACGGATCGATCCGGATCGACGTTCGAAGTCCAACGGTGCAGAAATCAACTTAATCGGAGGCCTATGTCATTAGATATAAAGAGAAGAAGAATGGACGGCTAATGGAGACGTTGGCAACGAGAGATAACCGGGTTTTATTGTTATAACGTTGTAGTATAGCCAGTTATTACCAACATTTCAAATATATAAATTTTTTACTCGGAAAATAAAAGAGTTCCCGAGGTCGAACTCAGGGAGCAAGTTGTATTCTAGAGATATACATGTTTCTTTTACAAAAAATAAAGAAAGAGAGAGGGAAAGAATTTGTTGTTCTCTTTGTTTTCTCCTCGTGATGTTCTTCTTTCTTTCTTCCTTCAGATCTCCTTCTTCTTCTTTGTTCTGCAGAGGTGATGCTCTTCCTTCTTTCTTCATATCTCCTTCTTCTTCTTTGTTCTGCGGAGGTGATGCTCCTCTTTCTTTCTTCAGATCTCCTTCTTCTTCTTTGTTCTGCAGAGGTGATGCTCTTCTTTCTTTCTTTAGATCTCCTTCTTCTTCTTTTCTTTTTCAGCCAGGGACGTCACCCCTCCTTCTTTCTTCTTTTCCCTTCAGGCCGTCGTCTGATTTCCAAATCAGACGACTTAAACTGCCTGTTGCTACAGTGTCTCCCTCAGCTTCCTTCTTCTTCCGCGGTTCTTCTTCTTCACCTGTGCCTGCACACTTCAGAGCTTACGTCAGAGAACAAAACCTACTCTACCCTCTCCCCCCGCATCTCTCTCTCTCTGAAACCACTCTTGGGAAAGCTCTCCCAGAGCTGCCGGGTAATCGGGTATGGGTCGTGCCCGGGTCCAGGCCCACCGGCGTGCGTGGTGGGCGAGGAGTGCAGGTCAGTCTTAAGTCGGATCGGGTCGGGTCAGGTCCGCGGGGCGTGAGCGCGGACGAGACCGGGTAACCGGGCGGGTGAAGGGGACCTCACCCCGTGTGCTGAGGCAGTAAGGCTAGTGCACAAAATCAATTTAAACAGTGGAAAGTGTGTGAGGCTTACCGATGTGGGACTAAACGCAGACCTTTCCTCGCGTGCGCCTGCTGGGAGATCGCGGCCTGGCTTCTGCAGCTGCAGCTTTGATTTGCGTAGGTTGCTGGCTGGCTGCCTTCGCAAGACTCCCCGTAATCCGCAGCAGCTGGAGACCTGGAGTCCTCAAGCCTGGAGCGCGGGAGAAGCTGCTTCAATGTGCGTTAATGGCGGTCGAACCTCAAAACCTGTCGGACACGAATATGGCCTCTCGGCCTGATCAAACCACTGGGGAACCTTCGCCGTGGCACGGCGAAGGTGAGGAGCTGCGCGGCAGGCCGCAAGGTGGTGTCTGGCGGCAGCCCTAGGTTGGACTGCAACCGGAGGAATGGGTTTGTTCGGGGGAGTGTTACGGAGGTGTGGAGTGGCAGTGGAGGGGTGGGGGGTGCTCAGTGTGATGAGGCGGAGGTTCAGTGAGGGTCGGCGAGGTGTGTGAGGCTGTGGAGCGATGGGAACATCTCGCCGGAGGGTGGCCGGAGTCGAAGGGGGTGACGATGGTCAGGGTCGGTCGAGGGCGTAATTGAACAAATTGGAACCGGGGAAAGAAAGAGGAGAAGAAGGGAAATAGTTCTAACTTACTTGCAGGGACGAAGGGGGAGGAACAGGGCGACAGTCGTATCGACTGTCGCCGGAGAAGACGATGCTCAGGGAAAGGGGCGGCGGCGAGTGGAGAGCCGGAGAGGCGCCAGCTGGGTGCGGCGTGGAGCGGGAAGAGCAGGGGAGGAAGTCTCTGCTGCTGGTATTGCGGCAGAGCGAAGAGGAGAAGGGGGAGGAACCGCCGGAGCTGGTGAGCATCTGCCGGAGAGAGAAGAGAGGAAAGTTGGGGGTTTTTCTCCGTCAGATCCCAGCTGCCCCGGTCGGTGGAGCAATGGGGGGTATTTATAGGGATCAAACAGGGAGGAAGGCGAAGGGAGACGACGTGTCTCCCTCGCCGGAGGATGGCCGGAAACAAGAACCCATACTGTCCGTGCGTTCGCACGGCCGGTATGGTGGGTTATAACGACCAGGGGGGTGTCCCTACGACGGCTGACGACGCAGGGCACCCCCGGTTTACTTGCCAGGTCCCCCCCCTCACCCTGCGCGGCGCCATGCTCCGCGCAAGGTCGCCGGAGCATGGTGCTGGCAGGTTTTGCAGGGGGGACCTGATCGCAAATAACGAAGGAGAGTTAGGGGCCAAAATGCGAGGGTTCAAAAGTTGAGGGCCAAAGAGTAAATATATGAGGACCAAAGTGTAAAGTCGGTCAAGGAGGTTTCTTCTTAGGCTCAAGTTTTTATACATGACTAATTAGGACCTAAGGAATCTGATGGTGAATTTCATTTCTATATTAAACCTTGTTTGACCGGTCAATTTACGCAAAAACCCAAATTAAGTTATTAATTGGGCATGGTTCTCAATGTAGGTCAAAATGGGTTCTGAAGGCCAAATTGAAGGTTCTAAACCCTAGAGATTATTTTTCTATGAATTTTAGAGGGTTTATTCTATTTTTACTTTGCCTCGAACCTTGTGAATTGAAGTGGGTTGTTTTAGGGTTACAGATTATCATTTAGTTTCTTGGAATTGCTGTAGCCCTTGCTAGATCATTTCATCCCACTTTTATTCTTATTAAGCTGCTTTGACCTATGTTTGGGCCCTGAATTACCCTGTATGCAGATTATACTAGTAAAATTGCATTTTTACCCCTTATGACTTGTTTTCTTCTCAAACTCAGAATTCTCTGAGTTAAGCCTTTCCTTGAGTTATGTAGGAGCTTTTATCCTTTGCATTGGGTCAAAATGAGCTAGTTATGGCTCATGATGAGGTTCTCATCAACGGCCATGATGGTGCCACGTGGCATCATCTTAGCCGCCCCTCGCTGCACCCCCAACTCGTGAAGGCACCTCTCATCGCAGTGTGGGCCGTTGGATTTTCATCTGATGGCCACGAACGTGCCACGTCGCCACCCAGATTGGATTAGTATAAATATAAATAAGCACATATATATCATAATGGCTTTGCGCAGTGCATTTGCGTAGCGCGTTGGCTCGCGCGCGCATCTGTACGTGAGTGCAGGACGCGGGTTCGAGCCATACGCTGTGCAAAATTGATGCAATGTCGGCAGGCGGGCGCGTGCAGGCGTAATTGCGCGATCCGACGGCGCATAGTGCGCCATGTGGCGCTATCAGAGCGCACCGCAGGCGGGACGCGCGATTGTGTGGGTTGTTGCGAGATCAGGAAGGTGCGTGAATCGTGCTTAGGATTTGAGAAGGCACGGTGCTGCGTTGTTTTAAGCTGTCTGATCGCAAGATCGGGCGGTTGAAAAATCTAGCACCATCGATGAGAGTGCGGTGCATGTGAAAGAAGAAACGGCGAGCGCGGAGTGAGCATAGCCGCGCGATTTCAATCCGAGGGCACATGTTGCACCACGTGGCAGCACCAAAGAACATTCGAGAGTGGAGAAGGATTTTGAAGGCTTTTTGAGGCTTAATCAGGTCCGTTGATCTCCCGATAAACGGATCTGATCAATCCAAGTTTGTTGCACAAACTTAGGGGCTGCAATGCCCTATTTGCCCCTCCAAGAAACTATAAAAGAGGCCTAAAGGTCTTCTTTCAAAGGCATTCAAGTAGTAATCAAGTAGAGATCTCCTCCTTCCTCCTACTTCTCTGTGCTCTGTTTCTCGTCTCCATCTCTGCATCTCCGTCTGAAGCGTCCGTTGAGCCGCCTCGGCAGATCGTTCCTGCTTCTCTCAACCTCTCCGAAAGGTCACCACGATCTACCTGTGGTGTCCTTGTTCTATTCCATAAGTAGTTTATATTCATGTTATCATTTAGTTTAGTTTCATGTATGAAATTTATGTTCAAATGCTCTATGTGATATATATATCGTGATTCATTGTGTCTATTATTTAGTAATTAGATTTAGAATAAGTGCATGAAATCAAAAGCATTTTTCTGCCTCCTTGTGATTGACCGGAACTCCCAGTTTCGTTAATTTTATTTGTCGAGACATATTTCACACTATACTACGACGTATTTATCTTTTACACGATCTGCGCCACGAACAAATTGGCACCATTGCTGGGGAGGCAAGACGACTTTTGATTTCATCTCTAACATACTATTTTTGTGTGTAGGATTAAATCGGAGAAGCGGCGAATGAATCAAAGCGGGTGCTGCCGAAATCAGGTGCATACATTCCTATTGGAAATTTAGCTAGAAGTAAGTGTTATCTTCAAAATTCAATAGCTATGTTTCTAATGCTCCAAAAATCATGAAATTTGAACTGGAACTAGATTTTCAGGTTATCTTTCCAACGTCACCATTCTGAAAAGGAAATTCCATCTGTGGGATTTTTAAAAATTTTTTGGAGTACATATGTGTTAGATTGCTCGAAAATAGAACTATTATGAGCTTTGAAAATCAATTTTGAACAACATACAAATCAGATTGACTCAAAATTTATGGGGTGTGAAAGATAATCAAATTAGCTTTCAGCGTCATATTTTTACAAAATTTTTGGAGCATATTTGGTATCGTTTTCAACATAAAAATCAACATGGGGTCTAAATCCCAGATTTGACCTATTGCTAGTTAAAAATTCAAAACTATTTGTTGGAAATAGTAAAAATTTTGAAAAAATACTCTCTGAAAAGCTTATTGAAAAGGGAATCTTCTTGCCAAGTTTCAAATCATTTGAATTCCATATTCACCTGAGAGTTTGTATTTGATTTGTGGTCTTTAAAACAACTTAGAAGCGCATGAGCCAGTAGGACCACATTGACTAACTTGGACTCCGACGAGTCCAAGAGTTAGTCAGTGAGGCGAGTCACCTTGTGGACCGCCTACCATCTACTACATTGAAGAAACAGGTTAAAAATTCATAAAAATACATCAAATAACCTACATTTGGCTTGAAACTAATTGGTAGTTCTAACCTCTCATGCAAAACCTGGTGACTAAGCTTGCAGGGCAGTGTCAAATGATCGCGGCTGCGGGGTAACGGAACCGAAGGTGAAAGTTGAAGGAAGAACCTTCCTTGTAGTCCCCTCGTAGCCAGACTGGTCGGGTTAGCCTGAGAGGCGGGAACTCCTTACAGTTGGTCTCTAGCCAAATTTTTAATAATACAGACTCAAACGAAAAATTAGGTCATCTGATCTAAAGGACCACTCTGATTAACAAGGCCTTAGCCTTGTTTTTCTTGACTACACCAACCCTTTGAGTTGGTGTATGCAAGGAAGAAGGTCATTAAGACCTAACCTCGTGGGACCTTGGGAGCCAAACCAAAGGCGGCAGAGGCGATTTTCGCCCGACCTCTCGTCTCAACCTTCTTCCACCCGATTAGCTGAGATGGCTAATCCCGGTCCTCAAATTCGTTAGGACCTTGAGAATCAGGACCCAATGGCTCGTTTGGAAGCCAAGGTTGAGGAAACAGAACAAAAATATGAGTAGAGCATTGACTGGATTCTTACGACGCTCGATATAATGCAGCATCCACCATGTGGAGAACAATTGCGGGACTTCTATGATCTGGCGGAAACAATCATAGCATCTCAGGTCCGGATTCCCGCAGGCGAAGATGCATTCGAGTTAAAGCCGAATATCATAAGCCTAATTCAGACTCATTTCCATGGAAACTCGAATGAGGATCCCTTCCAGTATCTTGAAGATCTGAGTCGGATTGCAGAGTCAGTTCAACCCAGGAACATTGATATTGGAATTGTTCTCATGAAGCTTTTTCCTTTTTCTCTCGAGGATAAAGCTACTTATTGGTTCAAGACCATTAGGAGGCCAATTGGAACCTGCGAGGAATTACGTCACGAATTCCTCCAAAAGTTTTTCCCGATCGGTCGAACAAATGCCATGAGACGTGCAATCACGACTTTTGTTCAAGGCCCTGGAGAGAAGCTACATGATGCATGGGACAGATTTCACGATCTTCTCAGGAAGTGCCCACACCATGGTGTACCCAAATGGCACCTTGTGCAAGTATTTTACCATGAGCTGGATGACACACATTGGTACCTGGCCGATGCATCTAGAGGTGGGAATTTTCTCGCGAAGGATGAGAACGGTGCATTTGAACAGTTCAAGTCCTTAGCAGAGAACTCGATGAACGCCACCTCAATGAACCAGTTCCAGCGACCTGGATAGCAACGAGTTAATGTCCACGAAGCTCAAGCCGAATCTGCCTGAGCCGACATGGACATTATCACCAAAAAGCTGGAAAAGGTGTATCTGCTCGATAAGAAGCTTGATGAATTGATGCTAGCGAGATCCGGATCTTCTGGTAGTACTGCTCCATCTCACTCTTCTCAAGCATCCTGAGCCCCCTCTGCTTGTATATATCCGGTCACTCGGGATGTTTTCTCTCCATCTTCTCGGGATCCTGCATACCAGGAACCCATGAACAATATGGATCTGGCACCGTATAATTAGGGTTTTGCACCACATGATGATGCAAGTGTGTATTCTTTTGATGAATTCTCATCTGAGACATCTTTGGCCTACGAAGATGTCAATGCCATTCAGGGATACGAGCATAATAACCTGTATTCTAAAACATATAACCCTGGTTGGCGCCAGCATCCCAATTTCTCCTAGTCTGGTAATCCATAGAGACCGAGTCAAGTTGCACACTACCAGACTTGATAATATGGGAATGTGCAGAACATGTATCCTAAGTAGCAGCCATTCCCGTCTTAGCAGCAACAGACACGCTCTATCTATCAGCCGCTGCACCAAGCTGCTAACTACCCTCCAAAGCGGGCTGACCCTTTGGAGTCGCTGAAGGAGGAACTGCAGGCATCTATTCGGAAATCTACTCAAGACAACCTTCAAATAATGAAGGCAATGGCTGACCAAATATAGAGCATACAGAACATGCAGAATAAGATGATGCAGGAGCATAGATCACAGGGAGCTTTACCCTCCCAACCTATCCCAAACCTGAGATATGTGCAGAATTAGGGTGCTCGCTTAGATTCTAAGCACCACAGGGGCAGGCACATGTGATTATGCAAGCACCTCCCGCACCTCCTGGTTATGGGCTCGGTCAACCACCTTTGTTGCCAAACCCTGTGTATCCAGACCAACTCGCTCCTCTGCCCCTGCATGGATAGCACGCCGATGTAAAAGTTGTTACCTTAAGGAACAGAAAGACTACACAGGACCCGCTACCTAGGCAAGCGGGTAACGATTTTTCCTGCGCCATACCACGAGATGGCTCACAACCCTCTTCCTCTCACAAGCCATCTTAATTAGATAAAGGAAAGAAGCCTTTAGACCCTGAAATTCCCGTCCCTTTTCCTGCGACCCTAACACAAGATTCAGCATGGAGAAAAGACACACGGAATTTCGAGGACCTGAAATCTATGTTCAAGGAAGTTCACATTTATGTCTCTCTCCTCGAAGCGATAGATGACATCCCAGCTGTTGCTAGGTTCTTTAAGGACTACTGTACTCCGAAGTGGCAGCAGAGGATCGGACGACAAGCGGTATTATCTGAGGAAGCTAGTGCAGTTATTTTAGCTGACTTATCACCCAAGAAGGACTTGGGCACACCATTGATTTCCTGATTGTTGTAGGATTCCCCTTTTGATAGGGCCCTTCTTTACTTGGGGTCGTTCATCAACCTAACTCCCACTGTAGTATTTGATCGATTTCGATTTGGGGAGTTAAAGCCCACCTTGGTTACCATACAGTTGGCTGACCGATCTATAAAAACATCGAGGGGGGTGGTTGAAAATGTGATCATAAAAGTCCAAGGATTTTGCTTTCCAGCAGACTTTTTTGTTCTTGATATGGAGGTTCCTCCTAATCTTCGTGATGCACCGATTATCCTAGGTAACATCGACTGTGCATTAAGGTGCATGGAGATTGCCATGGGAAACGAAAAGCTTAGACTAGACATTTTCAGGGCATCAAAGAACTTTGATTATGACTTGATCGAGGAGGATAGTGATGATGAAGATTCAGCCTTCTGTGGGAACATTGGGTTCCTCTGCAGTGACCCAATGGCACATTCATCCTCACTATCAAGGGTCTTTGATTACGATCCACACGGGGCTGAGACTACTGATATACACATTTCATCCCATGGATCTGGTTGTCACGGGTGTTCATCTTCTCCTAACACCCCTGATCTTGACTATCCTGCCCTATCCAACACTGATATCTTAAGACAGGATTACATGACCACTGCAGGTGGATTCTTCATGAATCAGGATCAGCAAATTTCTGCTATGGCTTCCTCTCCTCCCCTGCATAACCCTCCTCCCCACCCTCCGCTACTAGAGCTACAACCCTTACCTGATTCGCTCAAATACATGTTTCTGGGAGAAAGTGAGACATATCCAGTGATTATCAATGCTCACTTGACTCCAGATCAGGAACACCGGTTGATCTCCGTTTTGCGAGCACATAGGGCTGCTATCGGGTGGGGCATTGCTGATCTCCACGGAATTCGCCCCTCATATTTCACTCACCATATCTACACTGATGAAGGGGTGAGATTGTCGAGACAACCTCAGAGATGCCTAAATCCAAATATGTTGGAGGTTGTCAAGAAGGAGATCATTAAATGGCTGGACGCAAACATTATCTATTCGATTTTTGACAGCCAATGGGTGAGTCTCATTCAGATAGTGCCCAAAAAGGTGGGACTCACCGTAATCAGAAATGAATTGGGGGAATCCATCCCGACCCGCACCATGACTTCTTGGCGGGTCTGCATTGACTACAGGGAGCTAAACTCGGCTACCAAAAAGGATCATTTTCCTTTGCCCTTTATTGATCAGATTCTAGAACGGCTAGCCGGGCGTAGTTTCTTTTGCTTTCTGGATGGATGCTCCGGGTACAATCAAGTCGCAATCAACTTGGAAGACCAAGACAAGACAACTTTTACGTGTCCCTTTGGAACATTCGCTTTTAAGCGGATGCCTTTCGGCCTCTGCAACGCACCAGCTACTTTTTAGCGATGCATGATGGCCATCTTTTCAGACATGATTGGGGATTGCGTAGAAGTGTTCATGGACAACTTCTCCGTGTTTGGAGATGATTTCTCGTCTTGTCTTGATAACCTCACAAAGATTCTGAGGAGATGTGTAGAAGTTAATCTAGTACTTTCATGGGAAAAAAGCCATTTTATGGTAAGGGATGGCATCGTACTAGGTCACAGGATCTCCTCTAATGGACTCGAGGTCGACCAAGCTAAGTTTGAAATCATTTCACGATTACCTCCGCCTAGCTCTGTTAGGCAAATCATATCATTCTTAGGGCATGTTGGATTTTATCGAAGATTCATTTGAGATTTCTCGAAAATTGCTCGCCCGTTAGCGAATCTTTTGGTAACTAACACACCCTTTGAATTTGACTCCTCGTGTCTCAACGCTTTCGAGACCTTGCGAAGCACTGTCTCCAGTGCACCTATTCTCCAACCCCTCGACTGGTCACTCGACTTCGAGATGATGTGTGACGCTTCCGACTTCGCTATCGGAGCCGTTCTTGGCCAATGTCAGGAGCTCCATCCATTTGTAATATACTACGCTAGCAAAATGCTAAACGAGGCTTAGCGTAACTATACAGTCACTGAGAAAGAATTGCTGGTTGTAGTATTTGGGTTGGAGAAATTTAGATCATACTTACTCGGGTCCAAAGTTATCATCTACACTGACCATTCTACCTTCCGGCATTTGTTGGCAAAGAAGGATGGCAAACCCCACCTTATTAGATGGATCCTTCTATTGTAGGAATTTGATATCGAAATCCGCGACAAAGTTGGAGCACATAATGTTGTGGCGGACCACTTGTCTTGGCTAGACCCAGACTACATTCCGTACTCCCCACCTATATCAGACTGATTTCCAGATGAGTCTCTACCATCTATCAACTCTGTGGAGTTTCCTTGGTATGCTGATATAGCAAACTATCTTGTCGCAGGTAGGCTACCTACGGGATTATCCAAGGATCAAAAACTCAAATTTATATCAGAGGCTAAGTTCTATTTTTGGAACGACCCATTGCTCTTTCGTAATGGGGCTAATCAGATCATTTGTAGATGCATCCCTGATTCGGAAATCTCTAGTGTGCTATCCTTCTGCCACAACAATGCTTGTGAGGGTCATTTCTCAGGCTGAAAAATCGCTGCAAAGATTTTGCAGTCGGGATTTTTCTGGCCAACTGATTGTGCAGCAATCATAGGTCTTAATTGACCTAAATTAGGCTAGGATTTAGCATAAGTTAGGACAGTTCACGCATGCATAAGAATTACTTGCTTCCTTACTGCTTTCTTTTAGCTATGCATAAAATAATGCTATAATGTGCTGATTAGGTGCATTATGTCAATCACAGGTAATAAGCTGAGCATAAGGTAGATCTAAAGCTGGATCTGAAGAATAAAGAATAACTGGAGTTGCAGCAGAGTTAGAGTAGAAGACCTAGAATAAAATGTAGTAGACAATAATGTATGGGGTTGAGGTATGATATTCTATTTAAGTAAGAATAAAGCAGTAAATTGTGAGGAACTTAGGTCCATCCTAGCCCTAGGACATCCTAGAAGCCTCCCCACGCCTTAGGCACCCTTAGATTAGGTCACCGCACCCTAGGAAACCTTAAAACCCTAATTGTAGCCTCTATCTGGATGCCCAGATGAGTTATAGGACGTCCAGAACCCTTAGCCAACTCCCGCACACCTTAAACCCACTTCTGCAGTATTATTGGACGTCTAGACACTTGGTCAGACGTCCAATTTCTGCAGAATACCCAAGACAGAACCTAGAAACCCTCCTGACTCTGATTGGACATCTAGACAACAAGTCTGGACTTATGATTTTTCACTATAAGATGTTTGACAACTTTATTAGACGTCTGATACTGTCCTCTAGTTCCTGTTTTGGAATTCAAGCCTTGATCTTGGATTTCTAGGTCCCTAAACCCAATTCTAACCCCATAGGAACCTAAATTAAGGTGCCCTAACCCTAGTACATCACCTCTAGACCTTCCTAAGGAGTTAATTAGGTCCTCACTAAACCTAATTGACTTGGATCGTAGCCAATCTCTTTAGTCTATTCAATTAAACTCAGTGAGTCAAATTGAGCCTTGATCTCAGCACACACTTTCCAATTGGACTCAGTGAGAGTCCAATTGGCCTAGACCTGACTTAATTGAGTTATTTTACTCTCAATTAAGTTTTCACACATCCAATTAAACTTGTATTAAGTTTAATTGCACATTACCATAGTGAATTAGGGTTTACAATCCTAATTTGAGACCTACCTTGATCTAAACCCACTAGAACCTAACCTAATCAACCTAGCCACCTAAGTTTTGACCCACACACACCCACACACACCTACACACACCATCCACACGAAAATACCTAGCCTAGAGTTTTCTAGAACTCTCTACCACGTGTGGTTGCCTTGGTTGCTAAAATTAGCAACCAAGAGCCATTCAATTTTTAGATCCACATTTGGTGGATCTAAAATCCACCATCCATCCTCTCTCTCTCACTCTCCCATGAGCCCCCACCATAGGCCTCTTTATAGAGTTCCATAATTCTCTAGAGAGCTTCCCTTAGGTTTATAAAATGACCTAAGGGGTGGCACTTTGCACTTCATCCACTCTTGGTTCCATTTAGCTTAGTTTCATTCCACATCCACTCCACCCCCATGTTCACGAGTAGCTTCACCATGGCCACCACCACCTCCACGCCAAGATGCTAGATCACCTCTCCAACCTCTCTTCAAGGGCTAGCATAAGCACCATTGGCCGCCCCTCCTTCTCTCAACCAACTTAAAGGCCATCGGAGCCACCTCCGAATGCCCTTATTTCTGCTAGATTAGATTATATTTCTTCTTAGATTTACATGCTTTATTTACTGCTTAATAGTATAGTTCCTTACTTCTCCCCCAATGATGCATGCAAAATCCCCCCATAGATTCATGAATGCAATCGTTTTTTGGTTGCGAGTAGTTTTATTTCCCTGTACAAGCATTCCTCTACCTGTGCTCTGCAACTCTGATATCATCATCATCTTTTATATATATAAATATATATGTTGAAAATCACCATGTGCCTAGTTATCATCTTTTGGTGTGATTGAAGTTGCATGTTTTAATTACTACCTTTTGGCAACTAGCATGTCGTACATCAATACATAAATCACCATAAATCGGCATGAGATTTTAAGCAAGTAGAGCGAAAGAGATCGATTTCAAATCTGCATTTCCATAAATGCCTCCCAGAGACGAACGACCGAGACTCCAAGTCTCGTTATCTTTATAAATATTTTTGTTGATCGTATTGCACACTATACTACGACACTTTTTCTTATCAAATGCGCTCTACGAGTCACAACACTGACCATTTTCAGAGATACACACGAGTTTGTCAAGTGCTGTAAGTGATGCCAGGTAGTTGGTTCTATGACCCGAAGAGACATGATGCCTCTCCAATCCATTCTGGTCGTAGAAGTTTTTGATGTTTGGGGCATCGACTTTATGGGTCCCTTCCCAAACTCACATGGCTTTGAGTACATGCTCCTCACAGTAGGCTATGTCTCAAAGTGGATAGAAGCCATCCCAGCAAGATGAGTTGATCATAAGACTGTTATATCCTTTGTCCGGGAATTTATTTTTACGAGATTCGGAGTTCCTCGTGCCCTGATAAGTGATGGGGGAAGCCACTTCATCCATGCCCATTTCAGATTATTGAAGAAATACAGGGTGCAGCACCACATTGCTACCCCATATCACCCACAGACCAATGGGCAGGCTGAAGTATCAAACCGTCAATTCAAGCTGATCCTTCAAAAGATGGTTAGATCTGATAGGAAGGATTGGTCCGATCGGTTGATTGATGCACTATGGGCATATCGGATCGTGTACAAGGCCCCTCTCAGAATGTCACCATACCGCATGATGTATGGAAAGGCCTGTCACCTTCCTGTGGAGCTGGAGCACCGTGCCTTTTGGGCGGTGAAGAAGTGTAATTTTAACCTCGAGGCCGGAGGTTATGAAAGGAAGCTCCAACTTAGTGAGTTAGAGGAGATTAGACGGGAAGCATATGAGAATGCAAAAATATACAAGGACAAGACAAAAGCTTTCCATGATCAACACATCTGGAGGAAGGAGTTCGCACCTAACCCACAGGTTTGGTTGTTTGACTCCTGACTCAAATTCTTTGCAGGAAAGCTCAAGTCCAAGTGGATTGGGCCGTTTCTGGTGGTCCACCTGTATCCTAATAGGGCGGTCCAAATTAGAGACCCAAAATCTAGGCACATTTTTATGGTTAATGGCCAGCACCTCAAACCATTCTTTGCCCAGGAACCTCCTCTTGCTGACGAAACGATACATCTTCTTGAGGATGTATGACTGATGAGTTGTCTAGCTGGAGGCATTAAACTCATCACGTATACATATATACATACCATATATACATAGCATATTTCATTTTTGCATAATGTTTTGCATATTGTTTTGCATATTGTGTATGGCACTGCAGTGATGGCATGAACTGCACGACAACTCAGAAGCAGTTTTAGGTGATTTCTATCCACATACACCCTGCCTTATTTCTTTTATTCATGGATGAGGACATGCAAACACTTAGGCATGGGAGGGTAGTTCATAAAAACTGAAAATTTTCTGCCAACGATTGGGGGATTAGATCATTTTATCAAGAGGTTTTATTAAAGATTTATTCTTTAGTAGATTCCTAGACTTAGAATCCAGTTTAATTTCATACTTGCATGTAGATTTTGCAATGGATCCTTTGTGAAAATCGATAGACATCTCTAGTTTGTCGAAAAGAAACATCGCTTCTTCTCTTGAACTCTTGGACAACAATTAGGGAGTCAGGTGAACTATCTTCTAATAGATCCACCAAAACATATGTGAGGTGAGAGTAGAGGGTACTAGTGCTCTAAGGCTAGTATAAGGAATCTTTAATAATTGAATAATGATACTTGGGGTTGGGCATAGTTTTCGCTCTCAGTTCTTGCATGCCAAATTTGTGAGAAATTCCATAGGAGAGCAACCAAATAAGGCAAAAACACAGAGAGCGGGTTCTGATAAAACTAGGACTGAGGTGGATGGCCACAACCATCCTCTACAGAATCCTCGGCTGAAGGAGGATATTGATGTCAAGGTCAGAAATACATCGTCCTATCCGTTCCCTACCCGGTGCCGAGAAGAGGCACTTCCACCAAATAAGCCACCCAAAATCCACTTGGTCATCCCAAAATTCCCCAAGAATGCCTCACGTATAAAAGTACGTATGTCGTGTTATGTTGTGCTGATAAATACAACAGTATGTCGTGTTGTGGCATTGTGCCAATAGATTTGCATACAAAAGAGTTGTTTGCTCGAAAGAAAAAAAAGAAGAAGAAGCAAAAAAAAAAAGGATGTTATGTAAAACAGTTGCGTAATGTGAGTCAAGTTAAATGCTTTGAAATGTTTTGAGGCAAAAACACCTACCACCCTCAAGAACCACCAAATACAGCCTTACCTACTTTTCCTGTATTTTTGACCACCTGAATACGAGCTGAGTCTGACTTAGTCGTAGGGTTATCAGAACCTAATTAAAGTGTTGTGCCATGTGAGACCACCAAATACATTTGTAACTCTAGTGAGATGTGAGCTCAGGAGGAAAAAGAAAAAAAGAGAGAAGAGTACAAAAGATTAAAGAGAGCACAGTTTTTCCAGCCCCTCTCTAAGTTGATTTATTCAATAATCTGGAAATCTAAATTCTGAAATACTACTCTCTATGTAGCACCAGAAGAGAATGAGCCACCAAATACAAATCCAGTTAACTCAGACATCTTCTACCCAAGCCAAACATCGGGGCTGAAATCAGAGAATATTTTATAACCCCGAGAGAAGAGGTTCGCCTATCCTGAAAGAATTTTACTAAGGGGTCAAGTATAAGCTTTAAATGTATATCGACTCTTCGCTTGGATACGTTGCAGGAGCTACAACATTATATATTAATGGTTATCTGGATTTTGAATTTTTGGATAAAATAAAAAGAAATAAATCTTTAGTTTCACTCTTGATAAAATGCATTTAGTGCTAGGGACTAGCAACATTTAGGCATGGGGATATGATTATGCAGCAATCATAGGTCCTAACTTGTCTGAATTAAGCTAGAACCTAGCTTAATATGAACATTTTGCATGCATATGCATCGTATTCTGCATCGTAGTTGGTATATGTGTTTTATGTATTAAACTATGTTATTTGAGATGTATTAATGATTGCAGGTAATCTAGGGCTGCAGATGACTGATCCAACCTTATGGATCTATTTGGAATAACGACGGGAGTCCAATGCATCCAAGATCGCATCAATCAAACTCCCGTAGCACCCTAGGGTGTCCGCAGAAGAGCAAGAACCAAGGGGAAAATTGAAGAAGATCTGAACTCAGATGACAAATCCAATCGTACGGATTGATCCGGATCGACGTTCGCAATCCAACGGTGCAGAAATCAACTTAATCAGAGGCCTATGTCATTAGGTATAAAGAGAAGAAGAATGGACGGCCATGATGGCTCCACGTGGCACCATTGCAGCCGCCCCTCACCGCGCCCCCAACTCCTGAAGGCACCTCTCCTCGCAGTGTGGGCCGTTGGATCTTCATCCAACGGCCATGAACGCGCCACATCGCCACCTAGATTGGATCAGTATAAATAAAAATAAGCACATATATATAATAAAGGCTTTGTGCAGCGCGTTGGCTCGGGCGTGCGCGCACGTAAGCACGGGATGCGGGTACGAGCCCTGTGCTGCACAAAATTGATGCGACGTCGGCGGGCGGGCGCATGCAGGCGCAATTGCGTGATCCAACGACACACAGTGCGCCACATGGCACGGTCAGAGCGCACTGCGGGCGGGATGAGTGATTGCGTGGGTTGTTGTGAGATGAGGAAGGCATGTGAATCGTGCTTAGGATTTGAGAAGGAACGGTGCTGCGTTGTTTTAAGCCATCTGATCGCAAGATCGGACGGTTGAAAAATCGAGCGCAATCGATGAGCGTGCGGTGCGTGCGAAAGAAGAAACGGCGAGTGCGGAGCAAGCACAGCCGCATGATTTCAATCCGAGGGCGCACGTTGCACCACGTGGTAGCACCAGAGAACATCTGAGCGTGGAGAAGGATTTTGAAGGCTTTTTGAGGCTTAATCAGGTCCGTTGATCTCCCGATCAATGGATCTGATCAATCCAAGTTTGTTGCACAAAATTAGGGGCTGCAATGCCTTATTTGCCCCTCCAAGAAACTATAAAAGAGGCCTAAGGGTCCTCTTTCAAAGGCATTCAAGTAGTAATCAAGTAGAGATCTCATCCTTCCTCCTATTGCTCCTTTGCCCTCTACTTCTCGTCTCCGTCTCTACATCTCCGTCTGAAGGTCCGTTGAGCCACATTGACGGATTGTTCCTGCTTCTCTCAGCCTCTTCGAAAGGCCACCATGATCTACCCATGGTGCTCTTGTTCTATTCCATAAGTAGTTTATATTCATGTTATCATTTAGTTTAGTTTCATGTATGAAATTCATGTTCAAACGCTCTATGTGATATATATATCGTGATTCATTGTGTCTATTATTTAGTAATTAGATTTAGAATAAGTGCATGAAATCAAAAGCGTTTTTTTGCCTCCCTGTGATCAACCAGGACTCCCAGTTCCGTTAATTTTATTTGTCGAGACGTATTTCGTGCTATACTGTGACGTATTTATCTTTTACGTGATCTACGCCACGAACAGTATCTCACCTTTTTTAGGAATTGTTAGGTGTGCGCCACTTATGGTGGGTGTAGTTGTGTGTATGCGTGACTTGGTGTGTGTGTGGGTGTTTGAATTTTGTAAAGGAAGGTGTGTAGGATTAGGTGCTAAATAGGTTGGGTCAACCTAGGTTAGGTTAGGTCCTAGTTTAATTAGGTGAAGTGAACCTAATTGGGTTAGGGTTGAACCTAAATAGGTTAAGGCTAGGTTTAATTGGATGTGCATTATTGAACGTACGAGTTGCTACGCAAACGTGTTCGATTTTGAAAAACCTGTCGTCGAGTATGAAGGCGAAGAACTCGTGTTCGATAAATAAAATTTATACCGAAATGAAAATTCCTGGTCGAACATAGGGCGGTGGACGTTTGATTTAAAAACTACGCGTTTGCTTTATTTGTCACGAAGTAATTCAATTGATTAAAACTATCTAACTATTTACAATAAATAGAAGAGAGATAGAGAGTAAGAGAGAGAGAGAGAATATTACAAACAGAAATCAAAACGAGATGTAGAATGAACAGGGAATTCATCATTAAAGAGATTGTTTGTTTCACTAAACATTACAACTAAAAAGCAGAAAATAATTACACTAGAAAGCAGTAAATCTACTCTAGAAAGTATTAAAAGAATGGAGAGAGAAATATCCTCCTCGACGGTCGCTTGGAGGACGAGCCGGACGGGACAACGCCTGGAAGAAGGAAGACGAAGCAGGACGAAGCAGAAGAATGGGAATGGGATAGCGCGTCGTCGTCGCGGGATCCGCTTCCAAAAGGGGGACGAAAAATTGACTTTATCTTGCGAGAAGCATCCTGGGTGTGGGACAAGATTCTCTTGAGCTTTGGAGAGGGAGAGAAGAGAAGGAAGGGACGAGAATTTCGTGTGGAGGGGGTCTCCTTTTATAGTTGTAAGGAGTGGGGGCAATTTGGTCATTACAACTCTTAAAACATTAATTCAGGACCTTTAGTGACGGATAAAATCGTCGCTAAAGGTCTGAACGTGGGCGTAGCGGGCGGCCCGCACGCTCAACGCACGTGCATGTTGAGCCATTCTCAGCCATCCGATCGCGAGATCGGACGGCTTAGATGGCGCTACGCCCGCCTCCTCAGCGTGCGCCCCATCGCGTGCAATGCCGCGTTACGCGCGGGCGTACGTGGGCGTGTCATCTTGATTGAGCACACGCTGCCGTTGGATCGCGATCGTGCGGTCGATCGAAGGCGTGCCTCCGCTCCAATTTCAGCATGGCGAGGCTCGAACACGCGCCTGCGCTTCGCGTTAGAGCGCTTGACCAACGTGCTATGGGCGCGTTTGTGTCGAGTGCCTAACTTCAGCGTGGGCACGTCACAGCCGTTGGATATTGATCCAACGGCGTGGAAGGGTGGATGCGGTGGCCTTCAGCGGGTGCGTGTGGACGATTGGGCGGCCGAGATGGCGCCACGTGGTGCCATCTTGGTCGTCCATCTTCTGGATGATTTAGATGGTGCCACGAGTGTCAGATTGACTCGACTTTTGTTTTTTTAGGCTGCGATCGTCGATCCGAATCTATCCGTGCGGTTGGATTTGTCGTTTGAAGTGCAGATTCACACCATCTTGGCCCTTGATCTTCTAGGGTTCCTTGGTCACTATCTGATGCTACAGATGTCTGATTAGGGCGATCTTGGAGTTGTTGAACTCCAATCGTCGTCCTGATCACATATGTACAGTTAGATCTTCGATCCAAGGCCCTGATAGAAAGTTTGCCCTGTCCAAGAACATAAAAGGAGACAATTAACCTCCATTTTATTCAAACTACTCTAAATGCAAGATGATGCATGTTATGCAATATTTATAGCATGCAATGCAATCCTATGCTTAAGAACATGCATAAATAGACATCTTAAGTAATGTAAACGTGTTTACATCATGCGTGTGTGCGATTAGATTAAGGTGATCCTAATAGGTGTGAACCTGAATAGGTCTAGGTCAAGTCTAGTTAGGTTCTACTGAGCCTAATTAGAGTTGGATCTAATTGGGTTCAGGTGCACCCAATCAACTATGGATGCACCCAATTAGGTGTGGGCTAGTTGATTGGGTTTAGGTAGAGCCCAATTAGGCTGCCATGAGTCTAATTAGCCAAGGGTTAGCCTAATCAGGTCCAAACTAGACCCAACTGGAATGTGGCTGACCCAATTAATTCAGATTGAGTCAATTGAGGATGTATTGACCTAAATAGGATTCTAGAGTGAGGATTGGGTTGGGGATAGGAGGTCTAGGAACTTGGATAGTGGGATATGATATGTGGATAGCAGGATAACACTGTGGATAATGTTATCCAAGTTTTGGGATTATGGATTTAGGTTATCCCAGGCAGAGGTTAGGGATATGGATAGTACTATCCATGATTTAGGTTCTAAGGTTAAGATGTCCTAGCAGGAGTGGTTTTGGGTTTAGGAAGGCTATCCTAGGGTTTTTTAGGGGTAGGGGTAGGGATAGGGATATCCTCCTCTCTCCTCTTGTCTGGATCATGCATTGCTTTCTTCTTCTCTTTCTCACATTATTCTGCTTTATTTCGCATCTTAGCTTTATCTGGTTCACTTTATTATTTGCAAATAACAATAAAAGCATTAAATAGCAAGATAATCTCACATTATTCTATGTACATCAATATAAAATGATGCAATGCACAATATGCATTATATGAATGCAATATTTACATATAAAACTAGGTTCTAACACAATTTAGGTTAATTAAGTCCCATGATTGTTGCGCAGTTAGATGCATCTCTTCTACTTTGATGCATGTAGGCTTAATCTAGTTTATACATGGAGACATTATCTTTCAATTGAAGTTTAGTTTGATGCATGCTTTTGGTTTTTGTTTTGCATCTATGGCACCTAGATGATCCCTCCAAGTGTGGAGGTTGCATGAGGACATTGACAAGGATAAGTAGATAGAGGTGGAGGGAGTGAGGTTGATGTTAGCAAGTTGGGAAGGGGAAGGGGGAGAGGGGAGGAGGGAGAGGCCTGTGAGGGGGTTAATAGTGAGGTTGGTGTCAAAGGGGTCAAGGGAGAGGACAAGTTTGAGGGAGGGGGTTGGGGATGAGTGACCAAGGGAGAGTGTTTGTCGAAAACAAAATCGGGTTTAAAATAAATGCGTCGTAGTATAGCTAAATCGCTTTGAAAACAAATGAATTTTATTACTCAAAAAATATAAATCCGAAGTCGAACACAGGGAGCAAATTGGGATTCAAAAACTAAGAACACAACTTTCAAATTTGATAAAATATGCAATGAAGAATTAAAGTTATAAAGAAAGAAATATGATCTTAATGTATATACAAGCTCAAGATGAAATATGGACGTCTGATGTAAAAATCAGACGCCTTAAGTGCTCAATGCTACAGTGCTTTAATTTTTCTTCTTGTTCTCTGTCTTTAGCTTCTTCTTTCTTCTTCTATCTTCTTCTTTCTTTGGCTCTTCTTCTTCTTCTCTGATTTCTTCTCTCTTCTCTGGCCTTTGCTTCTTCTTTCTCTTCTTTCTTTGGCTCTTCTTCTTCTCTGGCCTTTGCTTCTTCTTCTCTTCTTTCTTATTTCTTCTTCTGCGTCTGACTTCAGCCTTGCTCTTTCTCTTTAGCCGAGCCTTCTCTTCCTTAGCTGCTCAGACTTCTGCCCTTCTCCTTCTTCTTTTTCCCTGAGAGAGAAACCTACCTCCTAACCTCCCCGCGAATTCTCTCTTATTTCTCTCTTAGGCTCGCTCTCCCAGAGCCTTCTCGGGTTAACGAGTTGGGTCAGCGTGCCCGGGACCAGGTCCACTAGTGTGGGTGGTGGGCGAGGAGTGCACGGGCAATTGGGTTAGTAACCAGGTCTGCGCAGGTGTGGGTCGCGGACGAGGCGAGTGGGATGAGTGGGACCTCACCCCATGTTAGGAGGCGATAAGCCCCTGTCACTTTTTCCATTTATATTTCACCGCCCGCTTGAAAACTTCTGAGGTGGGACTAAATGTCCCACCTTCTTCTCGCGCACGCCTGCAGCAGGTGTTCACAAATCACAGAGGCTGCAGGGGGCTTGGACTCCAATAGCTGGCTGGAAACGTTCGCGAAGGAAGCCTGCATGTCTGGGAACCTGATGCTTAGGGCCTGGAATGAAGCTTGCAAGCTTCTTCGAGCTTGCTCCAATGGTGTCGCAGCACCTGTACCTGTCTACAAGAAAATGGCCTCACGGCCTCATCAAATTACATAGGGAGCTTCGTCGTGACATGGCAAAGGTGTCTCCGTGGTTGGCGTGGCGCGAGGCGGCCTGGGCGTGCATGCCTAGGCCACCTTGTGGCTGTGAAGATGGGTGTGTTCGGGGGATGTGTTGGGAGTGTGTGGTGGTGAATGGGAAGAGGGATGATGATCAGTGAGACGTGGCGGAGCTTTTGAGGTGGTTGGCTAGGTGGATGGGTGCATGGAATGGCTGGAGCACCTCACTGGTGGTCTACCGGAGGTGAAGATGGCGGTGGTGTGTGAACGTCGGGGCGTGATAACAGAAATAAGTGAGCGAAAAATAAAGAGTAGGGGGAGAGGACTTATCTAAGATGGAGTAGACGAAGGGGGAGCGGAGGAGGTGAATGGCTTGTATGTGCCGTTGCCGGAGACGAAGGCCCAGTGAGAGGGGGACGGCGACGACGAGAGGGAGGCAAGCACGTGCGCAGGTGTGGCATGACGCGGACGAAGGAGGCAAAGTAAACTCTGCCAATGGTATTGCGGCAGAGCGACGAGAGGAGGTAGGAGTCACCGGAGCTTGCTGGGATTTTGGCAGGAGGGGAAGAGGAAAATTGGGAGTTTTCTCAGGCTAAATCAAGCTTGAGAGGAGCAGAAGGATCTGCGGGCCTTTTTATAGCTCCTAGTAGAGGGCCTTGTGCTTGGAAGGCGAGCTTCCAAGCACAGCAACCTCGTCGAACATGGAAGGTTGGAAAAGACGCAAATCTCTCATGCGTTTGCATGAGAGATTGGGTGGAAATTGGAGCTCGAAATTGGGTTCACGTGAACGGGAATTCCTTAGAGAATCTCCCTTTCAAATTTGAGAGGGATTCTCTGAGGAATCAGGGAAATGTTTCCCTTGAATCCTCGTCGGAGTAGGATTCCTCCGCTGTAATGGCGGAGGGACCAAATTGCAAAGAATGACGAATAAGCTGGGGGGATATCTGCAAGAGTTTTCAAAAGTTAGGGGTATAAATGTAATTAGGTTGGACTGATTTGCAAAGTAGGTCAAAGTGAATTCCCCTTAGGTCCAAATTTTGGTATAAACCTAATTTGGACCTAAGGAATCTAATGGTGAAGTTGGATTTTAGTTTTGACCATGTTTGACTGGGAAATTTACACAAAAACTCAAATTAGGGCAAACATTTGACTGAGACCCCTATTCAGGTCAAAATAGGTTCTAAACCCTAGAGGATATTTTTCCATGAATTTTAGAGGGTTTAGGTGAATTTTTTCCTTACAAGAACCTTGTTAAATTAAGTGGGTCTATTTTAGGGTTACTAGAAGTCATTTAATTCCCAGATTTCATATGAGTTCTTTTCTATTTGAACCAACTCACTTTTTATCTTGTTAAGATCATTTGACCTATGTTTAGCTTATGAGAAATCCCGTTGTTGCACTGCAATGGTAAAATTGCAATTTTAGCCCTTGTTTCTTATTTTTCTTTTGGAAGGATTTTTCCTTGAGTTAGGACCTCTAGTTGGCTATGTAGGAGCTTTTATTCTCTTTTCTAGGTCAAAATGAGCTAGTTAGGGCTCATGATGGTGTTCCCATCATACCCCCATGCCTAGGTTTTGCTAGTCTCTTAGCAAAATTTTAAGATTTTAACTTCTGTTCTAGACCATGAGTTCCTTTGATGTTCACAAATTATGATGAGTGCTTTTTTTTTCTTTTTGATTAGGTTAGAATGCCGACAGTAGGCCTAGAGGCACTCAAGTATCAACCAAGATCCAGACCTGACTAGCTCTAGCCTCGGTCCTCCGTGAAGGTTTTAAGGCCCACAAGAACTATCCTAAGGTTCGTTGGACTCCGTGGTTAAAGCACCCATGCTTGCAACCTATTTTAGCCTCGGTTCAGTTTGCAGTGTGTTTTTTGTAAAAGAGAGACATAGGATTTATTTGTTTAGAGAGTTTTCTCTCTCTTTTCTTTTTATTTCTATCTTTGGATTGACTTCTCAACACAGTCTGTATCGGATTCCTCGTCCCCATCATCAATCCTCAAAGGATCCCTAGCAATCAATGCTTCGTGATAGCACTACCCATGGCAACCCCCAGAACCCTGGCTTTTGAGATTTCGAGATAATCCTGCCCATGGTGTTTTGTAGCTAAATCCAGACCCTAGCAATTGACATTTCGTGATAATGCCACCCATGGCATCTGAACCAGCACAGGGTGCTTACGTGCCCCTAGTTGGATATGTAAATATCCTAGGAGACAAGCACCGAGGAGACGATATGTTATTACGCATCTTCGAGGGGAATTTCCCACCTCTTTGCACCGGGAACTCGTCCAAATCAACTTGTGTTGATCGGCCGCTCCTAATCTCGGCAACTTTTTTCAGAACATTTAAATGCTTTACGTGATTTCGATAGTTATGCGCACTGAACCAGACTGTGTGTGGATTGGGGTGCTTAGGTTACTGAGTCCCGCAAACCAAAGGTCAGTTAACGAGGCTGAATACTCCCTAAGCCTTAGACCTAATACTTAAGCTTTGCATTTTCCCCAACCTCTTGAGGATTATTTAGATCTTAGCGGATACTTGAATTTTAAGCCTAAGAGTTTAGCCCAAAAGGCCTAAGATCAACATTCCTACTAATCGCTTTTGTGTCTCATTAGCACTTTTTTCTTCATTTTTCTTTTCCTTGATGTGGTCTAGAACTTCTGTTAATCCCTTAATTTCTTACTAATGACTCTCTTTTTTCTTTTTCATTTTGTGCTCCTTTTTTGACATGTTGCTCTTTTCCTCCTCATTTTCTCATCATGATTTGTATGGCCTCAAAAATTTTCTCTCCCCTTAGTTTTTTTTGTTCTTTTTCAAGATTTTTTTCATTTTTTTGGTGTTTTTTTTTGTGATATGTGATTTTTTGTTGAAACCTTTTCTTGGGAGATGAGTTTTCGTGATGTTTTGCACTTTCATACCCCCCCATGCCTACGATTTGCAATGTCCCCATTGTAAATTAGGTGGGTTCGAATTCAACTTAGTTCATTCATTAGGACAGGTTTTGGGTGGGCGAATGGGTCGAGGTGACTGTTGCGAACGATTTCTAGACTCGAGTACGGGTACTTGAGGTGGGGTCGACTGTTCTAGTGGATGAACCCTAAAGTGCAATATGAATTCAGCATAGGAATGTCAAGAAAGGTTTCGGGCTTTTCAAGAATGACGGGTTGCCTCTCGTTAAGCGCTGAGTTTTATGCCATCGGTTAGGCGCAATGAGCTCAGGGAGAATGGAGGGTAAAGGATATCTCAGTCAAATTTGTATCGGTCAAGTCAATGAACGGTTTGAGTCTCTGACCATTCACGATGAAGGGTTCGGAATCGTGGCTGAGTGGACTGATCTCAATGGCTCCATTTCCAAAGATTCGTTGGACTAGATAGGGTCGGATCCATTTTGATCGTAGTTTTCCTGGGAACAGTTTAAGTTTGGCATTAAAGAGTAAGACCTTTTGACCAGGATGGAAGATCTTTCTAGATATGTGCTTGTCATGAAAGGCCTTAAATCACTCTTTGTAAATTCGCGAGTTCTCATACACGTCGTGGCATAATTCATTGATCTCGCTCATTTGAAGCTTTCTGTGGGTTCCTGCCTTAGAAAGATCTAGGTTGCAGTTTCGTACTGCTTAATAGGTTTTGTGCTTCAACTCGACGGGGAGGTGACATGCCTTCCCGTACACCAATCTGAAGGGAGACATACCTAATTGGGTTTTGTGGACGGTCCTATAAGCCCACAAAGCTTCCGAAAGCTTGGATGACTAGTCCTTCATATCAGGTCGAACGGTAACTTGGAGGATTTTCTTGATCTCCCGGTTTGATAGCTCCGCTAGACCATTAGTTTGGGGGTGGTAAGGAGTAGAGATTCGGTGTGACACTTCGTATTTAGTCATCAGTGACCTGAACTGGGCATTGGTGAAATGGGTCCCTCTGTCGAAAATTATAGCACGTGGAATCCCGAACAGCGAGAAGATGTTTTAATGAATGAATTTGATGACAACTTTATGATCATTGGTTCAGGTCGGAATGGCTTCGATCCATTTGGACATGTAGTTAACAGCGAGTAAAATGTACTCGAAGCTGTCTGAGACAGGGAAGGGTCCCATGAAATCAATCCCCATATGTCAAAAATTTCGCATACCAAAATCGGCTGTAAAGGCATCATATCACGATGGATCATATTGCCCAAGGTCTGGCAACGAGTACATGCCTTACAGTGATTGTACGCGTCTTTGAAAATTGTGGGCCAATAGAAGCCGCATTGGATGACTTTTGCTGCAGTTTTGTGAGCTGAAAAATGTCCACCGCATGCCTGGTCATGGCAGAAAGATAATGTCTTGAATTTTCGCTTCCGTGACACATCGTCGAATTATCTAATCAGCACCGATGCAGAAAAGATATGGGTCTTCCCAGAGGTAATACTTGTCATTGGAAAGCAATTTATCCTTCTTGGCCT
Source organism: Thalassia testudinum (assembly GCA_037157565.1). Classification (NCBI taxonomy): domain Eukaryota; kingdom Viridiplantae; phylum Streptophyta; class Magnoliopsida; order Alismatales; family Hydrocharitaceae; genus Thalassia; species Thalassia testudinum. Next base: position 34,072,415 of record JAZHRO010000035.1, on the reverse strand, counting down.
TCGGTCAATCAGACGGGATCTGATGTGATACCAGGTAGTTTACTATATCAGCAAACCATGGAAGCTTTGTATTGATAGTCAGAAGGTGCTCATCAGGAAAATGTTCCGTGATGGGTCCGGAAGGGTCGATGATCTTAGAAGGAAGGCGGGACAAGTGATCAGCTACTACGTTCTGTTTTCCCGCTTTGTCGCGAATCTCGAGGTCAAATTCTTGCAATAGTAAGATCCAGCAGATTAATCGAGGTTTCGCATCCTTCTTCACAAGGAGATGCCTCACAGTTGTGTGATCCGAGTAGATGATAACACGAGAACTCAGGAGATAAGATTTGAATTTTTCCAGGGCAAATACTATGGCTAGCAACTCTTTCTCAGTAACTGTGTAGTTATGTTGAGCCTCGTCAAGTGTCTTGCTAGCGTAGTAAATGACCACGGGTTTTCTGTCAAATTTCTACCCCAATACCGCTCCTACAGCGAAATCAGATGCATCGTACATGATCTCAAAGGGTTAAGACCGATCAGGGGACTATATGATCGGGGCTTGGGTAACTCAGTCATGGAGGATTTCAAATGCTTGAGTGCATTCCTTGGAGATTTCGAAAGGTACATCTTTAGAGAGAAGAGTGGTCAGGGGGTGCGTGATTTTCGAGAAATTAGGAATAAATTGACGATAGAAACCAACGTGCCCCCAGAAAAGATCGGATGTCCTTGATCGAGCTAGGCATAGGGAGTTTGGAAATCAAGTTCACCTTGGCTTGATCGACTTGGATGCCTTTTTTTTGAAATAAGATGTCCCAGGACAATTCCTTCAGGCACCATGAAATGGCTCTTTTCCCAGGAAAGAATCAAATTCATGTCAATGCACCGCCTGAGGATTTGGACCAAGTGCCGGAGGCAATTTTCAAATGATGCTCCGAATATTGAAAAGTCATCTATGAAGGTTTCCAGAAAATCACCTACCATATATGAGAATATGACAAGCATGCACCATTGAAAAGTCGCGGGTGCATTGCAGAGGCCGAACGGCATCCTTCGGAACGCGTACGTCTCGAAGGGGCAGGTGAAAGTGGTCTTTTCTTGGTCCTCAGAATGGATTGTCACCTGGTTATAACTGGACTACCCGTCCAAAAAGTAGAAGAACCTATTTCCCGCTAGTTTCTCGAGGATCTGATCAATAAATGGTAGTGAGAAATGATCCTTCTTCGTGGAGGAATTGAGTTTTCTGTAATCAATGCAGACTCTCCACGAGTTAGCTACACGGATCGGTATGACTTCTCTGGTTTCAGTCATGATGATGGTGAGTCCTACCTTCTTAGGCACAACCTGGATTGGACTCACCCACTGACTGTCAGAGATCGGGTAGATGATCCTTGCATCTAACCACTTAATGATCTCCTTTTTCATGACCTCCTGCAGATTAGGATTCAAACATCTCTGCATTTCCTACGAAGGTCGTGTGCCCTCTTCAGTGTAGATATGGTGTGTGCAATAAGAGGGGATGATGGTGACTTTTTCAATGGCATAATCAACAATATGAGAGATGGAGAACCCTAGGGCGACTGGAGAGAGAGTCGTCGGCGATGGAGGATGGATGACCTGGAGATCCAGATCTTGGAGGAGAAAGGAGAGAAGCATCTCGGTGGCTGAAGAAGCTAGGGTTGCAGACGGAAGATGGGCTAACAATGGGCGGCCATGGAGCAACAGGGAAGTTGTGTGCTTTCGCTGTCGGCGCTGTGGACATATGGCATCGGTGTGCTACCACCCTCTGGCCTGTCTGGCTTGTTGGGGATATGGCCACAAACATGACACTTGCATGGTCAACAATGGACAACCAAGGGGAAGGATGCGCATGGGCAATAGGGCGAAGAGGGTTGAGATGCAACCGCCTCTACCTTTTCCTCCTTTTGCTTATGGGGGACACACTTTGGATGTGGAAATACCTATGAGCGAGGACATCAGGGTGGCGGAGATGGTGCTGCGGGGGGCCTTGATTGGAGAAGTGATGATGGGCAACCTGTCCTTGGATTAGTTGGTAAGATCTCTATCTTTGTCAACAAATGCTTGGAAGATTGTGGTCTTATCCCCTACGTGTTTTGTGCTTTTCGGTTTGGGGATGATGGATGTTGAGCGTTTGCACTTTCGCTCGAGTGATTTGGGCGGGTTGATGGTGATTTGGAGGTTGGTTTCTCCTTTTGATGGCTCACTGTCTGAGCGACCACCACAGAGAACAGCCTTAAGGTCGGGCAAACTAGGAATCAAGGGTCTACCATTGCATTTAAGATCAAAAGAGGTGGTGGCAGCTATGATAGTAGGGTTTGCTACATTGGCAGACGATGTTGAGGTTGGTATGATTGAAGGAGATGGCAGCATGATGAATGTCTGGGTGGATGTGTTCAGGGCAGGTTCTATTCCAGAGAAGTTGATCCTTCGATGTGGGGTGAGTTCCTGGTTGTTGGTATTGAACTTTTCTGTGGTTAGCAGGGATGGGGGCTCACATCACAATAACCTTTCTTATGCAGAGGTGCTACAAGCTGAGGTAGGAACATTGTAGCCTGATCGTGGAACACCTGAGGAGGCGCCTGAGCCTAAAAAGTGCAAGGATCTTCAATGTAATGAGAACATGGAGGAAGTGATGGATGTGGCACTGGTAGAGGATGATTTGGCAGAGAAATTGGAGGCTGGGATGGATGTAGCTGTGATAGAAGGCGGTATGGTAGAGGAAGAGAAGGAAGGGATGGATGTGGCATTGGTCAATGATGATATGGCAGATAATATGAAGGTAGGGGAATCAAGAGCCAATACTCCTGATAATTGTGCGCTACAAGAGATCTCTGTAAACACCTTGAGTTTGCAAAACAGCCTTCCTGCAGCTGAGGGCTTGAAGTTTGGCTCAGGGGCTGTCTCCAAGACTTGTATGGGGAGACCCCCCTGTAAACTCAGACAGAGAAAATAAAACTTTGCACAAAAAATTGATGAGTGTGCCATTGCAACTGTGATGAAGGTCAGCAGAATCTCTGCTGTAAAGAAGGGGGATACCCAAGATGCTAAATGAGGATTCTTTTGTGGAATGTGCATGGGTTGCGCGATAGAAGTCGGAGGGCTTCTCTTCTGAGGTACATGAGAGAATGGGAAATTGATTGTGCCATTATCCAAGAAACACATATAGAAAATGAAGATGATAGGGCTTGGGTTGATATGAAAGCTGGGGATGCAAATGATTGTGTGATGCTTAATTCAACTGGCAGGTCTGGGGGTGTAGCTATATGGTGGAAGAAAAATGTGCTACAGCTGGCTGAGGTCTCTATGGCTAGACACTTGCTGACCTGCAAGTTTGAACAAACCCAGGGGGGGTGTGAACTCTATATTATAGGTGTCTATGGCCCTTGTGACCCCTGCAGAAGGCATGAATTGTGGGAGGACTGGAATGTGGCTGCTTGGGTTGTAGGAGGTGACTTCAACTGTGTGCTGATGAGGAGTGACAGACCTAATGGTGTGGTTGACAATGCGACCACTGGATTCCAATTGTTGGTTCAAACCTTAGGCTTGAGTGAGTACCCATCTTCTGGCACTGAATTTACATGGAGGAATGGTAGTGGCCTAATGTCCAAAATTAACAGATTCTTTAACAATGCTGGGTTGTTGGATTTGTTCCAATTATCTTCTGTGTGTGGTTTGGAACACCCCTTTTCTGATCACACTCCCTTGGTTTGGGATAGTGGAGAGCAAGTGCTTGTTGGCTCTTACTTCAAATTTAAAAAATCTTGGTTGAGAGAACCGAGGTTCAAAGAGATGCTTGAAGGATGATGGAGGGCCAAACATGTAGATGGCATTGCCACTATCAAGTTAGCTTCCAAGCTGACAGCTATGAGAAAAATGCTAAAGGAATATGGAGCTGCTGTATCTATTGTGAGACACCAGAGGCGCAAAGAGGCCTTAATGGAAATCCAAAACCTTGACTCAAAAGAGGCCATTGGCCTACTGACAGAGTAGGAACTCAAGAACAGAAGATGGTGGCAGGGTGTGGTGGCTGAAGAAGATCTGAAGTTGGAGATTGACTGGAGGGAACGCTCTAGATAGCTATGGCTTAAAGAGGGGGATGCTAATACCAAATTTTTCCACTTGGTTGCCAGTTCTCATAGAAGATTCAACTTGATCTCCTCAATACTCAAGGATGGGCAGGGAATTTCATCACTATCAGATATAAGAGTCGAGGCCATCAAGTATTTTAGAGACTCTTCAAGGGCTGCAGGGAGGGGCCAATGGAGAATGGAAGCGAGTGACTTACCTAAACTATCTGGGGAACAAATGTCTAGCCTGATTGCAGCCATTACAGAGCATGAAACAGTGGCTGCCATCAAAGACCTAAACAACGAAGGCTCTCCTGGTCTTGATGGCATCCAAGTCCTCTTTTACAAAGAGATGTGGGGTGTTGTGGGCAAAGAGGTAATGGATGTGATTAAGGAGTTTGAGGAGGGTAACTTTGGCTTTGAAAAAATCAATAGGTCCTTCCTCTTCTTGTTGCCAAAGACACAAGGTGCAGAGACTTTTCAGGACTTCAGACCCATAGCCCTCTCAAATTCTATCTACCTGGTGATTAGCAAGGTTTTGGAAAATAGGCTACGACCAATCTTGTAGGAGGTGATCCACCCAGTTCAATCAGTGTTCCTCCCCAATAGGTTCTTACAAGAATCTTTCATCATGGCCTAGGAGATGGTGTGTGGGTGGCAAAAGAGGAAGTGTAGAGTTTTTATGTGGAAAGTTGACTTCCGTAAAGCTTATGACTCTATTTCTTGGAACTACCTATGGGAAGTTTTTAAAAGGAGAGAATTTCCTCCTCTTTGGATTAAATGGATGAAAAGGTGCATTACAACAGCTTCTTTCACCCCCTTGATTAATGGGATGCCTTATGGAGCCTGGATCCAACCTCAATGTGGGGTGAGGCAGGGTTGTCCTTTGGCACCCTTGATTTTTAACCTTGCTGTTGATAATTTAGCATGGTATGCTTGCAAACTTGCTGAGGCAGGAATTATCTGAGGATACTCCCTCTCTAAAAGGAGTGTAATAGCCCCTATACTTCAATATGTGGATGATACGATTTTTTTTGTGAAAGGATCCATAGATGAAGCCCGTGCACTTGGCCATATGGTTAACATATTTGGGGACATCTCAGGTCTCATTCTCAATAGAGAGAAGTCCAATCTGGTGTGCTTTGGATTAGTTGAGGCAGAGCAAGAAGATATCTCTACTTCTTTGGGGACCCATCTCATCTACCTCCCCATTAGATACCTGGGGTTGCCCCTGAGATGTTCAAGAATGAAGAAAAGAGACTGGAACTGCCTGTTTGACAAGATCTCAGTGAAGTTGGCTGGATGGAATAGCATATTTCTTTCCAAGGGTGGTAGACTCATTTTGCTTAACTCAGTTGTTACTTCCATCCCTATCTTCTATTTCTCTATTTTCAAGGCTCCAAAATCTATGTGGAAGCGCATGTATGTTTTGAGGAAGAGGTTCTTTTGGAGAGGACCCGAGCATGAAGGTAGATTTCTGTAGCCCCTGAAATGGGAACAACTTCGTCAACCAAAGGAATGTGGGGGTTTGGGAATCAAATCCTTGAAAGAATTCAATGAGGCTTTGCTACTCAAATGGGCCATCAAGTTTCTGCAAGGGGAGGTGAAACCTTGGACTGAACTGATTAAGGACAGATATGGTCCGTCCAACAGTGCGCTAAAGAGATTGCACCCTACCAAACCTTCACCCTTTTGGAATTCTGTGGTTAGAGCTCTGAAAGACAACTGGCACCTGCTGCAGCTGACTTTAGGAGATGGCAGAACCTTCAACTTCTGGAGTGAAGGCTGGTCCCTGCTGGGTACTCGGAAGGAGGCTTACCCAAGGGCCTTTGTTGCAGCCAAAGACAAAGATGGCACTGTCAGCTATTACTGGCATGATAGCAGGAATTGCTGGCAATTGAGTGAAGATGAATCCACCAGAATGGGCACCTGACTACGGGAAGAAAGAAGGAACCTGATTTCTAACTTGGAAAGTTTTAAACCCAGGCCTAGAGTGGATGATAATTATGTATGGGATGGAATATATACAGTGCAATGTGGATATAGAAAGGTTATGGAGGGAGACAGAGGTGGGAGCTATGATTACATTGACAAAAAAATATGGCTCTTGAAGATTCCCCTCAAAGTGCAAATTTTTCTTTGGCTGTGTAGGAGGGAGGGCTTGATAACAGGTGATCTATGACACAAAAGAATGGGAGCTGCTCTTCATGAATGTCACCTGTGTGGGATGCACACTGATAACCTTAGCCACATTTTCTTGTCTTGCCTGATTACTGATGCAGTTTGGAGGACCTGCCAGGAACCACTCCCTTCGTGGGACTCCATTTGGCATAATTTTGTTGTGATGAAGAGGCTGCATATGCGCATGGCTGCAACTCTCTGGTGTGTGTGGAGGGCAAGAAACGAGAGGCTTTTTCAGGAGAGACCGGTTTGCTGTGAGCAAATTGTAAAGGAGTGTTGGTCCCTCATACATACGTGAGGATCTGAATTGTAAATCTTCTTAACCTTTTATAATAAATTATCCTCCTGGATTGCTATCGTAAGATGATAGCTTTCCTTTTAGTTTCAAAAAAAAAAAGAGGGGTTGATACCAGTCAAATCATCGAGAGTCCATACAATGGCTCTGCAATGTTGCTGGAGAATAGTAATCAGATGAGATTCCTGGTCAGGTGTGAGTTTGGAGTTGATAATCACAGGAAATGTCTGATTGGAACCCAAAAAGATGTATTTTAGATGGTCGGGAAGAGGTTTGAGTTCCAAAATGGGGTTATTAGCAGCAGCGGGCGGTTCAGGGTGTGTGTCAGGAGCAAGGGAAGGAGTTATGGGTGTATCTAGATCAAGGTCAGACTCTGATTGTGGGTTTTAGACTTCTTGTGGTTGATTGGGAGTAATCAGGTTGTCCTTGATGTATGATTCGTCAACCATGGCCTTGATATCACATATTTGTTCTATAACACCGCAATTAATCCCTTGTTGGGCCTTAAAGATGTCAATTTTCAGTGTTTGGTTCCTAAATTTCAGTTCTATTTAGCTCTCCTCACAGTTTATATTGGCCCTAGCAGTGGCCAGAAAGGGTCTCCCTAGTATAATCGGTGTATCCCTTAGGTTTTCAGGTGCATCCATATCCAAGACTATAAAATCTACTGGGAAATAGAAATCCCGTGCCCTAATGATGACATCATCGAGTATTCCTTTAGGTGACTTTATGGATCGGTCAGCTAACTGCAACGTCACCTCTGTCGGTTTAAGCTCAGATTCCTCAAGGTGGTCAAGGAGGGATGTAGGTATTAGGTTTATGGAGGCACCTAAATCTAATAAGGCTCTATCGAATTGGGTATCACCAATAGTACATGAAATCAGGGGAGTGCCTAGGTCTTTAGCCTTAGGTGGGAGTTTGCTCAAAATTAAAGAGCTGGCTTGCTCTGACAGTACGATCGGACTCCCACCTTTGGTTCGCGGCTTACACTTGGGTGTACACGTCCTTCAGAAATCGTGCGTAAGTCAATACGTGGTGGATTGCATCCATCAAGGGGATGTTTATATGGACCTGTTCAAAGAGCTTGATCAGATCCTCCTCAGAAGCCACGGGTTTGGTTCTCTTTCCCTTGGTCAAGGCCTCGGGAAATGGAACCTTGGTTGGTTCCTCCAGAATAGGTCCAGGTTCTTGATCTGGGACAGGGGTGTCCTGGATAACTATCCTAAAGCTTGGGTTACTACCAGGCTTCGAGTGGCTTGGATAAGGTGGGTCTTGAGTTGCTTTACCACTACGGCTTGCGGAATTTAGTCCTGCCTGGTTTTGGTTTGGGGTTGGTAAAATAGGTGGCTGCTGTTGAAATCCTGCATAAGATGTTGAAGCTTCCATCCCGTCGGGTGATGGAACAGAGGGGGCCTGATAAATCATGTGGGCATGGCCTGGATTTGGGTTCATAATGCGCCTCTGGGTTAGCACGTTTTTTGGATTCGACAGAAGTTGCGAAGGGAGTGTGCCAGGTTGACGGGAATTCGCCATCTGGGTGAGTTGATTGCAAACCTCTATGATCTCGTCCTTGTGCTATTTTTTTATTGCCGCATTCGTCTTTTGAATGTTAGCCAGAGTCTGAAGGATGAGAGTCATTTGATCTGCTTGGTTTGGCCCAGATTGATAGGTGAGGTTGGGCCGAGGCTGAGGCGGCTGATATGGACGAGGAGCTTATGGATGGTGTTGATAAGGTGGTCTTTGATTCTGAGTATTCCTCGCCCACAGGAAGTTGGGATGATTCCGCCATCTAGGGTTATAGGTGTTAGAGAATGGGTCATTCTGGATGGCGTTGAGGTCCTCGCAGGTCTGAGGAACCTCAGGCAAATCAGAGTACGAGGGTTTAGAGTTCCCCCAACTAGAGTAGATTGGATCGGAGTTTCCTCCGATCCTGGAGTCAGACAGGAGTGGATATGGGTCCATCCCGTGAGAACATCGGTAACAGATGTTCTGCACAGTTTCCCTCCTAAGAGGTGGCTGTGCAAATGGGTTTTGTGTAGAGGTGGCTCGCTGCAGATGTCGAGTCAGCTCATCCACCTTCTTCTCTATGATAGAGACCTTATCCAACCGACTGGCCATCAGTTCCAAGTCGACGGATGCGGACAGGCCCTGTGTCTCATGTGCTCCCCTAGGATTCGTCGATGCGCGGGCATTCTTTTGGTTGAATAAGCCCATGAAGTCATTATTGATGGAGTTCTTGTGCATATTCTCGAGAATCTCCCATATAGTGCTTTGTGTTGACCCATGATATTTCCTCCGCAAGTTGCATTGACGAATAGTCGAATGTCTTCACAGAGTCCCTGGTAAAAAGACTAGACTTGTTACCATTTAGGAACTCCATGATGGGGGCACTTCTGCATGAGATCCAAGAATCGGTCCCATGCCTCATGAAGAGGTTCTCCAGATTGCTGAGTGAAGTGAGTGATCTGGTGGCGCAAGGCATTTGTCCGACCAACGGGGAAGAACTTTTTCAAAATTTCAGACTGGAGTTCAACCCACGTGTTGATTGGATGCGTTTGAGTCTGATACCAATGAGCTGCCTTGTCAATGAGGGAGAAGGAAAATATCTTCATAAGTAGAATATCCCGATTTTGTACATCTGACCCGAAGGTCTGGGATAGATGCTTGAGTTGTTTGATGTGCTAGAAGGGATCCTCGGAGTTAAGCCCATGGACCTTTGGGATAGCATGAATCATGTTGGGCTTGAGTTCAGAATCAGGACCTCCAGCAGGGATTTGGACTCGAGGCTCGATCGCCACCGCAGTGGGATTATAGTGATCTCGCTTCATAGGATGCTACGGCGGGTTTACAAAGTTATGGAATAGATCATTTAGGCACTGGAGTTGGTGTTCAAGATTGTTCTCTTCTTCAATTGGAACTTGGTTCTGATGAATCAGAGGAGACGTCTATGTGGTGGGGTTGCTGCACAAACACGGATGTCGAGGCTTGGCCTCGGCGGGAGTGGATTTCTAAAGGAGGTCTTAAGGATGGTCTCAAGGACCTCCTACCAAACATGCACTTATAGATTAGACGTGATTAGAATGTGCTGGACCCAATCGAGACACCTAAAAAATTTGGATGACTATAGAGGTTTGGGGCAAATGATACCTCTTAGTCAGAAAAGCCATCTACCTGAGAAATACCTGGGCAGCCAGAGAGGGAGAGTCCCGTAAAGACACCTACACGGTAGAGTGTCCCCACGAGTTACAAGGTTTCCCCCACCCGACCTCTCTTGTCATTGAGATTTCAGGTAGGCCAGAATGGGGACCTTGACATCTTAAGTCTACCACTTTTAATTAAGATCAAAGGTGCTTAGGGTTCCACTTGAACTTTAGATATTTTGAGTGCAAAAGTGACCTAATTTCAAGGTTGGTTGACCAAAGGGGTCAACTTCACCTATTTGTCCTTTGAGAGCTTTTAGGTCCTTTCTTTTAAGGTTCAAGTGAACTTAAGTGCTTGATTTTTAGTGTTTCTCTTGGATAAGTCTTTTCAATCAAGGCTTAGGCACACCTCTTTTTGGAAAATTGATTCTTGTTTTAGAAAAGATGTGTCTCTAAAACCCAAGATTGGAATCCTTAAGTAGGCTCTAATTGGTCTAATTTTGTTGCCAAAAAGATGGTATCTAGGGCTCAATCAAGAAGGTGCTAGCCCTAGTTACCTTAAATGGATGCACAATTCAAAATGTGTTGAAATCAAAATCAGGCAACTTTGGTGGATTAGCTAGATATGGAAAGCAGGTAGCACTAAATTGATTTTTTCTTTGTTTTTCCTTTTCAGAATTGAGGGGATTAAGAGAAAGGGCTAATGAGAAATTACCTGCCCTTGGTGTGGTTGTTGTGCGGCTGTCTTCTTTTTAATCTTCCTCCCGTCTGAAATAATCACAACAAAAGAAATAGATCAAGTCAGTATGGAGTCAGAAGTTGTGTTCAAGATTTCTAAATTGCTCGTTGCTCCCCGGGTCGCCCGCATGATAGGTGGGAATACTCACCACTATCCTACAACGATCCCTAGCAACGGCGCCAAAATATTTGTCGAAAGCAAAATCGGGTTTAAAATAAATGCGTCGTAGTATAGCCAAAATCGCTTTGAAAATAAATGAATTTTATTACTCGAAAAATATAAATCCGAGATCGAACACAGGGAGTAAATTGGGATTCAGAACCAAGAACACAACTTTCAAATTTGATAAAATATGCAATGAAGAATTAAAGTTATAAAGCAAGAAAGATGATCTCAATGTATATAGAAGCTCAAAATGTAATATGGACATTTGATGTAAAAATCAAACGTCTTAAGTGCTCAATGCTACAGTGCTTCTTTAATTTTTCTTCTTGTTCTCTGTTTTCAGCTGCTTCTTTCTTCTTCTATCTTCTTCTTTCTCTGGCTCTTCTTCTCTGATTTCTTCTCTCTTCTCTTGCCTTTGCTTCTTCTTTCTCTTCTTTCTTCTTTCTCTGGCTCTTCTTCTTCTTCTCTGATTTCTTCTCTCTTCTCTGGCCTTTGCTTCTTCTTTCTCTTCTTTCTTCTTTCTTCTTCTGCTTCTGACTTCAGCCTTGCTCTTTCTCTTTAGCCGAGCCTTCTCTTCCTTAGCTGCTCAGACTTCTACCCTTTTCCTTCTTCTTTTTCCCTGAGATAAAAACCTTCCCCATACCCTCCCTGTGAATTCTCTCTTCTTTCTTCTCTCTTAGGCTCGCTCTCCCAGAGCCTTCTCGGGTTAACTGGTCGGGTCAGTGCGCTCGGGACCAGGCCCACTGGTGTGGGTGGTGGGCGAGGAGTGCACGGGTAATCGGGTCGGTAACCAGGTCCGCGGAGGTGTAGGTCGCGGACAAGGCGAGTGGGATGAGTGGGACCTCACCCTGTGTCAGGAGGTGATAAGCCCCTGGCACTTTTTCCACTTATATCACACTGCCCGCTCGAAAACTTCTAAGGTGGGACTAAATGTCCCACCTTCTTGCGCACGCCTGCAGTAGGTGTTCATGAATCGCAGAGGCTGCAGGGGGGCATGAACTCCAATAGCTGGCTGGAAACGTTTGCGAAGGAAGCCCGCGTGTCTGGGAACCTGGAGCTTGATGCTTGGGGCCTGGAATGAAGCTTGCAAGCTTCTTCGAGCTTGCTTCAATGGCGTCAAAGCACCTGTACCTGTCTACAAGAAAATGGACTCATGGCCTCGTCAAATTACACAGGGAGCTTCGCTGCGACACGATGCAGGTGTCTCGGTGGTCGGTGTGGCGCGGGGGGACCTGGGCGTGCGTGCCTAGGTCACCCTGTGGTTGTGAATATGAGTGTGTTCGGGGGATGTGTTGGGAGTGTGTGGTGGTGAATGCGAAGAGGGATGATGACCAGTGAGACGTGGCAGAGCTTTTGAGGTGGCTGGCGAGGTGGATGGGTGCGTGGAATGGCTGGAGCACCTCACCGGTGGTCTGCCGAAGGTGGAGAAGATGGCGGTGGTGTGTGAGCGTCGGGGCGTGTTAACAGAAATAAGTGAGCGAAAAATAAAGAGTGGAGGGAAAGGACTTATCTAAGATGGAGTATACGAAGGGGGAGCGGAGGAGGTGGATGGCTTGTATGTGCCATCACCGGAGATGAAGGCCCAGTGAGAGGGGGACGGTGACGACGAGAGGGAGGCAAGCACATGCGCAGGTGTGGCGCGACACGAACGAAGGAGGTAGAGGCAACTTTGCCATTGGTATTGTGGTAGAGCGATGAGAGGAGGTAGGAGTTGCTGAAGCTTGCTGGGATTTTGGTTGGAGGGGAAGAGAGGAAAATTGGGGGTTTTCTCAGGCCAAATCAAGCTTGAGAGGAGCAGAAGGATTTGGGGGCCTTTTTATAGCTCCTGGTAGAGGGCCTTGTGCTTGGAAGGCAAGCTTCCAAGCACGAAAATCGTGCCAGACTTGGAAGGTCGGAAAAGACCCAAATCTCTCATGTGTTCGCATGAAAGATTGGGTGGAAATTGGAGCTCCAAATTGGGTTCACATGAACGGGAATTCCTCAGAGAATCTCCCTTTCAAATTTGAGAGGGATTCTCTGAGGAATCAGGGAGATGTTTCCCTTGAATCCTCGCCGGAATAGGATTCCTTTGCTATAATGGTGGAGGGACCTAATTGCAAAGAATGACGTATAAGTTGGGGGGATATTTGTAAGAGTTTTCAAAAGTTAGGGGTATAAATGTAATTGGGCTGGTTGATTTGCAAAGTAAGTCAAGGTGAATTCCCTTTCGATCCAAATTTTGGTATAAACTTAATTTTGACCTAAGGAATCTAATGGTGAAGTTGGATTTTAGGTTTGACCACGTATGACTGGGAAATTTACACAAAAACTCAATTTAGGGCAAACATTTGACTGAGACCCTTATTCAGGTCAAAATAGGTTCTAAAGGCCAAATTGAAGGTTCTAAACCCTAGAGGATATTTTTTCGTGAATTTTAGAGGGTTTAGGTGAATTTTATCCTTACCAGAACCTTGTTAAATTAAGTAGGTTTGTTTTAGGGTTACCAGAAGTCATTTAATTCCTAGATTTCACATGAGCCCTTTTCTGTTTGAACCAACCCACTTTTTATCTTATTAAGATCATTTGACCTATGTTTAGCCTTTGAGAAATCCTATTGTTACACTTTTATCTCTTGTTTCTTATTTTTCTTTCGGAAGGGTTTTTTCTTGAGTTATGACCTCCAGTTGGCTATGTGGGAGCTTTTGTTCTCTTTTCTAGGTCAAAATGAGCTAGTTTGGGCTCATGATGGTGTTCCCATTAGGGAGGGGAAGTCAATGGTGGAGGGGGAAGTGAGGAAGTTGGGATCTTTCCTCTTGAACTTACCTATTACATCGGATTGTTAATGGATTAACTAATGACCTCTTGTAAACAAGGTCATGATTTTCCTAAAAGATAGATGTGGTCACAATCAATAGTATTTTGAGTTTGAAAAAAATCATGATGAAGGAAAAACTTTATTTTTGTAATAGTTTTATAGTGCATGTATTAATAAATTTTTAGAATGGGTGAAACACTAGAGAATAATATGAGTAAGTTATCACCAACAATGTAGATTATGAATAGAATCATTAATTAGGCCATATATACTATTTGTGGTAATCGGGAATTAAAAGAGGTTATTAAATATTTGCTTGTATTGATCAAGAACCGTTTTCATTGACATATATTAGCGAGGACTGGGATGCATCAGTTCATCGTTCTTCCATATTGTTAGTTTGCACTAATGCAAATCCAATTGCATCGGTACATTTATTATGCACATGAATTAGTAGTAGTTAATGCTTGCTAATACTATGCATTTTGAATGTCTTGAACCTCAAATCGATCTCGAGCTTGAGAAGGGCATTAAAGGATAATGAAAAAACCATCATGCCCTGTGCTAGATATTTATTAACATAGTAATGTCATACTTCAAGCATGTGTCCTAGTGAAGTATAACTTGTAATATATGTTTGCTTCATATAGACTTTCAATGCTTGTAACAAACAAGAGAGATTGATGGCATGCTATGGTAAATAAGTTAGGTGAATATTCATCCACACATGTGAGGGGTATAATCCACCATGATGGATAACCATAGAAGCACACATGAATATGTTATAGCACCTCTCATGTAGAGGCAAATCAGAAGATTGAAGGGATTGATCTGATCGACTTGTGGCATTGCGGAAGCATGAAAAACGATGTTTAAAATATTCACAGCCACAACAAAAAAATAACTCTACACTAATGGTGTACCTACACCGACATAAAATATATGTCGCTAATATTACATGCTGCTCCTACGAACAATTGGGAGCAAATATGTCTTTACGTTCTCCATGTTGCTAAACCCTATTCCTATCTGATTTCTTTCCTCCCCAACTTCCCACCCAACACCCAACGCCCCTCGCCCCTCCAACACCTCCATAGCTCGACACCCCTCCAGCACCTTCACCACTCGAGTTGACGTCCCTCCAACACCTCCACCGCCCTCCAACACTCTCGCTGAGACACTGATCGACGCCACTCCTCCCTGATCTCTCATCGCCCGAGTCAATGCCACTCCTCCTGCCCTCTTAACCTGTCGCCCGAGTTGACGCCACTTCAACCCCTCGACACCAATTGATGCCCTAACACCTCTGCCGAGTTGACGCTACTCTCCCCTTGGAGTTGCCGCCCCTAATCGAGCTCCACATTCTTGTCGACTCAGGTTAGTTAATGTTCCTTTCTCTCGCTGATGATCATCAAAGGTGGAGAGATCTCTTTTAGGGTTTTAGATTGATCTCTCACTCAGATGTGATCTCTTACTCAGATTTTCCCCTTTAAGGTTTCTAAAATTCATAGTCAAATCGCTCCATTATTTTCCATTGATCAGATTCAACTTGATTAGATCTCTCCCACTCGACTTGATCTCTTTTACTTGACTTCTCTCTATCAATGTCTTTCATGGTTCCTTCAATTAGATCTACGGTTGATTAGATCTCTCCAACTTGATCTCTCTCATGCAACCTCTCTCTCTATTGATGTTTGTTTTTTGCTTGATTAGAATTAGTCCAATTGATGATGCTTGATAGGTTTACTTTAGTGGATATTAATCGTGCCTAAGAATAATCAATTCTAAAATTAAATTGGACTTTAAGAATGTAGTACATTGGAGAAATTAATTGAGTCGTGATTTATTCTTGCATAATTATTTGATGCAGTGCATGTTGCATATGGTTAATTATTTATTTATGTGTGTACTTATATTTCCTGCAGGAAATAATTGGAACGACTTCTTGTAATCTCGAGAGAAGTTTTTATAGGAAAAATCATTGAGGGATCTTTTTATTCCTTTTATGAAACTCTCATTTATTTTTAGACTTGTGAGAAAATTATTTCAAAGTGAAAACCAACTTGTCAAATGGCATTGTTGTCAGGGAGGCAACAAATGCAATAGGTTCACCTGATTTTATTTCTGATCTATTTTGAGGTGCACATTGATCTGACTATTGGCTATTTTTTCTGTGCGAGGAATCTGATAAGACGACAGGCATAGTGACGACGTTGACCTTGAGCGACGCCCACACACGTAGAGAAGACTCGATAAGGAGACTTGCATTCCGCTTTCACAGGGGATTTTCTTTTGTCACGAATTTTATTTCATTTCAGTCTTTTTGCCCTTGTAGCATCAGGGCTAATTTTTAGGGGTCTGTCCCCACGTTCTTTAGCGACTAGGGATATTTCCCTATGGTTTCGCCATCCAGGGTTGTAGGTGTTGGAGAATGGATCGTTTTGGATGGCATTGAGGTCCTCGCAGGTCTGAGGAACCTCTAGAGAATCAGGGAAAGGGGGAATGGAATTCCCCGGGCTGGTGTAGATAGGATCGGATGATCCTCCGATCCGAGAATCAGATGGGGATGGATATGGATCCATCCTAGGGGAAGATTGGTGGAGAATGTTTTGCACAGTTTCCTGTGTGAAAGGAGGTTGTGCAAAGGAGTTACGCGCAGAGGTGGCTTGCTGCAAGTGCTGAGTCAGCTCATCCACCTTCTTCTCAATGATTGAAGCCTTGTCCAATCGACTGGCCATTAATTCCAGATCGACTGATGCGGACAGGCCCTACGTCTCATGTGCTCCCCTAAGATTCGTCGCTGCGCGGGTATTCGTCCTGTCGAATAATCCCATGGAGTCATTGTTGATGGAGTTCTCGCACATGTTTTCGAGAATCTCCCACACGGTGTCTTCATGTTGACCCATGATATTTCCTCCGCAAGTTGCATTGACGAAAAGGCGGATGTCCTCACGGAGTCCCTGGTAAAAAGATTGGACCTGTTCCCATTTAGGAACTCCGTGATGGGGGAACTTTCTCATGAGATCCTGAAAACGATCCCATGCCTCATGGAGAGGTTCTCCTGATTGTTGAGTGAAGTGTGTAATCTGATGGCGCAAGGCGTTGGTCCGATCAACGGGAAAAAACTTTTTCAAAAACTCGGATTGAAGTTCTTCCCAAGTGTTGATCAGCCGGGTCTGAGTTTGATACCAATGGGCGGCCTTGTCCATAAGAGAAAAGGAGAACATCTTCATGAGAAGAATATCCCGATTTTGCGCATCTGACCCAAAAGTTTGGGCCAGGTGCTTTAGCTGTTTGATGTGCTGGAAGGGATCTTCAGAATTAAGCCCATGGAATTTAGGTATAGCATGAATCATATTGGGCTTCAATTCAGAATCAGGTCCTCCAATCGGGATTCTGACTCGAGGCTCAATGGCCACCGCAGCAGGATTGTAGTGGTCCCGCATCATAGGACGCTGTGGTGGGTGCACGAAGTTTTGGAAGAGGTCATTGAGTCGCTGGAGCTGGTGCTCCAGATTGTTTTCTTCCTCAACTGGCTGAGCCATGATGGGGGAAGAAGAAGAACTTGGTTCTGAATCAGAAGAGAGAATAATGTGAGGCGGTTGCTGCACAAACACGGGCGTCGAGGCTTGGCCTTGACGAGAGTGAATTTCTAAAGGAGGTCTTAAGGGTGGTCTTAAGGACCTCCTACCGTACATGCACTGTTGGGAGAGACGAGTTTAGAAGGTGCTGGACCCAATCAAGTCACCCAAAAATGTGTTGGGTGACTATAGAGGTGCGGGGCAGATGGACTCCTTGATCAGAAAGATCGTCCACCTGAGAATTACCTGGGCAGCCAGAGAGGGAGAGTCCCGCAAAGACCCCTACACGGTAGAGCATCCCCACGGGTTACAGGGTTTCCCCCACCCGACCTCTCTTGTCACTGCGGTTCCAGGTAGACCAGAATGGGGATCTTGACCTCTTAAGTCTACCAATTTTAGTTCAAGAGCAAGGTGCTTAGGGTTACACTTGAACTTTAGTCTTTTAAGTGCAAAGAGTGACCTAATTTGAAGGTTAGTTGACCCAAATGGTCAACTTTACCTGCTAGTTTTGCTTATTAGGTCTTTGTCTTTTTAGGGTTCAAGTGTTTAAAGAGCCAAACTTATTTTAGGGTTTCTTTGGATAGGTATTTTCAATCAATGGTTTAGGCACACTTCTTTTGGATTTTCTCCATTCTTGATTTAAGTAGTGTGTCTCTAAAACCCTAATGTTGGATCCTAGGTTGGCTCTACTTGGTCCAGTTAGCTCTTTGTTGGGTAATTAGGGCTCAAGCAAGAATGTGTTAGCCCTTAAATACCCTTAATAGTGTGCAGGAATAATGGGTTGAAAACATGCAACTTTTTATGGTTACTACGTATGGAAGACAGGTTAGCCCTATATTGCTTGTTCTTTTCTTTTCTTCCTCTTTTAGAGTTTAGGGGTTAATAGCGAGAGGAAAAAAATTACCTGTCCTCAGAGTGGTTGTCGTGCGGTTGCTTGTCTTCTTGATTTCCTGTAGCTGCACAAAAGAGAGGAGATTATCAGAAACTAAAAAGAAACAGGAATGTTTACCTCTAGAATAGCCGTTGCTCCCCGGCAACGGCGCCAATGGAGAATGGTGGCTTTGGGATAACTAGGTTTTATTATAGCGTTGTAGTATAGCCAGTTATTGCCATCATTTCAAATATATAATTTTTTTTACTCGGAAAATAAAAGAGTTCCCGAGGTCGAACTCAGGGAGCAAGTTGTATTCTAGGGGTACAAATTCTTATTACAAAAATAAAGAGCGAGAGAGAGGGAGAGAGATGAAAATTTGGCTTCTTCTTCTCTTCTTTCTTCCTCTTTGTTTTCTCTTCTCTTTGGCTTTTGGTTTCTTCTTTGTTTATCTCCTTGTGGTCTTCTTCTTCTGCCTTCTGTTCTTCAGATCTTCTTCTCGTGCTCTTCTGCTTTTGCTGTTAGGACGTCGTCTCTCCTTCTTTCTTCTTTTTCTTTCTGTCTTCTTTATCTGCAGCAGTGGTGATGTTCTTCTTCTTTCTTTTCTGCCTTCAGAGCGTCGTCTGATTTTCCACTCAGACGACTTAAGCCGCCGCTGCTACAGTGCCGCTCGGTGCTCTCCTTCCTTCAGTCTTCTTCTCTGCCTCGCTTGTCTTCTGCTTCTTTGCTTTCTCCTTCCTCTTTGCTTCGACCTGGCTGCTCTTCTTCCTTCAGTCTTCTTCTTCTTCTCTTCAGCCCTTCCGCAGTCCCTTCACCTGTGCCTGCACACTCAAAGTTCCAATCAGAGACGGCAAAACCTACTCTACCCTCCCCCCCCACGTTTCTCTCTCACAGAAGCCACTCTTAGGAAACCTCTCCCAGAGCTGCCGGGTAGTCGGGTACGGGTCGCGCCCGGGTCCAGGCCCACCGGCGTGCGTGGTGGGCGAGGAGTGCCAGACAAGTCGGGTCAGGTCGGGTCGGCCGGATCCGCGTGATGAGCTCGCGGATGGGCCCGGTGAGACGGTGTGAGAGGGACCTCACCCCGTGTGCTGAGGCGATAAGCCTCCAGCACGTTTTCAATTTGTATCGCTGCGTCGCTCCAGAGCCTTCCGAGGTGGGACTAAATGTCCCACCCCAATTTGGCGCCTGCGCGGAGGAACCAGTTGGTAATTGCGGCTTTACGCGAGGTCCTCGCCCCTGCTGCGAACCTGGGATTCTTCGCGAAGACACCCCATGCAACCTGGGAGCCTGATCTGGGCGTAGCGAGGCTGCAGCTGCAGGCGGAGGCAGCTCCTTCTGCACAGCAATGACGGCGGAGGACGGGTGACCTGTTCACAGCAAAACGGCCTCTCGGCCTAATCAGAAGGTGCTGGGAGCTTCGCCAGAGTGCGGCGAAGCTCGTGCGGGTGGTGGCGAGGCGTGGGGTGGCGTGCAAGGGCTGCCCTAGGTCGGACTGTGGGTTGGGAAGTGGGTGTGTTCGGTGGATTTACAGAGGTCGGGTGGCGGGAATTGGAAGGGCGGAAATGGATTAGGGTGAGGAGGCGGAGATTATGTGCAGGTCGGCGAGCCATGTGGGGTGCTGGAGTGATGGGAGCGGGTCGCCGGAGTGTGGCCGGAGGTGGAGAAGGTGAGGGCGATTGGTCGGAATCGAGGGCGACAGTAAGGGTTTAAAGTGAGGAAAAGGAAGAGGGGAGAAAGGTGAGAAGTTATACCTACTTAGCAGGACAAGGAGGGGCCGGAACAGGAGACAGTCGTATCGACTGTCGCCGGAGAAGAAGCTGCCCAGAGGAAGGAGCGACGGCGAGGAGAGGGCTGGAGAGGCGCGCGCTGGGTGCGGCGCGGGAAGAGCAGGGGAAGGCAGCCCTGCTGCTGGTAGTGCGGCAGAACGACGAGGAGGAGGGAAAAACCGCCGGAGCTGGAGGGCTTCCTGTCGGAGTGGGAAGAGAGTGAAAAGAGGGTGTTTCTCCGTCAGGACCGAGCTGCCAAGAATGGCGGAGCGATGGGGGTATTTATAGGGGCGGAATCAGAGAGGAGGGCGGAGGGAGACGACGTGTCTCCCTCGCCGGAGGACGCCAGAGGAAGGAGACCCATACCGTCCGTGCGTTCGCACGGCTGGTATGGTGGGTTGCAGCGACCAGGGGGGTGTTCCTGCGACGGCTGACGACGCAGGGCACCCCCATTTGACCCGGCAGGCCCTCCCCCTTACCCTGCGCGGCGCCATGCTCCGCGCAAGGTCGCCGGAGTGTGGTGCTGGCAGGTTTTGCAGGGAGGACCTGAATGTAAAGAACGAAGAAGAGTTAGGGGCCAAAATGTGAGGGTTCAAAAGTTGAGGGCCAAAAAGTAAATAGATGAGGACCAAAATGTAAAGTTGGTCAAGAAGGTTTCTTCTTAGGCTCAAGTTTTTATACGTGATGAATTAGGACCTAAGGATTCTGATGGTGAATTTTATTTCTAGATAAAATCTTGTTTGACCGGTCAATTTACGCAAAAACCCAAATTAAGTTGTTAATTGGGCATGGTTCTCAATGTAGGTCAAAATGGGTTCCGAAGGCCAAATTGAAGGTTATAAACCCTAGAGATTATTTTTCTATGAATTTTAGAGGGTTTATTCTATTTTTACTTTACCTCGAACCTCGTGAATTGAAATGGATTTGTTTTAAGGTTACAGATTATCATCTAGTTCCTTGGAATTGCTGTAGCCCTTATCAGATCATCCCACTTTCCTTCTTATTCGATTTGTTTGACCTATGTTTGGACCTTGAATTACCCTGTATGCAGATTATACTGGTAAAATTGCATTTTTACCCCTTATGACTTGTTTTCTCCTTAAACTCAGAATTCTCTGAGTTAAGCCTTTCCTTGAGTTATGTAGGAGCTTTTATCCTTTGTATTAGGTCAAAATGAGCTAGTTATGGCTCATGATGAGGTTCTCATCAGTTGCCTTGACCTTTTTTGACTAATCTATTGAGTGGGGGTTTCACTTACTCAATTGGCAAGAACTTGAATTGTGATTTGTAGATATTGTATGCTTGGTAGATGCTCTTTTGAGGGTAGTCTAGTGTTTGATCCTGAGCCTGAGAGAATTATTAGGAGAGCCCACCAGAGAGAAGAGAGAAGAGATGGTTGAGCAAGGATCGAATCAACAAAGGACCCTGAGAGACTACTTCATTCCGACCAATCAACTTGCTCAAGCACTAAGATGATTGGTAGGGGATAATCCATATGAGATCAAGAGCAGTTCTATATCCTTGTTTCCCTCCTTTTATGGTACTACTAGGAGGACCCTTACCGGCATTTAGAGGAATTCATTGAAGTCTGCTCCACAAAGAAACTTCATGACTTTACTGACGAAGCTTTGATGAGAACCCTCTTTCTCTTCTCCCTCAAGGACAAGGCAAAACCCTGGTTTCACACCTTCGATGCAAGGGTGAATGATTGGAACACCCTTAAGATAGAATTCTTGAAGAAATTCTTCCCAATGAGCAAAACCAACCACTTTAGGAGGGAGATCATGGGTTTTACTCAATTAGATGGGGAACAATTCCATGAGACTTGAGAGCACTTCAATGATCTGATTCGATTATGCCCCCATCATCAAGTGCCCAAATGGCAATTGGTAGAGAGGTTTTATACTTGACCATCTGATAGGCATAGGCAAACAGTGGATGCTGCTTTTGCCGGAACCTTTCTTACCAAAATGGAGGATGAGGCCTGGACATTATTTGAGTCACTGAGTGATAATTCTATCAACTTGACCTTAGCCTATTAGGATAGAAAACCTTCCATCCTCCAAAAGAAAGTGGAAGCTAGTGAAGCCGAGGCTACTCAGAATTTAGCTTTCCAAATCCAATTGTTGAACCAGAACTTTGAAAGACTCATGCAAACCCCAGCACATTCCTGCAATCAGCTTCCCAAGTCCAGGCTCTTTTTGAATGCTCCATTTGCTAAAGCACTCCACACCACTATTGAGTGCCATTCAGCTAATCAATTCCCTGAACTAGTTTAAGTAGATTTGAATGCTTCCTAAGGGTTTTGTCCACCTGCCAGGAACAACCCTTTTGGAAACACTTACAATCCTGGGTGGAGAAACCATCCCAATTTCTCATGGAAACAAGGTGATGCTTCCAACTTGGGGAATTCAAGAACCTAACCCACCCAACCCTTTCAGGTACAACAATTCCAGCCTCCTCCTCAGCCCAACAATTCTGAGATGGATGACCTTAAAGCTATAATGAAGGTCATGCAAGAAAGCCAGGGTATGATCATTAAATCTCAGAATAAAGTAATCCAAAAAATGCAATCTCAAATTGGCCATCTTGTCGAGGCTATTAGACAACGTGATCCTGGGAAGTTGCTCAGCTCATCTGTGGAGAATCCTAGGGGTAAAGGGCCCTTCATAAGGGAGCACGCTAAGGTTGTGACCGTTCTGAGGAGTGACAAAGCACTCTCCAAACCTGAACTCACTCCTATGGTCACCCCTCCTACCAACTTGATGGTTACTTACACATCCACCGAGGAAGAGCCACTCAACCCCTCCTTGCTTGAAATCTCCCATCCAGAGGAGGTTGTTCCTATTCCACCTTTGTCCCGCCATGACAACCCCTCCACCTAGAGGCCGAGAGTGTCCTTCCTTGAGTGCTTATTCGCCCCTTAGGCACCTTTTGCTCTCTCATCTAGAGCCAAAGATAGGATGGAAGAAATAATGGGGACATTCAAGCAAGTTCACATTAACTTGCCTCTATTGGATGCTATCAAGCAAATCCTGTACTATGCTAAATTTATGAAGGACCTGTGCAAGCAGAAGAGAAAATCAAGGAAACAGGTCTTGGCTAAGGTCATCCTACTTGACCTAGTCAGGTCGATCCTATAACAAGATATACCCCCCAAAATGAAGGACCCAGGAGCCCCGTATATTTCTATGATCATTGGAGACCAACGCATCGATGAGGCTCTCCTCAATCTAGGCGCGGGGTTAATATATTGTTGAGCTCGGTTTATGAGCTATTAGGAGGAGGTGAATTGAAGCCTAGTCTTGTTATCCTCAAAGTAGCTGATAGATTGCTGAAGGCACTTTGCAGGCTTTTAGAAGATGTCTTAGTGAGAATGGAGGACTTCCTTCTCGTCAACTTTTTGGTATTGGATATTGAGCCATCCAACATGCTCACCAGACCTTCGATTATCTTAGGGCACCCTGATGCGAATTTTACACAATTTTGTAAATGCGGGTTTTTGTCATTGAGATGCGTAAAATCGATCAACTCTTAAATTTATAATTCCTAGATAGTGAAGTCTCTAGGGTCATCCAAGGAAGCCAAATTGTTAGTCACAAAGATGGTTCTCTCTCTCGCCTCTCAAATCAACACTTATATTTTTGTATTTTTTCATTTTGTTGTTTTTAGGGTTTTTGAAATAATCGGGTACTTGAAAGTGGAGATAACTATGCTAAAGACTATACCTATCACTAAACCTAAGTGACAAGAATGAAACTCTCTCTTCTATGCTTACTCTGAGCAAGTGCACTTAGGGAAATTAGAAGAAGGTGTGGTGTGCACTACAATTACAAGAACATATAGAATGCACTAATTAGAACACGAAAATTGGAAGGCAAAATAAAACATATATTACTAGCAACTAGAAGAAATGTAGAGGAATGCTTGTTACATGAAAACAAACAAAAACACTAGCTAATACAAGAAATTAGAAAGATAAAGAAGGGATCCTTTGGTTGAAGTCTTGGATAGCCTTGCTCTAAGTGTGGTTGCTCCCACACTTAAAAAGGTTTCTCCTCAACTTCTTCCTCATGTAGTCCTCCTCCAAGCTATCCTCCAAGGTGGGCATCAACCACCTTGTTCCTCCTCTTGCCTGGCCATTCCTTCAAGTGTGAAGACCTCCTCCTTGGCATGGCACAAGGGAGAGGAAGATAGAGAAAGAAGGCACCAAGGGGGTGGGTAGGTTTCCCCCTTGATCTTCTTCTCTTCTTCCTTGTTGTGCGATGTAGGTGGCTATGGGTGGAAATTAAACTAAGGGAGAAGATGGGAATTACGTGGTGGTAGGGTAGGGTATTTATAGGATGGGAAGGGGGGTGGTTATGGTATGTTTTGGAGGGAAATGAAGGAGTGCTTCGATATTTTTGGAGGAAAAAATGGGAGGGAAATAAAGAAGTGCCTTGGTTTTCCCTCCAAAAATACCTTCTAGAAGGTGTTGATTTTGGAGGGAAAAAATGGAAGGTAGCGATGAGTTGAAGGGGTAGGTGTAGGGTTGGATTTCAAAGGTTTTGGAGGGAAAAAGTTGGCACCATTTCTAGGTGATTTTGGAGGAAATTTGGTGGTGTCTTTTGGTGGTAGAGAGGGGTGAAGGGATGTGTAGGGTTGGTGCCAAGATTGAGGTGGAGTGGTGGTAGCTTAGGTGGACTTAGGCAAGGATAGTTGGTGGAGCTAGTTAGGTGGGTTTTAGGGTTAGGTTTTGGTGGCCAAGGAGATGACTAGCTAAGCTAAGCTATCTTAGCTAGTAGGGAGTAGGGTAGAGAGGTAGAGGGAGCTAGTAGGGAGTAGGATAGAGAGGTAGAGGGAGCTAGGGTTTTGAAGGTGATGAGCTGGAGGTATCTAGAAGGAATTGTAATGGAGTTGATGTCTCCTAAAGGGAGCTAAAGTAGAGCTCAGTAGCTAGCTTAACTAGCTAGTTCTTTGCTAGCAGCTAAGCCAAGCTAATCCGAACTGAGGTGAGCTAGGTTTAGTCTTCTCAGAGAGTACCTAGCTAGCTAGAGTAGCTAGCTTAGGTCAAGTAGCTCAGCTCAACCAAGTTGAGCTGAGTTAGGTCTCCGAGAGTTGGACTTAAGCTGGCCTAAGCTGGTTGATGACTTCTTCAGCTGATTATGTCTAGCTAGTTGATGTCAGTAGCTAGTCCTGGTTAGGTTGAGATTCCAGTGAACTATTCTGAGCTGGAGGAGCTGGGATGGAGTTGGAATGGAGCGGGGAATAACTGACTTGAGCTAGGTTGAGCTATCATCTAGCTGAAGTGAGCTGAATGGAGCTAAGGTGAACTAGCTTGAGCTACCATTCAGATGAGATGAGTTGAATGGAGCTAGGGATAAGTTGATCCAGCTAGAATGATCTAGGATCCAGATGGGATGAGCTAGATTTAGTTGGGATCCAGTTGATAGGAGCTTCTCCTTCATCTTTTGCCTTCCTGAGTGCTAAGGTATGTGGGATTTGACATTCTGCCTAATCTTGACACTCAGATAAACACATCAAAAATACAACTAAAATGCAATGCATGCCTAACCTAGGTAAATGCCTAAATGAAACCTGAAAACTCATTTGCGGAGTTAAAAACCTAAGAGCTAGATCTGTTTAAGGGTATAAGAATGATGATAAACTGGTGTTTATCATGCCCCTTTTTGGCTACGACCAATGCGTCCATCAATTGCAAATCAGGCATGCTTAAGATGGGCCTCGGGAATTGAAAAATCCAGCTGAATGTGTTTGATGCCTATAAACAACTCGGATCAGAAGATTGTTCTAAAATCGAGGTGATCGATGAAATTGTAGAGGAGATGACACCAGCTATTTTGTGTGATGATCCCCTCTCAATGGTCATTTCTAAGGACCATACCCCGAATCTTGAAGAAGGAGAGGGAGACATGCCAGAATTAGAAGAGTTGTTAGGTGTCAAAGTTGAGTCCCTCTCCCTGCCATGGACAATCAAAGTAGATCCGCTACTGGAGGCGAGGACATTGAACATAATTCCCTCGATTCAGAAAGCTCCCAACTTGGAGCTTAAACCACTTCTAGAGACCCTTAAATATGTTTTCCTTGGGCCTGATATGTTCCTTGTCATCATCTCGACTGCTCTATTTGAGATGTAAGAGGGGGCATTGATTGAATGCCTAAGATGGCATAAGGAAGCCGTTGCTTGGACTATAGCTAACATCAAAGGGGTTCACTCAACTCTCTGTATGCATCATATTTACATAGATGACTCTGTGAAACCCTTCCGAGATATGCAGAGACAGTTAAACCCCAACATGCAGGAAGTGGTGAAGAAGGAAATCTTAAAATGGTTGGATGCAGGGATAATCTATCCCATTTATGATAGTAAATGGGTCAGTCCTATTCACGTGGTGCCCAAAAAGGCGAGATTCACAGTGGAGACCAAGGAAAAAGGGGAGCAAGTCATCACGACAATAGGATGGAGGGTATGCATAGACTACCACCACCTTAACACTTCTACCTAGAAAGACCACTTCCCTCTGCCATTTATTGATCAGATATTGGAGAGATTGGCCAGGAATAAATACTTCTGTTTTCTTGATTGATATTTTGGGTACAATTAGATTTTCGTCTTTCTTGATGACTAGGAGCGCACTACTTTCACGAGTCCTTATGGCACATTTGCCTTCCGCCGATGTCATTTGGACTATGTAATGCTCTGAGAACATTTCAGCGGTGTATGATGTCTATCTTTTTAGACATGATTGACAAGTTCGTAGAGGTTTTCATGGATGACTTTTTCATATACGGCTCATCATTTGACCACTGTCTCTCACATTTAGAAAAGGTTCTCGCTCACTGCAAAGAGACAGGATTGGTGGTTAGTTGGAAGAAAAGCCTTTTTATGGTTCAGCAGGGCATTATTCTTGGGCATGTAGTGTTTGAGCGAGGTTTAGAAGTGGATAAAGCCGATGTTAAGTTCATTACAAATCTTCCACCACCCACCAATGTCAAGCAAATCCGATCATTCTTGGGCTATGCTGCTTTTATAGGTATTTCATCAAAGACTTTAGCAAGATTTCTAGGTTACTTTGTAACTTACTGGAGAAGGATACTGCTTTCATTTTTTGATGCAAAGTGTGCTGAGGCCTTCCAAGTCTTGAAGGAGGCCCTCATAACTGCTCCTATCATGCAAGCACCTGATTGGACCCTCTCATTTGAGTTGATGTGTGATGCCTTGGATTTTGCCGTGGGAGTGGTCTTTGGTCAGAGGGTTGAGAAAAAGCCTCATGTGCTGTATTATGCTAGCAAGACCCGTACTGATCCACAACAAAACTACACTGTGACAGAAAAAGAACTTACATAGTATTTGCTCTGGAGAAGTTCAGGTGTTATCTTCTGGGATCTAAGGTTGCAGTGTATACTGATCATTCTCCCTTAAAACATTTTCTTGCCTAAGAAGGACACCAAATCTAGGCTGATTAGATGAATTCTATTACTACAGGAGTTCGACCTTGATATCTGTGATAAGAAAGGGGTCGAAAATGTAGTTACTGATCATTTATCCAGGATCCTACTTGAGGCCTCAACCCCGTCAGGAGACATTTGTGACACCTTTCCTGACGAACGGTGATGGCGGTACAGTCAATGACACCTTCGTATGTTGATGTCATGAACTACTTGGTCACTGGTGAAACCCCTAGTACATGGAATAAGCAGAAGTGAGATAAATTTCTCGCTGACACTAAGTATTATCACTGGGAGGACCCCAAGCTCTTTAGAATAGCTTGTGACCAAGAATTATGTAGGTGTGTACCAGAGGAGGAACAACAGAGTGTTTTGAATTTCTGTCATACACTGCACTATGGAGGATACTTTAGTGCGAAGAAAACTGCGTATAAAGTTCTCCAGTCTGGGTTTTGGTGGCCCTCACTTTTCAAGGACACACATACTTATGTGGGGGCATATCTTCGTTGTCAATAGACTGGAACAATCAAGAAGCGAGATGAGATACCCCAATAGCTTATTCTTCCGGTCGAGATATTCGATGTCTAGGGCATAAATTTCATGGGTCCCTTCCCATCGTCTCACGACTGTGAATATATCCTTGTGGAAATCGACTATGTGTTAAAATGGATAGAGGCTATTCCGACTTAGGACCAACGATCACTTCGTGGTCCTAAATTTCATTAAGGCCAATATCATTTCCTGATTTGGCTACCCGAGGATGTTTATTAGTGATGAGGGACCTCGTTTCGGGAATGCACACTTCACCCATCTACTCAAAAGTCTTTGTGTCACCCATATGGTGGCCACCCCGTATCATCTGCTGGCGAGTGGACAGGTTGAGGTGTCCAATAGGGAGATCAAACAAATTATGGAGATAACTGTAAGACCCGACTGGAAATATTGGTCGAAGAAACTAGATGATGCACTTTAGGTTTACAGAATTTCTTATAAGACTCCCTTGGGTATGTCTCCCTTTTATAGTGTATGACAAAGTCTGCCATTTGCCTATTGAGATTGAGCATAGTGCTTA
Source organism: Thalassia testudinum (assembly GCA_037157565.1). Classification (NCBI taxonomy): domain Eukaryota; kingdom Viridiplantae; phylum Streptophyta; class Magnoliopsida; order Alismatales; family Hydrocharitaceae; genus Thalassia; species Thalassia testudinum. Next base: position 34,044,298 of record JAZHRO010000035.1, on the reverse strand, counting down.
TTAGGCTATTAAGAATGTCAACATGGATCTCGAGAATGTAGGCAAAGCGCGCTTATTAGAACTAACTAAGCTTGAAGAACTGAGGAATAAGGCTTATGAGATTGCTCAAGCTTATAAAGAGCGCACTAAGTGTTGCTGTCGAAATTTGTCATAGTTAGTGGGAGTAAAACGCGTTAGAGTATAGCAACGAAAATCGATGGGGCATTTAAATTTATAAGTGCTTGAAAAATCATGAGTTTCGAGGTCGTTCGTAGGGAGTAAATATGAAATTCAATCACTAGTCGCAATAGTAAATAATGAGCACAATAATTAATCACAAGAATGATATGCAACAAATAATCTTAAAAAATATATTCAATAAGAATAATGTATCTCAATAATCAACGGAATAAAAAGAATATAATGAAAGCTAAAATGGTGATTTGAATCACTAATTAAATCCACAATCAAGCATGAATCCCAATACCAATTGGAGTCTTAAACCATAGCCAAATGCTTCAACAATGGTCTTGAACCACTTATCCAAGAATATCCACATCAGCTAAGGATTGAATATTTCCACAGTGCCTCAAATTAGACGTTGGGCATGTGAGACAGATGCCTTAAGTGTTCAAAGCCTCAGTGCACAAAGCCTCTGGGATTTCACTAAGTGTTGAGCATAAAGGCACGCTCCCAAGGCACGGATGCTCCTTTCCCGAGGCAAAACCTCCCCCCTCCTTCCTTAGAATCCTCTTTTCTCTCTCTCCTCAAATCCAAACTGAGTATAGAATAGGCGGGTAGTTGGGTAATCGAGTCATGTATAGGAGACCAGACCCATCGACAAGTTGTAGTGTGTGAGGAGTGCACATGTAAGTGAGAGGGACCTCACCTCGTGTGCTGAGGCAATGAGCCCTCTTCACAAATGTGTTTTATACGTGTTTCCAAGTTTAACGCATATGATGTGGGACTAAAAAGTCCCCTCTTCTTTGCGCACTTGTGTTACGGATTGGAGTGCTAATTTGAGTTGCTACTCTGATGCCTTCGTCCAATTGAAGTAGCAAGAGGCCTCGTTGATGGATTTTGCATCTCTAGGTTGTGGATTTAGGTCCTAAGGTTGATGCACAGTGGACGGCGGTGGTGGTGGCAGACGGAGCTCCGGTGTTGACCTGAAAACATGAGAACGGGTTCTAGACCCCAATTAAAATAGCTCAGAGGAATCATCGTGAGGTAAGGAAGGTGACAACTATCTTATTCGAGTGCATTGATGTGTGTAGTGGCTGGAAGTGGTCGGAGATGACGGCGGCGGTATGGTTGTTCGGCGAGGTATTCGAGTGGGTGGAACTCCAAATAGATAGAGGGGCTTTTACTCTAGGGAGTGCAGTAAAGGTGTAGGAGGCAACAGCGAAGCAATTGGTGTTGTGTAGTGGCGTGGAGGCCTCACCGGAGGCGTCGCCGTTGTTGGAGAAGATGATGGGGGAGAGTGTGGTTGTGTGGTCGAATTGGGAAGATAAGGAGCTAAATCTAACCTAAAGAAGGAGATGAATAGGAAGGACTTAATTATTGGATGAAAGAGATAGGGAATTGTGCCAGCATGACTTGTCGGACACGGGGAATGTGAATACCTCCGGTGATGAAGATGGTGACGAGGAGAGGGGGAGAGTGCCTTTGCTTTGGCTGGCAAGAGGTGGACAACAGTGAGGGAGACGGCGGTGCTCCCAATTTGGCTGTTGGGAGGCCGTAGGAGGATGGCGGAGGAGAGTCGCCAGAGCTACGATGGAGGTGGCTGGAGAAGACGAGGAAGAGGTAGATTTGGCCTAGAATTGGGCTCAAATGAAACGTTGAACCCCAAGGAGCTTAAATAGAGGTTGATTGGACCTTGAACTATAAGAAATCAGTGCGAATTCCTTGCGATTTTTGCAAGGAAACCTCATTGATTCACGAGTTTATCTAGGGCTCTAGGATTTGAATTAGGGCTTGGGATCAAGTCCAATGGATAGGGGATTGTCTCAGGAGTAATCTCTCCAATTTTGGAGAGATTTGAGCAAGCATCGAGTGATAAATCCTCGCTCAAAGTTGGCGATGGAGGTTCTATTCGCATTCAATGGTGGTAGGGACCTTTTTGCAAAGATGACAAGAAAGTTAGGGCCTTTTGTGAGAAACTTGAAACCTAGGGGCTTGAGCGTAAGAAATAGAGTTTCTAAGGGCTAAAATGCAAACTAGGTCAAGATGGACTCTGATTGGGCCCAAATTTCGGTGTTAACCTAATTTAGATCCAAAGAATCTAATGGTAAACTTCGATTTGAGTTTTGACCACGTTTGACTGGAAAAATTGCATAGAAGCCTAAATTAGGATAAATTCTCATCTGAATCTCTATTCTAGGTCAAAATGGGTTCAAATCGTCAAGCTAAAGGTACCAAACCTCTTAGAATATTTTTCTATGAGTTTTAGGAGGTTTAGATTGATTTTATCCATACCAGAACATTTTCAATTTAAGTGGGGCTGATAATTAGGATTTTTGGTCCTGTTTTCATTCTTGAAATGCGTAAAACCCTGATTCTGTCAGTGTGAGCCCACTTCTTAGTCTCTTATGTTTGTTTGACCTTTAATTGACCCTTAAGTAACCCTATGGTTAATTTGCATTTGTGATGTGCTGTTAAAATAACAAAATCAACCCTATTTTCTTATCTTCTTCTCAAATCAGATCATAGTGGAATTATAATCCTTAGGTGATCATTTAGGAGCATTTATTTCTTGATTGACTAAATTATGTTAGTTATGATGAATGATGGCGTTATGATGGAATTATGATCCTTACAATCACTAAGGTCTTTCACGATAAACACATCCTCTACAAAACCTTTGAGCCCAACCAACGGGTCTGGCTATTTAATTCTAGACTCAAGCTATTCCCTAAGAAACTTAAGTTCCATTGGGATGGGCCATACATTGTCACGTAGGACTTTCTGCACGGTGTAGTTGAGATCCAAAATCCCTCTTCTAGTGAGACTTTCAAGGTAAATGGCCAACGTTTGAAACTGTATGTTACTCTTTCTGATGGCTAGGTAGTGAACACTTACAGGCTGGAGGAGCCTTAGCTCCAAACACTCTATCTCAGGTAATATCTTTCCTTACTTTTGCTTTCCAATGAGGACATTGTCAGATATGAGCATGGGTGGGTATAACCTGAGGTTGTACATAGTATTTTTACATATTTTGCATGCATGTAATTAGACTTTTATTGCACCAAAAAAAAGAAAGAAAAAGAAAAAAGTAAAGAGAAGAAAAAGAAGAGAATAAGGGGGAAAAGAGAAAGAGGGAGATGAAATCTTTATGAGCTGAAGTGCAAAATTATTGATGAAGGAAAAAGAGAAGGTAAAAAGAGAAAGGAAAGGTAAAAATTGTGTTAGTCTTAGCAGTTGAGTGTGGAACGGACCTAAGTTCTGATAAACGCCAGTTTATCATCATTCTTATGTATTAAAATAAACCTAGCTCTTAGGATTTTACTTCGCAAATAGGTTTTTGGGTTGCATTTAGTTATAAATTAGGATAGGCATGCATTGCATTTTTCTTATCTTTTTAATGTGTTTTTGTGAGTGTTAGGGACAAACAGATATATAGATCCCTAAAACCCTAGCACTCAAGAAGGCAACTGGTGAAGAAGAAGCTCAGACTAGCTGGAACTTAGCTTGATCCAGCTCACCACAGCTGGAATCTAGCTCACTTGGACTAGGGTTAGCTCATCCTAACTCCATTCAGCTCATCTCAGCTGAATGGCAGCTCAAGAGAGCACATTTTAGCTCACCTTAGCTCAGGTAATCTCAGATCCAGCTTAACTTAGCTGAGTCTAGCTCATCTCAGCTCCCACTAGTCCACAGGGAGCTCAGCTGAGTTGACTGGAGTCCACCCCAGCTCAGGTCCAGCTACATCCAGCTCCACTCAACTTCAGCCAGCTGAAGATGAATTCATCCCAGCTCAGGAAGCTTAAGTCCAACTCTCGAGGACTCAGCTTAGCTCAAGTTAGTTGAGCTAAGCTACCTTAGCTGCCTTAACCAGCTCAATCCTGCTTGGGAGCACCAGACCCAGCTCAATCCTCCCCGGGAGCACCAGACCCAGCTCACCTCAGCTCCATTCAACAGAAGCTAGCTCACTTTAGCCTGGCTTAGCAGTTAGCAAAGAACTAGCAAGCTAAGCCAGCTAGAGTAGCCCCATGTTGACCTCTTTAGTAACTACTTGCTCCAATTCAGCTCTAGACTCTTTATATCCAGCTCCTCTCCTCAAACCCTAAGCTCCACATGCATACTCCTCTACTCCATAGCTAGCTAAGCTAGCTTAGCTTAGCTTAGCTAACATCCAACTCCTTGGACATCCTCCACCTTCAACTTAACCCTAGCTAGTTCCACCAACTAAGCTTACCTAGTCCACCTAAGCTACCTAACCTCTACTCTATTTTGGCGCCAAGATAGACACCTCCTAGCCCCTCAACTACACCCAAAAGACACCTTGTTTTGGCACCAAAATACCCTTCTAGAAGCCCTCCCTTTTGGCGCCAAAACACCCCCACATCATGGTCCTACACATAACCCTATAACCTATCCTAGCCATCCACCTAACCCCCCTTCTAGAAGCCTTCATGGTGGTGCCAAAACTAAGGCACCTCTCCATGGTTAGCGCCACCTTTAGGTGGTCCTTCACCACCATAACCACCACCTTCACACCCCCTACTTGGCGCCAACTCTCCTTAGCCCTAGGATCACCTAACCACCCCCATCTTTCCATCTTAGCCATCCATCTCAAGAGTCAACTTAACTCTCTCATCCTACCCTATAAAAAGACCAACACCTACCACCTTACATCCCATCCTTGGCTAGCAAAATACCTCTCATATTCTACCTAAAGCTCATGCCCAAGAGAGAAGAAGAAGAAGAAGATTAAGGGGATATTCTGTCCCGTTGGTGCCTTCCCCTCTTCCCTTCTCTCTTGTGCCCACGCCAGCCAAAGGAGAAACCAGGCAAGGAAGACCTTTGGAGAAGGTCTTGAAGGTGGTCCATGCCACCTTGGAGGAGAGCTTGAGGGTGGTGCACGCCCACCCTTGGAGGAAAGAATTGAGGTGGAGAGCATCCACCTTGGAGGAGCATTCAAGGAAGGAGAAGAAGGAGACCTTCTTTTCAAGCCAAGGAGCAGCTAGGCTTGGAGCAAGAGGACTCCCTTCTTCACTAGATTCTGCAAGAGGATTTGTGTTTCTTTTTAGTGCTTTTATATTTCCATTTTTAGTAGAAGCATTCCTCTACATGTTTTTGTAAAAAGAACACAAATTCTACTAAATTAATTGCCTTCTTTTCAATTTCTATTTGCAATTGCTTTGTCTTTGTTCTAGCACTTTTTTTTTTTACTTCCACTTCCTAATTACTCTAGGCCCCCACTTGCCTAGAGTGAGCTTAGGGAGGGGTCATATTTGTCTCTTAGGTTTTAGCTTAATGACTATAGGTGTTAGTTACTTTTCCGTCAACAATTCGCATTTTGCCCTCATTATTTCAAAACATAAAAATTATATATTTAAAATACCAAAAAAGAAAGATTGAGTTGTCCTTAAAAGCAAGAGATTTAAATTGCAAACTTGCCTCCTTGGATAACCCTAGATACTCCCCTATCTAGGTTTATAAATTTAAGAGTTGATCAATTTTGCGCGTTACAACGACGTATTTTACAAACTGCGTAAAATCTGTATCAAGTTCTAGGCTGGATCAGATGATGAATTAAGTCTTGAAGTGCTAAAGAGGAGATAAGTGTGGGATACTGACTTTTGGCCTCCTGGGTTTGTTTTAAGGCTCAAACACTCATGGATTTGTTAAGATCTGGACTATTCCTCAAGAAGTCGAGGAAGTTGCGAGGCTGATGTATTAAGTGTAAGGCTTAGGGAGTGTTCAGCCCTGTTGCCTGCCCTTTGATTTGTGTGACTTGGTAATTGATTATGCAGCAATCATAGGTCATAATTGACCTAAATTAGGCTAGGACTTAGCATAAGTTAGGGTGATTCATGCATGCATAAGCATTATTTGCATCTTTATTGCTTTCTTTTAGCTATGCATAAAATAATGCTATAATGTGCTGATTAGGTGCATTATGTCAATTACATATAATAAGCTGACTAGAAGGTAGATCTAAAGCTGGATCTGAAGAATAAAGAATAACTGGAGTTGTAGCAGAGCTGGAGTAGAAGACCTCGAATAAGATGTAGTAGATAATAATGTATGGGGTTGAGGTATGCTATTCTATGTAAGTAGGAATAAAGCAGTAAATTATGAAGAACTTAGGACCATCCTAGCCCTAGGATAGCCTAGAAGCTTCCCCAAGTCTTAGCCACCCTTAGATTTGGTCACCACACCCTAGGAAACCTTAAAGCCCTAATTTTAGCCTCTATCTGGACGTCCAGATAAGTTATAGGATGTCTAGAACCCTTAGCTAACTCTCGCACACCTTAAACTCACTTCTGCAATGTTATTGGATGTCCAGAACTTGGTCAGACGTCCAATTTCTGCAGAATACCCAAGATAGAACCTAGAAACCCTCCTGACTCTGATTGGGCATCCAGACAACAAGTTTGGACTTCTGATTTTTCACTATAAGATGTCTGACACTATTATTGGACATCCAGAACTATCCTCCAGACCTTGTTTTGAGATTCAATCCTTGATTTTGATCTCTAGGTCCCTAAACCCAATTCCAACCCCATAGGAACCTAAATTAAGGTGCCCTAACCCTAGTACATCACCTCTAGACCTCCCTAAGGACATAATTAGGTCCTCACTAAACCTAATTGACTTGGATCTTAGTCAATTCCATCAGCCTATTCAATTGGACTCATTGAGTCCAATTGAGCCCTGATCTCAACACACACTATCCAATTGGAGTCAGTGAGAGTCCAATTGACCTAGACCTGACTTAATTGAGTTATTTTACTCTCAATTAAGTTTCCCCATACCCAATTAAACTTGTATTAAGTTTAATTGCACTTTACCTTAGTGAATTAGGGTTTACAACCCTAATTTGAGACCTACCTTGACCTAAACCCACTAGAACCTAACCTAATCAACCTAGCCACCTAAGTTTTGACCTATACACACCCACACACACCCACACACACCATCCACATGAAAATACCTAGCGTAGAGTTCTCTAGAACTCTCTACCATATGTGGTTGCCTTGGTTGTTAAAATTAGCAACCAAGAGGCATTCAATTTTTAGATCCACATTTGGTGGATCTAAAAACCACCATCCATCCTCTCTCTCTCACTCTCCCACGAGCTCCCACCATAAGCCTCTCTATAGAATTCCATAATTCTCTAGAGAGATTCCCTTAGGTCTATAAAAAGACCTAAGGGGTGGCCATTTGCACCCATTCACTCTTGGCTTCCATTTAGCTTAGCTACATTCCACTTCCACTCCACCTTCATGAGTTGCTTCACCATGGCCACTACCATCTCCATGCCAAGATGTTGGATCACCTCTTCAACCTCTCTCCAAGGGCCGTCCTAAGCACCATTGGCCGCCCCTCCTCTCAACCACTCAAAGGCCATCAGAGCCACCTCGGAATGCCCTTATTTCTGCTAGACTAGATTATAGCTCTTCTTAGATTTACATGCTTTATTTACTACTTAGTAGTGTAGCTCTATATTCTCCCCCAATGACGAATGCATAATCCCCCCTTAGATTCATGTATGCGATCATTTTCTGCTAGCTAGATTTGTATTTCCAAGCATTCCTCTATAAGCTTTCCACAAGCTTAATGCTGTAGCCACCATCATGAATTGCATGAATGAAAATATTTTTCTATGTATATGTCTATGTGTGAAAATCACCATGAGCTTATTGCAATATATTTTGTGTGATTAAAGTTGCCTGTTTTAATTACTATCTTTTTGCAACTTGCATGTCGTACATCAATACATAAATCACCATAAACCAACATGCGATCTTAAGCAAGTAGAGCGAGTGAGATTGATTTCAAATCTGCATTTCCATAATGCCTCCCAGAGATGAACGACCGGGACTCAAGTCTCGTTATCTTTATAAATATTTTTGTTTGATTGTATTGCGCATTATACTAGAACACCCTTTCTTATCAAACACGCGCTCTACGATCCCAATAGTAACCTAGGCACCTAAAAATCACACACAGGCCTGGTCCAGTGCACGTAATGAAGAATAATGCCAAAAAAGTGTTTGTTATGAAAATGTTTTCTCGAAAATTTGACTTAGGAGAGGCTCGAAGACACAAGTTGATTGGACGAGTTCCAAGCGTGGAGAGGATGAATGATAAATACTCCCCTCGAAGATGCATTATAACATACCGTCTCTTCGGTTCTTATTTCTTTGGATATCTAAATATCATATCGGGGGCACGGAAGCACCTTGTGCTGGTTTAGTTACCATGGGTGGCATTATGTCGAAATGTTGATTTCCAGGGTCTGAATTTGGCTATAGAATGCCATGGGCGACACTATTCTGAAGTGTCGAAAGCCAGGGTTCTGAGGGTTGCCATGGGCGATGCTATCTCGAAGCATTGAATGCCAAGGACCCTGCGAGGATTGATGGTGGGGACAAGGAATTCGATACAGATAGTGTTTAGGGCCAATCTGATGTTGGAGTTAGTGGAATTTAAAAAGAAAAGAGATAAAACTCTCATAATGAATAAATATCCCACTCTCTCTCTCTTATAAAAAATGCACTGGCAAACTAAACCTAGACTTGTTGCACATACGCATGGGTGCTTTAACTACTGGGGTCAACGAACCTCTAGGCGATTTTTGTGGGCCTTAAAAACCTTCACGACAGACCCAAGGCTGAGGCTGGTCAGGTCTGTATCTTGGCTGGTACTTGAATACCTTTAGGCCTATTGTTGGTATTTTGATCTAATCTTTAATGGTGCGGCACAATAAGTTGTCTTGATGGTAAAATTTGGCCTAGAGTCCTGGTTTGATCCATATGATTTTGCTCGAGACTATCAAAACTTAGGCATGTGGGTATTTGATAGGTCTACTTTAGTGGACATTAATTGTGCCTAGGAACAATCAATTCTAAGATTAAATTAGACTTTAAGCATGCAGTACGTTGGAGAAATTAGTTGAGTCGTGATTTATTCCTGCATAATTATTTGATGTGGTGCACGTTGCATATGGTTAATTATTTATTTATGTGTGTACTTATCTTTCCTGCAGGGAATAATTGGAAGGACATCTGGCAATCTCGAGAGAAGTTTTTATAGGAAAGATCAATGAGGGATCATTTTATTCCTTTCATGAAACTCTCATTTATTTTTAGACTTGTGCAAAAATTATTTCAAAGTGAAAACCGACTTGTCAATGCTCGATTATATAATTTGGTAACTCGATTAGGTATTTTCCTTTGTTTAGATCTGTGTTCAATAAGATTTGATTAGATCTTTGGTAACTTAATTAGATCTATAGATGTTGCGCTATGTATTTTGATCTTTGCTTGCTGCTAGGATGGGGATTTATGGGTTCCACATCTCCTTGACATTCTCATTGTAGACATCCCAAGGTTCATATAGTAGATCACCATTGAAAGTTTGGACATCAATACCAAAATCTGTCAGTTGCTTATTAATAGTATGGTCTCGAACAAGAGAAACAGGATCTAGAGAAAAAAGAGAGTTATTGAATGAACCAATAATAACAATTTGAGGTGGCATTCTAGAAGCAGAGTTGAAAAGTATTCATGATAATGCCAATTACACATCTTTCCTTTAATAATGAAACGCAAAATAATTAGCGAGATAGTTTCTAAGCAAGGTTTTTGATAGAGTAAAATAGCAATCACTTAACACCAAGATAGATATATTCATCACAGTTAATATTATCCCTTCAAGGTCTTGCATTAGCAAAGTATAAAATGAACTGCATAGCATGTAATGGCTAGCCAAAATCCTAGCATTTTGTGTAATATATGTGGCGCATTCAATAAAATGACTACAACTCTTGATTATACACCAATGGTGGGCAGTTGAACTATTTACTTGAAGTTTCTTTTGTGTTTCTCTATCTTATAAGGATTTTTACTACCTGTGACTCTTTCTATTCTTAACCAATAAATATAATATTGCACCAATATCCTATTGCACTTTGAAAAATTAGTTGAGATCAGAAGCTTTAAGCATTTCTAACTAGTTAGCATAATTCAACATAGCATAACCTTCAAGAAACTAATGTTGAATATCTAATACAAATTCAAAAGAAGAGTGGCTTGCCTAGGTCTAAGACATGATTTGATCTTTACTTTAGTAGAAATAAAATAAAACATGTATCCATCAACACACAGGGACTATGGAAAGAAAAGGAATATTTAGATCTTTGTTGTACCATAGACAATTCACGCTATGACCCAATCTTAACTTAGGTATCATCACGATCCTTGGTATTTAATAAAGGTGAGCCAAGTTCAATTTGGCTTGATTAGCAACGCGAGTCAGTTGAAGGTTACCTTTTAGACTTGTAACTTGTAGCAAGGCTTATGCAGAAAGGTGTTTGTTTTGGTTGTAAGATAAGTACGGGGTTACATGTGATAATAAGTTTATGTATTGTAGTAGAGAATTGTGAATATTACTTTATTTATTTTGCATTTGATGTTGGGTTGTTTATGTTATTATTATTTTTGGTTGTTAGTGGATTAATGAGGGACTGTATGTGATAGCTTAGATGAGTCCTTGTAGATATGAAAGTAGTAGCTGTGATTTATTTGTTTTATATTTGATGTTGGATTAATTTTTACTAGTAGTAATGCGTTATAACCTTATTCACCATTTACTTTTCCACTCTAACTCATGTGTGCAGTAGCAACAAAACCCATATGAAGTGGGTTCATCCACCAACAGACCCATCAGTAGGTGCAGTCCAATAGAACAAATTGCAAATTCTTCCCTTTCTTACTTCTCAACTATGGTCTTGAGATATTCAAGACTGATGTTTTCAAGAAATCTACCTTAAATGTTTGATAGAGTAGAGAGCTATTTCTTACTTCTCAAGCATTGCATGTTTTATTACTCATGAGAAACTCAATGTGTGATTTTCACTTTACTGATCCTCTTTGACCCTAATTATTTAACTCCATGATTGTCTAGATGATCATATACTTATTAGCAACACCCTGCATTGTGGAAACATGGAACAATCATTTTAAAAACTTTTTTATCTACATAAAAAAGCCTAAAACTCACACACCTGTAAGTTTCTTGATTAATAAATTATGCCTTGATTTTTTACTTCATTTAGGCTTATTTAACTTTTTTTATTCATTTTGGCTTATTCATTTTGTTTTGAATGTGATATGAGATTCATTAGCCTATTTGTATCTAACCTCTTTTGTCTTTTGGTAGGTTCTTAATTCTTTCCCACACCTTCTCTATCAACTTTCCTCTCTGTGATCTCTATAGGTAAATGTGTTATTCTTTTTATGCTTTTCCAATTGATATCATCATCTTTTCAAAAAGAAAAAAGTACTACCAGAGACCAAATGAATTTAGACATTACAACTCCATAGTCCTAAAATACCATTTGCAAGTAACATAGATAAGATAGTTGAAATCATCCTTCTAGTTGAATAAATATTAATATAAAGAAGACCATGTAATGGATGCATTTCATATACAGAGCATAAATCAATAAAAAAAGATCAAGATATGTTGAACTTTTATTACCTTCTTGCTTGTTCACTATACTTTAGGGTCATGGAAGAATTAAAGGTCCATTTAGTAGGCTAGAAAGGGAAAAAGAATAGAAAACAAGTAATTTATACAAGAAGAAACCATCCCAAATGGAACATCTCTTTTTCATTAAGGAAATTTCAGAAGAGTTCTCTTTTAGAGAAAAATGATAGAATTTAATCTCAGGTCCTACTGAAAAATTTAAGTGAAGGAAATGCAAGTGTAAAGAATTATGCAATCCTTACTGAATTCAGTTACAAGGTTAATGTGTTATTTCCTCCCAAATCACCAAGCTAAAGAGTTTGAGTGAGGGCATGGACCCTAAGGCCTTGTACTATTTCTTCACTTGAGAGGATCAATATGCAAACTGGAGTTGTTTTATGCTTAAAGTAACTTGGCTTCGTGCCATCACAAATTATATAAACTCATGGTCTTCTTGGAGCAATGATTCTTATCCTTCATTTTATTCAACATAGCAAAGAAAATTTGTTGGAAGGGCAATAAACTTCAAGCATATGTAGAAATTTCTATCATCCTATTACAAAGTAGCCTCTATACTACCAATGAAAGAAAAAGATAAATGATGTATGGTAGCAAATCCTGATTTCTAAATTTGAAAAATAAATAAGATTGTAACCTCGTAGCTTTTATTGTTGAATAAATTATCTGATGATGTGTTAAAGAAAGGAAAAGAGTGGACCTCTTCATCTAGAGTGCTTAAGCTAAAATTATGAGCTGGCTCGGTATTTTTAAGGAATGACCCCTTCATTTAGACACCAAAAAAGATACTCTTATCCTGTTGGTGTCTCCATTGTTGGGTATTGTAGATAGAATTATTTATATGCTTGTATTAAGTATACTATACATATAAAATATATTGAATAAATGGGTTAACAAATCCTTCAAACCAAACACGACCCAAAACCAACCAAGTTTCAAAATTTCAACTCATACCTTTTTGAAATAAATGTGGTGGTCGAATTGAGTTCTCATCAGGCCGTGGGAAATGGTATTCAATACCAGACTCCACCTCTATGCATTTTCACCACCCTTCCCTCCATAAATGTAAAATCCTAGAATTAATTGTCCCAATTGACTATTTTATTGGCAATAGCCAATAGCACAACTATTCATACTAAAGGCCCATTTGCACGTGCATCCAACGCAATATTGCCTCACAGTCAAGGGTGTCTAGATAGGGATGGATGTAATCATCAAAGAGGGGAAACCCACAAGACTTCTTTTTTTCATGTGTGTGAAAAGGTAAGAGGGAAATCACATGAGGAAGCCTGCCTAGCAATTCAAAATGCAGAGTTATAGAATGTATAGTGATTAAAGCCACTAGAGAGATTTCAGTGTCTATCTAATTGATTAAGCTCATCTCTATTTTGTCTTGAAGGCATGTAGCATAGATCAAGTATTAGACTTAGTATCTCTTATGCTAATTGCTTCCCACATAAAATCTTGAGAAAGTTCCGAATATCCCCATTTATTACATATTTTAAATCTAAAGCCCCAAGCATGCCGCAATTAGTTGCCCTTATCCTCCTTTTGGAGATTCATTGTCATGGCCTTAGGAGCACCAACCAGCTCTAACACCATTGGCATTGACAGTAGCTCAATGAAAACAAATAGGAGAAATATTGAGGGCTCAATTTGGTCATGAGAAGCCAAACAAGAAAATGATGATGAAGAAACCTGATGAGTGCCACTTTCTTTGTTGCTTAGATTTTGTCAGCAATAGCTAACCAATTTTTTTGCTGTCATTGGGGTTCTCATGAGCTTTACAGAGGAAGACATTTTCGGGATTCGTGCACATGTGTGATTGCACAACAATCATAGGACTTAAATGACGTGAATTAAGTTAGAACTTAGCATAATTGTAGTGTAATGCATGCATAAACAGCATACATTGCATGTTTCTTGTTTTATTTAGATATGTATAAAATAATGTTATAATGTACTGATTAGTGCATTATTTGGATTGTAGGCAATAAGCAGCTCAGAAGATGGCCTGAAGCTGGATCTGAAGTAGGGAAGAAGCCAAAGCTGCAGCAAAGCAGAGTGGAAATTTGGAATAAAGTTTGTAAATAAGATAGTGTAGAAGAGGTATACTAAATTATTGGTGGAATTTTAATGCTTAGATTAAATTATGAAGAACATCAAGACATCCCTGCTCTTATCCCTAGCATTAGGACAACCCTATCCATATTCTTAGTCTCTAGGATAACCTTATCCATGTCCCTATCCCTAAGCCACCTCTCTATTAGGCTAATTTAGTTGAAAACCAAAACACAGATAGTGCTATCCATGCCCTTATCCACATTATCCCAACTCTTATACCCTTTCTAGGATACCCTTATCCCTAAACCTTAATTTCCCCACTTCAGCTAAAACCTGGATAACACTATCCAGATTCCCACAATCCACTATCCCTATACCAAACCCTCTTATCCTTAACCCAATTCCTACCTTAGAACCCCATTTAGGTCCTTCAATATCCCAATTAGCTCAATCGGAGGTAATTGAGTCGGTCCTGTTCTAATTAGGTCCAGATGAACCTGATTAGGCTAACCCCAATCTAGTTAGGCTCAGACTAGCCTAATTGGACTTAGCTCCAAACCCAATCACCTAACCTACATCCAATTGGGTTCATTCCTACTTGATTAGGTGTACCTAAATCTAATTGGGTCTACTTAGGATCCAATTGATCCATCTCTACCTATTCAAGTCTAATTAGGCTTAGTAGAACTTGATTAGGGTTAGACCTGAATTTGATTGATTCAAATCAACCCAAGCAAGTCCAATTGGATCTACTTAGTCAAATTAGCTAACCCATTACCTAGATAGGATCCTACTGAGGTTCTCACTAAGCCCAATTGACTTGGATCAAGTCAATTACACTTTACCTAGTTAATTGGATCATAGAGTCCAATCGAGCTCAAATCTCAACTAGCACAAGTCTAATTGGACTCAGTGAGAGCCCAATTGTCTCAAGCCTAATCTAATTGGGGATTTTCTCTCCCAATTGAACACATGTTAACCCAATTAAACTTGGTTAATTTTAATTGGATCAACCATCTAGTAATAGGTTACACTTAACCCTATTTTAGACACCTAAATAGGGCCAACCTCGACCTAATTAGAAGTGGACCAAATGGTCCACTTGACCACTTATTCACGCACACACTTAGCCACACATTCACGCACACACCCACACCCACACCCACATATTCACGCACACTCTAGAGTCTTCTCTAGATGGCGCCACCTTTGGTTGCTAAAAATGGCAACCAAGGGAGTCCACTCTTAGATCCACAAAATGTGGATGTAAGAGACCACTTCCCCTCCCATGTTGACGCCAAGATGGAGGCCCTTCTAGAGAACTCTATTGTTCTCTAGAGAGAGAAGCCAAGAGTCTATTTAAAGACCCCTTGGACAGCCACAAGCCCCCATCTTAGACTCTCCATTGGTGGCTTCTTCCTCCATCTTCATTTCCATGAGCTCCCTCCACCTCCAAGAACTTTTGGATGTCCAAGAGCACCACCTCCACCACCTTCTCAAGAGGCTGGCCTATCCACATTGGTCGTTCCTCTCTTCCCTCCTACCAACTCAAGCCACACAAGCCATTGGAGACCACCTCCAATGCCTTAAGTTCTCTTAGCTAGATTCGTTCTTCGTAGTTTAATTTTTGCATTAATTTACTACTTAGTAGTGTAGTAATCTTTTGCGTGCAAGATGCATGCATAATCTTTCTTAGATCCATGCATGCATCCATATTCTGTTAGCTAGAATTCTTGCTTTAATCTTTCATGTACAAGCATGTCTCTAGAGCCAATTGTAATGATGACCATTCTTGAGAAAATAAAATCAATACTTTCATGAGATTTGTTTCTTTGTTAGTTGCCTGCTTTATATTCTTATCATATTGCAACTAAAATGTCTATCCCCAAAGGTATAAACGAATTAGCGATCGATATGTTTTCCGCTAGCTATATCGTATTGTCAAGGTCGTGCACACACCAACTCACATCTTCACATTTGTGATTTATTTAATGCACGCACACATTTTCCGTGTAAATAAAGTGATTGACGCATCTTTAACTTGCACCTTAGAGACTGGGGTACAATTTTAAGCAAGTAAGGAAATCAAAAATCAATTTTGTTTTTCTAAACACCTCTCTGAGATCAATCGGGACTCACCGTCTCGTTAACTTAATTTTTGTTGAGTCGTATTTCACAACTATACTATGACATGTTTTAATCAAATCCGCGATTTATGATTCCAAGAATGTGCCTTTTTTACTTTTTTTCCATTATGAAACCATAAATTTGATGTCAGTTCAAAGTTTTCTGAAGCTACAAAGCACTCAAATAATTTCTATTTGGAATTACATGATGCTTAGGAGCAGTTGATGTGCATATATCTAAATAGCAAAAAATGTCTATTAATGCATGTTCTTAGTACCATATTAGCATCATGCATTGTAAATATTGCATAACATGTATAATCATGCATTTAAGTCAAATTGTATAGTAATTATCTCCTTTTATGGCCATGGACAAGGCGACTTTTAATCAAGGCCTCGGATCGAGGATCCAACCATACGGATCTGATTAGGGTGACGAATGGAGTTCAACGACTCCAAGATCGCCTCGATCGGACATTTGTAGCACCAAATATAGTTCGAGGAAGCTCAGAAATCAAGGGCAAGATGGTGTCAATCTTGATTTTAGACGACAAATACGATTACACGGATGGGTTCAGATCGACAATCGCAACCTATTGGTGCAAAAATTGATCCAATCTGACATTCGTGGCACCGTCTACAACACACAGAAGATGGATGGCTAAGATGGTGCCACGTGGTGCCATCTCAACCACCCAATCGGCCCAAGGACCCGCAGTTGCACTTTTGAAGGCAAAGGCACGGATGATCTGGGCCGTTGGATCGTGATCTAATGGCCACGATCACGCTCGCCTAATTCCTAAGTGAGACAAAGGCAAGGCCGTAGCGCATTGGTCGTGGGTGCGCTCGCGAAGCAGAGGCCGCAGGATCGAGTCCCTGCAAGCCTCAAATTGAGGTGAAGGCACGGGGTGCATTCAATTCAGCCATTCAATGCAGATCGTGCAGACGAGGATGGGGAGACATGGCGCAACGGATGCGTGAGGTTCACGCACATGTGATTAGATGCAGATTCAAATGCCCGATCAGACGTGGGGGACACGACACATTCTAAGCTGTTGGATGCGAGATTGATGGCTAAGAAGAGGCGTGCTTGTGCGTTGAGCTGACGAAGAGGCATTGGCGAGGAGAGTTTTAAGTTGTCCGATCTTGAGATCGGACGGCTGATCTTGCGAGGACACGATCGAGCGCGGGAGAGGAGGAGACGGTAGGCGCACGTGAAGCTGCAGCGATGTGGGGTCTTTAGTGACGCTTAAATCCGTCACTAAAGGCCCCCTCATTTAATATTTTTAATATGTAACGACCATATTGCCCCCAATCCTTACAACTATAAAAGGAGACCCCTACCCTACGAAATTTTCATCCCTTCCTCTCTTCTCTCACCCCCTCCAAAGCTCTAAGAGCTTGTCCCAAACCCTGGATGCTCCATTAGAGTTAAAATTAGGATTTTTCCACCTTCTCCCCCCTTCGTGGAGCATCCTGCAGTTGTCCTCTCACTCCATTCGGGAAGTAGATCCCGCAACAACGATGACGTCCTGCCTCGCCCCCAGTTCTTCCCGCTTTGTTCTCCTTCTTCTCGCTTTGTCTTCCGTCTTCTAGGCGTTGCCCTGTCCGGTTTGTCCTCCAAGAAGCCATCGAGGAGGATAACTTCTCTCTACCTTCTCTTTTACTGCTTTCTAGTATAGATTTCTTGCTTTCTAGTGTAGATTTCCTGCTTTCTAGTGTAGTGAGTAGTTGTAATTGTAATGAATATCAACTTGTGGTAATGAAATCCATGTTTATTCTACCTTTGTTTTCTCTTTATTTGTAATATTCTCTCTCTATCTTCTATTCTTTATTCTTTAAGTAGATAACTAATTTAGATTCAATTTGATTAGCTAATCTGCTTCGTGACAATTTAACAAATGCAATTTTTAATCAAATGTCTGCCTCCCTGTGTTTGACCTAGAATTTCTTTATGAATTTCGGTAAAATTTTATCTGTTGATAGATTACTTCGCAAATTGAACTACAATGACGGGTTTTCAAAATCCAATCCTTTTTGCGACAATTTCCGCTACAACAGCAGTTGTGTCAAAGAATTTTAGTTTTGATTTTCCTTGACTTGATCTCATCTTCTCAAGGTTCTAGACTTAATCCTCCTTGACTTGAATTCAGGTAGGACTTTCTGGATCTGTCCCGCAATTGTAGTTGTTTCAAGTAGCATAACACATGTCTTAATCTTTCTATTGAATGGATGACAGATCAATTAACTAAATGAGATCATTCTCTTTCTCTTTGTTTTTTGGAAATTGGTATTAGGGAGATAAATTGTAGATGTCATAACTAAGAGAAGTAAAATCTGACTATAAGAAAATGGAAGCTAACTCCGTGAGAGAGGAGGAAAAAGATAATTAGATGTGACTTTTCATGTTTCAAGATTCACAATCCTCAATGTCGGCAAATTTTCAGCCAAATGCACTAGTATACGGATGCGATTTCCAGCAATGAAGACCACAATAGAGTTTGTTGCACTTGGCAAAAATCTAATATTGTATCTTATTTACATAAATATACTATGACTATAACATGTTTTAGAATCCTAAGGAATTTTAGACCCTAGTTGGTCTTAAATAATGTTCCTAAATTTCTGAGCATACACTTAATCAAGTTTGGCAATTACATTCTAATAGATTTTTGTATCTGAATTACATAAATATACTGTGACTATAATTTTTTTGAACAAGTTGATAAGTTTGGCTGTGTTGGCATTTAAAATCTGAACCATGCTTATCTGGAACAAAGATTCTGTAACATTGAAATGTAAGTGAATTTAAATGGGAAATTCCGCCCTTTTTCATTTTGGGCATCCAGCATAGTTTGAAGCCTTGTATGATTTTAGAGGATTTTTGCAAATTTCAATTTATGGTATAAGACCATGGTGAATGCTTTCCTCCCTTCTTTTTTTTAAAGCTAGAGTTAGAAGATAACGCTTATATCATGAAGGTGATTCCATCTCAGAAATATGTATTCTTTGATTTTACTGTTCAAGTTGATCAATGGTGTTGAAGTAAATTGCCAATTCTTGAGTACTTAGGAATTTTCTCCTTATAAGAATATTGGTAATAAGAAAAAGGTAAATATATATCCCCTGCATATTCCTTGCACCTCTTAACCTCCTACCTCCTGTTGAAAGCGAAAAACTACACGATCGAAGTTGGTTTTGAAAAACCTGTCGTTGTAGTTCGATTTACGAAGAAATCCGTCAACAGAGAAATTTATACCGAAACTCTAAGAATTCCGGGTCGAACACAGGTTGGCAGACGCTCGATTTAAAATCGCATTTTTTAAATTGTCACGAAGCAGATTAGCTAGTCAAATTAAATCTAAACTATCTACTTAAAGAATAAAGAATAGAAGACAGAGAGAGAATATTACAAATAAAGACAAAGGAGAGATAAAATAAACATGGAATTCATTATCACAAGTTGATGTTCATTACGATTACAACTATCCATTACACTATAAAGTAGGAAATCTACACTAGAAAGTGGGAAATCTATTCTATAAAGCAGTAAAGAGAAGATAGAGAGAGGTTATCCTCCTCGACGACTGCTTGAAGGACGAGCCGGATGGGACGATGCTTGGAAGACGAGGGATGGAGCGGGAAGAAGGAGGACAAAGCAGGAAGAAGCAGAAATGAGGTAGCACGTTGTTGTCGCGGGATCCACTTCTAGAATGGGGGTGAGAAAATTGGATTTTGGCTTTAGAATAGCATCCTGGGTGTGGGACAAGCTTTTCTTGAGCTTTGGAGAGGGAGAGAGGTGAAGGAAGGGATCAAGAAGAAGTGGAGGTCAGGTCTCCTTTTATAGTTGTAGGAATTGAGGGCAAATTTGTCAGTTCAAGCTTAAAACATTAAAATCAGGTCTTTAGTGACGGATTTATTCGTCACTAAAGGTCTGATTGTGGCCTACGTGTGCACGCCACATGCGCCTCACTGCCTTCTATGCACAAAATGCATGCCCACATCTTCGCAATCATAGTCGTCCGATCTCGAGATCGGATGGCTTAGATTTCTCCTCGCACGAGCCTTCATCTACGCTTAACAGCGCGCTCGCGTGCGATCAAGCGTGCACGTTGAGCGTTTGATCGTGCGTGCGCGCGATTGGATGATCTGAGCCACCCACAGCCGATTGCACGGTCGCGATTAATTACTCATGCGCTACAGATGGCGAGTTGAACGTGTGTCGTGCACTCGCGCAACGCCACTCGACAACTGTGCTAGCGACGCTACTTTGTCGCGGCTACGAATTAAGTGCGCGCGTTTCACGACCGTTGGATCAAGATCCAACGGCCCAGATCATGCCTTGCCGCTCCTTCAGAAGATGGGGAGTGGTGCTACGGCTGATTTAGGCAATTGTGATGGCACCACGTGGCGCCGTCTTGGCCGTCCATCTTCTGCGTGTTATAGATGGTGCCACGGATGTCGGATTGGATCGATTTTCGCGCTGTTAGGCTATGATCATCGATTCGAACCCATCTATGCGGTCGTATTTGTCGTCCGAAGTGAGGATTGGCACCATCTTGGCCCTTGATCTTTAGGCTTCCTCGATCTTTATATGGTGCTACAGATGTCTGATCAGGGCGATCATAGAGTCGTTGAACTCCAATCATCACCTTGATTAGATCCGTACGGTTGGATCTTTGATTCGAGGTCCCAATTAAAAGTTGCCCTGTCCCTAGCCATAAAAGGAGATAATTACTATACAATTTATACAACTTGACCTAAATGCATGATTATGCATATTATGCAATATTTACAATGTATGATGCTAATATGACACTAAGAACATGCATTAATGATTGTACAACAATCATAGGTCTTAATTGACCTAAATTAGGCTAGGACTTAGCATAAGTTAGGGTAATTCATGCATTCATAAGCATTATCTGCATTTTTACTGCTTTACTTTAGCAATGCATAAAATAATGTTATAATGTGCTGATTAAGTGCATTATGTTGATTGCAGGCAATAAGTTGATCAGGAGCTAGATCTGGAGCAGGATCTGAAGCTAGATCAGGAATAATAGGTGTTGCAGCAGAGTTAGACTAGAAGACTTAGATTAGATGTAGGAATAATGATGTAAGGGAGTTAAGGTTTGCTATTCTATTAAGTAGGAATAAAGCAATAAAATGTGAAGAGCTTAGGTCCATCCTAGCCCTAGGATAGCCTAGAGACTTCCCCAAGCCGTAGCCACCCTTAGATTAGGTCACAGCACCCTAGGAAGGCCCAAAACCCTAGTTCCAACCCTTATCTGGACGTCCAGATGAAAAAAATCTAGATTAGGTTTCTTTTTGAATCTTAGGTTAGTTTGAAAAAAATAAAAAAAAAGAGATATTTTCTTTGAACCCTTTGAAAAATTCTTTTTGAAAAAAAAAGGAGAAAAAGACATGCGAGAGTTTTTGAAAAAAAAAGAAAAAAAATATTTTTTTTTTGCGGAAAGCTTGGATTTCAAACTCAAACTCTTTTAAAAGCTTTTCCACCATCTTCTGATTTTCAGCCAGATTTCAAGTTTGATTTAAAAATTCAATTGCCGAAAAATTAGTAAGCGAAAAATTATGAAATTCAAGCATCGGCCACAGTCATGATAGCAACTCATGCAGATCTTCTATCATGGGTTGACTGAGCAACTCAGAAATCATGTGGATGCTTCTTGCGGAGGCAATTTCCTCAATAAAGATGCAGATAGTGCACATGATTTATTTGAGGAAATGAGTGAGAATTCAATTAATCATGCCTCCATGGATACTTTAACCGGTCCTAACAACCCAGATCAAATGTCAATGAAGTCCATGACTCTCATTCATTTGATATGGAATTGATTTATAACAAACTTGATAAGGTGGACTTGGTTGCTCAAAGAATGGAAGAGTGGATGGCTGGCAATTCTATGAACAACTCTCGATCCACTCAATCCCAAAATTCGGGATTCCATTCTTCACGAGCTCCTTCTGGACGGGAGTTCGTGAATCAACTCGATGTGGCTCAACCTGTGAGTCAGCATTTTTCGAAACCCCACAGGTTCTAAACTGGGGCCTTTGATCCCAGTTTTTCTGATCCTTCCCTTTCTTTTTCTCCATCCTCACCCTATGAGGATGTCTATGCTGTACAAGATAATGTTAGATCCAACCCCTACTCGAATGCCTATAATCCAGGTTGGAGGAACCATCCTAACTTCTCTTGGAAAAATCCGAGGCAACAAACCTAATTCCGACCGGCAACTATGCTCCGCATCGACCAATGGGTCAGGGCCAAGTATATACTCAGTTGCCTCCGAATCAGGTCAATCAGCTAGCTTGGAATGCCTGTCAACCTGCAGGGCAGGCTGATTTGAACCGTCAAATGGTAGAGATGCAAGGATCCATGCTCCAACTCATGCAGCAAATGAAAAACTCGCTAGACAACTTGCAATCCGAGCTCATTGCTAACTCTTGTCAACCCGGATCTCTATCATCCCAACTTGTACCCAACCCACGAAATATTATGAATTCGGGTAATCAAGATCATGGGTATAGAAATCAGAGGGACCCACATGCACATGCTCAGGTGGTTGAGCAGGGTTCCTCGTCTTCTTCTTCTTTTGCAAATCATCAATTCATGGTTAATCAAGCCCCTCCAATCTTTCCTAACCCTCCCCAAGACCCAAATTCTTATGCATCTGCAAATTCTGTCACTTTGAGGAGTGGTAAGAAGACTCAGGATCCACAACTACACTATTTTGATCTTTTGAATCCTGAAGAACCTGAGGAGAGAAAGGAGAATCCTGAAGGAGAAATCAAGGCTCAGGAACCTAATTCCAAAGATCTGACTCACGTTCCTTTTCCTGAAGCCTTAATCAAACCAAAGAAGAAGTCTGTGGATAGCAATGAGGAGCTTCTGAATCTATTTAAGAATGTTGAGATCAATATCCCGCTCCTTGATGCTATCAAGCACATACTGGCTTACGCAAGATTTTTAAAGGAATTATGTATACAAAAGTGTAAGTCGAGAGAATCTGTTCCGAGGAAGGTGGTACTTTCCGAGCAGGCTATTTCTGTTATCTTGCACTACCTCCCTTAGAAAAAGAGAGAATCCTGGAGCTCCATTGATCTCTTGCGTTATCGGACATTACACATTTGATAGAGCACTTTTTGATCTGGGTGCATCCATCAACCTAATTCCGACTTCTCTTTAAGAGAAGTTTGGGTTAGGTGAACTTCGACCAACTTCAGTAACGCTACAGTTAGTAGACCATTCGGTCACAAACCCGCGAGGCATTATTGAAGATGTTATAGTTAAGGTCAAGGATTTCTATTTTCCTGTAGATTTCCTTGTCCTTGACATGGATGTACCTGATAATCTGAGGAACACACCCATCATTCTGGGGTGTCCGTTCCTGGCTACCGTTAAGGCCAACATTAATTGTGAAAGCGGTAGCATGGAAACACCTTTGGGGACCAACGAATGAAATTGGATATTTTTAAGGCGATCAAAAAATTTGAGGATTGTGGATTTATTGAGGAACTTGATGAGGATAATGATAATATTGAAACTTGTTTGACAGTTTCTTCAATCGAAAGTTCCTCTTTGGATGGTGAATTTGACCTGCAACCCTCTATGGCTGACTTGACATCTTCGGAACGGGTTATTGATTTTGTTCACTCACAACCTCTTCCTCTTGTTGAATCTTCAGCATCTACCCTACCATCAATCATCAAACCGCCCTAGCTTGAATTGAAACCATTGCCCGAGAATTTGAAATATCAATTTTTAGGACCTCAGAATACGCTCCCTGTGATTATCAGTGCTAAATTGACAAAGGAGCAAGAGATTAAATTGATCAAGGGTCTAAAGGAACATAAGGAGGCAATTGGTTGGACCATTCATGACCTCAGGGGGATCGAGCCATCTTACTGTAATCATAGAATATTTTTGGAAGATGGATCCCGCCCTTCTCACCAGATGCAGAGGAGATTGAATCCAAATATGCGAGAAGTGGTCAAAAAGGAAATTATCAAGTGACTCGATGCAGGAATTATTTATCCAATCTCTGATAGTCCATGGGTAAGTCCCGTTCAGATTATTCCGAAGAAAGCTGGGATTACTGTTGTGACTAACGAGAAAGGAGAATCTGTTATAACTCGTTCAGCTTCCTCTTGGAGAGTTTGTATTGATTATAGGAAGCTGAACACAACCACTAAAAAGGATCATTTTTCCCTTCCCTTCATTGATCAAATCTTGGAAAAATTAGCCGGGCAGAAGTACTTCTGTTTTCTTGATGGCTACTTGGGATACAACCAAGTTCCTATCCATCCCGTGGATCAGGAAAAAACTACTTTCACCTGTCCCTATGGAACCTTTGCTTTTCGTAGGATGCCTTTTGGGTTATGTAATGCACCTGTGACTTTTCAAAGGTGTATGCTAGCCATATTTTCTGACATGGTGGGAGAATTTATGGAAGTCTTCATGGATGATTTCTCTATTTTCGGAGAATCATTTGACTCTTGCTTGGCTAATTTGGAAATGATTCTTAAGCGATGTATCAAAACACGATTGGTCCTTAGCTGGGAAAAGAGTCATTTCATGACCCAAGAGGTCATCGTTTTGGGTCATGTAATCTGTGAACGGGGAATTGAAGTGGATAAAGCTAAGTTTGATGCTATCGCCAAACTTCCTCCTCCCACATCTGTTAAACAAATTTGATCATTTCTTGGCCATGTGGAATTTTATCGAAGATTCATCAAGGATTTCTCGAAGGTTGCTCGTCCTTTGAGCAATCTTCTTACCAAAGAAACGTCGTTTGTTTTTGATGAATCATGCCGAAAGGCATTTGATTTCCTGAAATTGGCAGTCACATGTGCTCCAGTTCTGCAACCACCAATTTGGACAGCCCCTTTTGAGATCGTGACCGATGCTTTTGATTACATGGTCGGGGCTGTCCTGGGTCAGAAAATTGATCGAAAGCCCTCTATCATCTACTACGCTAATAAAACTCTGGATGAAGCCGAGAGGAATTACACTATTACTGAAAAGGAATTACTAGTTGTAGTGTTTGCTTTGGAAAAATTCAGGGCTTATCTCTTAGGGTCTCATGTTATCATCTATACCAACCACTCGGCCTTGAGACATCTCTTGGCCAAAAAGGATGTTAAACCCCAGCTTATTCGTTGGATTCTTCTCCTTCAAGAATTTGATCTTGAAATCAAGGATAAAACTAGGGTACAAAATGTGGTACCAGATCATTTGTCGAGACTCCTAGGTGATTCTTCTTGTCCGGACATTCCGATTGCTGACACTTTTCCAGATGAAACTATTCTTACAGTTTTAGGTGTCCACACCCCATGGTTTGCTGACATTGTTAATTATTTGGCCGTTGGTCAAATCCCCAAGGATTGGACCAAGAAACAACGAGATAGGCTCAAATCTGAGGCTAAATACTACTTCTGGGAGGACCCTGAACTGTATCGCATCGGCTCTGATCAGATTATTCGCTGATGTATACCGGAGAATGAATTCAACACTATACTTGAGTTCTGCCATGCATCTGGGTGTGGTGGACATTTCTCTGGGAAAAAGAAGGCTGCAAAAATCTTGCAATCTGGCTTTTATTGGCTGTCTTCATTTAAGGATGCCCAGGATTTCTCAAGGTCATGTTCTCGAAGTCAGGCACTCGGGAGCATAACTAAGAGAGACATGATGCCCCTAAACCCTATTCTTCCTGTCGAAATTTTCGATGTTTGGGGCATCGATTTCATGGGACCCTTTATCCCTTCATTTGGACATCAGTATATTCTTGTTGCTATTGATTATGTGTCCAAATGGATTGAGGTGATTCCCACCCGAACCAATGACCATAAGGTGGTCATTAATTTTGTTAAGAAAAATATCTTCAGTAGGTTCGGGATTCCGAGGGTTATCATCATTGATGGTGGCACTCATTTTATTAATGCCCATTTCCAGAATTTATTAGCCAAATACGGGGTTAATCACAGAATTTCCACACCTTACCATCTCCAGACGAATGGACAAGCCGAGATCTCCAATCGTGAGATTAAGAACATTCTGCAAAAAATGGTTAGGCCTGATCGCGAGGATTGGACTTAAAAGCTTGAGGACGCTCTTTGGGCCTACCGTACGGCGTATAAAATGCCCATCAGCATGTCTCCATTCCGTTTGGTGTATGGAAAGGCATGCCATCTACCCGTAGAGATTTAACACAGGGCATTCTGGGCAATCAAACAATGCAATTTAGATCTGAATCTAGCTGGGAAGACCAAGAAACTCCAACTATCTGAGTTGGAGGAGCTTAGAAATGATGCTTATGAGAATGCCAAGATCTACAAGGCTCGGACCAAAGCTCTACATGATCAACTGATTTCCTGCAAGAGCTTTGAGCCAAACCAAAAGGTCTGGTTATTCAATTCTAAACTTAAGCTCTTTCCTGGCAAACTTAGATCTAAATGGAATGGCCCATTCATAATTGACCAGATTTTTCCAAATGGAGCCATTCAGATTTCTAACCCAAAGACAGGTAACACATTTAAAGTCAACGGTCAATGTCTGAAGCCTGTTGTTGACCGTATTCTTCCAGAACCCGTCTCAGACTCAGTTGCTCTAGTCATTCCGTGACTTCTTTGGCTAGACTTCGCCTAGCTGACGGCATTAAACTCAGTAGTTGTACATGTGACACAAGGCTGATACGAGCTTCATATTCAGGTGACATCTTTCATATTCTAGCCTTTCTTTCATGTCCCTTTTTCAATGAGGATATTGCATCAGCTAGGCATGGGGGGGTGGATTCATTGTTGAATCATTTGGTCAGCTTTGTAAAATTCATGTAAATTATTTTTCTCTTCTTATTTATACATAAAAAAAAATCAAAATTAGGAAGGATTAGTTGGACATTAGGACTTTTCAATCCTAAGAAATTTTACATTAGGATCTGAACACAAAGACCCTTCAGGTCTTTGGACTTAATTAACCCGTGTATCCACTAAAATGTGGATTTGTCTTTTGAGTCCTCGCCATCTTAATTCTATCATAATTGGAATAAATAAGTTTGGGTGATAAGTACACGACTTATCAACCCACCCTCTGATTTGAGGGAATTTTTGAGTTTTAAGCATCTACACACTTTCTTTGCACTGACTTGTTGTTCGGTGATTCTAACGGAAATTGGGTAGCTAATGAACCTTCTAGGGTGATATGGCTGGTAAGTTATCATGGGTAACAGCCCATAGGTAGGTTGTCTAGAACCCAATCATTGGACATTTCTCTTTCTGCTGCCTTTAGGTAAATTTCAGATCAGGGAAGCCACCTACTTAAAAAAAAAAACAAGAAGAAAAAAAAAAATCAAGAAGAAAAGGAGAAAAGAAAAAAAGAACTAAGCCACACTTCGCCGCACGAGTATGGCTGGCAAGTTGTCGGTGGAAACAGCTCATCGACTGGTTGTCCAGAACCCAGCTCAGAAAATGCACTAAAAAATTCCCAAAACACTTAGGAAGAAGCGGAGAAGTAGAATAAACCGGGGAGATATACACTGGATTCACCCTTGTGTTGACTCCGTAAAAAAATAACAGTAGGGAGAAAGCTACCGGTTGTAAAGATACACCTTTAGGTAGAATTCTTTTTAGGTTACCTAGAGGTGTAGAAATCCGAAGTCCGTTTTAATTGCCGGTCAACGAGTCTATCACATTCACAATAAGATACCTAAAACTTAGGGTTCTCATCAAATCTTGGGTGAGTTGAATGGCCGTAGAAGCCACTCTTAAACCCTAAAATTTGAAAATCCAAAAAATTAGAAAAGAGGAAAAAGTGAAAAAGAAATTTTTCTTTGAATAAGGCGAGGGCTTGAGGCAGGCTACATTTTGGTAGATACTCGGGCACTGTTGTGTCTTTGAAAGTTCAGATCCTAAGTAGACAATTTCTTTATGATTGAAAATAACTCATGCCCAAATAATCCAACCTAATACTTTTATAAATAGCATATAGTTTTTGCTAGGGACTAGCAAGAGATAGGCATGGGGGTATGATGTAAACACATTTACACTACTTAAGATGTCTATTTATGCATGTTCTTAAGCATAGGATTGCATTGCATGCTATAAATATTGCATAACATGCATCATCTTGCATTTAGAGTAGTTTGAATAAAATGGAGTATAATTGTCTCCTTTTATGTGCTTGGATAGGGTAAACCTTTTATCGGGGCCTCAGATCGAAGATCCAACCGTACAGATGCGATCAGGGCGACGATTGGAGCTCAACGACTCTAAGATTGCCCTAATCAGGCATCTATAGCATCATATAGTGACCGGGGAACCCTAGAAGATCAAGGGCCAAGTTGGTGTAAATCCTTACTTCAAATGACAAATCTGACCACACGGATGGATTCGGATCGACGATTGCAGCCTAACGATGCAAAAATCAAGTCAATCCGACACCTGTGGCACCATCTACAACATCTAGAAGATGGATGGCTAAGATGGTGCCACGTGGCACCATCTCAACCATCCAAGCAGCCCCCAGCGCTGCCGTACCTTCTCTTCTTCAATCAGAGTGTCGCTTCTCTGCCGTTGGATCAAGATCCAACGGCTGTGGATGCGGCGCCCTAAATTCATCCGCGCGACCATCCGCGCTCTGTAGCGCATTGGGCGAGGGAGTTATCGCGAGTAGCGGATGCGAGTTCGAGCCGCAGCGAGCAGGCGAAGGGCGCGGGTGAGCCGCCGCGGGCGTGCATCAGATCTTGATCGGGTGGCCATCCACGCTCAATAGCGTCGACGCGCTATCGCATGCCCGCTCCTTACGCGGCATCGCACGCGTTGGGGCAGGTTCGTAGTGAGGCGGGCAAAGGCATGATCTGGGCCGTCCGATCTCGAGATCGGACGGCTGTGGACGGCTGAACGTGCGGCGAGCGTTAGGCGCGAGTAGACGAGCGGGCGCGTGCGTCCAACGCCCACTACGCCCACGTTGGGGCTTTAGCGACGGTTTTATCCATCACTAAAGACCCCTTATTTAATGTTTTAAAGATGTAATGACCAATTTGCCCCCACTCCTTGCAACTATAAAAGGAGACCCCCTTCACACGAAATTCTCATCGCTTCCTTCTCTTCTCTACCTCTCCAAAGCTCAAGAGAAGCTTGTCCCACACCCGGGATGCTCCTCGCGAGATAAAGTCCAAATTTTCGTCCCCGTTCTGAAGTGGATCCCGCGACGACGACGACGTGCTACTCCGTTCCCATTCTTCTACTTCGTCCTCCTTCGTCCTGCTCCGTCCTCCTTCGTCCAGGCGTCGTCCCATCCAGCTCGTCCTCCAAGCGATTGTCGAGGAGGATAACTTCTCTCTCCCATTCTTCTTTACAGCTTTCTAGTATAGAATTTTCCTGCTTTTTAGTG